>OY997266.1:614168303-615385803 GCA_963921465.1 Triticum timopheevii
TCCCGCCGTCCATCGGTGTCCATGCTCGCAACTCGGACGCCTCGTGCTACAACGTCTATGTTCGCAACTCCACCACCCCTGGCTCGCAGAAGAGACGAGGTTTGCAGCAGCATGATCCCGCCACGGGGGCACTTGCTCTCTTCCTCACTTTTTTGGGAGGCACGTCACACGTAGAGGGCGTGGGGAAGGGTAGTACGAGGTGGAAGAGAAGATTTCATGATGGCAAAAGAGGTGAGGCGAGGAACAGAGTAGAACGAGGGGGATCAGGAGATGTTTCTAGCGAATAGATAAAGGTATGTGTGCACCCCCGGGGACATGTGTCAACCAAGTGAGGCAATCAACGCAGTGCATGGTTCTGTTGGGTGAATTTCTTAAATTCAATTGAAGACTTATGAGCTGGACATGTATTGAAGTAAAGAAGCTTTTGTATGGTATGATGAACAATTACACCCAGTGGCACAACCTCATGGATTCGGCAATATAAGGAGTCGTTAGAGTACAACAAAAGATGGATTGGGGCCTAAATGAAAGTGCATAAATGGATAGACCTCATCTCAGCATCCATGCATGATTTGATACCCAGATCAAGTGGACGTAGTTTTCACTGAGCACTATTATTTTTTTGAAGATCATGCTATGCACTTACGAAAGCTCATTTGGGGACGATGGTCAAAACCAACCCACGGTGGCAACTCGGCATCACCGTCAAGTAGTTGCTGCTGTCCTTCATACAATAAATAATATCAACATTGTTTCCAGAGTGTAGTCTTGTAGTTTGGACAAAAAATCGGTCTGACACAACTTACATGTGTTCGGCAATTTAAGAGGTATTCGTAGTATAAAGTTGAGTCATCTATTTTGGAACGGAGGGAGTATCCTGCACGTAAGGATCACTTGTATTTTGGGTCATATTTTAACCATGAATTTGATCAAGACATTATACTTGAATTGATTTTCGTGCAAGTCAAACTTGTGAATGTTTGACCAAGATTACAGAAAAACATCAGCATCTAAAATACTAGTTAAATAAATATGAAAATTATTTTCACAATGAATCTAATGATACAAATTTGGTACTGTAGATATTAATATTTTTGTCTAAAAACTAAGTCAAACATGAATATGTTTGACTTAAAAAATTATACACTGCATATTTTAGAACGATGGGTGCATATAACAAACATTATTTAAAAAAATAGATGTGAATCTTATTAATAGATATAACTTGTATTTTGCTAACCAAATTCATGGTCAGCTTTTGAAGCAAATACAGGAGGGAGTACCCAAGTGCACGAAAAAGATGAGTTTTTTTTTGTATAACACAGACAAACACAGGTGCTCATATATACACAGGTACACTCCCCCCTATGAACACGCAAGCACACCCTACCTTTATAAGCACATACGAGACACTTAGCCGATCAACATATTATCTTAAGATTGACGAAGTCACCAGAGGCACCTTGTAGTCGACGAAAACATCTTCTCACACTAAAAAAACATCACCGACATTCCTAAAATAAATAAATTCAGGAATATGCGAGCTGCAGGACTTGAACCCGATGGGCTGAAGATAGCCTAACCATCCAACCACAGCTTGGGTAGCGGCAAAGATGAGTTGGGGCGTAAATAAAATGGTGTTCATTGTGGTAAGTGGTAGATTGGGAAACAAAAACTGAACAGTGCATACATGTATGGGACTGCCTACAAATTAAGCCTCGATGCATGATTTACTGAAATAAAATTATTCGGATACATCGATGCCAATATGCTGGTGACACCGAAGACAATAAGCAAGCAATCCCATCAGATATCCAGATCAGGTGCATATAACTTTCATTGTGCACTTAACAACAAACCTCATTTGGGAACGATTGTGAGAACCAACCCGCGATGACAACTCGGCATTATCTTCAAGTGGCCGTTGCCGTGGTCCTTATGGTAACAATATATCTCAAGATGACCAACCCCGATCAGCTCAATTGTTTCCAGAGTGTAGTCTTGTAGCTTGCACAAAAATCGGTCTGACCGCTTGTAGAGGTGAGGGAATTCGAAGCCACCGAACTCCCGGGGCTTCTCCACCCAGAAACTACTGTAGGTCCAACTATCACCTCCAGTCCCACATTTCAGTTTTTCCCAGGCGTCGCACCAGCCTGCAGGGAGAGGGAACGGCAGGTCGGCCTTGTCGTCCCAGCTCATGTCCCCACCGAACACAACGTTGTCCCCGCTGCTCAGCGCAGACCGCAGAGACGGCGTGCTTGGCCTGCATGTACCGATCCCTTAGGTGCATCGACGCCGGTGGCACGGGGCACTCGAGCTGCGTAGTGGCGATGCGGATCGGCTTCATTGATCCAGGGGTAATGTCGGCCTCTAGGTAGCACTTGCCAGTCGGGGAAGTGCCAAATTTCCAGCGCGCGTAGCTCTCCATTGGAAGCTTGCTCAGCTGCAATAAGAACTTCTGCGTTAATTCACCGGATCAGGCAAATTTCTTGGACCGGGAACTAAAAGTTTCCGAGTATTGTACCATCAGGCAGAAGTGATGGTTCACCGTTTGTTCTTCCGGTGGCACTGGTGAGCAGTGGTAGTCGTCCCACCATGGGAAGCTCTCGAAGATCAAGTGGATGCAGGGCGTGATTTCCTGGGCATCGATCCCAAGGACAGTTAGATGGTTGACGGCTGAGAATTGATTTAAGCTGGCGAATCAGTAGCGATGACCTGAGTTTTTTTTACCTGGAAGAAGATTACGTCCGGCGAATGTTGCCGAACGAGGTCACCGCGATCACCTTCATCCTCTCGTAGACGACAACGTCGTCGCGGGACCAGACGTTGTAGGTCATGAACTTGATCTGCTTCTCACCGTCCTACATTACAAAAACGCAGGTATGATCAAGAAGTCGACCTTCGTGGAACAGCTAGAACGGTGA
Source organism: Triticum timopheevii (assembly GCA_963921465.1). Lineage (NCBI taxonomy): Eukaryota > Viridiplantae > Streptophyta > Magnoliopsida > Poales > Poaceae > Triticum > Triticum timopheevii. Next base: position 614,171,228 of record OY997266.1, read on the forward strand.
AACAGGTCTCAGTCGACCTAGTTAACATTTCAGCAACAAATGCCATAGTTTGAAAGTAAGATCAAACGAAGTACAGTCAGCAACAACAATTGTAGGATGAACGATCGTAGCACCAGATCGAGTACCATTTTTCCTTGGGGATACAGCTATTGTATTTGGCTTCCCTACGCAGAGCTCCGACCCTTTGGAGTACTAGTATATTATCGTATATATAGCCATGTGCCGGTTCATGCTTAATGGCATCGTGAGAAACGAAGAGGCGTAGGCAGCATGAAAATCATGGAGACGGAACACGAAAGGATGTATTGACTGCCACCAACCGATCGATGATTAAATTAATACACGCACTAGGGCATACTACCTGTCGTTTGAGCTTCAACCGGAGTAGTACAGTGCTATGGTGTTGTCACGTACGCATGGAAACATGAGAGATGGGTGACTAAACAACTTTGGAGGTGCACCATTCGTGTATGTCAACGTTGTAAATAAGTGTATTACACCATGCGTGTTATATATAACTAAGCAGTATTTGTATCTATTTTGGGGTAGATATATAAAAGAAAGGAGACCATTCTACGTATTACTTTTCGAAGATTGATAACCTTAGTTAGTTAGATCACTTTTTTAAGGATGGCTGCATGCATTGCCCAGATGCAGAGGCCGGGGGTCTTCCTCCTTTTCTAAAAAAAAAGATCACTTTGTTAAGGGGAGACTGCTCCTATGCAACAATAATGTAGACACCCCAGTGACCCCACTAAAGTGTTGTTCGTGGATTGTGGGCATCCTTCATTCAGGTTGAACTTCCATCCTCATGAGCAGACTGCTTGGTAATTAAATGGATTATTTGCAAGAAATAATATGGTTTAGAGAGATCACATCTTGCCCTATTTATTTATTGTCATTGACAACGTCCTCCGATAATTAATCATAAAATCTTCTTCCTCTACTCTTGTAGGCCAACATATGTGGTCTTTCCTATCCGCCATTGTCCTTCCGTATAAATGACACATACTACAATGGTTTATGAAGCTACAACGGTGAGCATGGCCACGGTCCTTGGTCCAACCAGTTCAGGAGATGAGTGTGACTATAGTCAATGGGTTAAAGGAATGACCGTGGAGTAGATCACACACACGCAAACAGATGTAGCCAAATATCCATGGAGAAAGGGGAATTCAAGCTCCAGTATGATGCAAGTTCGAGAGTTGGTGAAAAAATTAATAGATAAATAGTCAATGAACTGACCAACCTTCTCTAGACTCAACATACCAATTCTTATGAAGGATGCACCACCTCTATAGTCTTCTACTTGTAGCCTCTTAGCCATGTTATCACGATATTATTTTGTGTCAAACAAACAAGAAGACTCTCTCTCTCTCTCTCTCTCTCTCTCTCTCTCTCTCTCACACACACACACACACACACACACAGAAAGAGAAAGAGAGAGAGGGGGGGGGGGGGGGGGTCCAGTTATGATGGGTTGGAGCGATGTAATCTGGTATGAATTGGAGGCATACGAAAACAAATCATCTGCAGATAATGGTCAGCCTACAAAATTAGCTCAACATCATTGCTTCTCGAGAGAACAAGATTCCACTCGACCATGGTCCAACAGAATCATAGCACTTCGCCATCTACTGGATTGATTGGGAGTACAGTTTGTGTGATACAAGTGTTGTACTAGGAGTAAAAAATAATACTAATCCGCATATTGTAGCATATATTCATTACATAGTGTAAGTGTGAAAAGTGTAGCTCTTATTCACTGCCTGGAATCAAATTTGGTTGTTTTATCATGCAAAGCATTATTTCGGTTGTATATAGGCTATTTGAGAAAAGGGTTTTCTCCTAAGTTGTTTAAGACTATTTGATCTACACACCCACCAAGATCTCAGCTTGTTGGTTTACACCTTGCACTTGATTCATCCTCATACTGGAAGATTGTTCTCACCCTGCTCCATATTTTCCCCATTGGTGTTTCCAATAGATGATAGAGTGCACTCCATAAAAGTACCATTTTAAATTCGTGGATACTTTAATAAAAATGTGACCATTTTCTGTATTCAAGGAAAAAAAAGGTTTATCAAAATTTTCGAAGTTCCAAGGTTTATTAAAATTTATGAACATTTTTTAAATTCTTCAAAAAAATTTATGTTTTTCAACTCACAAATACTTCAAAACTGATGAAGATTTTTAAAATTGTGAACATTGAAATTTGTGAATATGTTTTTCTGTGAACATTTTTATAACTCCACATTATTTCTAAAAATTTATAAACATTTTTCAACTCATGATAATTTTAAAAAACATGAGAAACATTTTAAAACTCGTGAACACTTTGTAAAATTGTTGACTATTTTGTTGAGAAATTTTTAAATATAGTAGATTTTCAATATATTCATGAAACATTTTTTAATCTTTGAAAAAGGGAAAAAAAATTCTCCAAAAAAAGGCACGAAAATGAGACATAATGTGCCTTTATGCATTCCATTGTTCGGTTAGAGCGCCTACCAAAGAAAACCGGCCAAAGCCATACATAGACCAGGCCCACATGCAACTCATTAGCTCCCACCGAAGAAAGCCCGATATGGCAACCTTCATGTTGTGCGTCTTACCTCCTCTATTGTATGCATAGTCTGAGGAACATGGAAACTCAAGAAACAATAGCAAACTGAGTAGCGGTATCTGTTATTGCAAAAATATAGTAACATTATCTGTTTAATCAAACGTGTATGTCCAGTCTCGTAGGTCTAGACAGGAAGGTTTATACATGGTTTGTGTTTGTTAGATGGGTGTGATTGTAGTCTCTGGGTTGAAAGAAAGGGACAATGGAGTAGATTACACATACGTATGTAGCCAAATCTCTTTGGATAAAGTGGAAATAAGACCCGCAGAAAAAAGAGAGGAATTAAAGATCTGGGTATGACGCAAATTTTGAGAGTTGGTCACCGAAAAAGATAAATGACCAACACATTCACTAACCTTCTCTACACTCAACATAACTATCCTTACAGAGGATGCTCCGCCTCTATAGTCTTTTGCGGGTAGCCTCATAGCCATGCTATCATGATAATATTGGGTGTCGAACCAACAAGAATACTGACAGACAAAGTAAGGGAGAGAGAGAGGGGGGGGGGGGAGGAGTTATGACTGATAAGAGCTATGTAATCCATTATGAATGGGAGGCATACGGAAACAAATCATTTGCATAAACGTTAAACATGCAAAATCAACTCAACATCACTACTTCTCAACACAACAAGATTCTACTAGATCATGGTCCAATAGAATCATAGCCCTTTTGCCATGTGTTGAACAACGCAAAAGTACGGTTTGTGTCGTACTAGGATGACAAAATTAGTAATCCTCTCTAGACGTGTATATTCATTACGGTTTGTAAGTGTACCACTTGTTCAACATTTGAAATCCATGATGGTTATTTTATCATGTGAAAAACATTGTCTAGGCTTTATATGGCACTCTGGAATACGTTTTTATACTATTTGGTCTATAAATTCTCTCAAATCTGACTGTTGAAATTTTAGTTTTTAAGCTTTCCTTTTTGGCTCCCACATTATACCTAATTCATCTTTATAGTGAAAGATTGCTCGTCCTCTGCTCGTGATTTCCCTCCTGCATGGGTTTACCATAAATGATAGATCACACTATATAAGAGTGCCATTTTAAATTAGCGAATGTTTTCTATAATATAGAAAATAAATTGTGAATATTTTTAAAATTTGTGAACAACAATAAAATTCGTGAACATTTGTAAGAATGTGTGAAAAAAATTCTTAGTTCTAGAAAAATATATTTGTGAAAATTTACAAATTAAAAACTCGTGAAGATTTTTCACATTTCTGAACAGTTTTTAAATTCATGAATATTTCTAAATTTTCTTCAACGATGTTTTCATTGGCAAAAACTGAAATTCCTGTTAAAAAGGTACCAAATATTTTTAAATTGAAAAACATTTTGGAAAATCAAGGAAAACACTAAACTCGTGAACTTTCTGTAAAATTGTTTAATATATTTAAAACTCCTGAACAATTTTCAACTGCCTTGAATTTTCATTATATTCGCGAGATAGAAAAAAATACAACCATCACGAAAACCAGATATAGCGCACTTTATCCACTCCACTATGCTGTTACATCGCCTACCGAATAAAACCAAGCGAAACAGGAGATGGGTCGGGCCCACGTACGTACAACTAATTAGCTCCTACCGAAGAAAATGGCAGGCGGCGCTCGTACAACACGCTTTAGCTACTCTATATACCAGACCCAAATATCAGGGGGGGTCTCGGTTTCAAGGATATTGAGTTAGTTAACTTGGCACTCCTTGGGCGCCAAGCTTGGCGAATTTTGCAGGAACCAGGGTGCTTGAGTGCACGCATTCTGAAAGCTAGATACTTCCCTGACACTGATATTCTGCAGGCTGTTGTGGGAAACCGTCTATCCCAGATATGGAGGGCTATCATTGAGGGCATAGACATTTTGGAGGGTTTGATCTGAAGGATTGGAGTTGGAAAAAGCACCAAGATCAGGCGCCATAACTGGCTACCCAGGAACAAGGACTTGTATTTCGGCAAGATCAGGCACCAATATCTGAAGGATTTGGAGCGTCAATGAAGCCAGTGGCATGTATTTCGGCAAATCCACCAAATTTAGTCTCGGAATTATTAGTCCAACTCTCCAACATGGAACAAGGACTTGATCGAGAGCACTTTTATTCGTTTGATGCAGAGGCTATTCTGTCCATATCACTCAGCATACAGCCTCGCTAAATTCGCTCATAACATTTGTGGCTCGGGCAGCCGCATGTCCATACCACTCAACACACAGGCTCGTGCAGCGTTGATCAAGTGTCTGATTACCAGAGGACACTCGTGGTTCTTTTATACCAAACCTATCCATATCTCAATTATGAGATTGTGTTAAATCCACTATATATTTTACTTTTCTTACGATTTTGGTAATAGGATTAATGTTTTGTAGATGAAGACATCACTTAATCTTTGTTTTTGAAGGCATTAGACGCCAAGTGTATAAAAGGTGAAAAATGCCTACAAGTTTTTGCCAAAACAAATAACTATTGGAAAGCAAAGCTCACGACAGATAAGATCACATGGGGCGGCGGGTCTGACGTAGGAGGGACCTGGTCGCCTAGGCGTGCAAATGAATCTCTATCTCTACTACTTAAAAAGAATGTAAGGTTTCCGTTTCACCTTTCTTCCCACAACCCTTTTGTCCAACCTTTCTCTTATAATAATCAATCACCTTAATTACTTACCTTATGAACCAATTTCACTTTGATTTATTTACCAAACTTCTGCTCAAAGTATAAGGTAAATACGACAGAACTTGACGAACATTTATTGATACAAACACATATATGGGCAGGTAAATCACTTCTGATCAAAATGTAAGGCAAATCACGAACATAATTTAATAAACAATTATTTACACAATCGCATATTATGGGCAGGTAAATTACAAGCTAACGAACTAGAATATTTATATCCCGTTGCAACGCACGGGCATCGGTCTCGTAACCTAAAGGTAAACTCCGACCCTAACTAGTTCTTCAAATGAACTAAAATATTAAAAATGCTTTTTTAGAATCGTTCGTGCATTTATTTGAATTAGCCAGGGTGTGAGGGTACCCTAACACCCATCAATTTGCATCCCTATGGTCGCCGGTGGTCCTTATGCTCAACGCTTGAGAGATGGACGACGCATGACGGTGTTTTTTTTTTTGAGAACTGCGACGGTGGCTCTTCCTGATATGTCTCCAATCTGGTCCACGAAGAACAGACACGAGCGGACGCTCGAGCCCGCAAAAGATCAATCTCTTTCCTGCTTGTCAGCCAGCATTGAAAACGGCCCATCCAAAGGCGGAGCGGCCCATTTCGGAGGGACGGAGGATTTGAGGACCCGGCTGGGCCTTTAATTCACTCCCTACTACTCAAAACTGGGCCAACTACAAAATGGCTACACATATATGGACTGTCTGCAAAAACTGGGGCCCCTTCAAATTGGAAGCCCTGTGCGAGGGAGCCTTCATATTAGCAAGTTTTGGAGACTTTGGCAATACGCGAAGCACTTGCTCTTTCTGATGCATGACCTCTCTCTACATAAAATATCAGTTGCATCTGACTGCAAGGTGGCCGTATAAGCAATCAAGAATGGCACATTGGCGAAATATGGGGCGGTGGTACATGAAATCATAGATCGTTCTAGAGGTTTTTCTTCTTGTTTGATTAGTCATGAATTTAGGACATCAAATGTTGAGTCTCACAAACTTGCAAATCATGCATTATCTATGGAAACTGGTCGCCATGTTTGGTTAGGCCAACCTGGAAACCTTGATTTCGTCCCTGTAAATCTTGTGACGGGTAAAAGCTTTGTGGGTTTGTCTCAAAAAAATAGAAAAAAAATTAGCGTGCGGGTCAGCAGATAGCTTCCTATCATGCAGCCCCCACGGTGTGCCTATGTCTTACTCATCGCGAGAGGTAGCGCAGCCTCGCCAGAAGGCGAGCGCCAGATGGGCCGGCCTAGTCACGCGGGAGGCAACAACCTCCTTTCCCTTCTGTTTTTTCCCACTTTTTTCACTTTTGTTTAAACTTTCAAGTATATTATAAAAAACATCATATCAAATTTATAAAATTAATCAAGCAATTGAAATCTTAAATGTGTACAGGAAATAGTTAAACATGCATATACAAATGTTTCTGACGTAAGCAGAAAATGCACATTCTGTCCCCAAAAAATGTTTATTTCTATTAAAGAAATGTCCACTGTGTATTGAAAAATGTTGACCATGTATTTAAAAAATATTAATCTTGTATATTAAAGATGTTAATTTTGTATTAAAATGTATTACATATATTAAAAATGTACGATGTGTATCGAAAAAGTAGAGACAAGAACATGTTTTCAAAATAATGTTAATCAAGTAATTTAAAATTTTGAATGTGTATATAAAATATGTTTATGATGTATACAAAAAAATGTTAGATTTGTATTGAGTAAAGTTGACATGTGTTGAACAAAAAGGTAACCGATGAAAATCAACAAAGAAACTAACAAAAACAAAGTAACACAACAAAAATGAAAAGGAAAAAAACAAAGAAACCCAAAAAAGAAAAAAGAAAACCAAAGAATACCAATGCATAAGAATGAAGACAAGAAAGTTGAGAAACAAACAAAAAAAATGGAAGAAAAACAAAGCAATGAAGAAAAAAACTAAGGAAAAGCAAAAATGAAACCAATGAAACCAAAAAAGATACAAACAAAAAATGAAGAAAAATAAGAAAGAACAGAAAAACCAGTGAAAACGATCAAAAATACGAAAAGCCCGGAGAAAAAACAAGGAAAAAACTACCGTGGAACATCGAGTGATAAAAAGATAGAACAAACGGACCAGCCGAACAAACGGACCACCTGCTGCAAGCGAGATATAGGTTTTCTTCACCCCGGAGCCTTTTGCTAGCGCTATGGGCTGGCACATGTGCGGGGATGCGCACCAGTTTTTTCCTTTCATTTTTTATTTCTCTTTTTTTCTTCATTAAAAAGATTTCGGGTTCAAACAAAAATCAAATTTCAAAAATTAATCAAGATTTGAAAACTGTTGTCGACTTCAAATAAGTTCAGGAGTCCAAAAAATGTACATTCATTGACAATATGTTCTCAAATTTAAAAAGTTCGTCAATTCAAAAAAGTTCGCCAATACAAAAATAGTCTGTAAATTTGTAAAAATGTTCATGAATTCGAAAAATATTAACGAATTTAAAAAATGTTTTTGAATTTCAACAAGGTTTGAAAATTCTAAAATTGCTTGTGAGTTTGAAAGAAGTACATGAATTTGATCTTTTTGCAAATATAAAAAAGTACATGAATTTGATAAATATGTTCATGAATTTGAAAACCGTTAATTATTGGAAAAAATATTCAATGGTTCGAAAAAAGTTCACTAATTTTAAAAACGTGCCCAAGTTTTTAAAAAGTGCCCAAGTTTTAAATGGTTCATGAAATTCAAAATTAAAAGAAGGTTGAAAAGAAAAGAAAAAACATAATATATAAAAGAAAAGATGAAAAAGAAGGAAAATAGGGGGAAGGAAAAAGCCAGTTTAGGGAAGGTTCAATAAAAAACCTTCGCACAACCCGTGGGAGGAAATACCAGAAGGCCTAGGCCATTGAGAGGGCGGGCGCATGGGATAGTATGCGATATGTCACTTCTCAGTGACCTGTGTGGTAAATAGGGATCTCGCTGTGTGGCGTACAAGCTGCACTACCATGGGCTCAGACCTACTTCTCATTGAGTCTTCTTTGCCATGTGCATGCCCATTGCAACCTTCTATTATACCAAAGCAATTTTGAGAGAGGGGGGGGGGGGGGGGGCAGCAATAGCATAGCGCAGCTCCGTGCTATGAGGTCGAGGCAAAGCTTGGAGCTCATGGGAGACGAGGGTTTCCCTGCATTGTACAGGTGGGCCCTTCTGCTGCAGCCTAGATTAGATAACCGACAAGCTTGAGACCGAAACACTACAACGACGAGGGCTCAGACAGGACCTGATCACAAGAGGGTAAGCATTGAGAGAAATGGGGTGGGAGAGGGAAATCATGTTTTTCCAATAAGTTGGAAAAAATTGGTTGGACGAAGAAGAAAACATATATCCAACCATTCATTTTTTGGTCCAACAACTCGGAGAAGTGCAATTTCAATTAGTTGAAAAAAAATCAATTATATGATGCATAGGAGCTCCCTTCTATTAGGCCGGCCATAGTGGAAGTAACATATGTAGTAACATAACTCACCCCAAAGTAAGTTTGCTTATGTGGTGTTATCCTAACATGATGCATCTCAAGAGAAAATGAGCGTACATCTAAATAAATAAAATAAATAAAGGCTTACATAATACCACCATATGTTACTACACACTATAAAGATAATAATATAGACTAGTGACTTGCATGAATGAAGGCTTGCATAAATGAAGGCTTCTCACTATGACAGACCTTATTGGAGTGGCAAGATTTCAAATAATTTATTATGTCTTCGATATTTACTAACACACATGAATTCCTTGGTATATATATCAGCTTAGATTGGTTTCGCAATACGAGAGGCACACAAGAGTTCAACAAAAGTAAGCTGGGGCATAAATCAACCGGCAATCATTGCCGAGATCGACAAATAACTGCTAAGTTGGAAAAAAAAAAAGGAAACATAGCATATGCATGGACGAGGCCTAACAGGAACGTAAAAGCTGAAAATTTGGCATCTGGTTTAGACATCGCAAATCAAACATTTTCCATGATAATTTATATTAGCACAAAGATTGTAAATTAGTCTGCAAGCACGGCAATTTTTCTAGCGAAAGATAACTGAGGCAGATTTGCTATACTCGCCAACTAAACTTGCCATCTTCGATGAAGACAACTTGCAATGAAAAATGTTCGTTTTGCCATGCCTAAAAAACTTATGTTAGCCAGATATCCGAGTGCAACAAGAATGCATGCATATGGTTTATTGGAATAATAACATTCAGATTGATGCCAATATGCACTAAAATAGCCTAGACATGAGGAGGAGTGTTGAAATATATTGCCCACCTCCCTCCATCAGTTCGGACTTTTGGATGAGTTGGCTGAAGCATGAATTCAATACTAGGACAGCGAATCGAACTGGGAGTATAGAGTATGTAGTACCATCAAGCAGAAGTGGCGGTTCCCCGTTTGATCCTCCGGGGGCACCGGTGAGCAGTGGTAGGATTTCCACCATGCAAAGCTCTCAAAGATTGAGTGGATGTACGGCGTGACCTCCTGGTCATCGATCCGACGAACAGTTAGATGATCGACGAGAAAGGATCCAAGGAGGCGAATGAATAGCACATGACCAGTAATCGCTAGTTTTTACCTGGAAGAAAATCACGTCCGGCGAATGTTCCCGAACATGGTTGCTGATGGCCTTCATCCTCCTGTGGACGACAACGTCCTCGCGGCACCAGACGTTGTAAGTCATGAACTTGATCTGCTTCTTGCCGTCCTAATTAAATGTCAAAAATGAACTAGGGAAGATTAGCAGCTCAGCATTTGTGGAAGACTAGCAAATCAACATTCCGGCAAAAATACCATAGTTTCTAAGTAAGACAATCTAATCAACATACGTAGCATTTACAACGAAGTGCAGTCGGCAAGAACAAATGTGGTCGTATCAGATTATACCATTTTTCCTTGGCGATGGAGTACTCTTAATGGGCTTCTCGTGGGATGCAGAGTTCTGATCCTTTGTGTTAGCAGGCTTGCAGTACTACGCCATTATCCCAACCACCAGTCGAGGCCGACGAAGGAACGGCCCAAGGCCCAGCTAGGAGAGCCCGCAAGCCCAACAAACGAGTGGCTGGCGAGGAGTGGGTGAACATGACCCAGGAAGCATAAAGCAGGGGATCGCTCTCTGGACATGCATCGAAGATCGATCAGGCTGTAACGGCACGGCGGCGGTGGCTACCTACTTAGAACCCTAGTTCCTTTCCCCCTTTCCTTCCTGTATTCAGCACTGACGTGCTTGTAAGGAGGGAATCCTGTACTCTGAACCACATACATATCTGAGACAGTAGTGCAGCCCTAACACTTGGTACTCAGAGCCAGGACCCAATTTGCTTCCGCCCTGGCGGCGTCCATCATCGAGACACGACAGCAGAGGGCAGACCGACTGCAACGGGAGGCCATGGATCCCGTCACCAAGGCCGACCTCAAGGACCTCTTGAAGGAGCTTCGAGCGGAATGGAGGGAAGACATCAAGTCTTCGGTCGCTGCAGAATTCACATCCTGGAAGCCCGAGATCGACTCGAAGATGGCTGATCTGCAAGAGGCAGTCGACTTACTCAAGCAGAAGCAAGCGAGCGGCAAGATCGACGACGCGGGGGAGGCATTTGCGCTCGATCACCCTGATCTGGTGGTGCGGAAGAGCACTTCGTCTTCGAACGATTCTCCGGCGCGCGTTACTCCTCGGGCCGATGTCCACGACACTGCCTCACCTCCACGGATGGCGGTTGACGGGCTGTTCGTCAGTCCGCTGGCCCCTCCGGCCAACGTTACGGTCCACCCACAACTTCCATCGTCTATTGTAGCCACTGCTATATCACCAACTACTCCGTCACCATTTTTTTTCCTTGCACGCTCCTAGTCCACCAACCATGCCCATTTCCGTTGTTTGATGGCGAAAATCCACTCCTTTGGAAGGATCTCTGTGAGCAGTACTTTGCTATCTATGGTATTCAGGAGTCCGTTTGGGTCCAGATGGCTACTCTGAATTTTTCCCCTACTACAGCAGTGTGGTTATAGTCTGTTAGGAAAAAGGTTATGGCCTTGAATTGGGAAGGGTTATGCAATTTGCTCTCCACCCGTTTCGGTCCGGATCGACACCAGCTACTAATCATACAATTCTTTTCCATTAAGCAATCTAGCACAGTACAGGATTACATTGAGAGATTTGAGCATTTGATGAACCAATTGTTATCATATTCTGATGAAATTCATCCTTTCTATTTTTGACACGCTTCATCGGTGGACTTCGGGCGGATTTGCAAGCGGCGATCATGGTCCAATGCCCTGTTGATTTGGACACAGCCTATGCTCTCGCCTTGGTCCAGGAGGAGGTGCAAGATGGAGTGCGACCGGAGAACATACGTTTTTCGGAGCAAGCTTATCGACCAGCGCCACACCTTCCTCTACAGGCAATTTCTCTTCATCAACCACGACCACCTACAACACCATCCGCGGCTGATCGTGGTGGTGTGGAGGCAGCTCGTGCAGCCCCCGTCGAGCAACCACGTCCGCAACCAGCAGAAGCTAATCCCCTCAACACCTTACGAGCATACAGACGAGCTCGTGGGCTCTATTTCAAGTGTGGCGAGCGTTGGGGACGCGACCACACTTGCCCTGCAACCATTCAGATGCATGTACTAGAGGAACTCATGGATTTCTTGGGAGTCACACCGCCAGAGGAAGCAGAGCCGAGCAACACTTCTGACACCACTGAAGAAATAGTGTATGCAGTCTCTTTGCAAGCGTTCAATGGGAATGATTCTCCCAAGTTGTTGCAACTTAGTGCCACAATCCAGGGACAGAGTGTGGAAGTATTAGTGGACTCTGGGAGCTCAGCGTCCTTTATCAATTCTCGTTGTGTGGGGGGACTCCAAGGACTGCAACCTATGGCCAAACCAGCTCGTGTTAAAGTGGCCAATGGAGCAGAACTGCAATGTGATAGGGAACTGCTCAACTGCCAATGGACAGTCCAGAATCATCAGTTGTTGGCATCACTAAAGGTATTACCACTTGGAGGGTTTGATGTCATTGTCGGGATGGATTGGTTGGAAGCATTCAATCCAGCCATTGATTGGATCAACAAGACTGTCACACTCCAGTCAGAAACTAGTCCCATCCAATTGCAAGGCCATAAGTTCTCCGCATCGAACTGCCCTCAAATTTCATCAGAAGAGCTGCACTTCATGTGTGTATAGGGAGAAGTGGATCACCTGGTTTATGTATGCTCAAAGGATGCCAAGCCAGTACAAAAAGGTGCAGAATCACCGGATCCACCAGTTGAAATCCAACACCTCTTGGATGAGTTCTCAGATGAGTTCGCAGCACCGCAAGGCCTTCCTCCCAGCAGAGCATGTGATCATCATATTCCCCTCTTGCCAGGAGCTCAACCTATCAGCATTCGCCCTTATCGGCACTCACTAAAAACAAAAACGGAGATCAAACGACAAGTCGAAGAGTTGCTCGCATCTGGCATCATCCAACACTCCAACAACCCGTTTGCCTCACCAGCCATCCTAGTCAGGAAGAAGGACGGACAATGGCGTTTGTGTATTGATTATCGCAAACTGAATGCATTGACTGTCACACCAAATTCCCCCTTCCGGTCATCGATGAAATTTTGGATGAATTGTCCGGAGCGAGCTGGTTGTCCAAGCTGGATCTCCGTGCCGGCTATCACCAGATCAGGTTAGCAGCAGGAGAGGAATACAAGACAGCCTTTCAGACACACTCCAGCCACTATGAGTACAAGGTCCTTCCTTTTGGAGTTTTTGGAGGCCCGTCCACGTTTCAAGGGGGCATGAATCACACTTTGAAGCATGTGTCGCGCCGCTGTGCATTGGTATTCTTCGATGACATTTTGGTCTTCTCCATCTCTTTTGAAGATCACATCAAGCACCTCCGTGAAGTGTTGCAACTATCGCGTTAAGATCAATGGCAAGTCAAATTTTCCAAGTGCTCATTTGCTCAGAGAGAACTCTCTTACTTGGATTTTGTTGTGAGCCAGCAAGGTGTTTCTACCGAGCCCGAGAAGATCTAGAAAGTCCAACAATGGCCAGTGCCTCTCAATGTCAAGCAATTACGACAGTTTTTGGGTCTTTCCGGATATTACCGTAAGTTTGTTCGCCACTATGGGGTAATTGCTATACCCTTGACTCATTTGCTGAAGAAGCATGTCCCATTCGTCTGGACCAGTGAATGTACCACAACATTTGAAACACTAAAAAATGCCCTAGTGACAGCCCCGTCCTTGCCTTGCCCAACTTCACGAAGCAATTTGTCGTTGAGACCGACGCCAGTGATTTGGGAGTTGGAGCAGTCTTACAACAAGAGGGCCACCCCTTGGCCTTCTTGAGTAAACCTCTTGGCCCAAAAAACAGAGGATTGTCTACTTATGAAAAAGAACTTCTCGCTATTCTGTTGGCTGTGGAGCATTGGCGATCGTACCTTCAATCAGCTGAGTTCATCATCAAAGCGGACCAGCGTAGTCTGGTTCACCTCGAAGACCAACGTCTCCACACCCACTGGTAACACAAGGCGTTCACCAAGCTTCTCGGGCTATGCTACAAAATATGCTATTGAAAAGGTGCGGATAATGGAGCAGCTGATGCACTTTCACGCCGTCCTTTCTCTAACACCGATGAATTGTATGCTATTTCCCTGTGCAAACCGGAATGGATCAAAGACGTGCGAGAAGGGTATGCACATGATACAGCAACACAGAAGATAGTGGAGGATTTACAGGCTAATCCCCAATCCCATAAAAAATTACATTTTCAGAGGGCATTTTACGCTACCAAGGGCGTATTTGGATTGGGAGGAATTCCCAATTGCAACAACAACTATTAATAGCAGGGCATCAATCTGCCGTCGGAGGGCACTCTGGCGCACCATCCACATACCAGCGGCTGAAGACGGTATGTGCGTGGCCACGTATGAAACATGCAGTGACTAAATTTGTCCAATCCTGTGCAGTTTGCCAACAGGCCAAGCCCGAGAGATGCAAGTACCCCGACCTCCTTGAACCCCTTCTGGTTCCTGTTCGTGCATGGCAGATGGTTTCTATGGATTTAATCGAAGGATTGCCACGGTCAGGGTGATTCAATTGCATTTTGGCCGTCGTGGATAAGTTCTCCAAATACAACCATTTCCTACCATTGTCGCATCCATTCTCTGCTTCCCAAGTGGCAACTACTTATGTGGATCAAGTTTACAGACTGCATGGACTACCAGACTCTATTCTATCCGACTGAGATCCAATCTTTACAAGCAGATTCTGGCAAGAGCTCTTTCGGCAAACCCAAACAACCCTTCGGATGAGCACACCATATCACCCGGCCACGGATGGGAAAACTGAGCGTACAAACCAATGCCTCGAGACTTTCCTTAGATGTTTTGTGCATTCTTGTCCAAAGAAATGGAGTTCATGGCTTCCTCTTGCTGAATTCTGGTTTAACACCAACTGGCACAGTGCTCTTGGGAAATTCCCCTTCTTTGTCCTTTACGGCCACGAACCTCGACATTGGGGTATCGAAGCAGCCTCAGCCACTCCAGTTTCTGATCTGAACACTTGGTTATCAGAACGGGAAGAAATGCAAGCTCTAATTCGACAACACCTCCTCCGAGCTCAGACGAGAATGAAACACCAAGCTGACAAGAACCGATCTGAAAGAAGCTTTGAAATTGAGGATTCTGTCTACATTAAACTCCAGCCTTATGTTCAGGGTTCTATTGCTCGCCGAGCGTGTCATAAGCTCTTGTTTCGCTACTTTGGGCCATTTTTGGTGCAAGCTCGCATAGGACAAGTGGCTTACCGTGTGGGTTTACCAGAGACTTCGAAGATCCACCCCGTCTTTCATGTCTCGTAGCTTCGCATGGCTGTGAAACACTAGTAGAAAACCACCCATTAGTCCCGGTTCGTAAGGGCCTTTAGTCCCGGTTCATGAACCGGGACTAATGGGTCGTTACTAATACCTCAACCCATTAGTCCCGGTTCAAACACGAACCGGGACCAATGTGGCTCCACGTGGCCCTGTGCACCGAGCCCAGTCAGAGGGCCTTTGGTCCCGGTTGGTGGCTCCAACCGGGACCAAAAGTCAATTTTTTTAACAAAAGTGGCTGCTTTAGGGGTTTTGGGGGTTATTTTTAGGTTGTTATTATAGCTAGCTAATAGAGATAAGTGTCCTCTCTTATCTTCGTCCTTGGTTTATCAACGCTGCTGCTATGATCATTGCACCCGCAGATATAACATGCTCATGCATGCTTTGCATCATACATCATCATATATATGTATATAATAACAAGTCCTACTAATCATGCATCATCATACAACTTCTACTCGTTATTAATAATAAGTCATACGATCATCATCCTCATATATAGTCATCGAACCCAACCCTACATAATTGTTCTTAGCACATGATCATCAGTATCAGGTATAGGACCTAAACACCCTTAAGGTAAAATAGCATAAAATAATATAGATCCTGACTCTCCATTATGAAGAATGGCGATCATCCTGTCTCCAATTCTTGCCTTTCGTTGCTTATTGCTTCCAAGAAGCTCCTTACGACTGTCCATACATTTTTTCCATTCTTTGATTGTTATGTCTCCACTTCTTTTAGAAACCCGGTATGGACAGTTGAGATTCGTAGGACGACCTGGTCGTATGTTCAAAACATGAAGGCTACCACGCGTATACATCAGATGAGGCACACAATCATTCGGGATTATCTGTTGAAAAACATAGTAATAACTTCGTAGTTAGCAATGATGTACTAGTCGAATTGGAAAAGATGAAAAATACACGTTAAAATAGTTGAAGTCGTGCTTAATTACGAAAAAAAAACTATTGTCGTCGTTGCGTACCGTATGAACATCGCAAGTCTCCTCGAATTTAATGCTGAAGCGCCGATCTTCGTCCAGCACAATGAATCTGTCGCACATACCTCGGTCGTCGTGGCACCAGTCGCACTCCCCCGGGCGATTTTCGTCGTCCGATGAGTACGACATTTCCGGCCTACGTTCATAATTCAAATATTAAACTAGATCATTATTATTAATCACGGGTTGACTATTGATGATCGATGTACGTACGTAGCTCCTCTTTCATTCCCGAATGCATTATTATACCAAATTGTCTAGCACACGGGAATGAAGGAGAACTTATCCAATATGAGCATTCGATAAGCAAAACCAAATCACAAAATAAAGTATAGTATTCAAATTAGCATGCATTCAATAATTATAAGCAAAAGTACATCATCTCTTGGCGTCCGTACATCATCGAATATTATCACTAATACAACTAGAACCGTAGCGCCCGACGGGTATCGACGCGGGCGGTGGACACCCAAAGATAAGGAACCATCACAGGATCATAGCTCCAGTGAGATCCCTGAAGAACCTGCCAGGTATTGTCGAACCTCCCCTCCAATGCAACCATGTAGCGACGAACGTGCTCGTCCTCCTCGCTGACACGGTGACGTACCACCTCCGCGGTGTCCGAATGCCTCACCACCGTCACTGGCCCACGCGACCGCCACCAAACAAGGATCGGGTCAACAACGGGCTGCCTCCTCACCAACCTACGTCCCCCGAAAGGTAGCACCTCTCAATACCAACCCGGCGGAGCCCAGTCCCGAACATGGCCCTGATCAAGCAGGCCTCCACCGCTGAGTCGACGACGACGAGGATGCGGGATAGGCATCGCCGACGTCGACGCGGAAACTACTTCTATATATAAACTACTTCTTCTTTTTTTCCTTTTTCTAAATACTATGAACAAAAAAATCATTAAAATTCTATGAACAAAATTAATTACACAATCTAAATATCTAAATTACTACACATCTAATCTAACAAAAAGATCTAAATTACACAATATGAACAAATCTAACAGAAAAAAAATCTAACATAAAAAAACTAACATAAAAAATCTATTTACAGAAAAAAATCTAACATAATATAATACATATCTAAATTACTACACATCTAATCTAACAAAAAGATCTCAATTACACAATATGAACAAATCTAACAGAAAAAAATCTAACATAAAAAAACTAACATAAAAAAACTATTTACAGAAAAAAAATCTAACATAATATAATACATATCTAAATTACTACACATCTAATCTAATAAAAAGATCTAAATTACACAATATAAACAAATCTTACAAAAAAAAATCTAACATAAAAAATCTAAATTACTACATATCTAAATTAATTACACAATCTAAATTAACTACATATCTAAATTACTACACATCTAATCTAACAAAAAAAATCTATGAACTACAAAAAAATCTAAAAACAAATCTAACAAAAATTAAAAAAAGAGGCTCACAGCCGGCGACGGCGACGGCGACGGTGACGGCGAGGTGCGGCGTGGGGCGGCGACGGCGTCGAGGCGGCGCGGGCCGGGGCGGCGATGCGTCGATCGGGGCGACTGCAGGGCCGGCGGCGACGGCGCGCGGGGCGGGGCGGGGCGGCCAGGGCGGCACGGGGCGGCGACGGCGTCGGGGCGGGGCGGGGCGGGGCGGCGACGGCGTCGGGGCGGGGCGGCGACGACGAGGTAGCGGCAGGGGACGCGGCGACGGCGGAGGAGGAGAGGCCGGAGAGATCGAAGTCGGGAGAGGAGGACGGCACGCTAAGTGCTGTATATATAGCAAGAGCATTGGTCCCGGTTCGTGGCTCCAACCGGGACTAATGCCACCTTTAGTCCCGATTGGAGCCACCAACCGGGACCAACATCCTCTTTTCAGCAGCCCAAAGGGCGGGAAACGAAGACCTTTGGTCCTGGTTGGAGGCTCCAACCGGGACTAAAGGGTGGGCATTGGACCCGGTTGGAGCGCCCAACCGGGACCAAAGAACAGCATTGGTCCCGGTTGTAGCCACGAACCGGGACCAATGGACCCGTGTAACTAATTTTTTATTTTCTGCAGCTATTTTTTTGTTGATTCTTCCTGCAGCTGTTTTTTTAGTCCCACCTCGCCAAGCGAGAGGCACTCGCAGCTGTTTATAAGCCCTGAGTGCAGATACAATGACGAAGAGGCTCAATGCTCCTGCACGTTGGTTAGCTTCAAGCCTTGAGGAATACGGTAGACTGCACAAAGCTATTTGCAGTGCAGTTGACACTATTTCGAAAGGCTTGAAGCAAATTAACGAGCATTGCGCCTCTTTTTTATTTTAATGACTTATTACAAATCAGAAATAAAAAGAAAAAAAATAAATGTAGCAGAAAAGAAAAAAAAATATAAAAAACCACTCAGAAATAAATAAAAGAAAAAATATAACAGAAAAGAAAAAATATATAGAAAACTACTCAGAAATGAATAGAAGCAAAAAATAGTTGCGATTAACTGTACTAAAAAAGGAGCATATATGCTTATTTTTAATGGCTTATTACAACTCAGAAATAAAAAGAAAAAAATAATATAGCAAAAATATATAGAAAACTACTCAGAAATGAATAGAAGCAAAAAATAGTTGGGATTAACTGTACTAAAAAAGGAGCATATATGCTTATTTTTAATGGCTTATTACAACTCAGAAATAAAAAGAAAAAAATAATATAGCAAAAATATATAGAAAACTACTCAGAAATGAATAGAAGCAAAAAATAGTTGTGATTAACTGTACTAAAAAAGGAGCATATATGCTTATTTTTAATGGCTTATTACAACTCAGAAATAAAAAGAAAAAAATAATATAGCAAAAATATATAGAAAACTACTCAGAAATGAATAGAAGCAAAAAATAGTTGTGATTAACTGTATTAAAAAAGGAGCATATATGCTTATTTTTAATGGCTTATTACAACTCAGAAATAAAAAGAAAAAAATAATATAGCAGAAAAAGAAAAAAAACTATATAAAAAACTACTCAGAAATGAATAGAAGCAAAAAATAGTTGTGATTAACTGTACTTAAAAAGGAGCATATATGCTTATTTTTAATGGCTTATTACAACTCAGAAATAAAAAGGAAAAATAATATAGCAGGAAAAGAAAAAAAAACTACTCAGAAATGAGTACAGATGCGCTTATAGAGGAAATTCAACTTAAATTCATAACGAATTTCAAGAGAAATCCGTATGAATTTATGCTAAATTACCTATATAAGCGCATCTATTTTCATTTTCGGAGGAGCTCAATAAGGTAGAGAGGGAGGGGCTTATAAACCGGTCCCGTTCCCCTTCGGTGGGCGAGGTGGGACTAAATTCTGGTCGCAACGAGGACAAACCCTTTAGTCCCGGTTGAAGGCACGAACCGGGACTAATGAGCAGCCTTTGGTCCCGGTTCAAGCCACCAACCGGGACCAATGATGTTGGGCCAGGAGCGAGGCCCATTGGTCCCAGTTCGTCCCACCAACCGGGACCAATAGGTCCAGACGAACCGGGACCAATGGTCCACGTGGCCCGGCCGGTCCCCGGGGCTCACGAACCGGGTCCGATGCCCCCATTGGTCCCGGTTCTGGATTGAACCAGGACTAATGGGCTGGACCGGCCTGGACCATTGGCCCCTTTTCTACTAGTGAAACCAGGTGTGTCCGTTTCCTCTATTCTTCCTCACAATACTAATCAGTTTGCGGTTCCTTTGGAAGTTCTTGACAGTGGCCACAAGACCAAGGACAATAGAGTGGTTGAACTAGTGCTCGTTTGTTGGTCTGGTGACACTCTGGAGCCGACGTGGGAGGATCGTGATGAGCTCCAGTCACGTTTTCTGTGCGCCGCAGCTTGGGGACAAGCCACGACTCAAGTAGGGGAGGGTGAGCAGGCTTGCCAGTACTACGCCATCGTCCCAACCACCAGTCGAGGCCGACGAAGAAATGACCCAAGGCCCATCTAGGAGAGCCCGCAAGCCCAACAAACGAGTGGCTGGCAAGGAGTGGGTGAACACGACCCAGGAAGCATAAAGCAGGGGATCGCTCTCTGGACAAGCGTCGAAGATCGATCAGGCTGGAACGGCACGGCGGCGGCGGCTACCTACTTAGAACCCTAGTTCTTTCCCCTTTTCCTTCCTGTATTCAGCATTGACGTGCTTGTAAGGAGAGAATCCTGTACTCTGAACCACATACATATCTGAGACAGTAGTGCAGTCCTAACACTTTGGTTATCCCAACTGGCGACATTAAGAGACCATAGTGTCGTATATATAGCCGTCTTGGTTCAGGCTTAATGGCATCGTGAGAAACGAAGAGGCGTTGAGGTACACACAAAGAAGTCATAGAGACGGAACACCAAAAGATATATGGCCACCAATTGATCGATGATTGACGTCAACAGACCAACGTACTAGTACCTGACGTTTGAACTTCAATAGGAGTTGATATGGTAATAATGCTGTGATGCTGTCACGTACGCATGGAAACCGGAGTGGGTGACTACAATTCGAAGGTCCACATGGGTATGTCGACGTGTTGTAACCAGGTGTATTGTGGGCATAATAAACTACTCCTTTTCTGAAAATAAAAAGGAAAACATTTGCTTTAAACCAGCTGATGTTTGGCTCGAATAAACTGCGTCGTGAGCCATGCGATCGAAGCCGACCGTGCGGCCTTTGTCTCATGCGCGTGCGCCACCTATCCCCACTAGACACATAATGTGTGGGACCCGTTCACCGTTCTCCATCGTAGCCTTATCTTCACCCTTCCTCATCTTCTTCGTCGTTCCCCATACCCTCTCTCTCATTATTCCGCAGCCTTGATAGGAGGAGACAGTGGCTCGATCGAATGGCTGACCGTTGCTTCCAACCATGCGGGGCTAGTGCGCATCCCGCCGCAGACACCAACTGCTTCTGAAAGCCCAGGCACAACATTGGCCATCGAGGTTGCATCCCTCTCCATGCCAGCAGCCGCCGTGCTGCGGCGGTGTTTGTGGAGGGTGTTTCAGTGCTATGAGCCTGAGTTCAAGGAGGCGCCGCCGTGCTGTGCAGACCGCGCGATAGTCGACGCTGCAACGACGAATCTGCAATGCAACGCGCGTGTCGCTGCAACATGTGGATCTCGCCGGTCGCAGAAGTTAAACACAACATCCATGGTGGCGCGCCGGCGGCAAAGCTGAGATGCAGCACGTGTGTTGTTGTGACCGGCTGCAATGAAGCCGCCCGGGGCTGCAATGGAGCCACCGTCGACGCTATGATGAAGCTTAGTAGGCGCATCACCGGAGTCAGTAGGCTGCAATGGAGCTCCTCCGGTGCTGCATTGAAGCTTCGTTGGTACCTACTGTGTTGCGTTGCAGCTTTGTCTCCGCCGCCCGGAGGTTGCAATGGAGCTTCGCTTGGGAGTCGGGGTCCAGGTGATGTACTCGCTCTTTTTTGCGTCATCTTCACTGCTAGGTTGTGTTCGCTCTGATCGAACGAACTATGTGCGTCTAATCAGACGGCTGGGCAGGCGGATGATCTTTCCCTAAGATCAGCTGACTGATTCATAGCAGCCGCCCATAAAAAACCTATATGTGTATATTGATTCTAGGGTACTTACAATATTCCAAATGGAAACTGCTACTATCTACAAACCTCAACGGTTGAGGCCTAACAAAATCCTATAAAAATACAGTGAATGAGGATATCTTTGGGTCCGAGGTTAGTATTCAGTTGTTGATTCCCATTTTTTTTATCGTTCTTCTAGTAAGCCAATCAGCGACAACAAATGTAAAGCATTGTGGAGATCATTTTTTTTTTACACTGAAGCCGTAGAACAATAGTCTATGGTATATCTACTACCACTATAAAAGAAAGAGATGGGCAGATCCAAGCAATTATACCCGTTGATCTACAAAATCTGATGGCCCATAATCCTTTCGTGTTTAACCCAACAAGCCACGCAATTAAGTCACTGACAGTCCTTCGATCGCTAACCCGCGCTCCCGATAAAAACAAAAACCGTTCGCACGACCTCTCGCCTCGCCCGCACGACCTCTCGCCCCCTCCTCCTCCTCCCGCGCCGTCGCGCCGTTCGCTGCGTGAGCCGCCCGCCGCAGGTCGCGGCCCGTCGCGCCCCGCGGGAGCCGTTCGCCGCGTGAGCCGCCCGCCGCAGGTCGCCGCCCCGCCGACGTGCCGTTCGCCACCGCGGTTCACCGCCCGTCGCGCCGTTCGCCGCCCGCCGCCCATACAAGATCCAGGCATCCAACCCTTTCTCCACGAACCCACTTCAGATTGCTCCATTTATTCCGTCAGAAGGAGAAAAAATCGCCACTGATTGTGCCTCCTTCTGCTTCAGCCGTCACCAGGTGTGTGTTAAGGGAGGACCGGACAAGCGTGTGCCAGGGAGGATGCTGCCACCACGCTCTTCGAAGATGTGCGGATTTGTCATGCCTGAACGGTTGACACCTCTACCACCGTCGCTGCCTTCGAGGAGGATTCATGCCTACATCTTAATGTTCGCCAAGCCCATTACATCCCTGGCGCAGGACACACAACAAAACAAATCTGAACCTCAGTGACATATTTGCTGGTAAAGTCCTCTCCCTCTTATATCTCGGTAGGATGCATTCTTTAACGATTTATTTGCTGGGGTTTGTTAAGAAATCCCAAAGATTACAGAATCTGTTTGGTTGTGTCGTTCAATGTCCCTGGGTGAACAAACTTGTGACTTTGGGTGTTGGTAGCTTAATTATTTGGTCTTCTATCTACAGATGTCGAGTATAAAATTTGAATCCAACTCTGATTGAGAAGACTTGATTTTTTTTTAATCCTGCTGATGAATGGCCTACTATTTCAACCTCTGAACTATTGCTGAATTTATAACTTGTCAGATCAGGGTAGTTACAACCTATGAAATCTTCCTGAACGTTTGAACCTATGGGATTGGGGTAGCCAATTTTGTATCGTTGATATGATGGCTACATAAACAATTCAGCAAGTTACATCTGCTTCATCGGGTTGATGCTTCATGCTCAGCAAGTTTCCTTTCCCTTGAGTCGTCTTGCCTCGGTCGGTTTGTTCTTGTGCAGATAGATGTGTAGACCACATCTTGTAGACGGCTGATATGGATTATGCTCCACCCCTCCATGACTTCACTCGAGTTAATTTCCCGCAATGCGGCTGACACAAAACTATCCTCGGTATCCACAAAGATCACCCTGGGTGATGGCTATAAGTTAACTCCAAATAAGTTTTTTTTCAAAATATGGCACAAAATTCTGATTACATCATGGTGATATTTTTTCTTGTAGGGAGAGAAGGAGGATAAAAAGTGCAGGTCCTCTTCACAGGATAGGTACTGACTTTGCTAAGCGATTACTGCTGCTGCGGTTCATCTACATTGATTCTTGATTTACCCTTATTATTACCATTTGCTAACTTAACCATTTCCATCTCTCATGTTAATTCTGAAGACCTTTTATGTGTCATGTCGACAAGGGTGTCTTTGATAAGATATCTAAGCAGGCTGCATGTGAGGTGAATCAAGGTAACTATATGATGTAGTGAAGTATAAACTCCTCTCCCTATAATATGCAGCCTTCAAACCATAGGTTTGTGAATTTTATGCCAGCTGAGCCTCTTTCATTTTAATGCTTGAGTCCTAATATTTCATTTCTCCAAGCTTTTGAGTTCTAATATTGTTCTGTATTCTGAGCTCTTGAACATTTGCCTGCACAACAATGATATATAATAATTCCCTTCTAAGCCTAGAGATAGTTGTACACATAATTTATTCAATCCTAAATTACTTTATGCTCTGAATTACTCCCGTGGTGCATTTTATGTCCCCCTTACATCTATATCTATGTCTTCTTACTCATATACATGCTTTCCCATGTAATCATCCTTAACAAATGTCATGTTCAATCTGTAACTACTTATTAGGGTATTTTCTAATTTTTTTATGTTGCCGCTTATTGATCTTACGACATGGAGAGGAGAAGTCAAGTAGCAGCAAGCATGCAGCTGTGTCATGCAAACAAACTGAGACTGCGTCATGCAAACAAACTGAGACTGCAGAAAGTCACTGATTGTACAAAACCAGAAAAAAAAAATTGCAGCGCAAGCATGCAAAGAGACAATTGCGCAAATCAAACACATATTCAAGTAATAAGTCAGTGAATGGCTTTATATTAGGCGGTGTACTGCAACAAGGTGCCTCCCTCCATCATCATTCCATTCTTCTCCTGTTCCTTATTTGTCAACTGCACATACACCCGGTGCCCCACTCTAGCTCGACAATTGACGGCGGCTACATCTGTTGTGGCCGGCAGTGAGGCAAGCCCTCCTTTTAAACCCTGTATATTGATTTCAAATAGTATAACTAATTCATACTTTGAAGTTGTTTGTTAATCAGGCTTCCATGGACGTTGATTTCCATTAAACAGTATTTTGCGAACTTCTTGTTCTCTGCAAATTTTGGGTGCCACCGGTCAGTGTGACGCCCAAACCTTTGAGTGGCATGTATGGACTTTGGATTGTTTACAGCCTGGTGGCAAGTCTTTTTCTAATTGAGATAATTATTTAGGTGCTAATTCAAACAACATGTCTATAGGTTCGTTGAAATTCCCTAGACTTGTTACTTTCTGAATTCTGACTCTGAGTAGCCGACTCATACTTATTTTTGCGCCTTTAGTTGATTGCTTCAGTGTGTTTGGTCTTTCTATTCAGGATCCCGGTCTGGAAAACTAGATGGTGTATGGATTCAGAGATGAACTATTTTGTGGTAGCAATCTGCGTGTTCAGTGGTGCCGCACACGTCCTCTCATCCCGTCACCAACGGCCTGGATGTGGCAGCTGCCGTCAACATCCCAACCGTCACCAGCACGACGTGTTGAATGATATTGGCATCGTGTCACCGGGGCAGCAGCTCAACACCGGCATTATTCTGGTAATGCAAGTCCCGCTCCATCTCCTCTGTTTGCAGTCATTGTTCCAATATTACTGGAGATAAAATCCATTCTAGCTATCCTTGCTGAAGATCGATTGGTGGTGTTCGATCCAGACTAAAAATTTATTTCATGTTGGTTTCTGTAATTATGATCAGCTCAGCCGTAAGATATAGAGAGATCAATCACATCCGATCTTCGATTTAATGTAAATTGGATGCTTTACTGAACCATGGGTTGCCTGTTTCATGAACAGTACTGCCATTTTAAACAATCTAGGACCTAGACTTGATGACGACATTATTATTTATACCGCTGCACTGGGCCATTTGTTAGCAGCAGCCAATTATATGCCAATCTTTATAAAGTTGAAACACTAAATTCCAGTGACAAAAAGCCTTGTCATACTGGCAGTTATTTTCCAATGAATGTCTGCATATCATCCACTTGTCTTGATGTCTGTCTATAATAAAGTTGGCATGTACCTTTTGTTCAAAATAAAGCATGCTTGGTTTTTGGAGTTGCATCCATCAGCTAACCTTAGAGGAATTCATATATCCACCACGCCGGTGCTTGTTTTGCACAATCTTATACATTAGGACTTTATACTCCTTCACAAAAAACATCCTGGCAAAATATTCGTACGCTACTTTGCCTCATTTCATAAGTGTAGTTTTGGTCACTTATGTTGGAAATATATGCTTGTTTTGTGGTCATGAATCAGAATGGCAAATCTGAAAGGAAGTGATTATTTGTTCATGTGTTGATATAGTGATTTTGTTTGAACTTGAAGGATAATTATGATGGAGCCTTTTTTTTATTAAAGCTTGTTTTCCTTGGAATTATTGTTGTAAATACTATATTTGTGGATGTGCGGTTTGTGATTCTCTTTTCCTGATATTTAGATAGATCGGGTTCGTTCTTTTACACCATACACAGATTTGAATTATTTTGTCATGTGGCTGACATCGGTTTTATATTAGTATATATTTAGATGAAATTTCTATATTTACTTATCTCAAGATATACTTGATTTCATTGTTGTCTCTCTCCGCTTAGTGGTTTCTTACTCGGTCTCCTCATCTGAATAGATGGTCGCACGCTTCAACTAGAATCCAAACCATAGTAGAACGAGGGCTCAAAAGGAAACTTCAGAGAGACAAGGAGCGAGAAAACTGTTGATTTTGCAAAGAACAATTGTCACTGAATTGCTTTCAAGGCGGATGTTCCATAGACAAACAAGCATGCAATCAACACTGCATGATTTCAATTGGTTTCCAATGTACGCAGCATGTCTAGCTGGTTGTTTTGCTTTTTGGTTTGTGCACTCATCGAACGAGAAAGAATTGAACCAACCAATTTGCAAGGTGAATATTTAATATTTCAGTTTTTTATTCTACCTCATGAAAACTCTCAAGATAATAACATGTGGTTCTCATAAAGTATAGTTGTAAGATAAGAATTTTGGTGCGTCTAATCAACTACACTGAGAATGAAGCCGCATACAACATGCACCCCTTATGTTGTACAAGAACTGGTTAGTGTATTAAGACATACTAAGGTAATCAGGTGTCTTCACTCCATGCATATGATGCTAAATTGTAGTGTTGGTTGAAGATCATTTAAATTATAGGTTGATTGTCATATTTTTAGTGTAATCATAATATCTTAAGAATTTGCACATCTGGTTGTAACATCAGTCGAGGACTGCATTGATTGTGTACGCTTACTATATTCCTTGTGTATGAAGCTGCAATTGAAATATATACGTTATGGCATGTATGTGAGCTTACATTATTTGTTTTATAATTGCTGATTATGATTAGAAATAACATGTAGCCTGGAAAGAAGGAACTATATGAGCTAAAAGATGCAGAAAAAGAGGATTAGGCCCGCAGATTGTTGTCAAGGAGAACATTGAGCTATGAGGGTGTTTTTTCGGGCAACACAGGCGATGGTCTCGGCAGCTAAATGATGGTGAACTATAGCTGTGGTAATATTGTGAGAAATACAATATGATTAATTTTAACTTACCTATCTGATTTTTTTCATTGCGATGGTCGGATAGGCCCCATATAGGTGTCTGCATTGGAATAGGTCTTTTTCTGGGTTAGGAAGGAAGAAATGTTTCGGGTGTTCATTAAGATTCTTGATTGGTGAATTGCGGTGGCGGATTTAATTTCAATATGCTTTAGAAAGTCTGTTATGTACATATTACATCAAGATTTAAATTCATAGAGTATGTGAGATGTACGGTAAACCATTGCTCATGTAAGATATCGCTATATGTAAACTAAAAATGTAAGTTTCATATATTTAAATATTATTTTCTAATGAATTTCTATCAAAACGTGCATTGCACGTGCAAGCTTACTAGTTTCTCATTAAAGTAAAATATGTGCAAATAAAGAAAAAAACAAGCTGATGGGAATCGGCAACTAACCAACTCAACTTTTCTCTTGCATAATAACAAAGATAAAGAAATCAACAATCAAATTCGGGACACAATCCACTGATTGAGAAAATCTAGGTTCTTTGTCTTAGTTCTATGCTTAACCAACGAAAGGTCTTGATTGAGCATATGCTTCCAACACAAAATCTCTAGCACTTTATTCTTGAAAATTTTGATATTTCTCGGCATCCAAATGTTCCACCAACCCATGGTGATGATGTCCATCGCAATCTGCTTGGGAAAGATGGATGGACAACACTTCATCAAAGAATAAAATTTCTCTGAGACTGTTTGGAGAGATTGAAGCCCACCAATCTTGTGCAAATGAATAGTACCAAGGCAGATATTGTATACTTTCTTCAATGTGTCCATTGCACAACACGCAATCATATGAATCCATGTGAAAGGATTTTCTTTTAAGTAGGCCCCTTGTGTTCACCCTACATACAGTGCTAGCTAGGAAAAAAATGTATTTTATTCTGCTTGCACATTTCCAAAGCCATTTGAAGATGCAATGGGAGTCTAAGGGACCCATGATGTGCTTATAGATTTTCCTAGATGAGTAGTATTTTGTTTTCCAGCTATATGACAAATTGTCAGCAGTTTTAGAGAAGTTCAGTTGGATTAGGGTTTGCTCAAGTTCAGTAAGTTGTGAGAAAGCTTGATTCTAAAGTAGCTTGTGGAAATGGTGAGAGAGAAATCTTGATAGGTGGAAATGTCTACCAAAGAAGTATTGTTCCTAATGGAAAAATTATGCAGCTTGGGGTATGGAGGAACTAGGGGTTGGCCATTCCAATCATCCTCCCAAAGAAGCACTGACTGCCATGAGCCTACATTGCACTTTGGAACTTCTTGAATAGGGAATAAGTTTCAAGTGTCATTCCACCAAAATGATCCATCAATTCTACCATAAGAAGGTGCATGAGCCTAGTAGGATCCCCATAGAACTGGTGAAGGTTTTTAAGGAGCAGTTTTTGTTTTGCTTGACTATATCTAGTACTCCTAGACTTGCACGACTTTTGGGTTTGCAAACCATCTCCCAAGAAATTAAAGTTGGTCCCATTTCTTCAGATCAAAACTTTTTCCATAAGTGGTTCCTCAAGTACTTATTGACCTGTTCCACTACCCCCAAAGGAAGGTCAAGTCTTCGGAAGATTCCATCTTGAGTACGTCGAGGAGCCTGGCAAGCGTGGCCTACTGGTTGGTAGTTTGGGGGTCCTCGGTACAGCCCATACTTGGGACACGACGTAGTTAGCACCCCCCCCCCCACTATGTCCATAGAACTGGTGAAGGTTTTTAAGGATCAGTTTTTGTTTTGCTTGACTATATCTAGTACTCCTAGACTTGTATGACTTTTGGGTTTGCAAACCATCTCCCATGAAATGAAAGTTGATCCCATTTCTTCAGATCAAAACTTTGTCCATAAGTAGTTCCTCAAGTACTTATTGACCTGTTCCACTACCCCCAAAGGAAGGTCAAGTCTTCGGAAGATTCCATCTTGAGTACGCCGAGGGGCCTGGCAAGCATGGCCTACTGGTTGGTAGTTTGGGGGTCCTCGGTACAGCCCATACTTGGGACACGACGTAGTTAGCACCCCCCCCCCCCCCCCGCACTATGTAGGACACCATCACCAAAGTTCCCATTTCTGCCCAAATCATCTAGCTTCTAAAATGTTTAAAAGCACACCAGAAAATCTAGAGTCAAAAAAAATATCCAAGCAATCCATCTCTGCCCAAATCATCTAGCTTCTAAAATGTTTAAAATGAGTTGATGTTCAATTAGGTCCGAAGTTTCCTCAAAATCTAGTTTAAGAATGATGATCTCCTATTTAGACTGACGAGCCAGATGTAAGTATTCAAATGCCCATAGCAAGCAATCTTGTAGGGATCTTGTTTTTAAGAAACCATACTGGTTGATGTGCACAAACTCGAGAATGATTTTCTGCACTATGTTGGCCAAGAGTTTGGTGTTTATTTTTATAGTGCATTTGAGAAGGGAGATTGACATTACCTTGAAATAAATCATTTATAAGTTTATAAAAAACCTCATAAATGATGTTCCAATGGGCCTTGATGAATGCACCATCAAACCCATCTAGTCCAGGTGTTTTATCTGAAGGAGGTTGTGCCACTACCTCATCTATCTCTTCCCTAGAAAAAGGAACTTCCAAATCCGACAAACCATCACATCTATCCAGTAAAGCATCAAGTTCAAAGGCCTCATAAATAGGAGAAATATTGCTAAGTCTTTTCTTAGGTACCCTCTAAATAACAGTAGCCTTTTCTTGATGCTCATTGACTTCCTGCCCAAGCTCATCCAGGAGTGTTGCAATGTCGTTTGCTCTGTCTTTTATGGTTTCTGTGGATCACAAGAACTTATTATATTCATATCAAAATTTCACCCGTACAATAGTAGCTCTCTACTTCCAATATGTACTTTGATAGGAAAGTAATTTGGGGCTGAACCTCCATCCTATGGTAGTGAACTTGTTGACATATAATGTGCTGCCTAGTCTCTTCCGTCATATCGGTCTTTTGGTTGCATTGGCTAGAGCATTCACTTCTACATGGTATCGGAGCCAAGAGGTCTTGAGTTCAAGGCCCGGCTGGCGCAATTAAATTGCAGCCCACTTTCGGTCCAAGTTTAGGCCTGAGGGAGCCACACGTGAGGGGGAGTGTTGACGTATAATGTGCTGCCTTGTGTCTTCTGTTAGATCGGTCTTTTGGTTGCATTGGCTAGCGCATGCACTTCTACACAAATGTGTGGTAGTAAATGAATTAGTTGCAAGGAAGTTATGCTTTTGGATGACCCCACCACATCCTATTTATTCATCATCATTGGGGACGTTTAAACAAAAAAAATCATCTTCTCATCTAGGCCATCCTATTTGGCTTAACCTACTAGGCATTGTCCTTTAGTATGCTCTAGTGCAACAGTCAGGACACAATTTACGTATGGTACATGAGGCTACACCAGTGAGCATGTCCAACCAGCTTGGCAAATGAGTGTGAGCCTAGTCGCCGGGGTGAGCAAGGGACAATGAACCAAAGTGCACACACATCTGTAGCCAAATATCTTTGCAAAAGGGAAATTAAGGCTTGGTGTCAGTTTTTCTTACTCGCAATAACTTCGATAGGGTATCGCGTGTAACCAGAAGTGCCAAAGGGGATTCATATGAGGCCACACCAGTGAGCATGTCCAATCGGAGATACAAATTTCATATGCTATATGAGGCTATACCAGTGAGCATGTGCAACCATGTTGGCAAATGAGTCCGAGTGTAGTCGTCTGGGTGAGCAGGGGCGCAATGAACCAAAGCACGCAAACATCTATGGCCGAATCTCTTTGGAGAATGAATAATTAAGGCGCGGTACCATGTTGTTTTCAAGACTCGACCAAAAAAGTAGAGTTGAATAATTAATATACTCGCCAACCTTTCCTAGACTAAACATGACCCATCATTGTAAAAGGATGCACCGCCTATGGTGTTGTTCTTGTATCCCACTAGTTGTGTTATAAGGATAAAACAAACCCCTCGTGGATAATATGTATTGCAAAACTAACAAGGGCAAAGTCGATGCTAGAGAGAGAGGGGGAGAGAAGGAGGGAGGGAGGGAGGGAGGGAGGGAGAGAGAGATGCTTGAGATGATGTAATCAATCAGGAATGGAAGGCATATAGGAATTAACCATCTGCAAGACTTGGACGTAATGTAAAAACAGGTCAATACCGCTTTTTTAGACAACAATATTGTACTACACCGTGGTTCGGCAGAATCTTAGCCCTTTGCAATGTACATGTCTGGTATAAAGGGTTGCTTGGTTTGTGTCCTGGGCAACATGCCTGAAGAGAACTGGTGCCTGAGTTGGGCCTGGAAAACTTGCGTTTGTTTCCTTGTCAAGCGAGCCTGACAAGAAAGTGTTTGGTTGGTGCTCTGGCCTGGCAACGTATTAGAAATAATTTCATACTCTAACATCTTAGAAAGAGTATGTAATAATGTGGAGCCCACCAGCCCATTAAAGTATAACAATACTACTTTAGCGCCAGCCGCGATTCAAATAGCCCCTAAGGGACTATAGTCCATGTTCTTCTAGAACCATTTTTTAGTAATCAACTCTATTGGTCTACTACACATAGTGTAAAATATGTTACATGAGATTATTCTCTATGTCTCAAAATATAGTGCTTATTTCAATTTTGACCATGTTTATAGATAAATTTCTAAACCTCTAGAATACCAAATCAATACCATCAGATTAATCATGAAAATATACCTTTTCTCTATACAGTAGGTCACAGTTTGTGAAGAATGACTTTCGCAAGAACAAATGTGTGTGTATATTATGTGACGGAGGGGAACTATTTTGTTAGTCCCTAGCTGCGACAGTTAATTTGGATCAGAGTGAGTAAGTTTGGCGGAAGCACGATAGCCAAAGTGAAGAAATCGCACCACATGAGTACAAAGTTCATGCCAATATACCACGCAAGAAAAGAAAAAAGTTCATGCCAATAATTTTAACTTTATTATGCTAGTTGTACACGTGATGCTGCCACATGTACATGTATCGTTAAAGTATCATATGCTTTGCACACAGTTTCTCTCTTGTTCGTGGTTGGTCATGGACTTGTAAATTCTAAAGGAACCAGTACCAACTGGTTTCGAAGTAGGACTAAACTAACCAACATACTTCCTCTATCCATATATATAGGGCCTAATGCGGCTTTCGAGGCTTACTTTGACCACATGTTAAAACAATAATA
This sequence comes from Triticum timopheevii, assembly GCA_963921465.1. Lineage (NCBI taxonomy): Eukaryota > Viridiplantae > Streptophyta > Magnoliopsida > Poales > Poaceae > Triticum > Triticum timopheevii. The sequence continues at coordinate 614,203,585 of OY997266.1, forward strand.
TATGACATGCAAGTTACAGAAAGTATACCGTCAAATTCGTATGTGATAAAAGCTTCCAATGATATAATTTTTTACATTATACATCTCATATACTATTAATCTTACCAAAAGTCAATGGATGTCTTAAGAAACGAATTAGGCCCTATATATGGATGGAGGGAGTAGTGTTTATAAGCAAGTACAGTCGACAAACAAATATTATATAATTGATCGTAGCACAGAGTGCCTTTTTCTTGGCGAGGGATGCATAGTTTTGATCCTTTCATTATCCCAGGGTGGCACCCGTAGACTGTACTAGTAGTATTGTATGTATGGTCGTGATGTTTCAAGCTTAATGACATCATGGCAAATGAAGAGGCGTATGCATAAAAAATTTCGCAAGTGCACCATACATGTATGCCAACGTGTTGTAACTAAGTGTATTGCATCATGCGTGTTATAAGTAAGAAGTAGTACTATTTGGGGTCTTTTACATCTGTGTCCCTAACTCGAACCCACTACTCACATTTGCCCCTAATTCAAAAGCCTGCTCAAAAATGCCCCTCCGCCGTTAGGTGCCCTTACTGAAATGCCCTTCCGTCCCGTTTCCGTCTGGTCAAAGGGGTTTGACCGTCTACTGGGCGTTTGTTGGACATTTTGCCCCTGCCTCCATGTATCACTTACATGTGGGACCCGCTCAAGAAAAAATAAAAAGAAAAAACTCTTCCTCTCACCTCCTCTCTCTAACACACTTACATGTGGCCCCTCACGGTGTCTCTCTCACCTCCCACCTCTCTTCCCCTACCTCACGACCTCTCTCTCTCACTTCCGGCGAGCGCCGGCTGCCCAGGGACTGTGCGCCGCCGCCGCTAGCTCCCCACGCGCCGCACCCCTTCCTCCACACCTCCCCCTCTCCCTCCCTCCCTCCCTCTCCCTTCCTCCCTCTCCCTTCCTCCCTGTGCAGAGCGCCACCATCGCCGCTGCCTTTGTCTCCACGCGACCAACGGCAACCCCAAGTGCCACCACCTCGCCAGGAAGCTTGTACGAGATGCCCTCGCCCTCCCAGCTTACGAATAGCCGGTGGCCGTCGCCGGTAGACGATGGCAGAGACTCCGATCTCCGCCACAGATGCGCCCTTGGCCTCGTAAATCCGACTGCCCCGAGCCACCATTGACCTTCCCGACCTCCGTGTCGTTGTCCCTGAAATCACGCGGCCCTACTCCTCTCTTCCCCCGCTCGATTCTGTTCCCGGAGCGCCCTGCCCGAAGCCGGCCGCCGTGACCGACCTCGACTGGCTCGGTCGTGTGCACGCGCCCACCTACCTACCTGTGCGGTGGCTCCACCCCTCCGTCGGACGACCCCGAGCCTCCCACCATGGCCCTCACACACAGGCGTGCTATCCTTCGCCGGCGGCGACCACCGGCCGATTCGCCAAGCCTTGCCGTGACCACGAGCGAACAATAGTTGACCCTGACAGTGGGTCCAATGGCCCACATGTCAGGGAGAGAGAGGGGGGGTTATGAGAGAGGTAGACAATTTTTTTAATATTGGTGGGCTCCACGTGTAAGTCAGAGATGGGATGAGAGAGAGGGAGTTTTTTTTCTTTTCTTTTCCTAGGTAGGTGCCACGTGTAACTGGGATGTGCACAGAGGGGCAAAAATGTCGAGAAAACATGAGGAAAATGGTCAAAGGCCTTTGACCTGACGGAAACGGCATGGAGGGGCATTTCTGTAAGGGCACATAACGGCGGAGGGGCATTTTTGAGCAGGCTTTGGAATTAGGGGTATATCTGATTAGGTGGTTCGAGTTAGGGACAGAAATGCAAATGGCCCTACTATTTGTATCTATTCCAGGGTAGATTAAAGAAAGGGATACCATTGTACCTATTACTTTTGGTGGACAGATAACCTTAGATCACTTTGCTAAAGGGAGACTACTACTACAAACCTGTATTCTCGAGGGCCTCATAAGAGCCTAAAAAATAGTATTACTACGTCGAAGGTGCCATTGCGTCCATGAGGTTATTCAGTTGTTGATTTGCAGGATTTTTTGTCCATCTTCTAGTAAGCCAACATGTAACAAGAATGTAAACACACCACGCAAGTGGTGATTTGGCTTAAGACTGGTCGTAGTGGGGAGTACCATATAGTAGTATCATGCATATGATACTAGTGTATGATACTACATCCATAGTGTATAGTATCATATGTTGGTATCATATAGGACTTCATTTATTGCCATGCATAACACATAGTAGTACATCATTCAATATGATACAGTATCATGATATGATACTCAACCCTCTCTTTCTTCATTTCATTCTATGTCACTTCAACAAAATTGCCTAGTTGGCATGCATGACACTCTCATTACGGGTAGCCTAAGAGCATCTTTCATTCAGGTCAAACTAATGACCGAAAGGCATGATGGTAATTAAAGGGATTATTTCCAATAAATTGTCTGGTTTAGGAAGAACCCATCTCACCTAGTTTAATTATTCTCATTAATGACATCATTCGGCCATTAACCATAAAATCTTCTTCCTCTACTCTATTAGGCCACCATATTTGGCCTTTACAATATGTCATTGTATGGGTTGCAATGGCCTATATACTCAAATCAATGGCGTATACGGTATGCTCCAGTGAAACAATGAATGACACGATGTACATATATATGGTGTTGAGGCTACAACTGCGAGTATGACCACGGTCCTCGGTTCAACCTCCGAACACAAACATCTCCAACTGGTTTAACAAATGAGTGTCATTATAGTCGCTAGGTTAAAAAAGGGACAATGGATTAGATTGCACACACATATGCTGCCAAACTCTTTGGAGAAAGGGGAATTAAAGCTTCATGTGATGCAAATTCCAGGAGTTGGTCACAGAATTTATAGATAAATAACAAATGCACTCACCAGCCTTCTCTAGACTCAGCATACCTACCCTAATAAAGGACGCACCACCTATAGAGTCTTCTATTTGTAGCATCAAAACCATGTTATTACGATAATATTGAGTGCCAAGCCAACAAGAACGCACACACACAGCTAGAGGGAGGGAGTGGGGGGGGGGGGGGGGGGGGAGTAGAGAGGTGACATTTATGACGGGTCGGACCGATGTAATATGTTATGAATGGTAGGTATTCGGAAGCAAATCATCTGCGCAAAACATATACGATGCAAAATCAGCTCAACACCACTCCTTCTCGAGATTACAAGATTCTACTAGACCATGGCCCAACATAATCATAACCCTTTGCAATGCTCGAGCTTGGATGGCAGTACCGTTAGACTTGTAAAGGTGTTGTACTAGCAAGACAAAATTACTAATCCGTGCTAGATGTATTATAGTGTATTCTCATTACATTGTGTGAATGTGGAAAAGTGTATTCACTATTAGGAATCCATTTTGGCTATTTTATCATGGAAAACATTGTTTAGGCTGTATATGGAGTATTTGAGATAGTTAGCAAACTGAGAGGTCTCCTCCAAAGTTGTTTGAGAATATTTGATTTGCAAATCTCAAATCGAATTTGATCTACAAATTCACCCAAATATGAGTGTTAAATTTGGCAATTGAAGCTTCCTTGCTTGTTGTCTTACATCTTTATGATGGAACGTTACTCCTCTACTCAGGAATTTTCCCTGTAGGAGATTCCCATAGATAATAGAACACACTCTATAAGAGTGCCATATTCAATTACTGTTTTTAAATGTCAACATTTTCTATATTCTAGGAAAAAAGAGTTCTTGAATATATTGAAGTTCACAAACTTATAGAAAATTTGTGAACATTTTGTAAATTCTAGGAAAACATATTTCCTTCATATTTTTTCAATTCACATACATTTTTTAGAATTCATGAATGTTTTTGTAATTCGAAAATATCTTTCATTTTTTGTGAACATTTTTAATTTAAAATTATTTTTTAATTCAAGAACATTTAAAAACTTTGACAAACATTTGTTAAAACACATGAACTTTTTGGAATATTGTTGAACATATTTTTTTCGAATTCAGGATCAAATTTTCAAATATCTTCAATTTTTTATATTCATGATGCATTTTGTTTAATATGTGAAATAGGAAAACCATACAAAATATTCCCAAAAATAAAAAAACCAGATTGAAAACATGACATAACGCGCTTTATACGGTCAAATGTTCAGCTACATCACCTACCGAACAAAACAGGCCGAAACTGGATATATGCCAGGCTCGCGTACAACTCGTTAGCCACCGAAGAAAACCAGAGATGGCGCCATTCGTACAACGTGTTCTCAAAAACCAATAGCATACTGAGTATAGCAATATCTGTTTAATCAAACATTCCTTCAGGCGTGTAGACTGGACAAAAAGTTTTTACACGGTTTGTGATTGTGTCGTTGTGCATGACGGTATGGTCACGGTGCAAGTGCGGCACACATCAACTTGCATGCACTTCTTCACTCAAAAATAAAAATAAAAATTGCATGCACTTCATCGTAGTAATTGGTGAAGAATGTGCACTCATGCACTACAGGAAACAACTTATATGGCGAGTACCAGCACTATGGACGGAGGTTAAAATGTAGCTAATCTAAAACATCTTATACTCCTTCCATCCCGAAATTATTGTCGCAGGGAGTATTTGTTTACAGAGGGAGTGCTTGATAAGTCTTTGCTTAAGTGCCATTAAAGAACAACAACATTTGCTGGATGCTCATTGACTTCTTGCCCAAGCTCATCCAGGAGTGCTGCAATGTGGTTTGCTTTGTCTTTTATGGTTGCTTTGGATTGCAAGAAATTATTATTTTCATCTCCAAATTTCACTCAGACAATAGTAGCTCTTTGCTTCCAATATGTCCTTTGATAAGAAAGTAATTTGAGGCCAAACCTCCATCCTCTGGTAGTGAAATGTGTGATAAATGGATTAGTTGCAAGGAAGTTATGCTTTTGGATGACCCCACCACATCCTATTTATTCATTATCGTTGGGTATGACCTCCAAATATTAATCTTAAAGGAAAAATCAGCTGCTCGTCTAGGCCATCCTATTTGGCTTGACCTACCAGGAACTCTACTTTAGTATGCTCGCTCAAAAATTAGGGACACGATTTATATATGGTACATGAGGCTACACTAGTGAGCATGTCCAACCAGCCTGGCAAATGAGTGTGAGCATAGTCACTGGGGTGAGAAAGGGACAATGAACCAAAACTCACACACATCTATAGCCAAATATCTCTGTAAAAAGGGAAATTAAGGCTAGGTGTCGGTTTTCTTACTGGCAATAACCTCGATAGGGTATCACACGTAACTAGAAGTACTGAAGGGGAGTCATATGAGGCTACACCAGTGAGCATCTCCAACCAGAAGATAGGCTATATTATGCTATGCCAGTGACCATGTGACATCGGCTTGGCAAATGTGTCTGAGTGTAGTCATCTAGGTGAGCAGGGGACAATGAACCAAAGCACAAAAATATCTATAGACGAATCTCTGTGGAGAAAGGATAATTAAGGCTAGGGTACCATGTTGATTTCAAGACACCAAAAAGAAAGTATAATGAATAATTAATATACTTGCCAACCTTTCCTTGCTAGACTAATTAATCGTGACCAATCCTTATAAAAGGATGCACTGCCCTATGGTGGTTTTCTTGTACCCCCCCCCCCCCCCCCCCCCCACCAGTTGTGTTATAAGGATGAAACTGCCCCCTATGTATAATATGGATTGCAAAACCAACAAGGGCAAAGTCGATGCGAGAGAGAGAGAGAGAGAGAGAGAGAGAGAGAGAGAGAGATGTCTTGAGACGATGTAATCCGGCAGGAACAGAAGGCATACATGAACTAATCATCAGGACGAGTTTAATACGATGTAAACATAGGTCAATACCATTGCTCTTTTAGACAAAAATATTCCACTAGACTATGGTTCGGCATAATCATAGCCCTTCGCAATGTACATGTATGGTGTAAGGGACTATAGTCCGTGTTCTTCTAGGAAGATTTATTTTAGTAATCATGTCTATTGGTCTACTATACATAGTGTAAAATATGTTACATATGAGTCTTCTCTATCTCTCAAAATATAGTGCTTATTTCAACGTTGACCATGTTTATAGAAAATTTTCTCACCCTCTAGAATACCAAATCAATATCATTAGATGAATCATGCAATATACTTTCATATTATAGATATTTGATATTGTAGATATAGATAATTTGTCCATACACTAGGTCATAGTTTTCGAAGAATGACTTCCAAAAAAACAAATGTGCACTATATTATGGGACGGAGGGGGTACTATTTTGTTACTTATACTAGAGCTGCAACAATTAATTTAGACCGGAGGGAGTAAGTTTGACGGAAACACGATAGCCCAAGTGAACACATCACACCACATTAGTACAAAGTTCATGCAAATATCCCCGTAAAAAATAATGTTCATGCCAATAATTTTAACTTTATTATGCAAGTTGTACACGTGATGCTTCCACATGTACATGTATTGTCAAAGTATCATATGCTTTGCATGAAGTTTCTTGTTTGCGGTTGGTCATGGACTTTTAAAATCTAAAGGAACAAGCATGTACTGGTTTCAAAGTAAGACTAAACTAATCAACATAGTGTTTATAAGCAAGTATAGTCGGCAACGACAAATATTATACGATTGATCGTAGCACAGCGTATCGTTTTCCTTGGTGAGGGATGCAGAGTTCTGATCCTGTCGTTATCCCACATGGCACCCGTAGGCCATACTAGTAGTATGGTATGTATTGTCGTGCTGTTTCAAGCTTAATGACAGCATACGACAAATGAAGAGGCGTAGGCATAATTTTTTTGCAGATGCACCATGCATGTATGCAAATGTGTTGTAACTAAGTGTATCGAATCATGTGTATTTTAAATAAGAAGTAGTACTATTTATATCTATTCCTGGGTAGATTAAAGAAAGGGATACCATTGTATCTATTGGTTTTCGCGGATTGTTAATCTTAGATCACTTTGCTAAGGGGAGACTGCTACTATCTACAAACCTCTACTCTTGAGGGCCTCATAAGAGCTTGAAAAAAATGGTATTACTACGTGGTAGGTGCCATTGCGTCCATGAGGTTATTTAGTTGTTGATCTGCAGAATTTTTGGTCCATCTTCTAGTAAGCCAATATGTAATGTGAACACCCCAAGCAAGGCGTGATTTGGCTTAAGGGCATCCTTCATTCAGATCGAACTATTGAGCGGATTGCATGTTGGTAATTAAAGGGAGTATTTCCAATAAATAGTCTATTTTAGGAAGAACCCATCTCGCCCAATTTAGTTATTCCCATTAACGACGTCTTTGGGCCATTAACCATAAAATCTTCTTCCTCTACTCTATTAGGCCACCATATTTGGCCTTTAGAATCTGTCATTGTTTGAGGCTACAATGGCTTACATAGTCCAATCAATGGTGTAAACAGTATGCTCTAGTGAAACAGTGAATGGAACAATCTACATATGGTGTATGAGGCCAGAACTGCGAGCATGACCACGGTCCACAATTCAAGCTCCGAAAACAAACATCTCCAACTAGTTTAACAAGTGAGTGTCACTATAGTCGCTTGGTTAAAAAAGGGACAATGGATTAAATTGCACACACATATGCTACCAAACTCTTTGGAGAAAGGGGAAGTAAAGCTTCGGCATGATGCAAATTCCAAGAGTTGGTAACAAAATTTACAGATAAATAACAAATGCACTCACCAACCTTCTCTAGACTCAGCATACCTACCCTTATAAAGGACGCACCACCTATATAGTCTTCTATTTGTAGCCTCAGAACCATGTTACACTAGTAGAAAAGGGGGCAATGGTCCAGACCAGGTCAGCCCATTAGTCCCGGTTCAATCCAGAACCGGGACCAATGGGAGCATTTGACCCGGTTCGTTAGCCCTGGGGGCCGGCAGGGCCACGTGGGCCATTGGTCCCGGTTCGTCTGGACCTTTTGGTACCGGTTGGTGGGACGAACCGGGACCAATGGGCCTCGCTCCTGGCCCACCACCATTGGTCCCGGTTGGAGGCTTGAACCGGGACCAAAGGCTGCCCTTTAGTCCCGGTTCAAGCCACCAACCGGGACCAATTAATTGCCTATATATACCCCTCGCCCGCGAGCAGAGCACTCCCACTGCTCTGTTTTTTGTGGCCGGCAAGGGGAGAGCTTTGTGGTGCTCTAGCTCACCTCCTATGCACACGAGGTGTTCGATGGAATGCCCGAGCCACACTACTTAAGCTTTCTCCTCTCCAAGCTCGTCCTCCAAGCTCCATTTTCCTTAATATTTGTCTAGGTTTAGCAGTCCGTCACGTCCCGTCCCCGTCTTCACCGCCGTCGATCGCCCACGTCGATCTCGTCGCCGGCACCACCGTGGTTAGCCTCTTGTTCTTATCTTCTTTCTGAAAGGAAAAAAACTCTTACTTGTATGTTTATATAGATACTTGTATAATTTTCTTACTTTTATTATTGCATCTTATATAGTGCGATGGTTTTGGTATCCGCCCCCGTCGACCCTCGTCCTGTCTATGATTCGGATGTGGTATATATTATCTTTTCATAACTATTGGTTCATTTATTGTTTATGACAATTATGCCGACCAACGTGACATAGATTTTATTTATCTAGGAGGTTGTTGAACCGAAAATTCCAACCGACCCTATTGTCGAGAGGTTAAATTTAGTTGAAGAAGAAAACAATTTGTTGAAGGAAAAAATTAGAAAAATTGAGGAGGAGAAGATGATATTGGAGTTGCATGTTGTGGATGTCGTCGATGATCACAAGATCAAGATGGATGCAATGCGCTTGAAGATTAGAAAGATTAGAAAATATGCCATTCATACCGAGGCTTGGTATCATTATGCTGTTGGATCAGTTGTTACATTGGTTGCGATTATGATCGCATTTGTTTTTGCATTGAAATGTTTTACATAGTTTCAATGTATGATTTAATTAATTTAGATGCTCTGCAGAGCTTTATGTTGTTAGATAAGAACTATGTATGTACTTTGGTTTTAATGTGATGATGAACTTCTATTAATTTGGTCACTTAATTATCTATTCATGATGTTCTGTAATGATTTTTGACACACTTAATTATATATAATGCACGCAGATGAACCGGCAATGGATGTACGGTTCAAGACACACCTCCGAGTATATTAAGGGCGTGCATGATTTTCTCGAAGTGGCTGAGGCAAACAAGCAGAATGGTTTTATGTGTTGTCCATGCCCTATATGTGGGAATACGAAGTCTTACTCTGACCGGAAAATCCTTCACACCCACCTGCTTTACAATGGTTTCTAGCCACACTATAATGTTTGGACGAGGCACGGAGAAATAGGGGTTATGATGGAAGACGGCGAAGAAGAAGAGTACGATGACAACTATGTGCCCCCTGAATACGGTGATGCTACTAAACATCAAGAGGAACCAGACGATGTGTAGGATGATGCTGCAATGGGCGAAGCTGCTGAAGATCAAGAGGAACCAGACGATGTGCCCGATGATGATGATCTCCGCCGGGTCATTGTCGATGCAAGGACACAATGCGAAAGTCAAAAGGAGAAGCTGAAGTTCGGTCGCATGTTAGAGGACCACAAAAAAGGGTTGTACCCTAATTGCGAAGATGGAAACACAAAGCTCGGTACCGTACTGGAATTGCTGCAGTGGAAGGCAGAGAATGCTGTGCCTGACAAAGGATTTGAGAAGCTACTGAAAATATTGAAGAAGAAGCTTCCAAAGGATAACGAATTGCCCGACAGTACATACACAGCAAAGAAGGTCGTATGCCCTCTAGGATTGGAGGTGCAGAAGATACATGCATGCCCTAATGACTGCATCCTCTACCGCGGTGCGTACAAGGATCTGAACGCATGCTCGGTATGCAGTGCATTATGGTATAAGATCAGACGAGATGACCCTGGTGATGTTGACGGCGAGCCCCCCAGGAAGAGGGTTCCTGCGAAGGTGATCTGGTATGCTCCTGTAATACCACGGTTGAAACGTTTGTTCAGAAACGGAGAGCATGCCAAGTTGATGCGATGGCACAGTGAGGACCGTAAGAAAGACGGGAAGTTGAGAGCACCCGCTGACGGGTCGCAGTGGAGAAAAATCGAGAGAAAGTACTGGGATGAGTTTGCAAGTGAGCCAAGGAACGTATGGTTTGCTTTAAGCGCGGATGGCATTAATCCTTTCGGGGAGCAGAGCAGCAATCACAGCACCTGGACCGTGACTCTATGTATGTATAACCTTCCTCCTTGGATGTGCATGAAGCGGAAGTTCATTATGATGCCAGTTCTCATCCAAGGCCCTAAGCAACCCGGCAACGACATTGATGTGTACCTAGGCCATTAGTTGAAGAACTTTTATAGCTGTGGAATGGAAACGGTGTACGTACGTGGGATGAGCACAAACAGGAGGAATTTGATCTAAAGGCGTTACTGTTCGTGACCATCAACGATTGGCCCGCTCTCAGTAACCTTTCAGAATAGACAAACAAGGGATACCACGCATGCACGCACTGTTTACTTGACACTGATAGTATATACCTGGGAAGCTGCAGGAAGAATGTGTACCTGGGCCATCGTCGATTTCTTTCGACCAACCATCAATGTCGAAAGAAAGGCAAGCATTTCAAAGGCGAGGCTGATCACTGGAAGAAGCCCGCCATGCATACCGGTGATCACGTACTTGCTATGGTCAATGATTTACACGTAATCTTTGGAAAGGGTCCCGGTGGACTAGCTGTTCCGAGTGATGCTGGGGGACACGCACCCATGTGGAAGAAGAAATCTATATTTTGGGACCTACCCTACTGGAAAGACCTAGAGGTCCGCTCTTCGATCGACGTGATGCACGTGACGAAGAACCTTTCCGTGAACTTGCTAGGCTTCTTGGGCGTGTATGGGAAGACAAAAGATACAGCTGAGGCACGGGAGGACCTGCAACGTTTGCACGAAAAAGACGGCATGCCTCCAAAGCAGTATGAAGGTCCTTCCAGCTATGCTCTTACCAAAGAAGAGAAGGAAATCTTCTTTGAATGCCTACTTAGTATGAAGGTCCCGACTGGCTTCTCGTCGAATATAAAAGGAATAATAAATATGGCAGAGAAAAAGTTTCAGAACCTAAAGTCTCATGACTGCCACGTGATTATGACGCAACTGCTTCCGGTTGCGTTGAGGGGGCTTCTACCGGAAAATGTCCGATTAGCCATTGTGAAGCTATGTGCATTCCTTAATGCAATCTCTCAGAAGGTGATCGATCTAGAAATCATACCAAGGCTAAGGAGTGATGTGGTGCAATGTCTTGTCTGTTTCGAGCTGGTGTTCCCACCATCCTACGCACGTCCTAGTTCATCTAGTTGACGAGATTGTCATTCTAGGCCCCATATTTCTACACAATATGTACCCCTTTGAGAGGTTCATGGGAGTCCTAAAGAAATTTGTCCATAACGGCGCTAGGCCAGAAGGAAGCATCTCCATGGGCCATCAAACAGAGGATGTCATCGGGTTTTGTGTTGACTTATTCCTGGCCTTAAGAAGATAGGTGTCCCTAAATCGTGGTATGAGGGGAGACTGACTGGAAAAGGCACGCTTGGAAGGGACTCAATAATATGCAGGGACGGATATTATTGGTCTCAAGCACACTACACAGTTCTACAGAACTCTACCTTGGTGACCCCGTATGTCGATGAACACAAGAACAATATGCGCTCCAAACACCCGGATTAGTGCGACGACTGGATTACATGTGAACACATCAGGACTTTCAGCAGTTGGTTGGAAGCACGTCTCAGAGGTAACAACACTGTTTGTGATGAGCTGTACTTGTTGTCCAGGGGACCATCTTTGACTGTATTGATTTGGAAAGGATATGAGATAAATGGGAATACATTTTACATGATTGACCAAGATAAAAAGAGCACCAACCAAAACAGCGGTGTCCGCTTTGATGCAACAACCGAGAGGGGAAAGGACACATATTGTGGTTACATAGTGGACATATGGGAACTTGACTATGGACATGATTTTAAGGTCCCTTTGTTTAAGTGCAAATGGTTCAATCTGTCAGGAGGCGGGGTACAGGTAGACCCACAGTACGGAATGACAACAGTGGATCTGAAAAATCTTGGGTACACTGACGAACCGTTCGTCCTAGCCAATGATGTGGCACAGGTTATCTATGTGAAGGACATGTCTACCAGACCGAGAAAGAGAAAAGATAAGGAAGCGAATACATCATACGATGAGCCAAAGCGCCACATAGTTCTTTCAGGAAAAAGGGACATCGTGGGAGTGGAGGGCAAGATAGACATGTCTGAAGATTATGAAAAGTTCCATGAAATTCCTCCCTTCAAAGTCAAGGCTGACCCCAACATCCTGATAAACGATGAATATTATCCATGGTTACGGCACAATAAGCAAATGACACAAGCGAAGAAAAAGTGAAGACTTTCTCCCGCAACTATTATGATGATACCATGCCAACTTTGTAACAGACGAGTATGATACCATTGTCCGTTTTGTACATGCACATGCTATGTGGGTGAATTTATGATACCGTGCCAACTTTCAACTTTTTCAGAGTTCATTTGAAATGCTTTAATGTCTTATGGTTAAAATAGCAACAATAAGTATTTTGTTGTAAGTAGAAACAAAATAAAATAAATAAAGCAAGAAAGAAAACAAAAAAACAAAAAAAGTGTTTTCAAATTTGAAAACTAATGGCACTAACAGAAAGTTTATAATTTTCCTAAAACTAAAAGAAAAAAGAATTAAAAAATAAAGCAAAAAACAAAAGAAAATAAATAATGCAGAAAATAAAACAAAAAAACAAGAAAAAAATAAAAATAGCAACAATAAGTAAAGAAAACAAAAAATGCCTCCTACTGGGCCCCCACGGCCTGAATACGACTAGAAACCCTACCATGGGCCAGGATTCAGGCGCGCAGTAGGCCCAGAAGGCCCATCAGGCAAAGCAGTAGCAAGTAGGCCCGCAAGCCTGCGGTGGAGAGGAGCTCGAGAGGGGTGCGGCAGTGGGGCTTATAAACCACTCCGCGCCCCTCTCAACTAGCGAGGTGGGATAAACTTTGGCCCCGACGCGGGCAGCACAGGAGCCTTTGGTCCCGGTTGGTGGCACCAACCGGGACTAAAGGGGGGCCATTGGTACCGGTTGGTGCCACGAACCGGTACCAATGAGGCCTTTGGTCCCGGTTGGTGGCACCAACTGGGACTAAAGGGGGCATTAGTCCCGGTTGGGTTCACGAACCGGGACCAATTCTCTTCATATATAACTAGCACTTAGCAGTTTCTTCAAAATCCATCCCTTTCTTCTCCGCCCGACGCCCGCTGCTCTGCCTCGTCGCCGTCGCCGCCGAGCCGTCAGGCTGCTCCACCTCGTCGTCGCCGCCGCCTCCGACGCCGTCAGGCTGGTCCACCTCACCGTCGTCGCCGCCTCCGACGCCGTCAGGCTGCTCAACTTTGCTGTCGCCGCCACCCTCGACGCCATCTGCCCCGACGCCGGCGCCGCTCCCCCGCCCCGACGCCGCCCGCCGTGCCCCGCCACCCCCCTGTGAGCACCTGCCTCGCGCCCCTGCCTTGCCTCGCTCCCGCACCCCTGCCCTGCCTCGCGCACCTGCACCCCTGCCCTGCCCCGCCGGCGCCACCGCTGCCGCCATGCCCCTCTGCCCGACTCTGTTTTTTTATTAGTTTAATATTTTTCATATATATATATAATGTATGTGTATGTATGTGGCTATATGTTTTTGTTCATATGTTGCTATATGTTTTTTTATTTTTATTAGTTTATTTTTTTTTCATATGTGATGTATATGTGTATGTGGCTATAATGTATATGTGTATGTGATGTATGTGGCTAGAATTTGCTAAATATATATGTTAAAAATGTTTTTTGTTCATAGAAAGTTTTTTGTTCATATATAGAAATTTACAATTTTAGAAAAGTTTTATATGTGCAAAAGTTACAATTTTAGAAAAAGAAGGATAGGAAAGAAGAAAATAAGAAGAGGAAAGAAAGAAGAAGAGGAAAGGAAAAGAAGAGGAGAAATAAATAAGAAGAAGAAAAAGGAAGAAAAAGAAGAGGAGAAGAAGAAAGGAATAGAGGAGAAGAATAAAAAATAGAAAAAAAATTCTATTTTTTCTTCTTCTCCTCTATTCCTTTCTTCTTCTCCTCTTTTTTTTCTTCTTTTTTTTTCTTCTTCCTTCTTCCTCTTTTCTTCCTTTTCCTTAATTATTTTCCTTTCTCGAGGGAGAAGAAGAAAAAGAAGAGGAGAAGAAGAAAGAAAGGAATAGAGGAGAAAGAAGAATCTTCAACACGAGGGGAGGGGTACCGATACCCCCTCCCCGAAAACATTATTTTCCCATGTATATGTATGCCGCGTCGTTGTCGATATAACCCCCTCTAGATAACTTCGACATGAGGGGCGGTCGATATATATACCCCCTCTTGACCGTGATAACTTATACAACGGCAGCACCCCCCTCGGCCCTCTCGCTCGACCAAAACTCTCGAGGACACCCAAACCCTAGAGAGAAAATGATGTTGGTCTCCTACCCCCTCCAGCCGCGCCCCTACCTGACAAATGAACTCTCTCGAGGCCACCCAAATTTACCAAGTTAAAAGGGCGTTGTCGTCGAGGCCACCCCAAACCCTTGAAGCGTTGTGTCGAGGCGACCCCAAACCCTAGAGAAGCAGCGTCGAGGCCACTAACGTGATCCCTTATTGTGATTAGCTAGCTAGTTCTACGTTTGCCACTAATATATCACTACTAGGGAAAAGCCTAGCAGCAGCGCGGGTTTTAGATGTATCAGTAGCGCGGGTACCCGCGCTACTAATAAGGCGCTACAGCTAACTCATAGCAGTAGCGCGTGCGCGCCCGCGCTACTGCTACACAAGCGTAGCAGCAGCGCGGTTAGAGGAAGCTCGCTACCGCTAGTAGCGCTAGCGCTCTTTGGCTAGACGCGCTACTGCTATTGAGGCGCTGCTGCTAACTTTTATACACTCGATACTGCTAATTTAAGTAGTTTTTTTTGGCATATTTGTTTTGTATTTGAACCGGCTTTGTAGAAGAATCTTTAGCACATAGAAATGTCATCATGATACACATACAAATGCCTGCGAGACCATAAATGTAATCATAGCATGTACATACAAATAGTCTCATCATAATCATCATCCAAAACAAAGTGATATCTTGTCATCATCTCGAAAATAGCAATACATGCAAGTCTCGAATACTTGCAACTACAACAACGTCATCCATCTAAACAAAGGTATACGCAAGAAGTGCTATCACTATGAGTGAGAGCGGAACTATGCAGTACATGAGGTGGCGGTTACGAGTCCTCTCTCGCGCTAGCGTGAACCTCAAGTAACTAGCTTCTCCTTCTTGTCTGCTTTTGAAGCCTTTATGGCTGGCGCCCGTGAACCCATTCACTTGCGCCTGACACTCATGCCACTCATTGTACACCCCCGGAACCTTCCCTTTGTACACGACATAGCATTTCCATCTCGCCATCAAGAAACTAGGTACCTGTTAGAGATGCATGTTCATGAAGAGGATGTACAATCATATATATGCAACAAAATATACTAGAGCAACACCAAAAAAGAAAGGTTAGCAACTAGATGCAACATATACAGTACGCAAATTAATTAACTAGAGGTACGCAGGTCATTGTACGCAAACTAACAAAGTAGTGTTACGCAAGTTCGGCAGGGACCGTGGACATCACAAAGTTTCATCGCTACAAAAAGTATACAAGTTCAACCGACACATATCATCATCATCGGCATCATAAATCACTAGAAGTTCCATCCTTCCATATCATCGAGGACGAACCCTAGCTTCTTGAATGGCGTGAGGTCTAGACGTTGCATGCCTATGCGAGTTCGGACGTCAGTTCGGGATATAGGGCCGTGGTGGAACATCCCCTTCTCATCGACGACTTCTTTCATGATGATCGTCGCAATGTCGCTTTGGATGCGAAAGAAGTCATCTCTAAGTTTATAATTCACTTCTCCATGAAATTCTAGCCACTTGTGGATATGATCATCATTTCTGCTGTTAATGTGAAGCTTTTTGTGATCCGTGTTGAACTGAATCATGAGATGGACGTTGTAGAATCCATCCTTCTTGCTTGGTTTTGGGACATGGATGCAGGAGAAGTTAGTTTTATGCGCGAAACCCATCTTCTTGTTCCTTTGTTTCTTGATATGCACGTGGCCACCTCTAAAGCTGAAGCCTTGGAGAGCATCATCTAGAATATTCATTATGTGGGTGTAGTCCTTTTTCTCGTAGTCTCTAGAAGGGTCAAAATACACGGCGTGGGAGACTTGCGGGTAAAGAACGATAAGGATGGCGCGCCCGTTGCTGCGGGGAAAAGACACCTCAAATTATTCCCCATATGAGAGAGAAGGAATGATTGAAATGTACGAAAGGGTTGTTGTCGGTGTCAAAACGGGCGGATCTCGGGTAGGGGGTCCCGAACTGTGCGTCTAGGCGGATGGTAACAGGAGACAAGGGACATGATGTTTTTACCCAGGTTCGGGCCCTCTCGATGGAGGTAAAACCCTACTCGTGCTTGATTGATATTGATGATATGGGTAGTACAAGAGTGGATCTACCATGAGATCAAGGAGGCTAAACCCTAGAAGCTAGCCTATGGTATGATTGTTGTAATGGTTGTTGTCCTACGGACTAAAACCCTCCGGTTTATATAGACATCGGGGAGGGCTAGGGTTACACAGAGTCGGTTACAATGGTAGGAGATCTACATATCCGTATTGCCAAGCTTGCTTTCCATGCCAAGGAAAGTCCCATCCGGACACGGGACGATGTCTTCAATCTTGTATCTTCATAGTCTTGGAGTCCTGCTGACGATGATAGTCCGGCTATCCGGACACCCCCTAGTCCAGGACTCCCTCAGTAGCCCCTGAACCAGGCTTCAATGGCGATGAGTCCGGCGCACATATTGTTCGGCATTGCAAGGCGGGTTCCTCCTCCGAATAATTCATAGAAGATTGCGAACACCAGGATAGTGTCCGGCTCTGCAAAATAATTTCCACATTCCACCGTAGAGAGAATATTATGTACACAAGTTCAATCTGCTGACGTATCTTGTAGCATGACGTCACGCCACTACCAATCCCTTACTTGAATCATTTTTTATTATACCACCTCAGCGCGTTTAGCGAAGCGGTTTCCTTGGCACGTCTTGTCGAAGCAGAGATCGTGTTCCCCTTATTCCGGGATTCTCATCAATACGGACATGGGTAACCCAACCGCGCCATTGATGGTGGCGCTTGGGAGATAAGCAAGTTTTACCAGGCCGATGGGGATGCATAGTTTCCGTCCGCCCATATATAAGGGGATAAGGATCCACCTTTTCACCTACGCCTTCTTCCTCCTTTGCTTATCCACCTCCGTGCACTCGAGCTCCAGCGCCCAAGTCCGCGCATCTTGTCTCGACCTTCTCCGACCATGTCCGGAGCGGGAGGAAAATGGTTGGCCTCCTCCGTTACGGAGGAGCACATCGCGAAACTGCGCAGCGCTGGATACCTTTCCAGCGACATCGCGCACCGGCTGCCCGACAAGGGGCAGCTCATCCCTACCCCCAGGCCCCATGAGAGGGTCGTATTCCTTCCCCACTTCCTCCGCGGACTGGGCTTCCCATTGCATCCCTTTGTCCGGGGGCTCATGCACTATTACGGCCTGGATTTCCACGATCTGGCGCCAAACTTCATCCTCAACATCTCGGCGTTTATCGTCGTGTGCGAGGCCTTCCTCTGCATCCAGCCCCACTTCGGCTTGTGGCTCAAGACCTTCAACGTCAAGCCGAAGGTAGTGAAGGGCATCCAAGCGGAGTGCGGAGGTGCCATGTTGGGCAAGATGCCCAACGTCATCTGGCTCGAAGGGGCCTTCGTGGAATCCATCAAGGGATGGCAATCGGGGTGGTTCTATATCACCGAGCCGCGTGACCCAAAATGGGCGGCGGCCCCCGAGTTTAGATCTGGTATCCCTATGCAGCTCACCTCCTGGAAAGAGAAGGGCTTGCTATGGGGTAGTTCGGAGGAGCTGACAGGACTCCAGTCCTGTCTTCAGACCCTGGTGAACAAGAAGCTTAGGCTTGTCAATGTGATCCAGGTCATGCTCATCCGCCGGATTCTCCCCTTCTAACAACGGGCCTTCAACCTGTGGGAGTTCGATCCGGCACAGCACCAGACTCTGAGCGGGCTCTTCGACACGGCGTATGAAGCCGTCTGGAGGGTGTTGTTCAAGGGCGGAGAAGCCCCCGCGTCCGCGACTGAAGATCGCGGATTCAGCACCAAGCGCCCGGCCGGTGAGGTAAGCTTCGTTATCCTCTATGGGACAGTTGTTTTCTTTCATAGTTTGACTCTATGTGGGGTCTAAAACTCCCAATGCCTTTGACAGGACTGGCAGAGGATGTCCGGACAGGTAGACTGCCCGGCTCCCCTTCCCGAAGACCCAGCGGACTCCCGCTTAACAGGGCTGCTAGTCCCGACACTCTATGTGGTGCCGGAGAAGAAGGCCAAGAAGAAGGCCACGGTTGCTCGCAGAAGTTCCCGGCGCCACGTGATATCGGACTCATCGTCCGATGGCTCCGAGGCGGACTCCTCCCCCGAAGACGAGGAGGAGAAAGAGGACTCTCTCCCAGAGGAGGGAGAGAGGAAGAGGAAGCCTTCCCCAACAGGGGAGGCCGAAGGGTCCAAGAGGGGAAGGACTATTCCCCCGGACAGCTCCGCCAACGACAACGTTGGCGAAGAGTGGCCCTCAAGGGACAGGCCTCTGGCAAGATCGTAAGTACCCGGATTCCTGAATGATTTATAATTTCTTTTTTGTGTCACATAGTGTCCTTCTAATGCCGCACACTGCCTACAGTCCGGCCGATGATGATCTCCCCGAGCGGGTCATTGGCTTCGTCGGATGTAGATTCCATCCCGACTTCCTCCACCCCTCGCGACGCTGAGGACGCCGAGGTGGGATCCCAGGAAGGGACCCATAAAGAGGAGGCTCCGGAGGCGCCTCAAGGCAGCCTCCTAGACTTTGCACCGGACTCCACGCCGGAACCCGCAGTGGTTCCGGAGTCCGGCAGGCAGCCCCTTCGTAAGAAGGGAAAGACTGTGACGCCGGCGGCCCCCGTCCAACCGGAGGCGCCGGACAACTTGTTGGAGGCGCTCAAAAGCACTTCCATCGAGGAAGAACACCGCACTATCATGAGTGCGGTGATTCAGAAGGTTCAACTTGCCAAGAGCGGGCTGACCGAAGCCTGCAGTGGCCTTCTAACAGGCTTTGAGGTAAGAAGTTAAAAATATGCAATGTAATACCGCATAGACAGTAGCCCCTGATGCTCGGTTCGGTGTTCGGAAAGAAAAGCCGGACTGAGGATCTAAAAAGATATACGCAGGATTGCTAAAAATTATGTCAATATGGGTTTGCAGGCTGCGCTGCTGACCTCTGCCGCACTGACTGCGAAGGTCAGTGCTTTGAAGCAGGACCTCGAGCGGTCCGAGCAAGAGCTCGGCCGTGCCAAGAAGCAGCTCTAGGACAAAGAAGGTGAGTAACACCACTTTGAATAGTTACCTTACAAAAAAGGATTTAGGTTGCGACAAAAATAACAAGGATAACGTGGGTACTGCAGGGGCCACGAACGAGGTGGCGACCCTGAAGGAGGCCATGTCCGCGGCCGAACGCAATGTGGCCGCGGAGCGAGCGGAGCGAGAGAAGCAGGAGGCGCGGGTGGCGGAGGTGCGGCAAGAGCTCCAGGCTCTCATAGAAAAGCATGAGAGTTTGGAGCGTGACTCAAAGACTCGAGAGTCCGAGCTTGCCTCGGCTCTTGAAAGTGCAAAAGCCGCTAAGGCCGAGGCCCATAAGGCCCTCCAGGAGATTGAGGCAGTGAAGAAAATAGCGGCGGGTAAGGCATTCTTCATGCAAAGCAAGCATGTTAGTGCAAATTACCTGTTACTTACCCGAATTCGGAGCTCTCCAGGGGCATTTGCAGATCTGCCTCGCAGTGTGTCGGATGCCGCTGCATTCTATCGTGGCGAGGAGGGGAGCTCAACGAAAAAGGTTTTCTGGTCTCAGTACGCTGAGTCCGGACATCCGGTGCCCCCTAGCGACCAGCTGAAGCAGCTGGTCGAACTCCACAAGGTACCTGAGCAGGCCATGAAGGGCCTCATAGTCCGGCTTTGGCCTGGAGAGGCCATGCCTGGGAGCTACTTCGGCCTCGTGCGGCAGCTGGTGGACGCGTGCCCCTGGGTGGAGGTCATCAAACGCTCCGCCTGTATTGAAGGTGCTCGTCGGGCCCTTGCCCGCGCAAAGGTGCATTGTGGCAGGCTCGATGCGGAGAGGCTTATCACTGACGCGCCGCCAGCGGGCAAGGAGTATCGTACGCCCGAGATGTACTATAAGATTGTCCTGAAGGGTGCCCGCAAGATTGCGGATGAGTGCCCCAAAGATGTAATTATTGAGTAAACTCGCTATGTGTTATCTTGTGCGCTGAAAACTTTGTTCATATGCGCTAAGCAACTCTTATTGATTTAAAATATTGCCTTCTGTGCGGCCGTTTATAAAATCTGAGAGATGGCAAGTCGTCGGCTTCAGCCCCCATGCCACTAGTGCTGGGGTGTTCGGGATAAACTTGAGCACTCTTGTTCCCATTTTTGGGTCCATCTAGGGAGGCGCTCAACACAACGAACAAGGCAACCGGACTTATAGTGCTTGAACACTCTCACTTAGCCATAGAATTCTATAATTTTAAATTTCGGTGAAGCCCCTAGTATTCGGAAGACTGAGTTCGGGGCGCTATCCACGCCTTGACCGAACATTATCCGGTCCTTCGCTCGAAGCAGCGTAAGTCTTTAGGGACTCGAAAAGACCTCTCGAACAGCGACCAGTCTCTCGCCTTATCATGACAGTCAGTTTTAGCTTTCTCCACTGAGGCGCTCGCCCAGCTCAACCGGGGCGCAATCGCAGTGGTTCTCCCAGTGCTACCTTAGCCGACAGAACGGAACGTAAGGTACGAAAACATGGGAGCCGGGCAAACCCAACTATTGACCCAAGACATGATTCGGACCCGATTCATATAATGCTATAAGTTCGGGGTGCCGCACTTGTGAAAGTGTTCGGACTTACCACACCATAATGCGAGGAACATAAGCCCCTGGTGTATTCGGCCGTACCAAATTGTACGAATGCAAGATGTCATTAATGAACATATATGTAAAGTAATGCAATTATAGGCAAAAAGTGCTGCATTATTTTTTCAAGGAATTCTGCTATGAGTGCGGAATGATACAAATAGTGCGGTAAGCAAGGGATTGGACTAATTAGACGTGTCTCCCTCCAGGGGTAGGCTGCGGAATGGTGTATTTAACAAATTTAATGCTCGTAATGGAGACCACCTGAGGATTCGTCGCAGCCTTTGTCCCTCCCTGATTGTTGCATCGTGAGTTCGGCAGGTTCGCCGCCGGACAAAGCCTCTGGTGAACGGAGTCCTGTGTATAAAAAGAAGGAAAATAAAAAAATAAAAAGAGCCACACACTTGGGAGCCCCTGGTGTGGTCGAGCCGCACTCTAGGTCAGTTGTGGTCGTGCCCTTCCCCCTATGCCCATGGTATCTCCAGAGCGTAATGATGTACGCGGAGAGCTAGTCTTGCAATCATGCAAGGGCTGGGGTTGGGGCCGCATTGCTACGCGAGCTCGGAATGTGCCAGGTGGTCTTGATTGATGTTGCTCCGGGCGCGTTTGGCCGTGTCCGGTCGTTTAACAGTCGGACTCGAAAATTGCCTTAGAAGGCTGCTCTGTACTTCTGCCGTGAGAGCCGCTGTATGTTCCTCCGTTCGGAGGGAGCATTCCGTATTTCCGTTGACCGTGATGACTCCACGAGGGCCTGGCATCTTGAGCTTGAGGTATGCATAATGCGGTACCGCGTTGAACTTTGCGAACGCGGTTCATCCGAGCAGAGCGTGATAGCCGCTGCGGAACGGGACTATGTCGAAGATTAACTCCACGCTTCGGAAATTATCCGGGGATCCGAAGACCACTTCCAGTGTGACTGAGCCTGTACAATTGGCCTCAACACCTGGTATGACGCCTTTGAAGGTCGTCTTTGTAGGTTTAATCCTTGAGGGGTCTATGCCCATCTTGCGCACTGTATCCTGATAAAGCAGGTTCAGTCTACTGCCACCGTCCATCAGGACTCTCGTGAGGTAAAATCCATCGACGATTGGGTCTAAAACCAATGCGGCGAATCCGCCATGGCGGATATTGGTCGGATGGTCTCTTCAATCGAAAGTGATCGGGCAAGAGGACCATGGATTGAACTTCGGGGCGACTGGCTCCATCGCATATACGTCCCTCAGTGCATGCTTCCGCTCCCTCTTGGGTATGTGGGTTGCGTATATCATGTTTACCGTCCGCACTTGTGGGGGGAAGCCCTTCTGTCCTCTACTGCTCGGCGGCCGGGTCTCATCCTCGTCATCGCTGTGCAGCCCCTTGTCATTGTTTTCGGCAATTAACTTGCCTGCCTGCTTGAATACCCAACAATCTCTGTTGGTGTGATTAGCTGATTTTTCGGGGGTGCCATGTATCTGGCAAGAGCGGTCGAGTATTCGGTCCAAATTGGACGGACCCGGGGTGGTTCTTTTGAATGGCTTCTTCCGCTGACCGGGTTTAGAGCCTCGGAATCCGGCGTTGACTGCCGTATCCTCATTGTTGTCGCTGTTAACGCAGCGTTTGTTTTTGCTTCGACGCGACCTACCACTGTGGTCCTTAGTATCCGGACTGCCAGCATTTTTACTGAGGTTGTTGCTGCGAGCTAGCCAGCTATCCTCTCCCGCACAGAAGCGGGTCATTAATGATGTGAGGGCTGCCATGGATTTCGGCTTTTCCTGTCCTAGATGCCGGGCCAGCCATTCGTCGCGGATGTTATCTTTGAAGGCTGCGAGGGCCTCTGCATCCGGACAATCGAAGATTTGATTTTTCTTTGTTAAGAACCGTGTCCAGAATTGCCTGGCTGATTCGTCTGGCTGCTGAATTATGTGGCTTAGGTCATCGGTGTCTGGTGGTCGGACATATGTGCCCTGGAAGTTGTCGAGGAATGCGGCTTCCAGGTCCTCCCAACACCCAATTGACTCTGCGGGCAGGCTGTTAAGCCAATGCCGAGCTGGTCCTTTAAGCTTGAGCGGGAGATATCTGATGGCGTGGAGATCGTCGCCGCGGGCCATATGGATATGAAGGAGATAATCTTCGGTCCAAACTGCAGGGTCTGTTGTGCCATCGTAGGATTCAATGTTTACGGGTTTAAACCCTTCAGGGATTTGATGATCCATTACTTCGTCAGTGAAACATAGCGGGTGTGCGGCGCCTCTGTATTGAGCAATACCACGGCGTAGCTCAAGGGAGCGTTGTCTGCTGTGTTCGGCCCGGCCGGAGTTGTTGTATCCGGCGCGACGGTATTCGTCGTGGGTCGTGGGGCGCCCACGTGATCCATAGATAGATCTGGATTGTCTTGCCTTGTCCTCCAATATATCCCGCAAGTCCGGTGCGTTCCCCCATGGCTTCGTACTTTTTGAGCGGTGTCGGGGTACGGTCTTGAGGGAGGGCCTGGATGCCTCTCTGTCGCGACCACGGGGTGGTCAATCAGCCGTATTGTGCACTGGTGATGAAGGTATGTATGCTTCCTCCTCTAATCGGGGGAGCAACTTGCGTTTTGGGTATCTCTTGGAGGGGCGTTCGAGTTCATACTCTTCGGCCACGAGGACCTCGGTCCATCTGTCGGCCAGCAGGTCTTGATCAGCTTGAAGCTACTGCTGCTTTTTCTTTAGGCTATTTGCTGTGGCCATTAGCCTGCGTCTGAAACGCTCTTGTTCGACGGGATCCTCAGGCACGACGAATTCACCATCGTCGAGGCTTGCCTCGTCTTCGGAGGGAGGTATGTAATTATCATCCTCGACCGCTTCGTCTGCCGCTCTCTCGTGAGGGCTTTCTTCTGCATCCTCCTGCGCTGAATCTTGCTGGAGGGGGTTGTCTTCGGCACTTTCTGGGGTGTTATTATCTCCTATGCCGGAATCTCCATTCTTACTGTGGCGGGATTTAGAGCGGCGCCGCTGACGCTGGCGCTTGGGCTGTTTCTTTAAGGAATCTGCCTCCGCTGCTTCTTCGCCGTCCCCCTCTTTTGGGGTGTCCACCATGTATATGTTGTATGACGAGGTGGTCTTCCAGTGCCCTGTAGGCGCTGGTTCTTGATCGTCTCCGGCATCGTCGTCCATACCGTCGATGTCTTCGGAGTCGTAGTCTAGCATGTCGGTTAGATCGTCGACAGTGGCTACAAAGTGGGTGGTGGGTGGGCTTTGAATTTCTTCGTCGTCCGCATCCCAACCATCCTGGCCGTAGTCCGGCCAGGGCTCTCCGGATAGCAAGAGATACTTTAGCGAATTTAGGATGTCGCCAAAGGGTGAGTGCTGAAAGATGTCCGCAGCGGTGAACTCCATGATCGGCGCCCAATCGGATTCGATTGGCAGGGGCGCGGGAGGTTCGGAGTCCGGCGGGGAGTCCGGCACCTCGGAGTCACGAGCTTTATAAGGGACAAGGTCAGTGTTCGGCTCTATCACCGTAGAAGTTGCAGCCCCCGAGGCAGTGTCCAGCCACCCGTCCTTGATCTACGCGATCGGCTCCGAACTATGGGTCGGAGCGAATTCGTGTGCGGCCTCCAAAGCACTGTCCGGTGGCAGAGCTAGATAATACCCATCGTGACAGTGCGGCACGCTCGGCTGCGGCTTGTATCCATCGAAGATCAAGTCTCCGCGGATATCCGCCGTGAAGTTTAGGCTTCCAAATCTGACCTGATGGCCAAGGGCGTAGCTTTTGATCTGCTCCAGATGGCCAAGTGAATTGGCCCGCAGTGCGAAGCCGCCGAATACGAAGATCTGTCTGGGGAGAAAAGTCTCACCCTGGACGACGTTGGTGACGACACAGAGGAACTCTCCATGAAAGCACCAATGTCGGTGTCAAAACCGGCGGATCTCGGGTAGGGGGTCCCGAACTGTGCGTCTAGGCGGATGGTAACAGGAGACAAGGGACACGATGTTTTTACCCAGGTTCGGGCCCTCTCTATGGAGGTAAAACCCTACTCCTGCTTGATTGATATTGATGATATGGGTAGTACAAGAGTGGATCTACCATGAGATCAAGGAGGCTAAACCCTAGAAGCTAGCCTATGGTATGATTGTTGTAATGGTTGTTGTCCTACGGACTAAAACCCTCCGGTTTATATAGACACCGGGAAGGGCTAGGGTTACACAGAGTCGGTTACAATGGTAGGAGATCTACATATCTGTATTGCCAAGCTTGCCTTCCACGCCAAGGAAAGTCCCATCCGGACACGGGACGAAGTCTTCAATCTTGTATCTTCATAGTCTTGGAGTCCGGCTGACGATGATAGTCCGGCTATCCGGACACCCCCTAGTCCAGGACTCCCTCAGTTGTCCGGAACTGACTTACTTTGGATGATAAGGCACGAGGACAATTTCCCGGTCCTTATTCTGTACCATGAAGTTTTGGAGGTACTCCCTAGCAGTTTCACGCTCAAAGTCGCCGAGACTCAAGAAAGACTCGTGCATGTAGTACGGATCCGCCACACAGATTTGCGAGACTTCTTCACTCTTCATGACGGAGCTCATATGTAGCGCAAAAAGGCGGACGATAGTAAAATCAAGCCGCCTTGTTGGAAACATCTCAAAGATATGGTCAAACCGCAGGAAGAACACCTCCGCGGGCCGTGTGTGGACGTAGCACTTCCTCTCAGGCACACGAGCCGCGTATGTCGGATATCCTGGATCCTTTGAGGCTAGTAGGCTTTTCTCAGTCGACAGCACATGGTCGTGCAGTCCCCTGAGATCCCCTGATAGTGCCTCCAGCGGTTTCGGCGGTAGCATCGGCTCGCCTTTGAGATGGAACATGACCGCACCTTTCACGGGTACACGCTCTTCAGAATGCATCATCTGGCTGCTGTGTGCTCTGGCTTGTTTGGAGGCAGTTACCTTCCCCGATCTATTCCTCTCCTTTTTCTTGGGCACACCTTCCAGACCCTTCCTTAACCCATGCCCAAGTGTTCCCGGGCTAAGTACTGTACGACCACCGCGCCCGGCTAGTTGAGCCTGTGTTGAGGCGGCATCTTCAGGCGTGTCCTATGAGGATTTCATGAAGAGAGACTTTTTGCAATCCATGGTACGACCCTGCCCGGGCATATCATCCATATCCTCATTAGCAAGCTGATAGCCCGATTCTTCATATGGTTGACTCATCATATCTATGTCACAGTCATACGCGTTTGTATTGAGGTAATCCATAGGGTCGACCTCCGTCTCATCATCCATTCTCTGTTCTACAGGAGAAATTACATCAGCCAGTACTATTGCACCCCCTTCATCATGTCGTCCGCCGCTCTCACCCGGCACTACAGGAGCTGGTAATTGCGTAGGCGGGGTGGTGGTCTCCGCACATGCTTGTTGATGTGTGGTAGTTATTGCTGTGCTCTCGGCCGGCTCCAGACGAATAAGATTCTTCGGCCATAGCAGCACCCAACCCTTGCAGCTTCCAATCCGCGGCGGGGTCTCATCGTCCGCTCCCACATGCTATACTGGAGGAGGCAAATCCTCGTGCCCCGATTTCACACTGGTCAAGCTAACCCTGAAGTGCCCAGCGGGGATCGGCTGGTTGTGGAACGTGCGTTGAGAGGGGTCCATTATCATCCCCTTTCCCACGTCCACCTTCTGGCCTTTGATCAAGTAGAGTATGGTGCACGGGGTTTCTTTCGCCTGCAAACACATATGTCTGTGGCGTAAAACAACCGAAAGGCAACAAAAATGGAATATTATCTATATATATGTATATATATATATATATATATATATATATATATATGTTGGTGCGACATGTAATTACCGTGACGGCGTCGAGCTCAGCCAAAGACGAAGGACCACCTAGCGCGCCTGAGACTGAGGACGGGCTGCTATGAGCGGGAGCGGCTGCGAGAGGAGGCCCGGTCGCTTGAGCAAGTGATGGTGCGATGGTGTTGTTGTTCATGGAGTTGCTCGCCATGAAACTGGGCATCGGGAAATCATGTACCGTCTTGTCTGGATTTTCCTTCGCCCAGTTGATGATAACTGGAACCAAGCTAGTAGCAAAATCATTTCTGCAGGCAGTTACAGCTGCATTGACTGCCTGCTGTAGCAACTCATATTTGTCCTCGGCTGCTTTTTTCGCATCCTCAGCTGCTTTTTTCTCGACCGCAAGCTTCACCTTTGCGTCGATGTCCTCCTGACTAAACTTCTTTTTCTGCTTCTTGGCCTCCGGGCCGTCGTTGTAAAACACCTTCCACGTGGCGCCGCCTCCAGCGCCGTGCACACGACCATATTGCGGCCGCTGGTCCAACGGGAGTCCCTTAAGTTCGTTCAAGGCCCGGTTGTGAGGGGTGTCCCACTTGGGCCTCATCGGAGAAGTAGGGCTTTCGGCTGCAAGCCGGTGTTGCTTCTCCAGTAGTCTAATCAATTTCCTTTTTCTCCTTGTCCGTGTAAAAAACCTTTTTCTCCTTGTCCCACTTGTAGCGGGCCCTGATGAAGTCATGCTCCAAGGGGTTGGTGAACTTCGTGAAGGGGTCTGGGAGACCCGCGGCTTCATGTTCCGCGTCCTCCTTATCCCATATGGGCCTTTTATCGAGGTAGCCACGGCTTCCGAGGCGATGCTTCCCCATGTTCCGGAGCTGAAGGCTTTTGAATTTCGCAGCCTTAGCCTTGGCTGCCTCGGTAGCGCAAGTGTCCTTGAACTTTTCGAACTCCTCTTCCGTAAGTGTCAGATTTTCCTCCAGAATCTTGGACAGGGGTTCATCAGCCTCAATAGCTCGTTTCACCCTCCCTTTCCAGGAGGCCAAATCATTGCTGAACATGCCCATGGCGTGATTGTTAATCTTTTTCATCTTCGGATCATCCCACGGTTGTTCTATGTTATCATCCCGGTCGGGGAACTTGAATCTCTTGTGCAACTTCGTTAGGAGCAACTGCGTCAAATGTTCTTTACTCCTTAAGTCATCGTCGTTGATGCTCACGCATTCCCGTAGGATGCATCCTACTTGGTTCCCATAGCACTTGCGAGGTTCTTCCGGCTCTAACGGCTCAAACTTGCCAGGTGCCATCTTTGTGATCACAAGTCGTCCAATCCCTAGTTTGTTAGGTTTTCGTATCCTCTGCTTCTTATGCTTCCTCTTTTCGGTAGCGGCATCAGGGCCGGTACCTTCCCTGCCGGTACCTTCCCCACCGGTCTCGGTGCCGCCATCGGTGCCGGCGCCGTCAGCGTCGATGTCGGCGTCAGTACCATCATCGAGGCCGACCTGCAAACCTTGCTTAGCAGTCAATTAGTCGAGGTACTCTTGTTCACCCTCACAATCCATCTCGTCTGCATCTTGGTCAGAAGGCCCAGTTTCTTCGTTGTTCGACATGTTTCCTATGATTAAGTGGCCTCATTTATTTCTAAAAGTATGAATAAATGAGAAATGACATAAAAAGAAATCTATGTGCCAGCACTCGATATGCCAACTATGTAGCACAAATCATTCCTTTATTCACGGGAAATTTCGGCATGACCTTTGCTAAAAAATGGACATATCGAGCGCCTGAAATTCACTGAAACGGAAATGAATCAACATTCCGGCGTAACATAGGCCACTCGGATCATTTTCCAACCATCACATGTCCAAAACATGACATATGCACATATCACATGTCAAGTTCAAATTTGCATATAAATTCAGCTAATTTTGAAACCTAGCTAAATTCATAACTAAATAGATAACCTAATTAACTAACATGAAGAACCCTAGCAGAGAGGGAAGGCCCAGCTAATTTTGAAACGCGCTACTACTAAGATCAGTAGCTGCAGCGATTTAGGAGAAACGCGCTGCTACTACCGTCGCTACTGCCAGTTTTCCTTTTTCTTTTCCTTTATTTTATCCCACTTTTATTTCCCGAGGGCAGTGAACGAAGGGAGGGCGATATATATTGCATCATTTGACGGTTAAATATGTATGCAAAATAGGAACATATATATTACACATCATTGGACCCATGCATAATAATGGCTAAGTGTGTATACAAAATAGGAACATATATATTACACATCATTGGACCCATAACATACGTTTCCTCAGTGCTGACGTTTTCGTTATTGAGTCAGCTTCTTTCCCTTCTTGTTCGTCGAAGAATAATTGAGCCCCTCATTGTGACTTTGCCTTTTCCATGGAGTACGATTTTTCTTAGGTAATGTAGTATTGATTCTTCTTTTGACGTATACTTCATCATCATCGTCATCTTCCCTCATTGGGTTGCCGTACTGATCATAGTCTTCCTCGTTGGCGACTCCATCCATTCCAATGATGTTCCTTTTGCCTCTCCTCACGACAACACGGCTGGGATTGCGCGGGTCAGTTATGAAGAAGCATTGTGTCACGTGCTTAGCGTGTACCCATGGCTCGTTTTTTGCGATAGCGTTCACGGTAGCGCTCTTGGCGTCGGGTATAGTCATGGTAGTGAACATCCAACTTTCTCTTTCGACATTCTTAGCCCATCTGACATGGAACATCATCGTGTTGTGCAGTCCAGAGTAGTCAAGCTCCCAGATCTCCTCTACCCTTCCATAAAATCGTTCAGTTGTGCCGTTGTCGCTGCCGGTCATACATTCCATCGTCACCCCTGAGTTCTGATCATCACTGTCCATATCTTTTGCCTCCGTGTAGAACATGTATCCGTTGATATCATATGCCTGATAGGTTACGAGGTTGGGCGAGGGGCCATGTGCTAAGGCGTATATGAGCAATCCGTCCTTAGAGCCCTCCTCCGGGGGATTAGCATTAATATGCTCTTTGAACCAATGCAGGAAAGTGGAGTTGTTCTCTCTAGTAACTTCGGCGTCCGTCCTGCATACCCCCCGGTCACGATACTTCTTTCCGATAATTTCTTTGTGCAGTGCCACGAAAGGATCTACCTCGTCTAGGTGTTGTAGCACTACCAAGTTTGCTCTGTCAAAGTCGCTGCGTCGATCTGAGTATGCCACGTGCAGTTCCCTGTGACCGTTGCAGTGACCATCTCCTTCGAGCCTCCCATCGTGCTTGTTAACGGGCAAACAAACACTAACACCAGGTGGCTGGTCTGCGCCATATAGAAAATTCTCACAGAAAGAGATGCACTCTTGTGCCAAATAGCCCTGGACGATGCTTCCATCCGAACGGGACATGTTACGAACGAATCCTTTGATGATCCCATTCATCCTCTCAAACGGCATCATGTTGTGCAGGAATGACGGCCCCAGGTCTATTATGTCATCCACAATATGGACACACAGATGCACCATCACGTCGAAGAATGCGGGCGGGAAGTACATCTCAAGCTCATTCAGTATCGCAACGATCTCTTCCTGTAGCCTTTGGAGCTGCTTCACACTGATCGACTTTCGAGAGATGACGTCGAAAAAGTTACAGAGACCAATAAGCGTGTCATGGACGAGCTTGTCCATTATCCCTCTAAGGGCAACAGGTAATATCTGCGTCATCATCACATGACAGTCATGAGACTTCATCCCGCTGAACCTTTTCTTGTCCGTGTCTAGATATCTGCTTATCTTGCCACAGTAACCGGAACTAACTTTCACTTCGGTAAGGCACTTAAAGAATTGATTGATCTCAGCCTGACTTAAGGTGAAGCAAGAAGGGGGGCAATAATCCTCTTTCTTTATTTTCTTGCCTTCTTCTCCCGTGCCTCTGTCTCCGTCTCTGTCTCGTCTGACATTTTACGGGGCGGCATGTGCAGATCTTCCCTGATTTTCAAATCTTGCAAGTCTTTTCTTGCCTTCGGCCCATCCTTGGTCTTATCCGGCATGTTCATCAGTGTTGCAAGCAAGCTCTCAAGGACATTCTTACAGATATGCATTTGATCAAGGCAATGAGGTGTATCGAGTTTGTGCCAGTACTCCAAGTCCCAGAACACAAACCTCGTCTTCCATACCTTCAGCAGCGGCTCCGGCACCTTTCTCATCGTCTTTCCCGACGCGGGGCACTCCTTCCAGTTTTTCAACAGCTCATCGATTTCGGCACCGCTCCGCTTACGTGGAGGTCCTCGATACTCAGTGTGACCATTGAATAGATCTCCACGGTTTCTCCACGGGTCGTCCTGTTCAAGCCATCTTCGATGCCCCATGTACACGATTTTCCCAGACCCGCCATCTTTCCTTGACGTTAGCTGCTGAGACATTGTATCATCCATGCACCGCGTGCATCCGCAATATCCATGGCACACCTGGCCTGCCACATATCCGTAACCGAGATAGTCCTGCACTGTCGTGATCAGCGCGGCTCTCATATTGAAATACTCACCTTTGCTGGCGTCCCATGTCTTGGCCGGTGTTTTCCATAACGTGTCTAACTCCTCTTGAAGTAGCCCCAGATACAAACTAATATTATTTCCTGGTTGTTTCAGCCCTTGAATAAGCATGCTTATGTGAATGTACTTCGATTTCATGCACAACCAGGGGGGGAGGTTGTACATCCATACAAACACGGGCCATGTACTATGGTTGGTATTCTGGTTGCCAAACGGATTCATGCCATCGGTACACGCGCCGAGCACGATGTTCCTTGCATCACATTCAAAATACTGATAGAAGCTGTTCAACACTCTCCACTGGCTTCCATCCTTCACGTGTCTCAGCTTCGGATCATCTCCATCGTCGGGATTCTTCCTCTCCGCGTGCCAGCGCATTAGCTTTGCTTCCTTGGGATCTACAAAATACCTCTGGAGATGGGGAGTGATCGGTAAGTACCATACAACTTTTTGGGGACATTTCTTCCCGGCCTTCTTGCATCGAGAAGCAATGCACACCGGACAGCTTTGTCAGGACCCCGACTCAATGTCACATCGATCTAGCCTGTAACACCTCATATCACTTTGCGGCCTCACGCACGGTATTCCCACGGGTGTCGCCTTACCTTTGCCCGGGACCGTTTGCGCCTTTTGGCACACGTATATGATAGTGTCGCTAGCATCCATATGAAAAGGAGCCCGGGCTGACATGGCTAGTTGTAAACCCAAAGTGGCACAGACTTACAGGGACAGGCATCCATGACCCAGCATCGAACATGTCGGTCATCAGCGAGTAAGTTTCGGGCTGTAGCACTGGGCTAGCAGGACTCCGGTACTCAACGCGTGACATTTCCCCGAAGGGACAGACACAGGAAAGAAGAAGGACACATGCCGGCCAGCCTAAGTGTTCCGGAGCAGTAGCAAGCTACCATGGCTCAGTGGAGACACTAGGAGACATTTCCCGGTAAGAGAGGCTACTAAATATAAACAACTAGATAGTCAGATCCCACACATACCAAGCATTTCAGTAACATACACACAATATGCTCGATATGTGCAAATACAACATGGCATCACATCATGACTCTACGACTCAAGTATTTATTCATTAGGCTCCGAGGAGCAAGATATTACAATCATGGGTCTCACGACCCAACATTCAGAGCACACAAATCAAAGCACAAGCGGAAGCTTAACATGTCTGAGTACAGACATCTACAAATGAAAAAGGCTTAGAAGCCTGACTATCTACCAGATCCTGCCGAGGGCACAAGATCGTAGCTGAGGTAACAAGCTAAACGTCGAAGTCCATGTGGAACTACTAGCGAGACTGAAGTCTCTCTACAAAAACATAAAATAGGCAAACGTGAGTACAAATGTACCCAGCAAGACTTACATCAGAACTAACTACATATGCATCATTATCAACAAAGGGATGGTGGGGTTTAACTGCAGCAAGCCAGCTTTGACTCGGTGGCTATCCTGAACTACGACTGCAAGTAACTCTTTGAGGTGGCGCACACGAGTCCACATATTCACCATATCAATACACCACTATGGATCCGCTCCCGTCTCCCTACGAGAACGCCATCCATAGCACTCACACTTATCTTGCGTATTTTAGAGTATCCACTTTCACTTGTCTATGAACTGTTATAGGCAACCCAGAAGTCCTTTACCGCGGACACGGCTATTCGAATAGATAATGTTAACCCTGCAGGGGTGTACTTCTTCACACACGCTCTCACCACTTACCGCCGTTTACACGACATGTACTCGGCAACCTTCAAGCGGAAGCCCAACGTGGGTGTCGGCCACGACCTACCTAAACACTCAAGTCCCTAGTCCAGGTTTATCGCCTATTCGGGTTCCATCCGTGAGGAGATCCGGCCGAAGTTTCGCTCACAGCCCCAAACGATGTGAACAGGGTTCCGTGACACCAAACGGGCGCCCGGTTTACCCGGCCACGTGCCTACCGCATCACAGCCCACCCCTACGGTCAGCGCTGCGCACGGCCTCCAGCATACTACAAACACCAGAAACTACTTGCAACTCCTGGACAGAGGACAAGGGTGATTAAGAAGCCGAGAGGGTCCATTGGTTTCGGGCCCAATGCGTGGTAGTAGCTGAATCATGGATCACAAACACAGAACTCAGTTCCTGAGGACGGCTGCAATGAGACAACCCACCATGTACTCCTACATGGCCTCTCACCGCTACCTTTACCAAATCGTGTTCACACACTTAGCTCACACACAGTAGGACATGTTCACGCACCTCTGATTCATCCTCGATGAATCAGACCCGACTCAACTCTAAGCAGTAGCAGGCATGACAAACAAGCATGAATGAGTAGGCACAACAGGGCTCAAACAACTCCTACTCATGCTAGTGGGTTTCATCTATTTGCTGTGGAATGACAGGTCATGCAAAGGATAAAGGGGTTCAGCTACCGCAGCAAGTAACAGATGAATCATTGTTGTCCTAATGCAGTAAAATAGAGCAGGAGCGAGAGAGTAGGATTGTATCGGAATGAACAAGGGGGTTTTGCTTGCCTGGCACTTCTGAAGATAGCATTGAGTCTTCATCAGTGTCAACGATCACATCGTCGGTACAACGTCTACCGAGGGGGAACAACACCGGCAAAACACAGAGGAAACATGATCAATGCAATGCACAATATGATGCATGCTATGACATGGCAATATGCATGTGTTTTGGGATAATGCACCTAGTAACAAGTTAAATGAAGTTGGTTTGAATCCAAGATTCAAATTCAAACTCCATATATGATTATTTAAATGCCCTTTATTTGTTTTGTCCAAAACAGAGGACAAACATGGTTCAAACATGCATGAAAATGATACAGATGGATTCCTTGAATTTTTCTGATAATTTTTCATATATAATTTATTTAATTTGGAGTTACGGTTGAATTTCTATGAATTTTAGAAGTTTAGGCAATTTTCTGGAATTTCCTGAATTATAATAAATCCAGAAAATACTTATTGCGTCAGCATTGCGTCACTATGACGTCAGCGGGTCAACGGGCTGGTCCAGGTCAATCCTAACCTGTGGGTCCCATCCGTCAGTGACTAACCTAACTAATCTAATTTAGTTAGTGGCCTGGGGCCCATTGTTAGTGTCTATTAAACTAACTAAGTTTAATTAGTGTTAAACTAATACTAACCTAGCTAGTTAATTAGTGCTAACTAGAGTAGTTAGTCGGGCGGGGCCCGCAAGTCAGTGGGAGAGAGGGGGGGAAGTCAAACCGGGCAGTGGGGTCAACCACGCCGGTCAACGGGTCAGCGGTCGCCGGCGTTTAGTCGCCGGAGACGAGCAGAGGCGGCGGCGAGGCTCGGGTTTCGCCTACAGAGTGCGGTTAGAGCCGCGGTTGGTCTCTACGGCTAGCTAGAGCTCGCGCGCATCCATTGGTGGCAGTGGGAGGGCGCGAGGTGGCCGGAGTTGAGCGCGGCGTCGACCTCGGCGGCGGCCGGAGTTCGGGTGGGTGCGGGGTTGGCGCTGCGGCTTGCAAACGAGCCGGCTGTCACGCTAGTTCTGCTCTACGGAACATCGCGAGCGCAACGGGCGCACGCACGAGACCAAAAGGTCACCGAGGCTTCGCCAGCGACGAGCGCGGGCGGCGGCGGGTTTCGGTCGTTGACAAGGCGGCAACTACAGCGTGCAAACGAGAGAACGGAGAGGGGGAGAAGGAAGAGGAGCTCACGGGGAGTTGGCCGGTGCAGACGACGGGGCCGGGGAAGCGTCGGAGCGAGCGGGACGGCGAGGCGGATCTCCGGCGGCTGAGGAGGGGGAAAACATCAGGGGCGGCACTCCGGGGCTCTTCTGGTCGCGTGAGACGACGAGGAGGACGAGGGAGGACCGGCGGAGCTCGAGGTCGTGTCGGAGAGGCTTCGGGATGGCTGCGGCCGCGCGAGCGCTGGTCGGTGGCGACGGGCTCCGTTCGGTCGCGGGAGGGAGAGAGAGCAGAGGGGGATAGGGACGGAGGGAGAGATACGGGAGAGTGAGAGAGGGTCGAGGGGGCCGCGTGGCGTCTCCAGGGAGTAGCGGAGGCAAGCAGGGAGGCAGGAGGTGGCCGGGGCGCGTGGCCGCACGCGCCGGGCGCGTGCCCGTCCTCCTGGCAGGGAGGAAGACGACAGGGGAGGGGCCAGTGGGCTGGGCCGGCGCTGGCTGCTGCTGGGCTGCACAGGGAGGAGGCCCAGGTAAGTTTCTGCTCTGTTTTTTATTTATTGTTTTCTATTTTGTTCTGTTTTGTTTTGATTTAGTTTTAATACTAAATCAATTTATTACCTTATGCCAATTTTTGTAGGAACTAATGGCATTATTCCAGAGCTCCCCAACAAGTGGCATAATTTTTTGACATATATTAATATATATAACTAATATATTTCCAATGCAAATATTTATGCATTAATTCCAAATGCCCAAAATAAATACTTATGGGCTCCTAAAAATATTGGTTTGATTTTTATCTCTGTCCGATATTTTCAGAGAGCAGCATGAGCATTTTCTTGGACCTTTTTGGAGCAATTTTTATTTGGGTCATTTCCAAAAAAAAATGATTCTGAGGGTTTCACAAATCCCCATTTCAAAATTAAGTGGAATTTAAACATGATGCACACATGACTAGCTAGCCCTGAGCATACCAGAACTAGGGATGTGACAACTCGCCCCCACTAAACAAGAATCTCGCCCCGAGATTCAAGACGTGAGGTAAGAGGAAAAGGGGGTCACAAAACTATCACAATCTTCACGATCCAGGTTGCACTTCATAGGAATGTTGATTCGAACATCATCATGATATTGACATCTTGCTCCGAGATCTCCATCTAACATGACAACGAGAGGAAAAGGAGAGTCTAGAAGGACTGATCTTTTCGAAGATCGAACAACTCAGGATTAACTCACGGAATGAGACATAGAAACATCTCACGAGCTGAGACACGAAACACACATCCATAGGAATGAAGTGGAACAGATGACGAGGGTTCACTAGGTAGACAACAATTCCACACCTAAGAGGGTGGTGAACGGTTGTCAACGTAGCGAGAGTTTGAGTTGCCATGATACCACAGCGAGACATCTTAGAGGAAGGCAATTCGTAGATATATCCCCTTAAGTGGCAAAAAGAATTACCTTTGATTCAAAGATCATTGAAATTCTTTATACCAGCCTAAGGCAATTCACAATCGATCATTTGAAGGAGTCCGAAAGAATAACATTCTCGGGCCAGAATGGATGATGTGGATTACCTTGTTGAAGACAACACAAGGGATGATTTGCTTATCATCGGAAATGGATGGGACCCAAGATAGGATGGCACAATGACAGTGCATGTTGGGAACAAAATACAAGTGCTGGGAATGATTCTAGAAACTGGGGAGAAACCCAACAGCAGAGAGTGATTCCACTATTGGAATGGTTATAGCATAACCGAGGAAAACTGGGAACAATCTCGGTTAGTAACTATGATAGCACCTAATGCTTGTGCGTGCTCTCAAGAACTTGAGCATTTCCATATTCATCAAGGTTTTACCAATATCCGTGTCAAGGATCCTGGCAACACAACATACTACCATGATGGATTTCGATGGACGATGCAGATGCATAGGAAGATAACACCTTCTCAGATTTCACCTTAGCGAGGCCAAGGAACAGAATCTGGATGATCGACCGAGAGACATTTAGCACTCCGCTTCTAATGTTCTCCTTGATGTGCTAGCATATCCCATACGTAGATATGGTTTAATATCTAGAATATCAAGTAAAAGGTCAGACTTTGGGAACACAGAAATCATAAGGCACAGCTAGGGAGTAAATCCTACGAAGTCCTTATGGGGAGGTGGCCAACTTCTTCAATCAAGATATTACAATAATAGGTCTTCCGGCTGGGTGTGTTGGCCACGACATCCACTTTACCGGGTTATCGGGAGACCAATGTTATAGTTCTTGGGAGATGTTCCATCCATCATATCTGCCTGAGATTCAGATCTGGTTGGCGTCAGAGTATTCCAGACTCATCAAGTCTAGAAAGTAAAATGAAAGTTTGCAACACAAGTCGACGAGAAGACGTTGCGAGATTCTCGGGAAATGGACTACGGTAGTAAGCTCCAAAATATGAGCCGGTTCTGCTACAAACATGTGAACACGTTGTTCCAGACAGACATGATCCCATGGTAGTCTTACAATAAAACACTACCGAGTTCAGGAGGGGAACCATCATTGAGGATAACAGAATCTTATACAAATCCGTCTGGTACCTTCAGGACTAGCACGTAGAACCTATTATCCTTGAACAAATCAATCAGTGGCTTGGTGTGCTAGGAATACATATAGAATGAAGATGATCAGTCTATCAGACCACAGAATACTTCGCACGTTTGC
Source organism: Triticum timopheevii (assembly GCA_963921465.1). NCBI lineage: Eukaryota > Viridiplantae > Streptophyta > Magnoliopsida > Poales > Poaceae > Triticum > Triticum timopheevii. The sequence goes on from OY997266.1 coordinate 614,241,430, forward strand.
ATGACTGATTTGGAATGATTCTAAGGAAGCAACAACTTGCTTTCTCGAATTCATGGCGGCAACTTACATAAAATGCACATGAATTAGAGGAAGTCACTTCTTTCATTCGAACATGTGCTTCATGAGCTAGCATGAAGAAATGCCTTCAAAAGTTTCCAACACTAGCTTAATGTTTAACAAAATTATGGAGAAGACAAAGATGTTGTCGATGGACTCAACAACAATTCATCCAGATTCCTACGGAGATGGAATTCCATAATTATGTGAACAAGGTGATAGTATTGGTCAGACCCAAAAGATATAATGTGTATGCTCGAGGAAAATCCACGAGTAAGACAACATTATGAACATCGTTGGTTCTGACTTGATTTGAGGATAGCCCATACTCAAATCAAGGTCTTGGCAAGATAAAAGGTCCACCAACTGATCACGAGGATCAATCACTGAAGATATCATCTTTCTGCAACCCACACACAACATATCCCTTCACACGAACTAAGTCAGGTAGCTTTTATCTTCCAACTCTCCAAGTTGTTGTTCGGCTTACCCAACCAGCTCAGGGGTATTCGATACAGATCCTTGGAGAAGGGGTGGTTACAAGAAACCAACTTGATCACGAACTCAACATAGCGGTCAGGTGATGACCTGGTGATACTTCCGAGAAGATAATCAGAAAATCACGAACCACCGGTATGTTACTAAGCCCGAGAGCAATCTTGCTTTTCAGGGCAAGAAGATATGATCAAATGAGCGAGGGATTGACAAAATCCTAACTCAACGACCGAGGAGTGCACCGGAAATAGGGACTAGGTAGCACAATCAACCTTAGGGTGACGATCCAACAATCAACATGCTAAGAATGAGGTTATCGTCCATTTAACTACCAAGCAACGGAGTTGCTAGCAGTATTGATTTCACACATCACGGTTCACTTGTCGGTATTCCGGTTACAATAGCACGGGAACCGAGGAACGAACAATGATGGCAAGAAGTATTACTGCGTCAAGAATTCATAAGAGGTAGTGCAATTCTCATGACAGTCCTGACATAAAGATGGTAACACTTCCAAGGTAGAACAGAACAAAGCTGGATTAGTATTTGATCTGTGGAGTACGACTGCTTTGACCCAATCCTGGAAATGGACAAGGTACTGGAGTTTGTTTCTCCTAGTCATTCCGGAATAGAATGGCTTGACGGACCATAAGAATAATAGGCACCGATGAACGAATGCACACATACTCTTGACTATCAATTGACAGACGAGGGTCAGGACACAACTAAAGAGAACAACTCAAAGGAACATATAACTTTCTGAGTTGTGGATGCATAGATTAGTATGTCGAACGAGTTCAACATATTTCTTCCCGACAATCCATGCAGAGAGGTAGGTTTGGCAGAATCGTAATATAGAAGGGGAACTCATCGAGAGCACTCTTGTTGTGATCTTTTGGTTCCCGAACTTCTGCCGTATTGGTTCATGGTATTGGAAGAAGGATATACCATGAACCTTGGGGACTAATGCAAAGGTTACTAATTTCCTAAAGGAACTAGCAAACACTATCAACATGAGGTAAATGGGGTGAATCTCGGGTTCAGAACCCCGGAATGGAATACCTACTAACTAATAACATCACGGGATGCTTTCGAGAATGATGGCCAGACTCATCACACGGGGAACACAAAACATGGCTAAATTACTAGGTGATACTCTAGACACCTAGGGTCATAAAATGGCTGCAACACATATGTCAAGGCAATAAATTACCTCAACTCACCGATTAGTGTGGTTAATCTGGCCCAAAGGGACATCGGAATGGGAGGAAGGGATTTGCAAATGCATCGGAATATTATAGAAACCTGGGATGACTCGGACAGCATAACGGCTGTAAATGCTCAAAAGATTGGAGACATGCTACAAAAATGGTGGCATAGCCACTCCGAAGCACAATATCAAGGTTTCGAGATCAACAGTTATGAACATACGGAAGTAGTAAAAATTGAACTGAGAATTGAAACTATCAATTCTATAAGTCTATGGATTAGTAACACGTCATCCTGATAGATAGATGAGAAGGCCTAGTTCTTAATCCCCGTAGAAGAGAAGAGGTTGACTCAGATCAGAAGGGCATAAGGTATAAGGAGTAAAAAGAGCCTTACGTTCCAACCCACAATCAATTCCCCTACATATAACTAAAGCATTTCTAGACACAACTTCGACTAGTTTGGCTTGGTAATCCTACAGGCAGTCAAGCTCTGATACCAAAGCTGTCAGGACCCCGACTCAATGTCACATCGATCTAGCCTGTAACACCTCATATCACTTTGCGGCCTCACGCACGGTATTCCCACGGGTGTCGCCTTACCTTTGCCCGGGACCGTTTGCGCCTTTTGGCACACGTATATGATAGTGTCGCTAGCATCCATATGAAAAGGAGCCCGGGCTGACATGGCTAGTTGTAAACCCAAAGTGGCACAAACTTACAGGGACAGGCATCCATGACCCAGCATCGAACATGTCGGTCATCAGCGAGTAAGTTCCGGGCTGTAGCACTGGGCTAGCAGGACTCCGGTACTCAACGCGTGACATTTCCCCGAAGGGACAGACACAGGAACGAAGAAGGACACATGCCGGCCAGCCTAAGTGTTCCGGAGCAGTAGCAAGCTACCATGGCTCAGTGGAGACACTAGGAGACATTTCCCGGTAAGAGAGGCTACTAAAGATAAACAACTAGATAGTCAGATCCCACACATACCAAGCATTTCAATAACATACACACAATATGCTCGATATGTGCAAATACAACATGGCATCACATCATGACTCTACGACTCAAGTATTTATTCATTAGGCTCCAAGGAGCAAGATATTACAATCATGGGTCTCACGACCCAACATTCAGAGCACACAAATCAAAGCACAAGCGGAAGCTTAACATGTCTGAGTACAAACATCTACAAATGAAAAAGGCTTAGAAGCCTGACTATCTACCAGATCCTGCCGAGGGCACAAGATCGTAGCTGAGGTAACAAGCTAAACGTCGAAGTCCACGTGGAACTACTAGCGAGACTGAAGTCTCTCTGCAAAAACATAAAATAGGCAAACATGAGTACAAATGTACCCAGCAAGACTTACATCAGAACTAACTACATATGCATCATTATCAACAAAGGGATGGTGGGGTTTAACTGCAGCAAGCCAGCTTTGACTCGGTGGCTATCCTGAACTACGACTGCAAGTAACTCTTTGAGGTGGCGCACACGAGTCCACATATTCACCATATCAATACACCACTATGGATCCGCTCCCGTCTCCCTACGAGAACGCCATCCATAGCACTCACACTTATCTTGCGTATTTTAGAGTATCCACTTTCACTTGTCTATGAACTGTTATAGGCAACCCAGAAGTCCTTTACCGCGGACACGGCTATTCGAATAGATAATGTTAACCCTGCAGGGGTGTACTTCTTCACACACGCTCTCACCACTTACCGCCGTTTACACGACATGTACTCGGCAACCTTCAAGCGGAAGCCCAACGTGGGTGTCGGCCACGACCTACCTAAACACTCAAGTCCCTAGTCCAGGTTTATCGCCTATTCGGGTTCCATCCGTGAGGAGATCCGGCCGAAGTTTCGCTCACAGCCCCAAACGATGTGAACAGGGTTCCGTGACACCAAACGGGCGCCCGGTTTACCCGGCCACGTGCCTACCGCATCACAGCCCACCCCTACGGTCAGCGCTGCGCACGGCCTCCAGCATACTACAAACACCAGAAACTACTTGCAACTCCTGGACAGAGGACAAGGGTGATTAAGAAGCCGAGAGGGTCCATTGGTTTCGGGCCCAATGCGTGGTAGTAGCTGAATCATGGATCACAAACACAGAACTCAGTTCCTGAGGACGGCTGCAATGAGACAACCCACCATGTACTCCTACATGGCCTCTCACCGCTACCTTTACCAAATCGTGTTCACACACTTAGCTCACACACAGTAGGACATGTTCACGCACCTCTGATTCATCCTCGATGAATCAGACCCGACTCAACTCTAAGCAGTAGCAGGCATGACAAACAAGCATGAATGAGTAGGCACAACAGGGCTCAAACAACTCCTACTCATGCTAGTGGGTTTCATCTATTTACTGTGGAATGACAGGTCATGCAAAGGATAAAGGGGTTCAGCTACCGCAGCAAGTAACAGATGAATCGTTGTTGTCCTAATGCAGTAAAATAGAGCAGGAGCGAGAGAGTAGGATTGTATCGGAATGAACAAGGGGGTTTTGCTTGCCTGGCACTTCTGAAGATAGCATTGAGTCTTCATCAGTGTCAACGATCACATCGTCGGTACAACGTCTACCGAGGGGGAACAACACCGGCAAAACACAGAGGAAACACGATCAATGCAATGCACAATATGATGCATGCTATGACATGGCAATATGCATGTGTTTTGGGCTAATGCACCTAGTAACAAGTTAAATGAAGTTGGTTTGAATCCAAGATTCAAATTCAAACTCCATATATGATTATTTAAATGCCCTTTATTTGTTTTGTCCAAAACAGAGGACAAACATGGTTCAAACATGCATGAAAATGATACAGATGGATTCCTTGAATTTTTCTGATAATTTTTCATATATAATTTATTTAATTTGGAGTTACGGTTGAATTTCTATGAATTTTAGAAGTTTAGGCAATTTTCTGGAATTTCCTGAATTATAATAAATCCAGAAAATACTTATTGCGTCAGCATTGCGTCACTATGACGTCAGCGGGTCAACGGGCTGGTCCAGGTCAATCCTGACCTGTGGGTCCCATCCGTCAGTGACTAACCTAACTAATCTAATTTAGTTAGTGGCCTGGGGCCCATTGTTAGTGTCTATTAAACTAACTAAGTTTAATTAGTGTTAAACTAATACTAACCTAGCTAGTTAATTAGTGCTAACTAGAGTAGTTAGTCGGGCGGGGCCCGCAAGTCAGTGAGAGAGAGGGGGGGAAGTCAAACCGGGCAGTGGGGTCAACCACGCCGGTCAACGGGTCAGCGGTCGCCGGCGTTTAGTCGCCGGAGACGAGCAGAGGCGGCGGCGAGGCTCGGGTTTCGCCTACAGAGTGCGGTTAGAGCCGCGGTTGGTCTCTACGGCTAGCTAGAGCTCGCGCGCATCCATTGGTGGCAGTGGGAGGGCGCGAGGTGGCCGGAGTTGAGCACGGCGTCGACCTCGGCGGCGGCCGGAGTTCGGGTGGGTGCGGGGTTGGCGCTGCGGCTTGCAAACGAGCCGGCTGTCACGCTAGTTCTGCTCTACGGAACATCGCGAGCGCAACGGGCGCACGCACGAGACCAAAAGGTCACCGAGGCTTCGCCGGCGACGAGCGCGGGCGGCGGCGGGTTTCGGTCGTTGACAAGGCGGCAACTACAGCGTGCAAACGAGAGAACGGAGAGGGGGAGAAGGAAGAGGAGCTCACGGGGAGTTGGCCGGTGCAGACGACGGGGCCGGGGAAGCGTCGGAGCGAGCGGGACGGCGAGGCGGATCTCCGGCGGCCGAGGAGGGGGAAAACGTCGGGGGCGGCACTCCGGGGCTCTTCTGGTCGCGTGAGACGACGAGGAGGACGAGGGAGGACCGACGGAGCTCGAGGTCGTGTCGGAGAGGCTTCGGGATGGCTGCGGCCGCGCGAGCGCTGGTCGGCGGCGACGGGCTCCGTTCGGTCGCGGGAGGGAGAGAGAGCAGAGGGGGATAGGGACGGAGGGAGAGACACGGGAGAGTGAGAGAGGGTCGAGGGGGCCGCGTGGCATCTCCAGGGAGTAGCGGAGGCAAGCAGGGAGGCAGGAGGTGGCCGGGGCGCGTGGCCGCACGCGCCGGGCGCGTGCCCGTCCTCCTGGCAGGGAGGAAGACGACAGGGGAGGGGCCAGTGGGCTGGGCCGGCGCTGGCTGCTGCTGGGCTGCACAGGGAGGAGGCCCAGGTAAGTTTCTGCTCTGTTTTTTATTTATTGTTTTCTATTTTGTTCTGTTTTGTTTTGATTTAGTTTTAATACTAAATCAATTTATTACCTTATGCCAATTTTTGTAGGAACTAATGGCATTATTCCAGAGCTCCCCAACAAGTGGCATAATTTTTGGACATATATTAATATATATAACTAATATATTTCCAATGCAAATATTTATGCATTAATTCCAAATGCCCAAAATAAATACTTATGGGCTCCTAAAAATATTGGTTTGATTTTTATCTCTGTCCGATATTTTCAGAGAGCAGCATGAGCATTTTCTTGGACCTTTTTGGAGCAATTTTTATTTGGGTCATTTCTAAAAAAAATGATTCTGAGGGTTTCACAAATCCCCATTTCAAAATTAAGTGGAATTTAAACATGATGCACACATGACTAGCTAGCCCTGAGCATACCAGAACTAGGGATGTGACAAGCTTGTTTTTTCCGCGTGCTCCTTCCAATAAATTATGCAATAGTTGATGCATGCATGGTATCTAACGTGTGGCAGATCAAGGGGGCACACGATCTTCTTGGCCTCATCAACACTAGTAGGACATAGATTACCCGCGGGAAGAACATCCTTTAGGTACTTGAGATGCTCATCGAGGCTAATGTCGGTCCATTTGTTTTTAGCCTTCGTCTTCAAGAGTTGGAGCGTGAAACTCAACCGGGTCACCTCAGGATTGCAACCATCATACAATGGAGTGTTCGAGTCTACCAACAGTTGCTCCAGCTTAGCCTCCTCTCTAGAAGCAGCTCTCTCAGTACTCGTCTCCTTGCGAAGCAATGCTTGAACATGAGGGTCCCGCACAATTGAACTTAGTACCGACGAACTCTGCTGCGTGGAGTCCATATCGTTCTCTCCGCCGCCATGTCCGGCCCCTTCTCCTCCGCCATGTCTGGCCCCTTCTCCGCCGCCATGTCTAGCCTCTTCCTCGCCGCCATTATCGATCATCTCTTCGTCTTGCCCCGTGTCATCATTGCCTGCCCCGTCGGCATCCTCAACATCGTCATCCTCATCTTCAATTATCCACCGAGTATAGCCATCCATGAAACCATTCATGAGCAGGTGCGCTTCGACATGACCATCGTCATGGGGGTCGAGCCAAACTATTCCTTTGCATTTTCGACACGGACATAAAACCTCTGTCCAGTTATTTTCTTTCATGTCCTGCACCGCCGACCGCAACCACCTGTCCACCATCGTTCCACTCACCATCGTCAACTCTGCACGGTAATAATAAAAAAATTGATTATAAAAATGCATGCATGCATCAAAGTCATAAAAAAATTTGGCATGACCTTCCCTAAAAATAGGACATATATGGATCTAGAGTTTGCCCGGAATTCGCCGAAACGGAAATAAATCGACATTTCGGCAAAACATAGGCAACTCAAAAGCACAATTTGGTGGCGTCAACTCATGCCACACACACAATTTCCACAAACATATCACACACACATAAACACATTTCCATTTTGCAAAAGCATGAAATTTTCATCACCTCTATCTCGATCGAGATCGAGCACACGGTGGAGATGATGTTGTAGGGAGATCAAAAGTGCACAAAGCTCTTCTTAACAAAGATAGATCTATTTAGGGGGCAAATAGGTCACTTAACTAAATCCTACATCTACCTAGCTATCTAATTTGGGAGGAGACAACTTCAACTAGTGGAGGGGGAAGGAAAAAGAGAAAGGAGATGCATTAATGGAGGTGGTGTAGTTATGTAGGAGTAATGAAGAGAGAGAAAGGTGGATAGAAGAGAGAGAGTAATGGGGGAGAAGTATTGAGGAGAAGAAGAAGAGTGAGAGTGGGAGCATGTGGTGGAGGTAGGGGGAAGGGAAGAGAGGAGGGGGAGGTAAGGGGAAGGGAAAAGAGGAGGGGGAGGGGAGGGACGGGTGGGGAAAGGTGTTGGGTTAGTGCGGGTTAGCAGTAGCGCGGGAGCGAAAATGCGCTGCCGCTAAGAATTTAGCAGCAGCGCGCTTTGCGGTACGGCGCTACTGCTAACTGGGACAAAAAATTGTGGCAATTTGAAACTTACCAGCAGCGATCTCAAAAAAAGCGCGCTACTACTACATACTTAGCAGTAGTGCTGTTCTTGCGACCGCGCTACTGCTACTTAGAGTTGGGTGAACACCGCCGGTCGATATTTGCAGCAGCGCGTTTCTGGCCGAGCGCGCTACTGCTAAATCCTTATCAGCAGCGAGTTTACATAACACGCGCTACAACTAGTTAGCAGCAGCGCCCCATTTTGAACCGCGCTGCTGCTAAGATTCTGTGTATAGGCTTTTCCCTAGTAGTGTATATATATATCTATCTCTACCATGTTTGAATAATAATTGACATGCTGTAAATATTTGCAGAAACTATGGAGCACTCCCGAGACGAAGAAACAGAAGCGATGTTGGGGGACATAATCGCACAAGGAAGTGATGTCGTTGCGTCATTTCTCAACGACAGCGATGGTCAGGAAGGACTGGGTGAAGAAGAGGGCTATGTTCATGATGGCTCCGACCCGTTAATGTCGGTGCAAGAAGAGGGCTATGTTCATGATGGCTCCGGTGACCCAATGGAGGTACAAGAAGGAGACCGTGCTGATTGCTCCGGTGACCGAACCGAGTCCGGCCAGGTATATATATATTAGTTAAGCCCGTGCTGACTAGTTAATTGATGCATTCATTGTTTTGGTATATGTACACATATTAATTAACTCTCGTCTTTCTTCCTTTTTCTAGCCCTCCGGATCGAGCACAACTTTGGTAAGGACACGAGGCCCAAAGAAAAAGTTGAGCTCGGATGAAAAGTTTGAGATCATAGAAATCGCGCCCGACGGCGAACCGATTGAACCCATCCGGACAAAGCGCGCATTTTCTGCTCAGTGCGGGGTTCTTGTTAGGGACAAGATCCCGATCAGCATCCGGCAATGGTATAAGCCTAAGGAGGAAGACCCTGAGGTGTCTTACATCAATGATATGCAGAAAGAAGATCTTTGGACTCAGCTGAAGGCAAATTTCACCCTACCGCCAGAGGAGGATCCGGAGAAGCCAGTTAAAGAGCAATTAATCAAGTCTTGTGCTCTTAAGAAGATGACAACCCTATGCAGGAGGTGGAGGAAAGAGCTGAACAAGTTTGTCGACAAAAAAAAGACACCAAAATTCATCGGCAAATATGGGAAGATCAAAGATCACTGGCCTGCATTTGTGGTCCACAAGACATCGGAAAAGAGTAAGAAGATGTCGGCGACAAACAAGCAAAATGCTGCGAAGAAGATGCTTCACCATCGCACGGGGTCAGGTGGCTACCTCAAAGCCCGGCCTAAGTGGTCCAAGGCTGAGAATGATCTGCTTGAAAAATGGATCGAACCAGAGACAATGTACTAGCCAGACCGTTGCCGGACTTGGTTCATCGGGGCTGGCGGAACCTTGGACCCTATATCAGGGAAGTGCCATTGGACGGATGAGCAACTGCAAATACCAGTCAAGAACCTTCGGCACTATATCGATGCAGCGCAGCGAGGGAGTTCGTTCCAGACAGGTAGAAGGACGAGCTCACAATGGCCCTCGGGAATCCTGAGCACCCTGGACGGACATGAGGCACGCTAGGCTCCATTCCGTGGAAGGTTGGTTTTTCGGACGCAGGGGGTTACAAAACCCACGAGAGGAGGAAGAAACTGGAGCAGGGCCAACTGCAAGTGCTGCACGAAAGGGTAATGGGGCTAGAGGAACGAGAAGCAGTAGATCACAGCAAACGACCTGCCGAAACTTCCCCCGAAGCTACCCCGCCATCTTAGCGGAGAAGCAGCGTGGCTTCCACCGAGCTGCTTCAGCCGGAGCATGTCTTGACGGCTCCTGCTAGCTATCCCGTGGATGATATCACGGAGTCTCAAAATTGCCACATTATGGCGCGATGGATGAATTTGAAGGTCAAGGCGGCTGTTGGCTCTGTTTATCCTACTGGACCTGGCGCAACTTATCACTGCCGGCCGATTCCAGAAGGATATGCTAAGGTGATGGTGGATGAAATAACGGAGGGATTTGAGGACCTCCTGCTTGACCACCCTACCGGTGAAGGGTTCTGCTCTGAAGACTGCATGCCTATGGCGGAAGGAGCTCATCAACCTTCAGAACTGGACGCCTCCGCCTCCTCCTCCTCCTCTGGCGAGTCAGGGCACTCCGCCTCCTCCACCACCTCCTCCTCCGGCGAATGACGATCAGGGCACGCATGGCGGCACTCCGCCTCCTTCTCCGGTGCGTGGCGGCACTCCGCCTCCTTCTCCGCCTGCGTCAGCGCTCCCGAGCAGCTAGCAGCCTCCTCCTTCTCCGCCTCACTAGCAAGGGAGGAAGAGACCCGCCGCCGTCCCGGCTGCTCCGGCGCGTCGTAGTCCTTCTCCTCCGCCTCGTAAGCAAGCACGAAAGAAGACAGACGCCGCAGCCGCTCCGTCTGCTCCGGCGTCTAGCAGCACAACCAGAGGCGGGAGGCAATATAGATGCGGTCCACCTCTCAAGCCTCTAGAGAAGTTACCGTACGAGAGGACCGAGGAGGAAAACGATACGATCGTGTGGACCCACGTGAAGGAGTTCTTTGAAGGGGTGAAAGCAAAGAGACATCCACCTCCGGAGGAGAAGGTAGATCCGGTGAAAGCAAAGCGCACTCTCGATGCCCTGAGGAAACCGGCAAAGTCTCCGCCGAGAACCATATATGAGCGCATTACTGAATAGACATATCTCCAAGCGGAGCGGTCGGGAAGTACTGTCAGACATCAAAGGTCAAGAGAATGAGCAGCTGCGAAAAAAATTGACCAGCTCGGCGAACAAGCAAACCAATCGTGCCCCCCGCTCAATGTGTCTAGCGGCAACATCGTCGCTAATGCTCCGGGGATGGTGGCCGGTTATGGCAATCTACAAGATTACCTGCCTGACGATGCACTTCCTGATTTCATGGAGGTGGACGAACAAAGATACGAGTACGGGAAGCCTCTCGTCAAAGATGAAAAATCTCTAACAACGATGATGCGAAGATTCCATACTTGGTACATGAAAACCTGCAGAGAGTCTGGGGGGACGAATAGTTTGTATCTACACATTAAAGAGGAGCACGACCTCGTTGGAACTAATCTGTTGTGTGTTCCATTTGAGGAGTTCTTCGCGTCCTTCAATCAAAAGGCCCTTGATAAATTAACGGCCTTTTGCTACTGCCTGTAAGTACTATTTCTGTCATTAAGTCTCTATATATAGCTCGGCTCTTTCATTGCATGTATTTATAATTAATTATCCTCAATATATTATGCAGATTGAAGATCGTCGAGTGCAAAAAACAAGAAATTTATGATATTAGGTTCATTAACACAAATATCATAGATGAATTTCTGGTTAAAAAGCACGTCGAAGAGGCCGAGGACAACTTGCTACGATCGTTGATCAAAAATCAAAACAAAGATACCATACTCTTTCCTTACAACGGCAAGTGAGTGTTACTGTCGTGTGCATATTCGGTTTCCCTTATTACTCGAGCGAGGTTATAGTAATGTAATTGATGAGTTATGCATGCGTGCGCAGGTACCACTATGTTCTTCTAGAGATTAAGCTTGAGCGGGGACTAGTAACCGTCTTAGACTCGAGACGGAAAGATCCAGAAACCTATGCGGATATGACTGAAATGCTTAACAAGTAAGTTCAATCGATCATTATCGCACCATATCGGCAACTTTTTGTTCATTTCCTGATATCTCAAGTAATAATAATTACTTTCTTTGTCTTGCAGGGTTTGGAAACAGTTCACCGCAGAAGCTCCGGGACTGCCAAAGGAGCTGCGATATACATACCCGAAAGTAAGTACTACTGGCTAGCTAGTTGCGCGCATCTCCCGTTGATTCTATAGCTATACTTTCATCAATGCCATTTATAATGCTTCATTATCAGTTTGATTGACCTCTATTTCTCATAAAGTGCTTGTGGCAGGAACAAGGGAATGATTTCTGTGGATACTACGTGTGCGAGTTCATCCACAACGCGACTTTGAAAAACAAGCGGGGCTACTCTCAAGGACAATATGAAGTGCGTAAGCAATAATATTCACAATTTCATTTTATTACACCATAATTTCTGTTGAGTTTCATTCATATATATGTATTAATTAACCCCCTTCTTCAAATTAGACGTGGCAGATGCGGAATGAACTCCTAGAAGCAGATCGCATGAAAGCAATTCAAGAGGAATTGGCGGGATTCTTTCTTGACCACGTCATCAATAAAGCCGGAGAATACCATGTGGAAGTTGATTTCAATTGCGAGGGGATTGTAATTAAGAGATCTTACATATTGTACATGTATGTAGCCAGTAGCGTCGGATACATGATACAAAAACGTGTTGTTCGACCAATCTCTCGGAGAAGGAGAGGTCGATCGATCACTTCTCTCGGTATGCATGCCGGACTTCTGTACTCAATGGTTCTCTCGATCACTTATGTATATAGTACGTAGCGTCAACCAAGCACGGACATAAGAGAGGACACTTCTCTCTATTAATTAGCTAGCTAACACAATATATGAAACACCTAAATTAACCCCCCAACCCCCCCCCCCCCCCCTTTCAAAAAAACAAAAACCCCAGCCACTGGAATGCTGAAGCTTGGATGCCTTTTGGTCCCGGTTGGTGCCACCAACCGGGACCAAAGGCCCCCCTGCCTGGGCTTGGCGCACCGGCCACGTGAAGGACCATCTGTCCCGGTTCGTGTTTGAACCGGGACTAAAGGGGGGAGGTATTAGTAACGATCCATTAGTCCCGGTTCATGAACGGGGACTAAAGGCCCTTACGAACCGGGACAAATGCCCTGTTTTCTACCAGTGTTATTACGATAATATTGAGTGCCGAGCCAACAAGAACGAAAACACACACACACACACACACACACACACACACACACACACACCACACACACACACACACACACACACACACGCACGCACGCACGCACGCACGCACACACACACACACACACACACACACACACACACACACACACACACCATGGTCCAACATAATCATAGCCCTTTGCCATGCTCCAACTTGGATGGGAGTAATGTTATTCTTGTAAAAATGTTGTACTAGCAAGACAAAATTACTAATCCGTTCTAGATGTATTGTAGTGTATACTCATTACATTGTGTGAATGTGGAAAAGTGTATTCACCGTTAGGAATCCATTTTGGTTGTTTAATCATTCAAAACATTGTTTAGGTTGTATATGGACTATTTAAAATAGTTGGCAACCTAAGAGGGTCTCCTCCAAAGTTGTTTGCGAATATTTGATCTGCATATCTCGAATCGAATTTGATCTACAAATCCACCCAAATATGAGTTTTAAATTTGGCAATTGAAGCTTCCTTGCTTGTTGGCTTACATCTTTATGGTGTAACGTTACTCCCATAGATAATAGAACACACTCTATAAGAGTCCCATATTCAATTACTGATTTTTTTTAATTGTCAACATTTTCTATATTCTAAGAAAAGTGTTTTTGAATATATTGAAGTTCACAAACTCAAATAAAATTTGTGAACATTTTGTAAATTCTAGGCAAACATATTTCTTTCATATTTTTTCAATTCACATACATTTTTTAAAACTCATGAATATTTTTGTACTTTGCAAATATCTTTATTCTTTTGTGAACATTTTTAAATTTCAAATTATTTTTTAAATTCATGAACATTTAAAAACTTGGACAAATATTTTTTTAAACTCATGAACCTTTTTTTAATATTGTTGAACATTTCTTTTTGGAATTCAGGATCAAATTTTCCAAACATCTTCAATTTTTAATATTCATGATGCATTTTGTTTAATCTGTGAATTAGGAAAACCATATAAAATATTTCCCAAAATAAGAAACCGGATTGAAAACCTGACATTACGCGCTTTGTGCGGTCAACTGTTCTGGTACAGCACCTACCTAAGAAAACAGGCGGAAACTGGATATAGGCCAGGGTCAGGTACAACTTGTTAGCCACCAAAGAAAACAAGAGATGGCGCCATTCGGGCATTTCCTATTTAGCGCTGCAGGCGCCCGTTTGTATGCATTTTCGCAAACTGGCGCCTGCAGCGCCTCGTGCTGGGCTGGCCCATGTATGGGTTGCCCCAGATTTTTCTTCTACTATGTTTTTATTAGGCAAAAAAGTGATATACCCTGAGACCTCACTCATACCACTTCCATGCTTGCGTCACCACCCCGCCACGCACCAGGTTCTGTTAAATCACAACAACCTTTCTTTTCTTCATTCTCTCTTTTTTCTCCGTTTTCCTTTTTTGTACTTTCTTTTCTGTTTTTTTTCTTTTTGTACGGACAGGTTCCCCGTGCATCCATTTGAATTTGATGAACTATTTTGAAATTCTATGAACTTTTTCAAATTCGGTGAACCTATTTTCAATTTTGATGAACTTTTTTCAATTTTTGATGAACTTTTTTCAATTTCAATGAACTTATTTCAATTTTTGACGAACTTTTTTCAAATTCCGATGAAACTTTTTCTAAGTGAATGAACTTTTTTCAAAATCAGCGAACTTTTTTCAAAATCAGCAAACTTTTTTCAAATCAGTGAACTGTTTTTTCAAATTTGAAGAACTTTTTTATTCAAAATCGATGAACTTTTTCCAAATTTGTGAACTGTTTTCGAAATTTCATGAACTTCTCCTAAATTTTGCTAACTTATTTCAAATTCGGGAAGGTTTCTCAAATTCACGTTTTTGTCCAGTTTGTACGAACCTTTTCAGTTTTATGAACTTTCTTTAAATTCACGTTTTTTATATAGTGCATTCATTTTTCTTTTTATTTTATCATAAAATAATACAGGTTGCTATATAGTAAGGACTCTTTGTCCTCAGAATAAGTGGATAGATCGTCCTAGTGGCTGTGTTTGAATTTGACCGCACAGGAAGTCAGGGTTCGAATCCTGGCTTTACCACATTTCCCAGACATTTGGCGCGAATTGGCGCTCGCAGCGCTGTATAGGAGCTCCCCGCCATTCGTGCGGTGTGTTCTCAAGAACCAATAGCATACTGAGTATAGCAGTATCTGTTTAATCAAACATTCTGTTTAGGCTTGTAGGACTGGACGGGAAGTTATTTACAGGGCTTGTGATTGTGCCGTTGTACGTGACGCTAAGGTCACGGTGCAAGTGCAACACACATCAACTTACATGCATTTCTCCATTAAAAAAAAACTTGCATGCACTTCATCGTAGTAATTGGTGAAGAATGTGCACCCATGCACTCCAGGAAACAACACCTTATATGCCCGAGTACCAGCACTATCAACGGAGATTAAAATGTACTCCCTCTAGAAAGAATATAAGAGTGTTTGGATCACTACAATAGTGATCTAAACACTCTTATATTTCTTTATATAGACGTTCAGAAAACATCTTATACTCCCTCCGTTCTGAAACTATTGTCGCGGGGAGTATTTGTTTACGGAGGGAGTACTTGACAAAGGATTTTGCCGAGTCTTTTGGTGGCATCATGTGTAGTGTACGTCACATGTACCAAAGCAAGTGGTGTACGGAAATCATTCAGGGAATACTAATCCATCCCATCTGCTAAAACTCCACCGTCACAAACCAACAAGTTTTGCAAAAAAAACACTGAATACAAACTGATGAGTACACCTATGTGGCTTCACCTGCCGGTTGCTGCTGTGGTGCCCCCACCTGCCGGCCCAGTTACTCGGTCACGCATGGGTGTCCATCGGCTGAGCACTCGCTACCCTCCGGATGAGTACACCTATGTGGCTTCGACGTCTTCCTCGTCCCCATCACCCCTGCCGACCTCCGCCCGTTCCGCGCTTCGCGACCCTATATGGTTTGCTGCGATGAAGGAGGAATTTGACGCCTTGCAACGCAATCACACTTGGCAGCTTGTTCCCCGTCCTCCTCGGGCCAACATCATTACCGGGAAGTGGGTGTTCAAGCACAAGTTTCATCCGGATGGTACTCTTGACCGACACAAGGCTCGTTGGGTTGTTCGGGGTTTTCGTCAATGAGCGGGTGTTGACTTCACCGACACTTTCGCTCCTGTTGTCAAGCCCGGCACGATTCGGACTGTTCTTCAGCTGGCGGTTTCTCGCTCCTGGCCTGTGCACCAGATGGATGTCTCTAATGCCTTTCTTCATGGTCATCTTGAGGAACAGGTGTTCTGTCAGCAGCCGACTGGGTTCGTCGATGAGTCTTCTCCAGATCATGTGTGTTTGCTCTCTCGGTCCTTGTACGGGCTCAAGCAAGCTCCTCGCGCGTGGTACCAGCGCATCGCAGCGTTTCTTACTCAGCTTGGCTTCCACTCCACTCGCTCCGATGCTTCATTATTTGTCTACCACCAGGGTGATGCTACTGCTTTCCTGCTGCTCTATGTCGACAACATCATCTTGACAGCATGCTCGACTGCCCTTCTTCGACAGCTCACTGATCGTCTTCGTGCTGAGTTTGCCATTAAGGACTTAGGTCCTCTGCACTATTTCCTCGGGATCGAGGTTATTCGTCGAGCAGATGGCTTCTTTCTTCATCAGCAGAAGTATGCTCACGAGCTTCTGGACCGTGTCGGGATGCTTAACTGTAAACCGGCTACCACACCTGTCGATACGAAGGCCAAGCTTTCTGCCACAGATGGTTCTCCTGCTTTAGATGCTCCGTTCTACAGGTCGATTGTTGGTGCTCTTCAGTACCTCACTCTTACTCGTCCGGAGCTCCAGTACGCTGTACAGCAGGTGTGTCTCCATATGCATGCTCCTCGTGATGCTCACTGGACCGCGGTCAAGCGCATTCTGCGCTATATCCGTGGCACCTTGGACCTTGGATTGTCACTTCAGGCTTCATCCTCTCTGGATATGACGGCTTATTCTGACACTGATTGGGCTGGCTGCCCTGACACGCGCCGCTCGACCTCTGGTTATTGCGTCTACCTTGGACCATCACTCATCTCATGGTCGTCCAAGCGGCAGCCCGTTGTTTCCCGCTCCAGTGCAAAAGAGGAGTACCGCGTCGTTGCCAACGTCGTCGCCGAGTGCTCCTGGCTTCGTCAGCTTCTACATGAGCTCTTGTCTCCAGTTGACAAGGCCACCATTGTCTACTGTGACAATGTTTCTGCGGTCTACCTCTCCGCCAACCCAGCCCATCATCGACGCACCAAGCACATTGAGATTAATATCCATTTTGTTCGGGAACAGGTAGCTCTTGGTCATATACGTGTGCTCCATGTCCATACGTCCCAACAATTTGCTGACATCATGACAAAGGGCCTGTCTACTGCGTCTTTCGAGGAGTTCCGATCCAGTCTTTGCGTCGACCATGGTGCCGCTTCGACTGCGGGGGGTGTTGAGATGTAGATATATAAGTGTATTTCTTGTACAACAAGCCCTCCTCCTTCCATGTATAGTTGAGGACGTGGCTATCCTTTGTACTTATATATATGTGCGTATTGCACCCGATCAATATATCGTGAGTTGCATAATCCTCTACAGTGGGTGAGCCGGCCATGCTAGTAGTGGCCCGGTCTTGCGTACGTGGGTAACGGAAATTTGGGTGCTACGCTGCTGTGAGACTACAAATCCACGGCCACAAGTGTGTGTTTGCAAGAGACTTTGGTGCTCTTGGAATAGTAACGGGGCTGCGTGTGCAGCCGGGTGAAACTCCAATGTATTGTGCTCCTTTTTCTTCTACCTCTAGTCCCGAGTGTGAGAGAGAGAGCGGCAACAACATTTGGTATCAGAGCTTCGGTGCGATCCTGCCGGCGGCCATGGCGATCGTTCCTCATGGCGGTGGTGTTGGGGTGATGGCGTTGCAGCTGCCGCCGCTGACGACGACAAACTACACCGCCTGGGCGATCAAGGTGGAGGCTATCCTTGACACCCACGGGCTGTGGAGTGCGGTGGCTCCGGTGGAGGGCAAGGCGGTCGACGCCGGGAGGAGCAAGACGGCGCAGGCGGCGATGTTGGGCGCGCTGCCAGAGGACTTGCTGATGCAGGTGGCGATGAAGACCACGGCGAAGGAGGTATGGGACTCCCTCAAAGTGTGCTTCGTCGGCGCTGATCGTGTGCAGGCAGCGCGGCATGCGATGCTGCGGGGCGAGTTCGATCGTTTTGCGAATGGAAGACGGTGACGAGCTGGACGAGTACGCCGGGAGGATCAGTTGCATGGCGGCAAGGTATGCGATGCTCGGGCTGACGCTCGACGACAATGCCATGATGAAGAAGTTGCTCGACATCGTGCCAGACCGCCTGTATGCCGTGGTGGCCGGAATCGAGCAATTCTGCAACGTGGACGAGATGGCATTCGTGGAGGCGCTCGGCCGGCTCAAGGCGTTCGAGGAGCGGACGCAGCGGCACGTGCGGGGCGGCGGTGAGCACGCGGACGGGTAACTGATGATGACGGCGACACAATAGGCGGCTCGGGAGCGACGGCAAGGCGGACGCGGTTTCGGCAACCACGACGACGACGACGCGGTGAGCACATTATCGGGCAATGGAGGGAAGCGTCGTGGACGCGGCTACAAATGCGGGGAGCACAGGCACTTCCGGCGCGAGTGCCCGCAGCTACGGAAAGGACCGGCGGCGGAGCAGGCTCTCTTGGCCGGCGCCAACGTCGACAACGACGGACTCCTCTAAGCCGTGTCTTAGAGGGTGTGTGATGGAATAAGCCACGGCGTATGTGGTCGGGCTCATCGGGATGCGTTGGGTGCGCACGGGACATGCGGGATATACTGGTGTTGTCGGGCTCGTCGCACGCGTCGGATGGGACATGCGGGGACACAGCGGAAGGCGTGGCAAAGTGTGCGTGTACTCGTGGTTGCGTGTGTGTGGGGATGACTCACCGAGTTAGTTAGCTACAGCCGGGTCGTGTGACCGTTAGTGGAGCTGCACAATCGCTGGATGATCATGCATGTAGGACATGATTAGTTGGTTCGTGGGTGAGCCGGCCGTGCTAGTGATGGCCGGGTCTTGCGTACGTGGGCAACGGAAACTTGGGTGCTACCCTGCTGTGAGACTACATGTCCACAGCCACAAGTATGTGTTTGCAATAGAGTTTGGTGCTCTTGGAATAGTAGCAGGGCTGTGAGTGCAGCGGGATGAAACTCCAGTGTATTGTGCTCCTTCTTCTACCTCTAGTCCTGAATGAGAGAGAGCGGCAACAACAGTGTGCATCGGGCAGAGCAGCTTCCAGAGCGACCATGTTGAGCGCCTCGAAGAGCTGGCCCTGGTTGGTGGCGCCGTCGTCGTACAGGTCGAAGGTAATGTCCATGTAATTTGTGTCTTGGGTATGTGGGGCATAATGTAATCTTTCATATATTTTAAGTGGACAGCGACTCCTAAGGGCACAACTTCCATGGATACGATGGGATATTGTCTTTGGAGGCCGAGCTCCATGTGGAGCTTGGTTTTGAAAATTTTGACTTTTGTCAAATTTCATTTTTTTCTACATTTCAAAAAAGTTTGAA
The DNA here is from genome assembly GCA_963921465.1 of Triticum timopheevii. NCBI lineage: Eukaryota > Viridiplantae > Streptophyta > Magnoliopsida > Poales > Poaceae > Triticum > Triticum timopheevii. The sequence continues at coordinate 614,260,901 of OY997266.1, forward strand.
AAAAAAACCCACACATATACATGAAGGCATAACACATGTGTGTAAGTTTTCAGGACAAAAAAAATTGAAATGATGGTTGTGCAAAAAAGACAAATCTGGGGCTTTTTAACACATGATACTATTCATCCTTCCAGGCCATGAATTTGTCTTTTTTGTATAGGTCACATTTCAATGTTTTTCATTCTAAAATTTTACACACATAGGCATAACATACTTGTTTATTTGCACAATTTTTTTCAGATTTTTTTGAAACCGAAAAGTTTGAATTTTGATTTGTTTTCAAAAAAAGGCCTCCATGGCTCCCGGGAGCCAAACATCCGCTCTCGATGGGCTATATAAGAGATAGCTAAGACTCAGAGTACAACAAATACGAACTGGGGCCTAAATGAAAGCTCATGCACGTACGGAGCACGTACAAAGCATCCCCCGTTTGATTTATTGATATGATAACATTCAGATTGATGTCAATGTCATCCCTCATCAGATATCCAGATCAAGTAGTACACATAGCTTTCATTGTGCACCTTTTTTTCCCTGAAGATCATTGTGCAACTTTTATCCCCTGAATATCATTGTGCACTTACGAATGCTCATTGGGAACGATGGTTAGAACCAACCCGCGGTGACAACTCGGCATTATCCTTGGAGAGTCGAGGCTGCGAAACTTGTACGCATTCCTATCGATCAGACCGATGGTTATCAGTGTGTAGTCTTGTAGCTTGCACACAAATCTATCTGACCGCTTCTTCATCCATGAGTCAGGGACTTTGTGGCCATTGAACTCCCCGAGCTTTTCCACCCAGAAACTATCGTAAGTCCAACTGTTGTAACTCTCAGTCTCATGTTTCAGTTCTGCCCAGGCGTCGCACCAGCCTGCGGGGAGAGGGAATGGCAGATCCGCGTCATCGTCCCAGCTCATGTCGCCGCCCAGCACGACGTTCTTTACACTGTTCAGCGCCAAAACAGCATGCTTGGCCTGCATGTGCCGCTCCTGGAGGTGCATCGACACCGGTAGCTCGGGGCACTCTAGCTGGGCCGTGGCGATGCGGATTGGCTTCATTGACCGAGGGGTAATTTCGGCCTCCAGGTAGGACTTGCCAGTCGGCAAAGTGCTGAAATTCCAACGCGCGTAGCTTTCCAATGGAAGCTTGCTCAGCTGCGAGCAACAAATGAGTTTCTGCATTAATTCACTGAATTAAACAATTTCTAGGACTAGGAACTGAACTGAGAGTATGTACCATCAGGCAGAATTTTCCTTCTGTGGGCACTGGTGAGCAGTTGTAGTCTTCCCACCATGCCCAGCTCTCGAAAATCGAGTGGATGTACGGCGTGATCTCCTGGCCATGGATCCCAAGAACAATGAAATGAACATTGAGTATGATATTTAGCAGACGAATCAATACTAGCACATGAACAATAATCGTGAGTTTTTATTACCTGGAAGAAGATTACGTCCGGCGAATGTTCCTGAACGAGGTCACCGATGGCCTTCATCCTCTTGTAGACAACTACGTCCTCCCGGGACCAGACGTTGTAGGTCATGAACTTGATCTGCTTCTTCCCGTCCTAGATTACAAAAACGTAGATAAGATTCACAGTTGAACGAATGAGGAAAAGCTTAGAACCGTGAGACACAACAGAATCAACGGAACTAACATTTCATCCAGCAAAAAATACCATATTTTGAAAGAAAGTCCAAACTAATAAACACAGTGTTTATAAGCATGTACAGTCGACAAGAACAAGTGTAAGACCCTAGAGTACCATTTTTCCTTGGGGATACTGCTATTCGGCTTCTCTGGGGATGCAGAGTTAACGTTGCGATCCTTTGGTTATCCCAGGCGACACGCGAAGACCATACCGTATATATATATATAGCGGTGGCCGTGGTTCTGCTTAATGGCATCGTGGGAAAGGACGAGGCCTGGAGGCTGCACACACGAAGAAGTCATGGACACGGAGCATGAAAAGATGTATCGGCTGCCCCGAACCGGACGATGATGGAATTAACACACGCACTAGGAAATACTGCTACTACCTGGCGTTTGAACTTCAAAAATAGGAGTTACCACCTGATAGGGTATTATACTAGTACAATGTTGTGATGGTGTCACGTACTCATGGAAACGGGAGTGGGTGACTAAGCAATTTCGGAGGTGCACCACACGGTTATGTCAACGTGTTAACCAATTTTATTGGGGGCATCATAAACTAACTATTCGTATAACTTTTCTGAAATAAACTATTTGTATATTGTAGGGTAGGTTGAGGAAGGAAGGTCATTCTACTTATAAGAGCACCGATCCCCTATAATTTAGAGGGATATATTTGCCCCTCTATAAAAAAAGTGGTTTCTAACTGATCCGCTAAACTTCATTCTCTAATTTTTTTTAACACAAATTCATTTATTTTACAATAAACGACATCTTGGTCACATACTTCACCAGTCCTTCACTAAGAGAACCGATCCAAAGAAAACTACAAGCAAAATTACATACTTCAATTGAAACACCAGTTCCTTAACTGCTCCTACTAATCCGATCAATGTTTTCTCCATCTCTTCATTGCTTACATTGATGCTTTTCTTTATTGTATTCTCGGATTTCCACACTTCTTTATTCTCTTCCTCATCAAACTTGGACATTGCATCCTCTCTACTCTCATCTCTAACAATTAGTGCACCAACATCTAGCAAATTTTCGCTGTCAATAGATCAATGTATTCTTCTTCCCAATACCAAAAACTAGCATCCTTCCTACATACATTTTTAAGCAAAAAATGAAATTCAAATTGCGACGAATCCAAAGAACAACCAAACAAAATGGCACTCTCTCTGTTTTATTCGCACATGTAGAAAACCCATCTTGGATGTTCCGGCATGGTGCAAACAAGGCGCAACACCAGCCTCCAGCAATGATCACACTTGATGACCGGTACGTGGGCTCCTCGACGAGTTGTTGGGCGAGTGTGGGAAGGCGTGATTGTATCATGGCCGGTCGACGGATAATATGCGGCCATCGAGAAGAGGAGGACATACCGACAGGCGGCACGGAGCGGTCGGGGTGTCTGTGCAGTTCGGTCACCGTCGAATCTCTCCAACACACGACGCCGCCGAAGACCGGGTTCGTCGAATCTGACAACGGTGACAATTGGCATTGGTCCGTTGATTTTTACGCTGGCGACGAGAAGCGACTAAATTGAGGTGGAGGAGGAGGGTGCTACAGGGCCAGTGGTGGCGCGTGATGGCCGGCGGAGGCAAGTACGATGGCGCTGGAGTGGATGCAGAGCGGGGTAAGGAGGGTGTGGCCGAGGCGGAGATTTTTTTTTACTCCGTGGGTAGGCAGCCGAGTATATTTAAGAGTTAGGACGGCCTTGGAGTAAAAAAATCTACTCCATTAAATCTTATAAGGGATTGGTTAGGTGAAGTTTAGATGAGCAAAAGTGAATTATTATTCCTCTAAAGCTTGATAGGGGATCCGTTAGAGATGCTCTAGCTTCCTGCAGATTGTTTTCTAAGGATAAACTGCTATATACTATCAAGAAGCCTATGCTTTTGAGGCCTAAAAAGCCAAAAAAAAAATCTGTGAATGATGATATCATTGGGTATACGAGGTTATTCTGTTGTTGATTCGCAGACTTTATTATGCACATTCTAGTAAGCCAAATCGTTGACAACAAATGTAAAGGAATGGGGACATTGATGTGGCCACTAGTGCCATTGCTATGTTTCCGGCTCAACGGTGTACTGGTGCTGTCGTTACTATAAATCGCGAGCTTGATATGCAGCAGAACAATGGACCAAAAGATTGCAGGGCAGTCAAGCTAACGACGGAGCAAGCTTCAGGTAGCGCAGGGCATATGTTACGAATAGGGGACATGGTAATTAAAATACCAGTACAAGACAAGGTTGAGCCACGGTTTAGAACACCAAGCCAATACGTGATGGTAGGCACCATGAAAATCAAGATTTAGTTTATTTAAGGATATGTCACGTTGATTTCTTTTGGTCTAATAAAGAAGAGTCCTAGTTTTTCATAGGTTGCTATGTGATCAACGGTGCCGGATAATTAAGTTTGTTAATTTGTTAGTTGGGATAAGAGTAGGAGTCCAAGTCAGTTTAAGCTAGCTAGAGAGTCGGTTGTGTGCGCCTATATAAGGGGCCGGCTACGGCCGTGTACAGGGTCAGGTTTTATTTGAGAAGTTTTGTTTAGATCGTGAGTTGAATAAAAGTCAGAAAAGTCCCATGTCGGGGGACACCAAATATCGTGTTTGCTTTTGCTGATCCGTGACGGATTTTTTTACTGCTACGCGTGGAGTTGATTCATCTACTCGACGCCAGTTTTTGATATTACGGTCTTGTATCTTTGCTCGATCGGAATTTCTTGTTGCTGCTAGTACCGTGAAAGTTCGGGCCGACGAACGACTCGTCATCTAGTCGAGTCTACATCAGACATCCTTAGTTCAGCTGGTCAAGCTTCAGTCCTGTAGTACGTAGGGGGTTGTGTGGTAAATGGATTACTTGCAAGAAATTTCTGCTTTTGGATGACGTCCTCCATATAGTAATTTTAAAAATCAACTGCCCTTCTACGCCATCCTATTTGGCTTGACCTACTCGACATTGTCCTTTAGTATGCTCCGGTGCAACAATCAGGGACACACATTGCATATGGTATATGAGGCTACACCGGTAAGCATGTCCCAGTAGCTTGGCAAATGAGTGTGAGAGTAGTCACCAGGTTGAGCAAGGGACAATGAACCAAAGCACACAAACACATCTATAGCCAAATCTCTATGGAGGAAGGGGAATTAAGGCTCGGGTAGATATCAGGACTTAGAGATGGATGAATAATTAATACGCCCGCCAACCTCTCCTAAACACCTATCCCAATAAAATGATGCACCGCCTCGATCCCCAGCCTTTCCTAGACTAAACATGACACATCATTATAAAAGGATGCAGCGCCTCTATGCTCTTCTTCTGTATCCCACTAGTTGCAAGGACAGAGTCGACGCTCAGAGAGAGAGAGAGAGAGAGAGATAGAGAGAGAGAGAGAGCGAGGGAGGGAGGGAGGGAGACGAGAGTCGACGCTCAGAGAGAGAGAGAGAGAGAGACGATGTAATCTGTTAGGAATGGAAGCCACGCGGGAACTAATAATCTGTGGGGGCTCAACATTATGTAAAAACTGGTCAATACCACTGATAGTTTAAACAACAATATTTTCCTAAACCACTGCCCGAAAAAATCATAGGACTTTACGATGTACTCTTCAGGGGTGAGTGACTATAGTTTGTGTTGTTCTAGGAAGAAAAAATTTAGCAATCAGCTCCATAGGACTGCTACGAATAGTTCACAAACTATAGTGCTTATTGAGTACTACAAACGTACAATTATCGGTCAGGAAAACCTGAAGCTTTACATTACTGAGTATTACAAATGATTGTTTGGACCACCAGAGGAGAACTGTGTGTCTCTGGATGAGTCTAGGGTCCAAGATGTACCTCAACTTACTGCTGTGGAGAACGATATCTTAACCGCCCCTTCTTCGGAAAAGGAGGTTTTCGAGGCCATTTCCCAAATGAAAAATAATAAGGCACCTGGTCCGGATGGTTTCCCGGCTGAGTTTTGTAAGAAGTGATGGCATATTATTAAAGGGGACCTGTTGCCGATGTTCCATGATTTGTTCTCGGGACATTTGCAGCTTTTCCAGCTAAATTTTGGAACAATAACTCTGCTTCCTAAGAAAACAGAGGCCGTGAGAATCGAGCAATTTCGGCCTATCTGTCTTCTGAATGTCAGTTTCAAAATTTTTACCAAGGTTGGGACGATTAGGCTCACACAGATTGCGCATACAGTTGTGCAGCCTACTCAAACGGCTTTTATGCCGGACAGGAACATCCTGGAAGGGGTTGTGGTCCTTCATGAAACGCTCCATGAGATTCACACGAAAAACTTGATGGAGTTATTTTCAAGGTGGATTTGGAGAAGGCATATGATAAAGTCAAATGGTCGTTCCTTCAACAGGCCTTACGCATGAAGGGCTTTGATGAAGCTTGGCGACGCCAGGTGGAAGCATTCACGCAAAAAGGGAGTGTTGGAATTAAAGTGAATGACGATATAGGTCATTATTTCCAAACACACAAGGGTCTGAGACAAGGCGATCCTATGTCTTCAATATTGTTCAATATTGTGGTTGATATGTTGGCGATCCTGATAGGGAGGCCAAAGGAAGCCGGTCAGGTCGGTGGCGTAGTGCCTCATCTAGTTGATGGTGGTGTGTCCATTCTGCAATACGCTGATGATACAATCATCTTCATGGAACACGATTTGGCAAAAGCGAGAAACATGAAGTTAGTGTTATGTTTATTTGAACAATTGACGGGGCTAAAGATTAATTTCCATAAAAGCGAGATGTTCTGCTTTGGTAGAGCCAAAGACGAACAAGAGTCATATAGGCAATTATTTGGTTGTGAAGTGGGGGCTTTACCTTTCACGTATCTCGGTATTCCCATTCACCATCGTAAGCTAACTAACAGCGAGTGAAAGTGCATCGAGGATCAGTTTGAGAAGAAACTGAGTTGCTGGAAAGGAAAACTCATGTCTTATGGAGGCCGGTTGATTCTTATTAACTCGGTGCTCACGAGTTTACCTATGTTCCTCTTATCCTTCTTTGAGGTCCCAGTTGGAGTTAGGAAAAGACTGGACTTCTATCGATCCCGATTCTTTTGGCAGAGTGATGAGCTTAAGAGAAAATATTGACTGGCCAAATGGGATATTATGTGTCGACCAAAGGACTAGGGGGGCCTTGGTATTGAAAATCTTGAAGTCAAGAACAGATGCATGCTTAGTAAGTGGCTGTATAAGTTGTCATCTGAGACGGAGGCAACGTGGGCACAGATTTTACGTAGTAAATATCTGCAGTCCAAGACCCTATACCAGGTCACATTGAGACCAACTGATTCGCCGTTCTGGAAGGGGCTCATGAGAATCAAAGCTACCTTCTTTAACCGAACTAGGTGTATTGTCGGTAATGGCAACAACACTCGATTCTGGGAGGATACGTGGCTTGGCGACGCGCCTTTGGCGACCCAGTATCCGTCCCTATATCGTATTGTTCAGCGTCGTGAGGCTCTTGTTGCCACGGTTATGCAGTCCATTCCACTCAACATTAAGTTTAGGAGGGTGCTTGTGGGTGATCGATGGGAAGCATGGCTTCACTTGTTTCGTAGACTGATGGAGGTTCAGTTAACTCCTCAGCCCGATCAGTTGCGTTGGAAGCTTACTAGATCTGGGGAGTTCACAGTTAAATCGATGTATATCGATATTATTAACTCTAGCGTGATTCCTAGTTCCAAAGATGTTTGGAAAGTTAAGGTCCCTTTGAAGATTAAAGTGTTTATGTGGTTTGTACATAAACAAGTAATTGAACATATAAACCCTCCTAGAGTGGTAGTCACAACGAAGGCAGCCACGTCGCCTTTAAATCGCTCGTGCCACCGCCTGTTATTTTCGTGTCCCACCGAGGGCATTTTCGTCATTTCGCATCGGGGCGTATAATTAGGCAGCCGCTCCAGTGGAGGTAACCTAGCCTTCCGCCCATCCCGCACTGGCGTCGCGCCCCTCTCCTCTCTCTCCCTCCAAACCCTAGCTAGACCGCGCCCGCCTCCCTGCCCCGCCGCCGTCGTCTCCTCCACCCGGCCAGCCAGCCGTCGCCACTCGCGCCCGTCTCCTCCGGCCAGCCTCCACCCCCTCCCATTTTCAGAAGGGAAGGGAAGGAAGATAAGAGGGAGAGTGAGCGGGTCAGGCGACGGGAAGGGAAGAGGAGAGGGAGAGCCAGCGGGTCAGGTGACGGCCATGGCCATGGCGCTCGTAGATCCGCCCACCCCGTCGTCGCCGCTGCGCTCGCAGGTGAGCGGCGCCGACCTACCGGATCTTCCTCGTCGTCAATCCGGCGTACTGGTGTGGTGGATCCGCCTCCTCTCTGTTTCAACCTTGGTTGTGCTCTTTCATGTGTGCGGCCCTCTCCGTGACAACTGCAGCCCGAGGCCGTCAAATCCGTCACCGTCGCCATTCTTCTGCTCGAGGCCTTTGCCACCATGGATGGATGCGGGCAAGGCCAGCCTCCCCCTCCCCACGCATAGGTACTCCCCACTCCCCTCCTCCTTCCCTTGATTTAACTCTCTGTCCCCCACCCTATCTTTCCCATGATCTGCTCTGCTTGTTTTGGTTCCTTTTAATTGATGCATTATTTTTGTCTATTTCTAGGTACCCAGGTGACTATGCGAGTTGCATTGACAGAATCCATGTATTAAACTGGGGCATTTTTGGCAGTTGCAGCAACATGACAATTAATTCGGTGTCATCCAAGGTAATTTACTTCCCCCCTTTATGTATCATTGATGGATATATGTGATGGTTGGTTGTCATTACTGAAGCAAGAATTGTTGATGATGACTACCTTTCGAGCAGGTTTACCGCTCGTCTTGCTAATGTTAATTTGTATGTTTGTTCATGGCTTGCTTCCCAACCACAGGTGCTCCCCACGGTGAGGAACGAACGTGTTCAACGCCTTCCTTCCCAGCCAGGTGCTCCTCTATCTCTCTCTATGTGTTGTGTGATGAATGTGTGGTTGTGGGACTGTGGGAGTGGGATAGGCAGAGGTAAAGAGAGCAGATTCCAAATGCAATGGAAGGGAACTTTCAATCCAAGTTTAATTTTCATTGGGCATTCAAATTCTTAATTTGATCTTCTCAATTTTTTGGCTAGGTGTATAAACATACATGCACATGTATATCTAATTGGATTGTTAGCTGAACATTTTCTCTAATGTACATCTCTGAAATTACTAATATGTGGGTTTCCTAAACATGATATTTGCAGATATGAGAAAGAAGAAATAGGACCAAGAAAATTAGTTGCTCATATATTCATGTGTCTTGCGGAGAAGAACCCGAATGGAGAACTTGGTATGCCGAGTAATTTGCAGGTACAGAATTATCATCATAGCAAATAGAATCATCTGAATATTGTTTGGAGGATAACAATTCCTCAAATTGGCTCATTTAATTTAGACTGTACGCCCAGTTATTGTTGTCTTGGTTACTCCATTTGTCCAAACTACAAAATACATATTCTTTTCAGTCATGTATATTCGTACTGGCTTAACTAATTAATGAATTCATCAAATGCCCTTGCTTATGATAGTATCTCTTTGGCATTTTCCTCTGCATGCTTCTTTTCTGGTCTATCTGTCTTTCCATACCCTGCTCTCCTTACTTATTTTATTATCAGTTGAATATAATATCAGATCACCTACCATCATTATTCTTTATTACAATCTCATAGGAAAGAAGTCTGATTAGTTGGGTATTCTTAGCTAGCATTCAAAATAGGATGCTGCGCTGCCATTAAATGAGCATAAATATAATGAGAAGGTGCACACAAAGTGGAGGCTTAGATTAATGCTTTAGAGTTTAGCCTGAATATAGCCAATCAGTATTCTTACTAGGTTGCTGTTTAAGTACCTATGCAACAATATCAGAGGGATGCAGCACCTAAAATATGTAGGGTTTGTAAGCTTGGAGCAAGAATGCAATGGAAATTTTTTACTGTGTTCCATTAAAACAGGTAAGAAAGTAATTTAGTTTGGGTGGATTGATTAGTTATAAAAAGTACATGGTCCTTTGCTTGGATCTTTAGGTTTAGTCATTGCTTTTCTACTTCAAACCGATGGATTTATGTTCAGCTAAAAAAAGGACAGCGGGCTTGGTTAGTTTCAAGAAGAAAAATATTTCAAAACCGTGTAGCTATAGAGAAATATTCCATGTCTATTTCCCTGATTTCCAGTCCACTTTATGAAAGCCTGCTGTAACTGTTTGCGTAAGTGGTTGTATGATATGTTGAATATGCTGTGTCGGGCTAGACGGATATGTTTGCTTGTCTTTTGAAATATTCGCCTGTTGTGTTCTGCATTGACCTGCATTTATATTGGCAGCTCTGTTCTTATTTGTCTCTGTTCTGATTGTTTTAGGTGAGAACAGAGTATTTATAGTTATGACATGCACTACAGGCTTTTCATAATTATTAATTCTTTAAATGTGACCGTGCCGCCGCGCCGACAGATGTGTGCCTCAGTTTAGTTGATGTGCCTACCGTGTTTCAGGCGTGTTGTTTTTTCTTAGATAATCATAAATTGACAGGTGCTTGCTACTATTAGTTAAAAACTTAAAATATCTTACATTAGGATGTACTGTGTTATGCTTTCATGCAATTGTCTTGATTTAGACAGCAACTGAACCAAGTCACTGATTAGTAGAATTAGTCATGAGATGAGGCACAGAAGAGTTGAGAGGGGCAGCCGTCGTATTTACGATGCATGAAAGTGGCTCATGATTCCATTCAAGTAATGGATATATAGTAGTTGCTAATTATATTTATACTGATTGCAAGCATAATTAGCCTATTGTCTATGTAGTTTGATGATTATACACTCTTTTCGTTCGTGTTTCACCCTCCTAAGGCATTTGTTTTGTCTGCCGCAGGTTGCTTTTGCCCTCTCTCCTGCTCTCTGGTCTTCGTCTATTGCTCTGCTGGCTCGTCATCTCCTCGGTTGGAGGTTGTTCTTGGTCCTGCCATTTGTTCTTTTTAGAGCTCACTAAAAATATTTGTTCTCACCTATGCTAATGCCTTTCGGTTAAACTAGGAATTATTTCATTGTTGGAAGCTTTCATCTGCATATATGCGTAAGGGGCTGTGTATTTATTTTGTTTCATTCATTTTTTGGTCTATTTATTCTGCACAGAAAACCATTTGTGGTATGCTTTGATGGGTCTTATTTAATACAATACAGACAAAATTGGAAGTAGTAGCAAACCAGCCATGAAAATTTTGAGAGAACTATGCTAACCACAAGCAATGATGTACTCCTGTCATTTTGCCATGATATTGTAGCCCACTTCCAAGACTCTAGGTACTAATGTTAGCTACTTGCTTCTTTAGCTGCTCTAATTAGGAACCAATTATCTGTGTGGTTTATCCTTTGATTTTTCTCTCCTCGTGCAGCCGTCGTTGTCCTCTTCCTCAGCGCTGCATCCATGGCCGCTCCGGACCTCCCTTTGGGGATCGACCCCCTGGTCTCGTGCAGCCGCCGCCTCCCCAAGCTGTAGGTATATTCAGTTGTAGATTGTGTCAATCGAGTTGTTCCTTGCCAAGGGCTGCGGAAAAGGAGGTACTGCCATTGTGTCTTGTAGGTGTTTGAGATTGTGTCATGCTGGGAACATCATGTGTTCGGCAGAGCAGAAGCCTGAACAAAACATGTTAGTTCATTGATGGCCATTGACATAAGCCATCGGAACAAACGGCCGGTGCACTATAGCGGCAAGTAGTTGAGGTCATGATGTTTTGCTCTAGAGACTGTCAGTAGAGGCCGTGCTGATTCATCTTTTTGGGTGGAGTTCAATTTGAGGCTAGGGAAAACGGGATCTTATATACAGATAATGAGATAAATGTGTAGTTTTCACTTCAATTTAATTTGGTCAAATATATATAAGCAGGTCTCTACCTTAATTATATTTCTCAGTCTGTGTTTGGACTTGCACTACAGGTGGTTGCGAATCTTAGGATTTGCATGTCTGACTATGACATCCTTGCCGTCGAAGGTGGAATCATCTTTCCAGGATAGGGCTGCTCGACGTATAAAGTAATTTGTGCCATCATCTTTGCCATCCATTTATCTTTGTTAAGGAATGTGAGATGTTACTACTTACTAATTCTGTATGTTGTTTAGTATTTGCAGAAGCATTCTCAACTTTTCTTATCTGTACTTTGTTTGGGCAGTATTTACCCTGTCCTGAGAATAGCAGAGATAGACATGTCTATGTCTACAAGAAAATCAGCTTAACATTCATATCTCAACTCCCTACACACTCTGACCAGACATAAAATTAAGCTTAGGTCAGCAAACCAAAAAAGGCATATATGGTTACGGTGTAGAGCATGTGAGTAAATGCACATTGTTCAGTTCATATTCGATTCCACTAGTTGCATGGTGCATGTTTTTTGTTGTTAGTTTCTTTGTATGCTAGCGGAGTTCGAGTTCAATAGTTCTTCATATTAAGTATTTGTTATTCACCCTGGTACCGAATTTCTTAAAATACATTGGTTCCAGTCTTGACTATGATCTGTTTTGCCATGCTTACATCAGAGCTCAAAAGTAGATGTCATTAGCAAGTAGGCGATACCTGTTAGTCTGATTTAGCATGTTAGAATTGCTCACAACATTTCTTTCGGCATGTCAATGAAAATGGCCCTTCCCGTTCTGAGGTTCATTATGTTTATTGAAGTCCTCACCATCTTTATATTCATTACATATTCTCAATAGCTTATTTCTTAATACCTAAAATGAATACCAGGAGCTCATTCTTACCTCTCCAATTTATCCTTATTTGAGTATTAAGGGCACCTAAATTTCTTTGGTTCTGTATGACTGATCAAATTAACACACGCCTCAATCATAGTAAAATCTGAAAGGAGATGTAAAAGAATCAAAGAAAAGTAGAGATGCACAATATTTTTTCCTTTTGAGGGATTGTTCTTGGGTTCAGCTTTTGCTGGCATGTTGTTATTACAGAGTTACCCTATCTCTTTGAATCGTCATATGTACTCGACTCTTATAGATTATGCAACTAGCTAATGGTTGGAACTTTAATACTTGGCTTTATTTACAGGTAGCACAACCACATGTTAGTTGCCATTTTATTGCTACAGATATGGTTTTGTTCTGATTGTATATGTGATGATTTTATCCATGTGTATGTATGTGGTCTTCAAAGTTGTTGAAAGACTGAAAGCGTAAGCAAGTTCGTCAAATTCCTTCGGTAAGTCATATATTCTTCTGTCTCTTTCCTATGTTTTAGAGGTTTATAGTAAGAAGATATGAGGTAGAATATTTCCTTTTCAGTATACCTGAAATTATATGGGAGAGATTACTAGCTCACACATATAGTTCGGTTATTAGGTTTCTAAATAAGTTCAGCCCTAGAGCACATGTTTTTGCATCCATTGCTTATTTGATCCATTGATATCTATTTTCTCCGGTTCATATAGTATGTTTACATTTGACTTGGAATTGTCTGTACTTTTGTTCTGCTTTTGTTTCAAGGTACTTCCAAAGAAATCAATATCCATCTGTCTATGGAAAACTCGAAGAAGGCTCGATTGGCACATGAAGCTCTTAAATACTTGAGAGCCTTTTACAAGAAGGTCCTACAGGACTACACCTATGATAGGTTGCAGTTGGTTGAACAAGGTCCTATAAGACTACATACATATATTACACCGGTTGTCCCAGCTCATAGTTGGTTGTCATCAGTCCGGTTGGTTGAACAAGGTCCTATAAGACTACATACATATATTGCTGCAGATATGGTGTTGCCATTTTATTGCTACAGATATGGTGATTCTGATTGTATACATACATATAATTCTGCAGTTTGTTCACGCCCGAATAATATTAATGTACACTCTTTCAACACATGGCTTGCTCTCGGCCTTTGCGCCATTGGCGCAACTGGTCATCTAGTTTTAACAAAGGACAATCTAGTTAAGCGCAACTGGACATGTTCTACTAGGTGTAGTTTCTGTGATCGGGACGAGACTATCAAGCACCTCTTTTTTGACTGCCCGTTGCCACGAGGTTTGTGGCGCTCTGTGCAAATTGCCTTTAACATTACTCCTTCGACTTCGGTCAACACGCTATTTGGGGCGTGGCTTGCTGGGATAGAGTCCGAAACAGCTAGACACATTCGTGTAGGAGTATGTGCGTTGTTATGGGCAATTTGGAATTACAGAAATGATTTAGCTTTTAACAGAACAATAACTATTCATTTTTTGCAGGTTTTATTCCGGGCTACTGTGCTGATCCGTATGTGGTCCTTACTCACTCCGACGGAGCCCAGGGAGCGTTTGGTTACTGGATCTGTCCGGTAGGAGATGGTAGCGCGGGATATCTTCAACCGGTTTGGATGACGGTCATATAATAGGATAGGCGATTAGTTTACCTATCTTTTATTTCGCCAGCCGGTTGTGGCTTGTTGGGCTTTTTGTTTTGGCGTTGAGGCTCTGTGTGTGCTAGCCGTTCCTTTTGTTTGCAGACTTTAAGACCTTGTTGAACCTTATTTACTTTCTAATAAATGTGGCCGTATGCATCGTTCTGATGCAGAGGCCGGGGAGTCCCCCCTTTTCGAAAAAATAAAAATAGTGCTTATTACAATTTGGACCAAGTTTATAGATAAATTTCTCAACATCTAGAATACCAAATCAGTATCACTAGATTAAATACGCATTCATATTATATGTATTTCATATTTCAAAGATAGATAATTTTGTCTGTAAATTTGATAAAAGTTTGTAAAAACTGACTTCCTTGAAGAAAAAAAAAGTGCACTACATTATGGGATGGAAGGACACTATTTTGTTATGTTTGACAGAAGCACGATAGCCAATGTGGATAAATCACGCCACATGAGAACAAAGTTGATGCCAATAATTTTCACTTTAATATGCAAGTTGTGCAAACCATGATACAATATTACATGTATGGTCAAAGTATCACATGCTTCGCATCCAGTTTCTTTTTGGTTTGTAGTTTGTCTTAGACTTATAAAATCTGAAGGCACTGGTACATACTGGTTTCAAAGTAAGACCAAACTAACATCGTGTTTATAAGGAAATACAGTCGGCAACAACAAATGTTAGATGATCGATCCTAGCACAGAGTACCATTTTTTCCTTAGCGTCCCGTTTTTGCTTCCCTAGGGATGTAGAGTTCTGGTCCTTTGGTTATCCCAGGTGGCACCTAAACACCATATTAGTACTATCATATATATAGGGCTGGTTCAGGCTTAATAACATCATGGCAAATGAAGAGGCATAGGCACAAAACAAAAAGTCATGGACAGAACAGGACACTACCATAACAACACTTTTCCGCACTTAAAACCGACGGGAAATTACAACACGCCGTCAGGAAAATGTTACCCGACGGCTATCCAATACGTACTGACCACCACAATCAAATCGACAGGGAAAGGGTATGTTGACTGCCGCCAACCGGTCGATGATCAAATCAATACACACACTTGGAAATGCTACCTGGCTTTTGAACATTAATAGGAGTTACTAGCTGATAGAGTACTACTAGTACATACTACAATGTTGACAAGTGCGCATACAAACTGGAGAGATGGATGCATGACTAATTTTTTTGCAGCTGCACTTTACATGCATGTTTGTCAACGTGTTGTAACTAAGTACATAGCATCATGCGTGTTATAACTAAGAAGTACTATTTGTATCTATTTCGTGGTAGATTAAAGAAGGGACATTCTATATATTACTTTGAATGGATTGATAATAACCTTAGATTCTAAGGGGAGAATGGTACTATCTACAAACCTCTACTCATGAGGGCCAAATTAGAGCTTAAAATAGTATTACTACGTCGTAGGTGCCACTGCGTCTATGAGGTTATTCATATTTATTTGCATAATTTTTGGTCCATATTCTAGTAAGCCAATATGTAAGAACAATGTATACACCCCGCCCAAGTTTGTTATTGGATTGAGGCACCTTCATTCAGGTTGAACTTCCATCCTCATGAGACCTGGTAAATGGATTATTTGCAAGGGTATGCTTTTGGGAGACCCCATCTTGCTTGATTTTATATATAGTCATTGATGATGTCCTCTAACAATTAATCATAAAGTCTTCTTCATCTACTCTTCTATACAACCCTATCTGTCCTTTCATATCCGTCATTATTCTTCAGCATGCTCCGCTAAAGCAATGAGGAACACAAACTACATATGGTGCATGAGGCTACAACCGCGAGCATGGCCATGATCTTCGGTCAAACACAACCATCTCGAAGCAGTTTGGCAGATAAGTGTGACCGTAGTCGCTAGGTTGAAATAAAAGGACAATGGAGTAGATTACACAAACATGTAGCTAAAACTCTTTAGATAAGGTGATTAAAGCTCCGGTATGATGCAAATTCCCAGAGTTGGTCATGAAATTAACAGGTAATGCACTCACCAACCTTCTTTAGACTTTATCTTTATATAAAGGATGCACCACCTCTATAGTCTTCGACTTGTAGCCTCTTAGCCATGTTATCAGCATAATATTGCGAATCAACAAGAACACACACACACACGTGCACGCGCGCGCACTCCGAGAGAGAGAGAGAGAGAGAGAGAGAGAGAGAGAGAGAGAGATAGAGAGAGAGAGAGAGGCATCTATGTTAATTAGATTGGGGCATTGTAATCAATTATGAATGGGTGGCATACAGAAAAGAAATCATTTTGACCAATCGTACAAAATGCAAAATCAGCTCAACAAGACATTGTCGGCGCTGCTCAGCGCGGAGACGATGTGTCTAGCCTGCATCTGCCACGTAAAAAATACTGTTACTCCATCGTGGGTGCCATTGCGTGCATGAGGGTATTCAATTGTTGATTTGCATGGTCCATCTTCTAGTAAGCCAATATGTAACAAGAATGTAAACAACCCATACAAGTGGTATTTTTGGATTAAGGGTGTCCTTCATTCAGGTCGGACTTCCAACCTCATGCATGAGCGGACTGCCTACTGGTAATTAAATGGAGTATTTGCAAGAAATAGTCTGGTTTTGGTAGACCCATCTTGCCCTTTTTATTTATTCTCATTGACGACGTCCTAAGCAATTAATCATCATAAAATCCTCTTCCTCCACTCTTCGGCTGGTACCAATGCATGGGTGGTTAGATGAGGTGCTAAGCACATTAAATAGCTTAGCAACTATATTCCCCAATGCATAGGTGCTTACCTTATGGTTGCTAAGCTTGCTTCATTTAATGATTTAGCAACTAAAACTCTTCATGTATTGGTGGGATTCCTTCTTTTAAATGTTTTGCCTAGGTTCACGCACTTAGCATTGTTTCTTCCTGGGGTCACCAGACTCATCTCTCTCCTCTTAAATAACTTGCCACATCAGATTTTTTGCCTACATGAAAGGCTTAGCACCTGTACAAGGTGGAGCATTGGGAGGGGCCTTCTAGACCGCCCTATTTCACCTTTCCTACATGTCATTGTCCTTCAGTATGCTCCAGTAAAACAATCAATGACACAATCTACATACGGTGTATAAAGCTACAACGGTAGCTTTTGAAGCCCTCGCGTCGCTCCCTCCCCGGGGCGACACAGGCGGTAGCTCAGGCCCCTTCCTCACTCCCCTCCCCTCGCCGTCTCCAGTGGGCTCCGCTGGGCGGAGGCCGCGCGGATCCGGTGATGACGGGACCTCTTCTCCCGGTGGCGTCGCTTGTGAGGGGGGGCTTGCAGCGGCTGGTGATGGATAGTGGTAGGCGTGCAGTGCTGGCGTCGGTTGCAGGCGGTGGATGGAATGCTAGGGTGGCAGCCTCGGCCCAGGCACCGCCGTGTCCTGGGTGGGCGTGCATGCGCGTGGCGATGCTCGGCTCCTGGATGCGCACGCAGGGAGTGGATTGATGGCTGGGCGCGGTAGCGGCTGGCGCGCGGTGGGCACGGTGACCTACAAGGCATGGCAGTGGTGCTCTGGAGTGCTAGGTGCGCTGCAGGTGAAGGAGCTGCTCGTCTGCTCTGCTGCTCCATTGGTGCGGCTCCAATATGAATCTGGTGTGAGCTAGCTCTTCGATCTGTGTGCTGCACTTCATGATGCCGCTTTGGTGGCTACGATGGTGGTGGTTGATGCAGTGCTGCGGTGGTGGATGGCAGCTATGGCTGGGGCGGTGGTTCGTGTCCGGTCATGATGGACCGTGGGATCCAATGGAAGGGTGTGGTTCGCCTCAACAAGTGGTGGTTGATGGGCGGCGGTCAGTGGCTGCAGGTGGTAATTTCCGGCAGAAATACTTGCTCCGGTCGTCTTCGGAGCCGACGACAGTGGCACCAGCAGGTATCGTGATCTTTCTTGGAAGGGTTGTCGTGGTGGTGTGATCCTCCTTCTCCCACAGCTTTGGCTCTGGAGGGAAACCTCAGATCCGCTGGCTCGGGTGATGGAGGCGTCTTCGTGTATTTCTCCTCCTTGGGGGCATCGTCTCGGAGCCGGCTACGAATAGGAAACTGGTGGATGACGACATCTTTGTCGTGGATCGGCAGCATCTTTGCTGCATGGTCTGTTGAGGCGGGGTACTGGTTTCTTTTTGGCAACGATGATGGCGTCGCGAGGAGCTTGGATTGCGGCGTGGGCTTCGGCAGTCGGTTCTTCCTGGCATGTTCGAGGTGCTCTTCCGTGGTTGCTTGGTTGTTTGGAAGTTGGAGCAGCGTTGGAGAGTCCAGGTGGTGACAATGATAGGTATTCAGTGGTCGTTTGCGGAGGACATGTTCGGCGCAAGTCCTGCATATTTCCCTTGTGATGCTTGATGTCGCTTGAACTACGACGATATTTCCCTAAAGAGGAAGGGATGATGCAGCACAGCTACGGTAGGTATTTCCCTCAGTTATGAAACCAATGTATCAATCCAGTAGGAGAACCAAGCAACACTATGTAAACGGTACTTGCACATAAAGAACAAATACTGGCAACCCAATGCGTAGGAGAGGTTGTCAATCCCTCCTTGGATAAATGATAGATTAGTTTGTGGTAGATTGGATAAATAGATCGGCAATACCACAAAATAAAATAAAGAAAGAAAAGGTGCAGCAAGGTATTTTGGGGCTTTTGGAATAATAGATATGAAAACAAAGGCGAAAAATAGATCTCAAAGCAAATATGATAAAGAATAGACCCGGGGGCCATAGATCTTTATCGGTCGAACAATTATGACAACATACGTTATTTCCTTTGTCCATCGGTATGTTACTTGCCCGAGGTTCGATCGTCGGTATCTTCATGCCTAGTTCAATCTCGTTCCCACCAAGTCTCTTTACTCGTTCTGTAATACATCATCCTGTAACTAACTCATTAGTCACTTTGCTTGCAAGGCTTCTTATGATGTGTACAACTGAGAGGGCCCAGAGATACATCTTCGATACTCGGAGTGACAAATTAATCCTAATCTCGATCTATGCCAACCCAACAAACACCTTTGGAGATACATGTAGAACATCTTTATAATCACCCAGTTACATTGTGACTTTTGATAGCACGCAAGGCATTCCTACAGTATACAGGAGTTGCATAATCTCATAGTCGAAGGAATATGTTTTTGATATGAAGAAAGCAATAGCAATAAATTGAACGATTGAATGGGTCTTGTCCATCACATCATTCTCCTAATGTTGTGATCATGATTATCTAATGACAACACATGTCTATGGTTAGGAAACTTAAGCATCTTTGATCAATGAGCTACTCTAGTAGAGGCTTACTAGGGACACTGTATTTTGTCTATTTATCCACACCTGTATCAAGTTTCCAGTTAATACAATTCTAGCATGAATAATAAACATTTATCATGAAATAAGGGAATATAAAATAACAACTTTATTATTGCCTCTAGGGCATACTTCCTTCACTTGTGAAGGTTTTTAAGGAGCAATCTTTGTTTTGCTTGACTATATCTAGTACTCCTAGACCTCCGTGACTTCTTGGTTTGCAAACCAACTCCCAAGCAATGAAAGTTGATCCCATTTCTTCAGATCCAAATTTTCTCCATAGGCGGTGCCTGAAGTACTTATTGATATGTTCCACTACCCCTAAAGGAAGGGGAAGACATCACATGAAATAGGTAGGCAAAGAAGATAAAACTGGTTTGATAAGCTCTAATTTTCCATAATATGAAATTAGGGTTGAACATCCTAAAATTCTCCCCTCAATTCTTTGCATCATTACATTTCAGTCTTCTATTTTTAGCTTGCTTGTGCTGAGTGGCAACCCCAGATAAGTGAAAGCAAAGGTGCTTAGTTGACATCCAAGAGTGTGTTCATGGACTCAATTTTATGAGGGGCAACATTAATTGAAATTGTCACAGATTTGTGATAGTTAACTTTGGAGCCTAGTTTGAGGAGCAAAGTGCAAATACAAGTTTCTAATCTGAAGCAATTGCACATTATCAGCAGGTAGTACAAGAACTGTTTCATTGACATATTGAATGATAGGGAAATCTGGACATGAATTGATATTTGGAGGAGCTTTTTTGCGGCGGAGGTGTGATGGTGTTGTTTCTCATTGCTTCATTGAGGATGGACTGCAAAAAAGATCAGCAACAAGAACAATGAGTAGAGGAGAGAGTGAGGATCTCTCTGCCATACTCCTCTTTTACAGTGAAATAGTTTTCCTGAGATACCATTTAAAAGCACACCAGACATGCCAGAGTCAAAAATTATTTTTTATCCAACCAATCTATCTCTACCAAAATCATCTAACTTCTAAAAAATTTAAAATGAGTTGATGTTCAATTAGGTCAAAAGTTTCCCCAAAATGTAATTTAAAAATGATGATCACATGTTTAGAGTGATGACACTGATGTAAGTATTCAAATGTCCATGGCTAGCAATTTGTATGGATCTTGTTTTTAAGAAACCATACTGGTGGATGTTAACCAACTTGAGAATGATTTCCTAGAGTCTGTTGGCCAAGGCTTTGGTGTTTATTTTTATAGTGCAGTTGAGAAGGGAGATTGGCATTAGTTTGAAAGAAATCATGTATAAGTTTATAAAAAATCCTCAGAAATGATGTTCCAACATGACTTGATGAATTCACCATCAAACCCATCTAGTCCAGGTGTTTTATCTGAAGGAGGTTATGCCACTACCTCATATATCTAATCCCTAGAAAAAGGGACGTCCGAATCCTGCAAACCATCACATCTATCCAGTAAAGCATGTACATCAAAGGCCTCATTGATACGAGAAATATTGCTAAGTCTTTGCTTAAGTGCCACTAAAGAAGAACAAAATTTGCTGGATGCTCATTGACTTCTTGCCCAAGCTCATCCAGAAGTGTTGCAATGTGGTTTGCTTTTTCTTTTATGGTTGCTCTGGATTGCAAGAAATTATTATTTTCATCTCCAAATTTCACTCAAACAATAGTAGCTCTTTGCTTCCAATATGTCCTTTGATAAGAAAGTAATTTGAGGCCAAACCTCCGTCATCTGGTAGTGAAATGTGTGATAAATGGATTGGTTGCAAGGAAGTTATGCTTTTGGATGACCCCACCACATCCTATTTATTCATTATCGTTGGTACGACCTCCAAATACTAATCTTAAAGGAAAAATCAGCTGCTCGTCTAGGCCATCCTATTTGGCTTGACCTACCAGGAACTTCCTCTAGTATGCTCGCGCAAAAATCAGGGACACGATTTACATATGGTACATGAGGCTGCACCAGTGAGCATGTTCAACCAGCTTGGCAAATGAGTGTGAGCATAGTCACTTCGGTGAGCAAGGTGAAGGAAATATGCCCTAGAGGGAATAATAAAGTTATTATTTATTTCCTCATATCATGATAAATGTTTATTATTCATGCTACAATTGTATTAACCGGAAACATGATACATGTGTGAATACATAGACAAACTTGATGTCACTAGTATGCCTCTACTTGACTAGCTCATTAATCAAAGATAGTTATGTTTCCTAACCATAGACATGTGTTGTTATTTGATTAATGGGATCACATCATTAGGAGAATAATGTGGTTGACTTAACCCATTCCGTTAGCCTAGCACTTGATCGTTTAGTATGTTGCTATTGCTTTCTTCATGACTTATACGAAGTTCCTATAACTATGAGATTATGCAACTCACGTTTACCGAAGGAACCCTTTGTGTGCTACCAAACATCACAACGTAACTGGGTGATTATAAAGGAGCTCTACAGGTGTCTCCAAAGGTACATGTTGAGTTGGCGTATTTCGAGATTAGGTTTTGTCACTCCGATTTTCGGAGAGGTATCTCTGGGCCCTCTCGGTAATGCATATCACTATAAGCCTTGCAAGCAATGTAGCTAATGAGTTAGTTATGGAATGATGCATTACGTAACGAGTAAAGAGACTTGCCGGTAACGAGATTGAACTAGGTATTGGATACCGACGATCGAATCTCGGGCAAGTAACATACCGATGACAAAGGGAACAACGTATGTTGTTCTGCGGTTTGACCGATAAAGATCTTCGTAGAATATGTAGGAGTGAATATGAGCATCCAGGTTCTGGTATTGGTTATTGACCGGAAACAGTTCTAGGTCATGTCTACATAGTTCTCAAACCCGTAGGGTCCGCACGCTTAATGTTACGATGACAGTCTTATTATGAGTTTATGAGTTTTGATGTACCGAAGGTTGTTCGGAGTCCCGAATGTGATCACGGACATGACGAGGAGTCTCAAAATGGTCAAGACATAAAGATCGATATATTGGACGACTATATTTGGACACCGGAGAGGTTCCGGGTGAGATTGGGACAATACCGGATCTCTGGGAGGTTACCAGAACCCCCCGGGAGGTATATGGGCCTTAGTGGAAAGGAGGGAGAAGGAGCAAAGAAGGGGGCGCCCACCCCCCCAAGCCCAATCCGAATTGGGAGGGGGGCGGCCCCCCTTTCCTTCTTCCCTCCTCCCTCTTCCTTCCCTCTCCTACTCCTAATAGGAAACGGGGGAGTCCTACTCCCGGTTGGGGTTGGACTGTCCCCCTAGGGCGCGCCACCCCCTTGGCCGGCCCCCTCTCCTCCCTCCTTTATATACGGGGGCAGGGGGCACCCCATGACACACAAGTTGATCCTCGTGATCGTTCCTTAGCCATGTGCGGTGCCCCCCTCCACCATATTCCACCTCGGTCATATCGGAGCGGTGCTTAGGCGAAGCCCTGCGTCGGTAGAACATCATCACCGTCACCACGCCGTCGTGCTGTCGGAACTTATCCCCGACACCCTGCTGGATCGGAGTCCGGGGATTGTCATCAAGCTGAACGTGTGCTGAACTCGGAGGTGCCGTACGTTCGGTACTTGGATCGGTCGGATCGTGCAGCCGTACGACTACATCAACCGCGTTGTTCTAACGCTTCCGCTTTCGGTCGACGAGGGTACGTGGACAACACTCTCCCCTCTCGTTGCTATGCATCACCATGATCCTTCCGTGTGCGTAGGAAATTTTTTGAAATTACTGTGTTCCCCAACATAAGGGACAATGAACCAAGACTCACACACATCTATAGCCAAATATCTCTGTAAAAAGGGAAATTCAGGCTAGGTGTCGGTTTTCTTACTGGCAATAACCTCGGTAGGGTACCATGTTGATTTCAAGACACCAAAAAGAAAGTATAATGAATAATTAATATACTTGCCAACATTCCTAGCTAGACTAATTAATCATGACCAATCCTTATAAAAGGATGCACCGCCCTATGGTGGTTTTCTTGTAACCCCCCCCCCCCCCCCCACCTTGTGTTATAAGGATGAAACCGCCCCCTGTGGATAATATGGATTACAAAACCAACAAGGACAAAGTCGATGCTAGAGAGAGAGAGAGAGAGAGAGAGAGATGTCTTGAGACGATGTAATCCGTCAAGAATGGAAGGCATACAGGAACTAATCATCAGGAAGAGTTCTGATCTTATCGTTATCCCACGTGGCACCCATAGGCCGTACTAGTAGTATGGTATGTATTGTCGTGCTGTTTCAAGCTTAATGACAACATGGCAAATGAAGAGGCGTAGGCATAAACAATTTTGCAGGTGCACCATGCATGTATGCAAACATGTTGTAACTAAGTGTATTGAATCATGTGTGTTTTAAATAAGAAGTAGTAGTATTTGTATCTATTCCAGGGTAGATTAAAGAAAGGGACACCATTGTAGCTATTGCGTTTCGCGGATTGTTAATCTTAGATCACTTTGCTAAGGGGAGACTGCTACTATCTACAAACCTCTACTCTTGAGGGCCTCATAAGAGCTTGAAAAAAATGGTATTACTAAGTGGTAGGTGCCATTGCGTCCATGAGGTTACTTAGTTGTTGATCTGCAGAATTTTTGGTCCATCTTCTAGTAAGTCAATATGTAACAAAAATGTAAACACCCCAAGCAAGTCGTGATTTGGCTTAAGGGCATCCTTCATTCAGATCGAACTATTGAGCGGATTGCGTGTTGGTAATTAAAGGGAGTATTTGCAATAAATAGTCTGGTTTAGGAAGAACCCATCTCGCCCAATTTAGTTATTCCTGTTAATGACGTCTTTCGGCCATTAACCATAAAATCTTCTTCCTGTACTTTATTGGGCCACCACATTTGGCCTTTCCAATCTGTCATTGTTGAGGCTACAATGGCTTATATAGCCCAATCAATGGTGTAAACAGTATGCTCCAGTGAAATAGTGAATGAAACAATCTACATATGGTGTATGAGGCCAAAACTGTGAGCATGACTACGGTCCTCAATTCAAGCTCCGAAAACAAACATCTCCAACTAGTTTAACAAATGAGTGTCATTATAGTCGCTTGGTAAAAAAAAGGGACAATGGATTACATTGCACACACATATGCTACCAAACTCTTTGGAGAAAGGGGAATTAAAGCTTCGGCGTGATGCAAATTCCAAGAGTTGGTAACAAAATTTACAATAAATAACAAATGCACTCACCAACCTTCTCTAGACTCAGCATACATACCCTTATAAAGGACGCACCACCTATAGAGTCTTCTATTTGTAGCCTCAGAACCATGTTATTGCGATAATATTGAGTGCCGAGCCAACAAGAACGAAAACACACACACACACACACACACACACACACACACACACACACACACACACACACACACACACACACACACACACACACCATGGTCCAACATAATCATAGCCCTTTGCCATGCTCCAGCTTGGCTGTGAGTAATGTTATTCTTGTAAAAGTGTTGTACTAGCAAGACAAAATTACTAATCCGTTCTAGATGTATTGTAGTGTATACTCATTACATTGTGTGAATGTGGAAAAGTGTATTCACCGTTAGGAATCCATTTTGGTTTTTTAATCATTCAAAATATTGTTTAGGTAGTATATGGACTATTTAAATAGTTGGCAACCTATCAGGGTCTCCTCCAAAGTTGTTTGAGAATATTTGATCTGCAAATCTCAAATCGAATTTGATGTGCAAATCCACCCAAATATGAGTGTTAAATTTGGCAATTGAAGCTTCCTTGCTTGTTGGCTTACATCTTTATGGTGGAACGTTACTCCTCTACTCATGAATTTTCCCTGCAGGAGATTCCCGTAGATAATAGAACACACTCTATAAGAGTGCCATATTCAATTACTGTTTTTTTTAAATGTCAACATTTTCTATATTCTAGGAAAAAAGAGTTTTTGAATACATTTAAGTTCACAAAGTTAAATAAAATTTGTGAACATTTCGTAAATTGTAGGAAATTCTTATTTTTTTTTCAATTCACATACATTTTTAAAAATTCATGAATATTTTTGTAGTTTGCAAATATCTTTCATATTTTGGCGACATTTTTTAATTTCAAATTAATTTTTTTAATTCATGAACATTTAAAAACATTGACAAACATTTTTTTAAACTCATGAACTTCTTGGATTATTGTTGAACATATATTTTTTCGAATTAAGGACCAATTTTTTCAAATATCTTTAATTTTTAATATTCATGATGCATTTTGTTTAATCTGTGAAATAGGAAAACCATAAAATATTTCCAACAAATAGAAAACCGGATTGAAAACCAGGCATAACTCGCTTTGTGCGGTCAATTGTTCTGCTAGAGCACCTACCAAAGAAAACGGGCCGAAACTGGAAATAGGCCAGGCTCACGTACAACTCGTTAGCCACCGAAGAAAACCAGATATGGCGCCATTCGTGTGGGGAGCTCCTATACAGCGCTGCAGGCGCTAGCATGGGCCGGCCCACTAGCATGCTGCCCTTAGTTTTTTTTTATGAAAATAAAAATATGAAATGAAGAAAGGTTTATAGATTTAAATAAAAAAAGTTCATCCATTTTGAAAAAATATGTTCATATCTTTAAAAAAGGTTCATAAATTTTAAAAAGTTCATCAATTTTAAAAAAAGTTCATTCAAAATTGAAAAAAAGTTCATCCAATTTAGCAAAAGTTCATTAAAATTGAAAAAAGTTCATAGAAATTGAAAAAAGTTCATGTATTTTTTAAAAAAATTCATGGAACTGAAAAAAAGTTCATAAATCAAAAAAATTTCATCCATTTCCAAGAAAAATTTTCATTACATTTCGAAAAAGTTCATCAATCTCAAAAAAGTTCACAGAATTTCAAAAAAAATCGTCAACCGGCGCCTAGATGGGCCGGCCGATTTACGGACGCCATAGGCGCCAGTTAACAAAATGCATGTTAACTGGCGCCTGTGGCGCCAAATAGGAAATGCCATTCGTGCGGCGTGTTCTCAAGAACCAATAGCATTGAAAAACAGTAACAGAGCGACCTATGGCCCCTCACGGCGATTTGAGATCGCACACCATCAGATCTGCCCACGAAAGCACCAGATCTCGCTATGGCATCACACGGCCTTTTTTTCACCTCACTCGCCCGCGTGAGCTCGCGCGAGACGTCCGACTAACATAACTGGCTGCTGCTCCACAAATCGTCCTACGCGCTCTCACATACACCAGGCCGTGGCCCAAAAAAGAAGAAATTTGTCAGATCGCGCAGGTGGGGGATTCATGGCGATCCCTTTCAAATCCCTCTCAGCTGGTGGGAGTGCGGCGGCTTACCCGTGGAGCTGAGAAGAGGCAAAGACCATGTGGGCATGAGGAGGCGGTGGATACTTGCCCGCTGAAACAGGAGAGGTAAAGACGATCGAGGGTGCGACGGCGGTGGCGGCCATGGGTCCTGCGCGAGGAGGTCTTCTCCACCAGTACCCGTTTATTTTCGGCTGCAGGCCTCTAACAATATTTGTACCTCCATCTTCTGCAAATCAGTCCATGTCAAATTGATATGCTCCTGCGGTCCTGCCACTACCAATTTTTGCTACAGTTTCAGCGTTCAGGAGCATCTCCAGCCGCGCCCCCAACATGCCACCCAAGGCCCTTTTTCGTCGCCAGCGCAGAAATTTCGGCCTAGTCGCGCCCCCAGAAGCCCGGTTTTCGCCGGTTAGGGCCGATTTCGGCGCCGGCGGCTCCAGGCCAAACCTGGCGCGCTGGGGGCGCACGGGGACGCCGGGGGAAACATTTTTGGCGCAAAAAGGAGTGGGCCTGCCGAGTCAGCGACTTGTTGCCTTCGTTGTCCTCATCGCCTCGGTTCCCGGGGGAATCAATGCCAAGGCTGCCGTGCCGGTCAGCCTTCCATTGAGGCCTCACGGGCGACGCAGTGAAGCCGCGGCGACGTGCATACGGTGTCTGGGGCCACGCTATTTTCTGTAGCGCGCTATTTTTTTCATTGGGCAAACGGCGTCAACCTTTTTCTCGATTTCATGTATAAAAAAACGGCGTCTGGGGGCGACCTGAGGAGGGTGGCTGGGAACGCAACCCGCCCCACGCCGAGATTATCGCCGGTTCGCCCCCAGGCGGCGATATTTCAAGCGCTTGGGGGGGGGGGGGGGGGGGGGTGGCGCGAACAGCTGGAGATGCTCTAAGTGTCTCGAACTTTGGACGGCAGGCTGATCAATTGCCGCCTCTGATTCAGACTATTGGCACAACTTGAGGAATTGTGCTCACACGGTCATACCCTTCTTGTTTGAGATTCCCCGCCGCACTCTAATTATCACTTAACAGAGTAATATTATTACTTCATGCCCAGTGTTTTTGTTATCACAAAGCCGTTGACACACACACACACACACACACACACACACACACACACACACACACACACACACACACACACACACACACACACACACACACACACACACACACAGGTTCTGAACTGATCCGGGTACATATGCAAATTCCACGTAATGCTACCAACCGATACCACTTATTTAAAGTAATTTCTAACAGGATTGAAAATGTTTGGTTTGGTTTGGTTAGACTTGTGTATTTTTATTTTAAAACATGACATATGCACGCAGTGCATGTACTGAATATTGTATTGTTGTGCTTTATGAAGTAGATAGATAGATAACATTCTTATCCTAAACGAACTTTTTTATGCTATATTTATCGAGGATTAAGATTAGGAATCGACACCATTTGGCTGCTCTAGACTAAGCATACGGTTTCAACCCTTTTCTCTGTCCTCAACATATTCCATAACCTTCCTTTTCGGCAATTCAGTACTCAGGTAGGCTATACTTCCCTCATTTTTATGTATCTTTTTGTAATGCGCAGATTATAGTGTGGTTTTAAATTCCAGATTACGTGAGTAAGAACAAACAAGGAGTCAAGGAGTGTATTTTAACTGGCCATGCTTATAAATAAAACTTGACCAACATGCCCTATAGCATATGTGGTATTTTTTTCCTTGTATTAAAAGTACTACCTTCACCATTGCATGGAAAAAAAAAAGGAAAACATGTGTGGTGTAGTTATCCTACAAAAACATGGCAGACATAATAAAGCCAAAATCCGCATTCTATGCTA
Organism: Triticum timopheevii; assembly: GCA_963921465.1. Classification (NCBI taxonomy): domain Eukaryota; kingdom Viridiplantae; phylum Streptophyta; class Magnoliopsida; order Poales; family Poaceae; genus Triticum; species Triticum timopheevii. The sequence goes on from OY997266.1 coordinate 614,289,408, forward strand.
GTGTAATAAGTTATTCTATAAATGTATAATATGCAAACAAAAGTCAGATTGATCCAACTTTTACAGGCTACAAAAGATTTTACCGTTTGAATGTAGAAACGGACGGGCGTGGCAACGCGGGCCATTATGGTTTAGTACTGAGTATGGCAGTATCTGTTTAATCAAACATTCTGTTCAGGCTTGTAGGACTGGACGGAAAGTTTTTACAGGGTTCGTGATTGTGCCGTTGTGCGTGACGCTAAGGTCACGGTGCAAGTGCGACAGACATCAACTTGCATGCACTTCTTCACTGAAAAAAAAACTTGCATGCACTTCATCGTAGTAACTGGTGAAGACTGTGCACTCGTGCACCCACCTTATATGCCGAGTATCAGCATTATCAACGGAGATTAAAATATACTTCCTCTGGAAAGAAATATAAGAGTGCTTAGATCACTACAATAGTGATCTAAACACTTTTATATTTCTTTACGTAGTCGTTCTAAAACATCTTATACTCCCTCCGTTCTGAAATTATTGTCGCGGAGAGTATTTGTTTATAGAGGAAGCCCTTGATAAAGGATTTGCTGAGTCTTTTCATGTGGTGCTAACATGTGTAGTGTACGTCACATATACCAAAGTAAGTGGTGTACGGAAATCATTCAGGGAATACTAATCCATCCCATCTGCTAAAACTCCACCGTCACAAACCAACAAGTTTTGCTAAAAGAACACTGAATACGAACTGATCTATATCTCATAGGTGATCCCGACCTTGAGCAGCTGGTCCTTGGGGATGGAGAGTGCTTTGTGGCTCTCGCTCAGGTTCTTCCTCAAGAAGGTGTACACGTAGTTGACCACAACCCTCTTCAACGCTGACGACCCCGGCGCCGCCGCCACCTCCGCCTCGCCCATCAGGTACACCACCCCACGCTCCACCTCCGCGTCGATGAACCGCTTCTCCTCCTCCGCAAACGCCGCCTGCGCTACCCGCCGAGCATCATTGTCATCGTTGTTGTTGTTATCGCCGTCATCGTCGGTGTGCTGGCAGGAGAAGGCCGCCTCATCATGGACGAACAACTTGAGGCCCTCTATGAGGAACACAGAGAACTCCTTTGTGCCCTCGATCTGGTCGGTGTAGCCGTACCGTGCCACGCAGCGGAACATGCGGTGCTCGGCGGGGCCGACCCTGCGGAAGATGAAGCGCTCGGGCGGCGCCACCCGCGGGATGGGGAGGTTCTTGATGGACATGAAGACAAAGACGGCATGCACCGATGGGATTTTGTCGACTAGGCACGGGAACACGGGAGGGATTCCCTGGACGAGCTCCGAGTAGAGAAGGCCCACACCGGGCACCCGCTGCACGTTACGGCGGGCCAAGAGCGCCGTGAGCTCGGCCGCCGGCACCACACGGTCGAGCTCGTACCAGTAGCGCTTGACATAGACGTAGTGCCAGGTGGCCATGAGCGCCATGAGCACCAGGGAGAAGCAGAATGGCAGGTACCCTCCCTCGACGAACTTGGAGAGGATGGACGACAGGTAGAGGAACTCGGCGAGCCCGAAGATGACGTAGAAGGCCACGACGAAGGCGATGTGCTTCTTCCAGATGAGCAGCATCACCACCGTCATGAGGTGCGTCGTGATGGAGAAGACAGTCACGACGCATATCCCGTAGGCGTTGCCGATGTTGGTGGTGGTCTGGAAGGCAAGGGTGACGACGATGCTGGCGGCGCCGATGAGGAAGTTCACCTCCGGGATGTACACCTGCCCCGAGTACTTCTTCGAGGTGTGCACCACCTTCACCCTCGGGAAGCAGCCGAGGGAGAGCGCCTTGGACAGGATGGCGAACGCGCCGGACAGCATGGCCTGGCTCGCGATGATGGCCGCCATGATTGCCACGATGAACGTCGGCCAAAACATCGCCGCTGAAAATTAGTTACACATATTGTTCTTTTCAGTTTCAATTCGATCTTGTTGCAGCTGTAAAAAATGGTTGTACTGCTGACCTGGGATAGATTTGTAGAAGGTGTCGCCAACATCTTGTGGGAATTTGCGAAGGTAGGATGCTTGACCCATGTAGCACAGTGCGACGGAGGGGAAGAGGATGAAGGTGAAGCTCAGCTGCAACAGGCCGGAAAATCAAGAAAAATTCAGTCGTGCTCTATATGTGAGCGTCTGCGTTTATACTGTATTTTTTTTTAGAAAAAACTGCTAGTACGAAACGAACCTGAATGGCCCTTATGTTGAAATGGCCAAGGTCAGCAAACATGGCCTCCGTGCCTGTGATGCAGAGGACGACGCCCCCGAGCGAGACCCACGCCTCCTTGCCGTTCCTCCCGAAGTAGTCTACTATGTACTTGGGGTTGAAGGCCCTGAGGACGGTGACGTCGTGGGCGGCGAGGTTGTATGCCCCGATGCCGGCGATGAAGATGAACCACACCGAGATGATGGGCGCGAAGGAGTAGCCGACCTTGTCCGTCCCGAAGCGCTGCACTGAGAAGAGCAGGAAGAGGATGGCCACCGAGATCCACACCACTTCCGCTGTTTTTACAACAAACCAAAATTTCAACAAAGTTATTCCAATCCCAATGAAAATTATGAGCAACTTTGGTTGGTTATTCTTGGGAAATTTGAGTACAGTGATGTATGCATGATTGTGAACAAGATGACATTTACACAACATACATTGAGTCAAGTTGGGCGCTTTCTCCCTGATCCCGCTCACCGCAGAGAGTACTGTCGCAAGAACGCAGACATCCATCAACATCAGATTAATTAGTACCCAAATCTATTAACTTAGTTATGTGAGTCCTGATTTTTTAATTGACCTGAATATGTATCAGATTTTTAGGCATGACAAATCAAACGTTTTTCATGACAAATTTGTCATCATCACGTCAATATAAATTGACATGAAAAACATAAGATTTTTCATGGCTAAAAATATGACATCAGGTTTTTCATGCCTAAAAATTTGACGTCAGATATTTAATGATAGGTACCAGAGATTGCGGGTGTGAGGGTGCCGTCGCCCATGACCATGGAGGTGCCGAGGATGGTGATGGTGAAGAGCGCGATCTTGGCGGCCTTGCTGGACTCGATCCTCTGCTTCACCCACTGTGCCCTCCTCATCTGCGAGTTGGGCTCCTCGATGCTGTAGTTGGACACCGACGCGTCCTCTGCCTGCTGGTTCGGGATCATGCGTATCTTGGCGTACCGGGAGATCAGCGAGTAGAGCGCGAACGTGCCTCCTAAAATGCCACGCGGTCATGTCAGATGTCACGCCGGCGGCTGGCCATGAACAGACCAACACAAGATATACAGAAGGGTGTCGCTCACCGTCGCCGTTGTCGTTGGCGTAGAGGACGATGAAGACGTACTTGAGCATGGGCAGGAGGACGAGGGTGTAGAGGATGAGTGAGAGGACGCCGAGGAGGTCGTCCGGGTGCCGGATGCCGTCCGGGAAGGTGCTGGAGTACACGTACAGCGGCGACGTCCCCACGTCGCCGTACACCACGCCGATGCTCTGGAACGCCAGCTGCAGCGTCTGCCACCAGCCCGCCTGCATGCGCGCGCCGCCCACATACAGTCAGTCACCACAGACAGCAGCCGGCCATTAACATCGGCGGTGGCACAGGCTAAGTTGAGGTGCTGACCCCGGAGCCGTGGTGCTTGTCGTCGGAGACCTTCTCCGCGTCCCCGTAGAGCGAGTCGCGGGGCGCTATCCTCTCCGCGCCTGCCGCGGCCTCGGCTTCGACTGACATCTCTCTCGTCTTTGATCGACAGGTTTTAAACTGATTTACTTATCTTCGATTGACAGGGTCGTCAAAACTATACACACTCGGAAGGGTGGTTTCATCAGATGAACAACAACGACGACGGGCACGGCGATAAGCTCGTCGAAAATCGAGAGACAATGACAAACAGTAAAGAGATGGAAGAAACGAGGAGGGATAGTCGTATATACCGGAAGGAAGGATCCGAAGCAGCGGCGACGCAATCTTCCTCACGCCCGGCGGCCGGAGAGCAGCAGACGGCGACTCCTTTGCCTGCCGCGCCTCTGCCGGCTTATATACACGCGGCCAAACGCCATGGACGCGACGGCCACAACCCGGTGAGAGCCTTGGTCTGAACACGTACGTTGGCAGTGGGGAGAAGAAGCAGAACCAGGCAAGCCCTGCCTCAGCTGCCCGCGTCTGCACGGCTCCAGCGCACCAGCTCGTCGTTAACGCACGGAAAGTTGTCCGGCCGTTTGGCGGGCTTGCCGTGTTTGGCGTTCTCGCGTCCGTTGCTTTCTGTTTTTTCCGTTCTCGCGTTGGTTTTTTCTGTTTTGGACTCGGAATTTTGGACGTGGTGGCGGAACTGATCCTCAGCCAGCATGGAAGGAGCCGGACATGCCCACCGGATCGGAAAGATTCCCCGTGACTCTTTCCTCGACGGATCTTACCACGTACTCTACGACCATTGTGGCAACAGTTTTTCTTTTTCTTTTTTTTGGACATCTTGTCAGCAGGTTTGTTTGTCCGAGCAGCAATTTTAACATTGTCTCTCTTTTTTTATCTCCTCTTTTCACACAGGAGGTAAAAAGGTAAAATTTACTTAGACCCACTACTTAATGAGATCAGTGTCTTAGATCTATTATATACTCTCGCCTTTCATGTCAAAAAAGGAAGTAAGAGGGACGACGTTAAAACTGTTCATGCACAAACTCGCGCGGAGTTTCACTAGTAGAAAAATGACACACTGCCAACGGTGATCAAGTTTTGAAGCGGCATACACAAGATGGCAAATTTCCTCTTTATGAGGTTGCAGAAGACATGAACCATATTCTGTTGTCTTGTATCTCCACTCAATTTCTTTGGAGCCGCGTCCGCGAAGTCTAGGACAATGGCTGGTGCACAGCAGACTTCACGGACACATATTCTGTGATCAACGCCTGTTCTGGTCTGAACAGGAGGTTGATGTGGTTGTCCTTTGGGATGCTGGCCTGAACCCATTCTGGCATTGGAAATAAGCTTGTCATTGAGCATGTTCACCTAGCTCGGGCGACTGACACTATTTATAAACAATGTGGTTTCATGCAGCTCTGAGCAAAAGGTGTCACGGGCCAGCCATCGACACGCTCACAAGGACCTTCCTGGCATTGGCTTCGCGGCCTTTAATTGTTACCTATCCTCCTTGAGACTTTTATCTTTTAAGTGGGCTTATTGTGTTGTTGCCCCCAGCTTTTAACATTGCTTGTTTTCCTTTTGGTGGACCTTAGTGTTTGTGTCGTGTTTTGTTGTGTTCGAATGACACATCACTGCTATGGCCTTTTCTATAAAGCAGAGCGAAAGTAGTTTTTCGGAAAAATAACACACTGCCCTGAAAAAAACAGCACACTGATTGTCTATCTAACAAAAATGAGTAATCGCACATGTGGCAGCTCAACTTAGAAAATGACTATTTCTAGCATTTTTTGAACTAAAAAAATAATCATTTTTGTTACCAATGGGTTGCAAATAAAAGATATAATACAAAAGGAAGCACGGGTTGCGCTGATCTTCGATACCAATGGGTTGTTATCACGTCTTCCTTTAGCACTTAGGTCTCCATGAACTGTGTTGGTATATAACACAATGCTAACAATTAACAACATGGTGAGACATAATGTACACACCGACATGACAATCATTGGTGGCCGTACGTGATTTGTTTGGTGGTGGTACATCAGCTCAAGTCACCAGAAAGATATGTAAAACGTGGCATTTCCTTGGGTTCGTGGCACCTTGTCATGGATAATATCCCAACTCTTGCATATATGGAATTGTCTCAAGATAGACCACATGCTGGTAACAAAGAGGGTTTATAGCGAGTTGGCAAGCAATCGTCGGGTTCTAGTACCTCTAAAGGTTGGAAGCAACAAATCTTGTCACACGCATAAAGAGATGTTTCGACTGTGCAAAAATAATAGTTCGATGCAAAGCACATAGCTATGTAAAAGAAAAGCAAGCTATGCCGAGCTGAGTAAGTGAACTGCACATGTTCCAAATGCATGACCTTCTAGAAAGCTTACGATCAAACTTTCAAATGTTCAGCAACTAATTAGTGAGAAACCATTTGTATTTGTTACGCACAAATTAGATCATTAAATGTTTATGAAAACATTCAACACATACAGTTTTATTATCATATACATATAACAATTGATCATCTTGAACCTTGGAAAATATGTCCATATCTAAATGCCCTGTATTTTTGCAATGAGGTTAGTAACTTTTAACAATTTTCAATTAATATGCAACTATAATGACATCATCTTAGGGCACTCCCAATGCATTGGCTCTTAACTCGTCATCCTAGGTGAGTAATAAAATTTTTAATCATCCAATGCGCCGTCTCTTAGGTGTTGTTTTTAAGTGATGTTTTATTTAATTGGTTTATAGATTACATATGCATTTTAATATTGTGGCCTAGTTGTCGAGAGAATGGAAGAAGAGAGGCATAAGGAGCCACAACAGAACAAAGCATTAATTACAGAGTGTAGATAAACATGCTAAGAGTCGTGTCTTCGGTAAGATACAACTCCCTTCTATTTCTTCTTTAATTGATGTGACACATTAACATTTTACCTATGAACCCCTGCTAAGAGACTAGCATTGGGAGCGCCCTAAGAAGGGCAGCCAAGAAAGACAATGAGATTATTATGAGTATATGCATGTAGGCAGGAAGATGCATGATATTGTAGTAATACAAACATAATTGCAATACAACCATCAATGAGGCAAGTTGAAGAACAATAAATAGATTTTAATAAGATCCATAAATATTTAAATTTAATTAATGTGCAAAATTAACTATAGAAGTAATCGTGAAGTGATGGACTCTTTGAATGAGTAATTGGGGGGGGGGGGGGGGGTCTTAAGAATTGCACTGAACTTTATAGTCTTGCATGGCAGACAACTCATGACACATACCACCATCTTGTTGGTATTTTGTGATCACATGAAAAGGTCTTCATCAATATTCTAATACACCTAATGAAAATATTCAAACACCAAATATAATGATGTTTTTCTACTTTTTTATATGTATATTTTTAATTGTGTGATAAGGCCAATGTAGCGACAATTCAATCCAATAACAATAATTGATAGATTGTTAATACAAAAAATGATCAATGCATAGTAACTATAGCTGCGCAAATGTGTGAACTATTTCAAGGTAGATTGAGGAAGGGGGACCGTTCTACCTTTTACTTTCCTACGGACTCATAGATTTAGATTAGTTACCAAGGAAAGATTATTACTATATATCTATGAACATTTGTGCTTGGCACCTAACAAAGTCCTACAAAAATGAAGTGTTTGTGGCAATCACTGGGTCTATGAGAACATTTAATATGTTGATTTCTATAGTTCCTTTATCCATCTTCTAGTACACCAGGGTAACAACTAGGGTAAACACACCTCCCGCCCCATTTGGTTCCTGGATTGAGAATATCCTTTGTTCATGCCAAATTTGAATTCTCGTTGTTGGATTATGCGGTAAATGGATTAACCGCAAGAATTATTTTGGGTTACCCAATGTCACCCTATTATTCATTATCATTGGCAACGTCATCCACCAACTAATGTTAAAAAAAAAAATTCTCCACTCTTCTAGACTATTTGGACTAACCTACTAGGCGTTGTCCTTCATATGCTCCAATGCAATGATCAGTGACACAAATTATATATGTTGTATGAATGTGAGCATGTCCATGCTACTCGGTAAAGGCACCAAACACAACCATCTCCCACTAGCTTTGAAAATGAGTGTGAGTGTTCTCACTTGAGTGAGAAGGGACTCTGGAATATAGCACACACGTATGTATCCAAATCTCTTTATAGATAGAGAAACTAATGCTCGGGTACAACATAGTTTCAAGGATATGGTCACAATTAACAGATGAATAACCAATGCGCTCACCAACCTTCTGTAGAGTAGACATGGCATGTCTTTATAAAAGACACGCTTGCTCTAAATTCTTGTATCCCCCTAGCTCTGAATCAGGATAATATTAACTCTGCCAAACAAATTATCCACCAACTAATTTTGAGAGTGAGAGAGGGAGCATTGACAATTTCGATGAATTAGAGCGGTGCAATCCACTATGAATGGGAGGCATCCGGAAGCAAATCATCTACCCAAAATTGAAATCCCGCAAAAACATCTCATCATTGCTGGGCACTATACCATGGTTTAGTAATCATAACCCTTTTCCATGCACGTGATTTGCCTGTAGTACTCGCCATTTTTGTCCCGGCAAGACCATTAATTGTATCTCTATAGGTTAACAAGCGAGTCCAAACATATTGTAGCATACACTCTATACATGGCATAAAATATAGCAGAGAGTATTATTTTAAGTCTCATGGAGCTCAGTAACCCATGTGGAAAAATCATGCCTTATGAGGACATCTCTAGTACTTTTAAGGTGATTGTATGTATTTTTTTTTGCCACCAAGGATTTTTATGTAAGACAAATATATAACATTTGGTATTTAGAAAAACACACCAAAATCTGGAATTGTAACAACGTATCTTCTAAAAAATATCGTATCAATATTGTTTTTGAATATCCAGCAATAGCAATATGGTCTCATGATTTTAGCCTCCACACGAGAGACCGCCAAGCACCGCAAAACGCTACTACTGTCCAAGTTACATTGCATGCAATGTGTCCAATAATGTATTATTTGTGTCTTACAGAAAGCAACAAGTTCCTTAAATCATCAACAGGCTACCCAATCATTAATCATGAATTGATTGTCATTTTTGGGAAAAATCTACCGACACATCATTAACGTGAGTGTGCGTTACACAGGTTTGAAAAAGTCCCATACAAAAGTTTGAAAAAAGCATTCCCTTGCAGGAAGTAGACTATTGGGCCGTGGTGATTAGTGTTTAGCATGTTTTTTAATATGTTAATGGTAGTTAGCTTAGCTAGTAAATGCGTACGTGCAATGCATGTTGATATTAGGGAGGAAATTAGTTGCACAAAGATATAGGTAGGATATCAATTAGACATTAATTATGTGATTAGTACAAAATTTGATAGTACTTGGTAAGATATTAATTGCACGTTAAACATGTTGAGCGCTTACCAATGGAGCAATATAGGTTATTGGATTGACATGGTTTGATGGATGGGATTAATTGGATCAGCCCCATTGGGTCTTTTTATATATATAGGGATTGACTATTCGTCACCCTGGGTGAGGAATAGTTATTCTCCACCATCCTCTATTTTAACATTAATGCACCGTAATTTTACGCTCCATAAATTTTGTCTTATTTTCCACGTAAAAGAGACTAGAAGAAAATATATAATCACCTAAAAAATATTTTATGCATGTAAAATTACAAACGTAAAAATATAGTGTAAAATATACATAAAATGCATTTCTTTTCTAGTCTTATGACCTATATATTTGTTTTCTCAAGCCAAATTTACGTAGTGAATCAATATGAACGTAACTATTTGTATTCCAAATGTAATTTATTTATGAAACCCCAAGGTACAGAATAAGTTATTCTTCGCCGAGGTAATCTCTCGTTCGATTCCTAAATAAACTACATTTAGAATATAAATAGTTACATGCATATTGATTCAATATGTAAAATTTTGTATAAAAAACAAAAATATAGGTTATAAGACCAGAAAAATCACATTTTATGTATGTTTTACCCTATGTTTTTACATTCGTAATTTTACGTAACATAAAATAATTTTTACGGCGAGTATATGTTTTCTTACGTTCTCTTTTTATGTATGAAATAAGACAAAACTTACGAAACGTAGAAATACCATGCATTGATGTCAAAATGGCTTGCCATAAACGGACTAGGTGCCCATGCAGCTAGGTGCCCCAAACATTTTACCTATATATGGCATCCATAGGTATCTAATACCCGAAGTGATAATATCGTAGGAAAGAAAATAATATCTTAATTTGGAATAATAAAAATGTTGTATGTGTCCAGCCAACCATGCAACATACGTCAGATCATACAAATATGAAAAAATATACGTATACCTAAGGACATTTTCTCTCTCCAATTTGCATTACTAACGTCTCTCAACAAGGAAGGATGCCATGCATGGGTATTTTTTTGCTTGCTAAAAAAGTGTTAACATGCATGACATGTTGGACCATATTTAATGGTATTCACTTATGATTATCTTTATAACCCACTGTTTCCCACTACTAGAAAAAGGGCTATAGATGGGATTGACACTAATGGCGCACCAGACAAGTGGTGCGCCATTAGTATATACTAATGGCGCACCACCTTCTGATGCGCCATTAGAGTTGAAACTACTAATGGCGCACCTTGCCCACGGTGCGCCATTAGTATCAATTTTTTTTTTGAACTAGTGCGCCTATCCAAACATACTAATGGCGCATCCACAGGTAGTGCGCCATTACTAGTTGTAACTAGTAATGGCGCACCAGCCAGAAAGTGCGCCACTAATGTTATTTTTTTATTATTTTTTTATTCCTTTTTTGGCAAAACTACTAATGGCGCACTCACACGCGGTGCGTCATTACTAGTTTAAACTAGTAATGGCGCACCGTGGCGGAGTGCGCCATTAGTATGTTTTTTTTTGCAAAACTACTAATGGCGCACCACCAGGGGGTGCGCCATTAGTAACCTGGATTACTAATGGCGCATTTGTTGTTGGTGCGCCATTAGTAAGTGGGCAGCAACAAGATATTTTGGACAGCCTCTCCTCCCACACTCACTTTCTCCCCACTTCATTCTCTCCACCGCCTCCTCCTTGTCTCGGGTGCCTCCTCTTTTTCACCTCATTTCCACCATAGATTCATTCAAATTAAGTGGTTAAGTTACCTTGTTTTGCTAGGTAAGTAAGGGGGAAGCTATATTTATGTTGTTCTCCCTACAATAACGTGCACATGCACTTTTTATGGCCTAGCTAGATCTATGTATGTTCGTGGTGTTGCATATGTTTGTGGTGTTGCATATGTGTTTGTGTTTGGAGGTGTACCGGTATTTGAAATGCGATAGTTGCCAATATTTTGCCGGAATGTTGATTCATTTCCGTTTCGACGAGAATTTTGGCATTAAGCATTCTTTTTTGTCCTATTTTTAGGGAAAGTCATGCCAAATTTTTTCTTGGTTCTAAAATATCGTTTTGCTCTACCCCGCAGGCGACCATGGTCCGCACGATGACCGAAGGCATCGTGAATAGGTTTTTGAGGTCCGTGAAGGCCGAGATGTTTCAAAAGAACGAGACGGAGATAAGATGTCCGTGTCGAAGATGCAAGCTGAATAGCCTTATTGCGGACCCGGATTCCGGGCAGGTGCGGGACCACCTGCTCTTGCGTGATTTCATGGATGGCTATCGGTGGCAAGGTGATGAAGATGACTACGAAGTCATCCATGGGGGCCGGGCAAGAAATGAGGAAGGGCAGCAAGACAACCACCGCGGCTCGAGCGGGCGAGAAGACGAAGAATCCCCAGGAGATGATCACGACGGTGATGCTGTACACAGTCATCATGTAGAAGATGCAAGACATGATGATGATGCCGGCGGAGCAGACGACGCTGGACCATCGATGGGCTGGGTGCAGGACCCTCATATTCAAGAGCTGCTTCTCAAGCAGACGGATAACGCAAGAGCTGCCGCCCGAGAGAAAGCCAAGATGGATCAACTTGAGTTACACGCGGTTACTCCATTGTATGAAGGATGCAGGCCCGAGGATACCCGCCTGAAAGTAACGCTCATGGCTCTGGAGATGAAGGTAAAACACAAAATGACCGACGCATGCTTCGACGAGAACATGTCATTCTGGCACGAACGTCTTCCCAAGGGGAACAAGTGCCCGACCAGTTTGGAGGAGGCGAAGAAAATCGTGTGTCCTCTGGATTTACCGCACGTGAAATACCATGTGTGCATGAACAATTGCATCATTTATCGGGACGAGCACGCGGAGTCTACCATATGTCCGGTGTGCGGTGTCACTCGATACAAGAAGAGGAAGAAAGCTCCTCGAAAAGTAGTGTGGTACTTTCCGATCACTCCTCGTCTGCAGTGGTATTTCGCGGACCCTAAGGTAGCAAAGCTCCTGCGTTAGCACGCGGATAGGGAGGAGAAGAAGCGAGAAGATGACGCAAATGATCCGGAGATAGATAAAAAAGACAAGATGCTGAGTCACCCTAAGGATGCGAGCCAGTGGCAAGCGTTGAACTTCGAATACCCAGAATTTGGGAACGATCCATGGAACATCGTGCTGGGCGCGAGCACCGATGGAGTCAATCCGTTTGGCAGCCAGAGAAGCACACATAGCACCTGGCCTGTGTTTGTGTGGATGTACAACCTTCTCCCCTGGTTGTGCATGAAGAGGAAGTACATTCACATGAGTATGCTAATTGAAGGGCCGAAACAACCAGGGAACGACATCAATCTGTATCTGGGGCTGCTGAAAGAGGAGCTTGACACACTGTGGAAAACGCCAGCCAATACGTGGGACGCCGCAGAGAAAGAATATTTCCCTATGAGAGCCGCACTGCTCACGACAGTGCACGACTATCTCGGTTACGGATATCTTGCGGGGCAGGTAGTCCACGGATTTTCTGGATGCGTAAGGTGCATGGATGACACAACGTATCGCCAGCTAGATAGAGATCCCGGGTCTTCGAAAACCGTGTTCATGGGACATCGAAGGTGGCTTCGCGACGATGACCCGTGGAGGAAACGCAAGGATCTGTTCGATGGTGAAACCGAACCCCGAAAACGCCCGTGTACGAGGAGCGGCGAGGAAATAGACAAGCTGTTGAAAAATTGGAAAGACTGCCCACTGCCGGGAAAGAAGCAAAAGGCGCCAGAGCCGGGAAAGAAGCGAAAGGCGCCAGAGCCGCTGCTGAAGGTATGGAAAACGAGGTCTGTTTTCTGGGACTTGCCGTACTAGAAGATCCACCGTGTGCCTCACAGCCTTGATGTCATGCATATCACGAAGAACGTGTGCGAGAGTCTGCTTGGTACCCTGCTCAACATGCCAGAGAGGACCAAAGATGGGCCGAAAGCAAGGGCAGACTTGAAATCAATGGGCATCAGGCAGGAGCTTCACGCTATATATGATGATGATGATGATGATGATGATGATGAGGCGAAGCAGGACACAGAAAGTCGTCGCAAAGGTAAAAAGGCCAAGAAGACCGGAAATGACTACCCTCCCGCATGCTTCACTCTAAGTCAGGAGGAGATCGAGCAGTTTTTCACCTGCCTCCTAGGAGTAAAACTTCCTTACGGTTACGCGGGGAAGATAAGCAGATACCTAGACCCAGCGAAGCAGAAGTTCAGCAGGATGAAGTCTCACGACTGTCACATGCTGATGATGCAGATACTTCCAGTTGCAATCCGTGGGATCATGGACGCGCACGTCCGTGAAACGCTATTTGGCCTATGCAACTTCTTCGACGTCATCTCTCGGAAGTCGATTGGCGTGAGGCAACTCAGAAGGCTACAGGAAGAGATCGTGGTGATACTATGCAAGCTTGAGATGTACTTCCCGCCCGCATTCTTCGACGTTATGGTGCATCTGCTGGTCCATATAGTGGAGGATATCATCCAACTCGGGTCGACGTTCCTGCACAGCATGATGCCGTTCGAAAGGATGAATGGTGTCATCAAAGGATACGTTCGCAACATGTCACGTCCAGAAGGAAGCATAGCCAGGGGCTTTCTGACCGAAGAGTGCATCTCCTACTGCACGAATTATCTAGGCATCGAGAACCCCGTTGGTCTGCCCGTCAACAGGCACCTCGGCAGGCTCGCTGGATGGGGTCACCGTGAGGGTCGTCGCGAAATGCATGTCGACTTCGAGGGTCGACTCGCCGACTTTGAAAGAGCAAACCTAGTCGCGCTACAACACATAGACGTGGTCGATCCTTGGGTGGTAGAGCACAAAACCTTTATTAAGAAGACGTACAATGACCGAGGCCAACAGAGGACGGACGGAGATATACTCAAAGAGCACAACTCATGTTTAACGCGTTGGTTCAAGCAGAAGCTTTTGTCGTACCCTTTACATGAGGATTCTTCCGCGGAAGAACAACTCATATTCGCCTTGTCACAGGGCGCCGAGCACAACCTAATGACCTATGAGGCGTACGATATCAACGGCTACACATTCTACACCGAGGCCAAGGACATGAAGAGCGATGGTTATCAGAACTCTGGGGTAACGATGGAATCCTACACCGGTAACGACAAGGACAGATACTACGGAAGGATCGAGGAGATCTGGGAGCTGAGCTACGCTGGAGAGAAGGTCCCGATGTTCCGTGTCAGATGGGCCAAGAACGTCATAAAAGAAGACCGGTATTTCACCACCATGGTTATACCCGAAGCCAAATCCAAGAGCGCGGGCGCAAATGTCACCGCGAAAAATGAGCCATGGGTACTGGCTTCCCAAGTGGACCAATGCTTCTTCATTACCGACCCGCCAAAGCCCAGTCGTGTTGTCGTGAGGAGAGGCAAAAGGAAGATCATCGAAATGGATGGAGTAGCCAATGAGCAAGACTTCGACAAGTACGGCGACCCGAGGATCGAACATGACGACGATGATGAAGTAGCAGCATACACCACAAGAAGAAGCAGGACCACCCTACCTAAAGGACGTCCGTTCCATAGAAGAACTCCATTTGCGAAAAAGAAGGGCAAGAAGATTGTGAACAGATAGCTAGCTAAGATCGATTGTATTTAAATCGTAGACTTCATTTCTCGATTGTATTTCATGGGCACTTTTGAACTATCTTGAATATTTTTTTAATTTCATGGACACTCCATCTCGATCGCTATCCCACCTCGCCAGATCCGGTCCATCGGCCGTCGCCGCCGACCGCCCGCACCCTCTCGATTCCCCTACTCAACCGCCGCCGCCGACCCCCCGCACCCCTCCCCTACTCAACCGCCGCCGCCGACCCCCCGCACCCCTCCCCTACTCAACCGCCGTCGCCGACCCCCCGCACCCCTCCCCTACTCAACCGCCGCCGCCGACCCCCCGCACCCCTCCCCTACTCAACCGCCGCCGCCGACCCCCCGCACCCCCCGCACCCAGTTTCCAATCTAGTCTGTAGTAGTGACATGCTAGTTTAGCACATACTGCTTGTAGAGGGTAGTAGTGGAATGCTATTTTAGATGGTCTATTACTATGTAGGACCTTAATTGGTGGAGTCTCAACGCTGAACTGGGTAGTAGTTAGGAGTCAATTTCTTTAATCCTAGTGTAGCTGCTCTCTTAATACTTGTCTATAGGTTCTTAATTGTTGGTGTCTCAAAAACTGAATATGTTTTCATAGCATAACTTGAGGGATAATTTGTTTAGTACAGTGCGAATTTAGCTATCCCTTACTATATAGATGATTGATCTTTGTCAAAAAATATGTGGATGATTGATAGTACGCTTCCTGTTTTTGCACACAGTGCACTCTGTTATGAACTATATGTATGCTGCACTTTCTTCGTCCGAGTGCATCGATGTAGACGTTTTCCTGCTTGTTGTTGGGAGTGAAAATAAGAACCTCTTCTCCCTGGTTAGCAGTAAATACTGCATGGGCAATGCCTGCTGTTTTCTCTTCTGAAATTTATGAATGTCAGTGGATCAACATCTATGTGCCATAAATTGCATTTTCCCTTTTTGCTTGTTGAGGAAACATGTTTTCCATTTACTTGTTTGGCTCATGCTGTTCTTGCTAGGATAACAAAATGGTACCATGTAGGCTCCTGATTGCTGGTATCTGAAAACTGAATTTGTAGCAGTCAGAACTCAGTTTCCAATGTGTTGAAGCAGAGCACATTTGTGTTGAAGCAGAGCACATTTGTTAGCAGAGTTCGTGTGGGTGTGGGATCCATGTGACATGTGACATTGCATCCATGTCCACCTGGGATAATGATTTTGCAGGTACCCCGAGAGGCCCTTGAGTTTGCCGGAATGTCGATTAACTTCCGTTCCGGCAAATTCGGGTACTCCATATGTCCTATTTTCAGCAAAGGTCATGCTGAAATTTTCCGTGAATTTTAGCATGACTTTGCTAAAAATAGGACATATGGGGTACTTGTGACTAATGCATGGGCCGGGGTATCGTAGTAGTTAATTAAGTAGGATCAAGTGCCCCGGCGTACTTGTGACTAATGCATGGCTTTTAGGGTGCCTCGGTGTCGATAAAAACCGAAATGATGAAAGCTTAGGCTTTTAGGGTGCCTCGGCGTCGAAAAACCCTCAATGATAAAAGCTTAGATTTTAGGATGCCTCGGTGTCGACAAACCCTAAATGATGAGACCATGATCTTGTTCCTTGACAATAACCAACTTTTTGACCACACTTTGTTTCTATTTAGAGAGAAACATGGCCCACAACAATGAGGCCGGGGGTTCGGGCGGCAAGGCATTCTGGGAGCTGTCCCAGGAGATGGAGGAACAACCTCACTTGTATGAGGCCGCCGCCTTCCCCACCGATCCTGAGACCACTGATGGTGCCGCCGAGGATGACCACACTGATGCCACCACTGATGGTGCTGCCGAGGATGCCACCACTGATGATGGCGGCGCCCGCACAGATGGCAGCCAACCAAAGAGGCAACGGAAGGACCGGCGCCCGATCATGCTCCTCACCCTCAAGGAGGAAGTTACTGAAGTGGACTCCAACGGGAATCCAACGGCGCCCGAACGAATAGTCAAGGGGTACTCGCTTCAGCTCGGGTGCATTGTCCGGAGCACCGTCTCGATCAACACCGAGAACCTGAGGCATCCTGACCGAGGGAATTTGCGCCACCTCCTCTTCACGAAGCTGCACGGACGATACAAGTTCCCCGCTGAATTTGCAAACACAAGCCTCAAAGGGAATAAAGTGAACAATGCTGCCCTCACGAAGATGAGCAAGGCCCTGTCTACTTGGAAAAGCAATGTGAAGAAAATGATCGAGAAAGGTGAGAGTTATCAGAAGATCAAGGAGAAAAATCCTTCGATCACCGAAGATGACTACAACGACTTCAAGATCAATTGCTCGAGCACCGCAAACTCCCAATCAAGTGAGTGGGGGAAACAAATGCGGGAGCTGAACATAGGGGAACACACACTCGGTCCCGGCGGTTACAGAGTGGCGGAGCCTATATGGGACAAGGAGGAGGCGGACCATGCCGAGCAAGGCCTACCGCCCCTCTTCGATAAATACGGTGACAAGCAGACCAGGAACTTTGTCAGGGCCCGGTACAAGAAGGACCCGAAAACAAAGGAGCTTACCATAGATCCGAAGACCAGGCAGCTTGAGCTTGTTCTGGTAAGGAATACACCCCCGCGTAATTAGCTCCATATGGTTGCATTCTAATTAATGAAGCCAAATTTCTAAATGGTTCACATTCCTTCCGTAGGCGACTGAAAGCAGTAGCGCGGGGTCGACTAAGAGCAACCCTTGGGACACCACTCTAAATAGGGCGTTGAATGTAATGAAGAAGAAGGATAAGCTCAGTAAGCCGACGTCGGCTGGTCATGTGGCCGGCAAAGGCTTGTCGACAAAATGGGGGTCATACTATACCGCTGGTGTGCGGAAGGAGAAAAAGACTAGCTCGGAAAGCCAGGCGCGAGAGGTTCAAGAACTCAAGGCACAGGTGGCGCGGATTTCGGAGATTGTCCAAGAGCAAGTGGAACAACGACTCGGAGCGACGATCACCGCCATTGTGCCTACCTTGATCTCGGGGTTGAGTGCGTGGATTGCGGGTGGCCAACAGGGGCCGCCCCCGATTCCTAGCTTCACGGCCAGCAACTCGCATAATGCGATGGCGGGGCCATTGGTGCCTCCGGCGGAGGCGGCATTGGTGTCTCCGACGCCGGCACGGGAGCTTAATGCACCCGGGTGTACGCCGGCCGGCACCTCTGCAGCAAGCGGCCCCTCCGTCAACTGCACGCCCGCCGTTGGCGGTGCGTCGACATTAGCCGAGCTCGACGCCATCATCACGGTAACTAATTAAGCCTCTCTCGGCCGAGGACTTCATCTCCTTGCCTTTGACTGGGCATCCCTGACGCCCTACATGTTTTCGCAGGGCGCCGCCGACGTTCCGTGCACTCTCCTCCACTTCGTGAACAACGAGTTGGTCGATGTCGCCAAGGGCAAAATCGTTCAACCGGGCAACCCCTTGTTCCATGGTACCCAGATGCCACCCAACTTGTTTAGGGTTCAACTGGTTCGGGTGCTGCCAGGCTGCGATGACTTGTTACCTCCGATTCATCCCGTCGGGGCCGACGATGATGACGTGATGACCCTCAGCGCCTGCCTGAGCTGGCCCCTGCTTTGGCCGAAGAGCCAGATTCGTTTGGGGGCGGGGGACACCACCCCAAAGACAACACCGCCAGTCGTGCCGGCGCCAAGTCGGCCCCATGGGGGGACCGCCGCAACGGTGCCGGACATCCCTATGCCACTGGATCCAAACATGCATATGGCACAGGATCAGAACGACGACGACGACGACGATGATACATTTGGCAACGTCGATCAGTACTTTGCCGATCATGGGTACGATGGCGACTTCATGGGGCCTCCTTCTCAAGAACCAAACCCAACAAAAGACGTGTGCGATCTAGCTGGTACCGCAGAGAAGCCAAGTTGCAATAGGCGCCGTCTGGCGTTCAGCTCTCAGGAGACGCCTCCAGCTGCCGACTTCACCGAGCCTCAGATAGGCGAGGTGCGAAATATTATCAGCCCCAACACACTCAAGAAGGCGGTCTGTGAGCAGAACTCGGTCCCATTACAGGAGAAGAAGAAGGCACGCAAAAGAAAGACTAAGAAGGGTGCGAGCCAGCCGGCACCGAGTACGATCCGTGCTCAGGACGGGCCACCTTCACCGCAGGATATCTCGAGGAGGGTGCATGTGGCGGGTAGGGCGATGCTACCGACAAATATGCTCAATGTTGCAACCGGTGCTATGCGGAGTCTGCATGACAGTGTTCTTTCTTTGGAGAAGCGGCGTCTCAGAGAGAAGGATGTGGCATACCCGGTTTTCGCGGCCAAGGTGCCAGAGGGCAAGGGCTTTGTGGATAACTCCATCGGGCGTACGATCGTCCTACGTTTTGATGACATCCACGCTATGTTGAACCTTCATCCGCTGCACTACACCTTCGTTCGGCTATTTTCGCTGAGTATGGAGATGCGGATCATTCGCGACAAGACCCCGGACATCGTGATAGTCGACCCCTTCTACATGCGTGCCAAGATCTTGGGCAGCGCTGGGGACCGGCAAGTCGCGAGTTCTTACCTCGAACGCGTCATTCTGGCAAACCAAGATAAGGATAACTTCCTCGTGCCTTACTTTCCCGAGTAAGTCCTCCCCTCAACCGGCCCGTAACATATGAATTCTTACATTTCGATCGTTTTTCTTTTAACATTCCGTGTTTTCTGCAGTGACACACGCTGCACGCTCATCCTCCTAAGCCCCAAATATTCCATGGCCACGTATTTCGACCCGGACCGTCAGTCGAACGTAGACTACACAAATGTCAAGAAGGTTCTTGATGATGTTCTCCCCGGCTACGCCAAATCTGGAGGCACCTTCACCAAGCCTATTCGTAAGTACGGCAAGCATGTGTTCTCCCACAATACGACGTTCTGCTGCGTCAAGCAGCCGCCTGGCGGTCAGAAGGGTGCCTACTACACCATCCATCACATGCGGGCGATCGTACGGGGCCATCATCAACTTCTGCTACCGAGTAAACTCAAAGATTGGGCAAAGAGCGTGTCGGCAATCCAGGACGCGGATCTCCGACAAGAATTCTTTCGCATCCAGTCGGAGTTTGCGGAAATCATCCATCAAGATGTCCTTCGTACCTCGGGGCAGTTCTATCTCAACAATCAACCGTCCAACAGTGACATCGACACAATGCTACAAATGCAGGCTGACAACGACCATTATTTCATGACTCCCACGATAGACGGCGGCTTCATCCACGCTCCGGTCCCTTGAGTCAAGTCGAAAGCAGTGATGATGTGTCTAGTTCTGAAACATCGATTGGCTCATGTTGTAATTAAACTTTAATGAACTTGTAGTATGTCTTTTTGGTTTCGAGAGTCGTTCAACTTAGATGTAATCGATGCTATTAATGTCTTGTTTTTCTCTTCTGATCGTTCTGTTGCATACTTATATATTGCTTATGTATTGTCTGTGAATTGGTACTAACGTTTCGTTTGGCTAGTGCATAGCGATGCCGACGTATGTCGTGTACAAGGGTAAGGTTCCCGGAGTCTACTATGACTGGGAGGAGTGTCGGAGACAGGTTCACCGATTCAGCGGTAACAGTTACAAAGGGTACACCACTAGGGCGGAGGCCGAATCTAGATACGCCCGCTATCTAGCGTGAGAGGGGAGGGAGCGTTGGAGGAACCGGATGAAGACGAGTTTCATCGTGATGATGCTCATCGTGATGACCGCAACTCTCTTCTATGTGATGGTAGTTTAGATGATCGATATCGACTTGTAATATGAAGACAAACTCGCTACTCGCGGTCTCGAGACTTGTAATATAATGTTCTACCTTTGTTCGGTCTTTTCAATTCGGAGACTAATATGATGAATTGTATTCGGAGACTAATATGATGAATTGTATTCAAAGACTAATCTTCTATTGTATTCGATGAATCTGTTGTTGATGTGTGCTGTCTATATTTTGTCAAATTATACATTTTGTAACCTGTGCAAAAAACAGAAAATAAAAAATAAAAAAAACCTAATATTCATACTAATGACGCATCACATGACAGTGCGCCATTAGTTTGACAAAGCATACTAATGACGCATCACTGGACAGTGCGCCATTAGTATTCCGCGGTTACTAATGGCGCATCCCGTTGTAGTGCGCCATTAGTATGCCAAAGCACCTGGGTATACATGGCCCCTGGGAGGCATACTAATGGCGCACCAGTGGTGCGCCATTAGTAAAAATTACTAATGGCGTGCTAGTAATGGCGCACCACTGATGCGCTATTAATGGCCAAATTAGGTGCGCCATTAGTAGGGGTTTTTCTAGTAGTGTCCAAACTGTGTAATTATTTTCAAATCAGTAATTTGTGATGGATTGACTTCTAATGCAATCGAATGGTGGAAAGGCAAGAAGTCTGGGCACGTAGGTGTCCCAAATGGCCGGGGGTAGTTATAGGGAAAATCCGTCCTACCACCCGGGATAGTTACGCCACATGTTTCATATACTATCATGTAGTAGTATATGTACTACTTTATCATTCTAAATACGTTTATATACTATATTTAAGATATTTCAAAGCAAGTTATATGAAAAAATTGCATATGAGCCCATAATTTTTGTTATATTTGTGAAATAAGTACATATTTGTACGTAAAAAAGAGTATACTTAAAATATGATACATACTACCTAAAAATTAGTATATATACTTCCTTAGATATTGTTATATACTACATACTACACGTACACAATCTCGATTTTGCCAAATACTACATACAACATACAAAACGCAAGTGGTGGTAACTAGCACTATTTATAGGAAACATTTGTCCTATTTGCTCCTCCCGGAGTCACCCCAATGTTGCACTTGGCCTCTCATTGAGTTAAACTAAAAAGGCTTAAATGCATTGTTTAACTAAAAAAAGCTTAATTGTATTGGGATACATAACACGGCACAATCCTGCATGAATTGTATCTCGCATCTTGTATCCTGGACCCATGGGCCAGAGAAGCCTCTCTTCAAGGAGGCCAAGTGCAACATTAGGGTGACTCCGGGGGGAGCAAATAGAAGATAGCAATACAAAAGGGATTGAAACCAAAGACGTTTTAGAATTGAGAAGAGAAGAAGAAGGTTAACTAGTACAAATTGGATAAAAATTTCCTCTCTACCTCCTTGACTCGTCAAATGCAAACCATTTTCATCTCATAATGACCGAGAGGGTCCATACAAATTCAGAATCAAAACCTAGGCTTAGAGTACTAAGAAGCAGGGATAATGGAGAGTTTACTTCACTACGAGTCACCAGAATCGACGTGTCGGCCGGGCTACAAGGGGTGTGGCGTTGTTTTAGAATGCCATTAGATCAAATCACCCAGAGACGCTCACATGCAAAACTAGCCTCCGAAACTAGCAGACAGGTAGCAGGATGGATTCCCTAGCGCACGTACGTGCAAAAGCAGGCAAGCAGCTAGCTTGATCGAATCTCCGGCAGAAATCACTGTTTTGACCTAAGGACGAAATCAATTCACAAACTGAACTGTTCTGAAAAAAATTTCACCCAACTGACCTTTTTGTGTGGCGCTCGACAGTTAGGCGCCACACTACACTGTGCAGCGCCTAACACACAGGCGCTACACATCTGGACAGCGTGGCACCCCGGAGCCAGGCCTGGCCCCACCCCTGATGGTGCAGCGCCTAGGCGAAAGGCGCTACACTATCATGTGCAGCGCCTAGACGAAAGGCGCTACACATGCACTTACTAACCGCCTTGGGGGCAACAGAGAGCAAGACTAAAAATTGCTAAATCAATGTGCAGCGCCTAAGAGCTAGGCGCTACACTATGCAGTGTAGCGCCTGATTTCTGGGCGCTGCACGATTGATCCACCACGCGTGGCCTGACCGGCGAGCTTAAACGCATATGGCGCGGCGTGACCTGACATGCCATGACATGCACGGTCAGAATTTGAGTTACTACCTGCTGTGGTCCATCTGCAGGTTAGCTGGCTCACGGGCAGGGGCTGGCTGCTGGTCACGTATTTGTACACCAATGCTCCTGCGGTTAAAAGCAAGCAAGCACGGACCCTTGGACGGTCACCGCGGATCTTCTCCATCCTTGTTGTGTGTCGGCCACTATGCAATCAGATCAAACGATCTTCTTAGAAAGAAAAAAAAGAGCCCGGGGTATATGATCAGAACGAGCATATGTGCATGGATCGATTAAATAAAAGGAATATGTAGCCAAAGATCAACAAGAGTGAGCGCGCGCGGGAGAGAGTAGTATATTTCCGTTTAGTTTCGCCATATTTTGTCTCTCCTTCAGTAATGACCAGGCATTGAGCAGTGGAGTACAACTAGCATCTAGCCAGTGTAGTTAATCAAGAATAGTGTCGGCCGGCCCGTGGTGGTAACAATAAACGGAATCGCAGAGCTGTCGCTACTAGCCACTGCAGGGCAGTACATACGTAAACAGTAAATGCGCAACAGAACTTACCAGTAGTAGGGATAGATTCATCGCATGGCATATCTACCTACTGCGAGCAAGGCAGCGCAAGTGCAGGTAGTAACTCAAATTTTGACCGTGCATGTCATGTCACGCCACGCCCTATGCGTTTAAGCTCGCCGGTCAGGCCACGCGTGGTGGATCAATCGTGCAGCGTCCAGAAGTCAGGCGCTACACTGCATAGTGTAGCGCCTAGCTCTTAGGCGCTGCACATTGATTTAGCAATTTTTAGTCTTGCTCTCTGTTGTCCCCGAGGCGGTTAGTAAGTGCATGTGTAGCGCCTTTCGTCTAGGCGATGCACATGATAGTGTAGCGCCTTTCGCCTAGGCGCTGCACCATCAGGGGTGGGGCCAGGCCTGGCTCCGGGGTGCCACGCTGTCCAGATGTGTAGTGCCTGTGTGTTAGGCGCTGCACAGTATAGTGTGGCGCCTAACTGTCGGGTGCCACACAAAAAGGTCAGTTGGGTGAATTTTTTTCCAGAACAGTTCAGTTTGTGAATTGATTTCGTCCTTAGATCAAAACAGTGATTTCTGCCCGAATCTCCAGCAGTAGCGCACGCGCTTACACGTACACATTTGATCTGGCCTAATCTCTCGGCAAGAACAGAACAGAGTCACAATACACGAATCGATGGATTGATTTGTTTACTTTGTATTCTTTTTGAGTAATTCACTTATTTGAAATAAAATCTTCCACATTTTCAACTAATCAGTTTCACAATGATACATTACAATTTCACTTTCTGTAGTTTCTATTTCACAGTTCAAACCTACATTTCATTTTTCTTTTCAGTGGCTCATCTATTTCAATTGCACATTTCTCAAACAACCTATTTCACTCTTTTGAAATAAATTGTTTCACATTTCAATCAGTTTCACATGGATACATTACAATATCAATTATATGGTTAATATTTCAAAATTCAAAACCTAATTTCACTTTCCACTGGCTTGTTTCACAAAAATAACATTTATTTCAATTCCACATTTTTAAATAACCTATTTCTATC
The DNA here is from genome assembly GCA_963921465.1 of Triticum timopheevii. Classification (NCBI taxonomy): domain Eukaryota; kingdom Viridiplantae; phylum Streptophyta; class Magnoliopsida; order Poales; family Poaceae; genus Triticum; species Triticum timopheevii. The sequence continues at coordinate 614,313,628 of OY997266.1, forward strand.
ATTTGAAATAAATTGTTTCACATTTCAAAATAATCACTTTCTCAATTATACATTACAATTTCACATGATGTGGTTAATATTTCACAATTCAAAACCTACATTTCACTTTTCACAGGCTTATTTCAGACAAGAAAACATCTATTTCAATTGCACATTTGTTAAAAAAATATTTCACTATTTTGAAATAAATTGTTCCGTATTTTCAAATAATCAGTTTCATAAGTTGACATCTCCGTATCATTTTCTTTTCACTTTCCACTGTCTTGTTTCACAAAAATCATATTTTTCAAGTCAAATAGGTTTGTTCCACATACAAAATGTGAAACGTTAAAATTCAAACGTGTTTGAAATGTATCAAAATTGGTTTAGTTCTAAAGTCTTGGCGCCACGATTTCAAATATATAAATTATTTCAAAAATAAGCTTATGTTTTAAAAGATATAAATATTTTAATGGTCTAAGTTGAAATAATTTCCATGAATTTGTTTGCAATGGAGAGAGAAGAGACAGATGCCTGCGTGTGTGAGTGAAAAGAGAATGGGTTGTCACGTCCATGTCTGCCATGAAAGAACCAATGGTGGGGCCCATAACTGTATTAAACCCGATATTCATTTTGTATATCCCAAAACGAGAAATAATAGTTGTCTATCGGCCGGATCTTAATGCAGCATACAAATTGTTGGATCGTTACCGGTAGGTACCGATAACACGCAAAAAGAGTTTGCGCGCATAGTATACAATCAAAGGCGCATATGCGACGTGGTATCATGTCGTACGCGGTGATACAATAGTAACCGTGTGCATTGTGGTATATTATCATGGACGGAGGTTACGCCTATCTGTGTGCTTGCTTTTTTAGGAGTGATTCTAATTTGGGCTGCCGGAGCAAAACCCACTATTGCTTTGCTATCTGAAGAGGGGGACAGGGCACAACAATTCTCGTAGATCTGGCTTGAACCATCATGGTTCATCGTAACATTTATCCCAAGCTAACTGAATTTTCAATATTTCATTGCGCATGACTGAATCATTTTTTGCCGGCCAAGGGTTGAAACATGAATTTGTCGGTCCAGGAGGCTAGGTTATCTATAATACCTAAATAGCTTATCCCTGCTATCTTATTTTTCTTGATATGCAGCCTATCCACATCAGCAACCTTGCCACATCAGCGGTTACTCCTATTTATCTTAATAATGCAGCTCGCCACGGCAGCAGTTCTTAGGAAAAAAAAGTGTGCTTCGACTCTCTGGTAACAGAAGAGGCCTATTCGGCCTTCAGTAACCGACGAGTCCGTCTACAACCGATAGAAAGAAGCCCAACAGGCCCATCGCTTCGTCTCTTGGCATCTCTTACTCTTCTCTCTGTATGATGGCATCAGACAGACATTCAGACCGAGCAGCGCGCGGCTCCTTCAACGACCACCCAAACACCACCGGGCGATGCTCCGCAACCCATAGCAGATATGGTGCAGGACCACCACAGCCACCGCCTCCTGCCGACAAGGATTGAGCTCCACGGAGCCAGGCGCACCGGCCAGTTTTGCCGTTGAGCCGGCCACCTCGACGACTCCGCCTCCTCACGGGCGACCCCCAACACAGTCCTACAACCCGGAAGCGACGCCGCCGCTACCCCTCAGTGACTTCCCCTGCCCGCTCCATTTTTTCCCTTGAAACAGGGGAGTGGCATCGCTCCCATCGTCTCCAACATAAGGTTGGTGTCTGTGCCTTTGCTCTGAAATCGTGACAGGGAGATTAACAGGTGGTCTTTTTAGGCGCATCTCCGATGCGGAGATGCAGATATTTCTTCAGTAACACTAGTACAAATGCCCGTGCGTTGCAACGGACAAAAAATATTGTAAAGCCTGCCCCATGTGATAGTACGTGTCATTTCTTATATACAATTCTGATAAACATCATTAATAAGTCTGTACTGCTATCGCTTTTCAAAGTATGAAGTGTAGACATAAAGAAGCCACTCTAACATCCTTCATCTGATGGAAGAGTAGTGGTGCATGGAATAGTATAGTAATTGGTTTTTTTTAAAACACATTTTTATTTATTATAAAATAATTAAAAAAATTCTGAAATTTTTTATGAGAATTGAAACATGTTTTGAAAATGAACATTTTTAACCATGTTTTTAAGCAAAATTTTGTGACTTATTTAAAAAAAGTTGAAATCATTTTTGGGAATTTTGAGCATTTTTTAAAAGTGTGAACATATTTAAAAGCATTATTTTTTTGAAGCAAGAAGAATTTGAAACACTCTGTATCTTAAAAAAACACGCTCGGTGTCTGCATAAAAAAGGGATTGTTGGTGTCCATACCAAGTAGTATAAAGTTGAGAAAGTCATAGGGATATCCTCTGATGGCGCCTACTTCAACTTAGCACTACCATCGAGTGAAAGAGAAATGGTGTAATTGTCTTTAGCAGGATATACAAATGGTAGAATTGTTGTATACTATTCAAGGGTTCAAGGGAGAAAAATATCATAGGGCCCTATCCAATAAACATTCGTCAAGACTCTTGTTCACATGGTCACAACGTGTTCTAATATAACCAATTCCAAGGCAATAACCTTAGCTATGGAACCTAAAAAAAGCAAGTTTTACCTCCCGATCATGGCTAAATTTTAGGTTGATGCACTGCACGTTCTCTCAATTCTTCACCCCTCCCTCTCCCCATCATGTCTCACCAACGATGTCAGTGACATCCAGAGTTGAGAAATATCTTAATTGTCGGCAAGTCCGGGTGAGCTCCAAATATCTTCTCCCTAAAGAAGTATTTATTTCCAATATTTCACTTATTTTTAATCACTGTATCTGATGATGTATTCATAAGTTGTGGTAGGCATGAACATTAAACTATGCCTGTAACAAAAAACAACTGACAACTAATTAGGGCAACTCCAACGCGCCGACACAAACTGTCTGCGTGTGTCCTTTTCGGTCGAAACAGAAATAAATCATGGCCCAACGCGCTCACACAAATGGACGGGCGTTCGTTTTGTGTCCGCTCACGATGTTTTTTAGACCCAAATTTGGGACGGGTTTGTGTTGGCGCGAACACGAAGCACATGCGCGCGACACCCTCCCTTGTCCTCCCCATGGGCTGCAAGTTGGTGACACATTGGCCATTCCCCTTCTCTCCCATCGACAGCCACCACACCCGGCCGCCCCTCCCTCGCCGCTGCCGCCTTATTCCGATGCCCAGACAGCCGCTCGCACCCACATACCTCCCCCAGCAGCACGCCGTACCCGACGACTGTTCCTGTCAGCGTTGGTGGACTGTTTTCGCCACCGCCATAGCATCCCAACGTCCAGGCCACCTCTCGCCTCCGCCGCCAGCAGCAACACTCCAAGCGCGACTACTATGAGATTTAAATTTTATCTTTCAAATGTATTTGTGCCAATTGATTTGTAAACCATGAGATTTTATTTGGTTGTGAAACTATAAAATATTTGTATTTGGTTGAATTATATGAACTTTGGGCAATTTTTTTGATATACGCAAAAAGAGTAAAAGTTGACTGGATACCGGCCGCATGATGAAAATGCGCCAGCGCGTTGGGCACACTACCAATCAAAATGCGAACAAGGTGAACAAAACTGAAAACCCCGACCCAAAGGACAAAAAATGAACAAAATTCGCGTTTGTTTGCTTTGATACGTTGGAGTTGCCCTTATATCGGTGCTCATTTAGATTTTTTTTGCAATCAGTGCTAGTGCTGGTAGCTTGTGGTCGGTGCAGCCATTAAAAAAACAAATCCACACCAACAATCCCCACCGAGAAGCTCTCCACTGCATGTACTTTTATTCTGCATCTCCATTCCTGTGGAGCAGCGGTGCTCTTCTCCTCTTCTATCTATCCATCCATCCAGCGAGCCCACGAACCCCATCACTCCATCAGCGCTGCCCTTCTCTCTATCCGTGCTCCAGCCATACCACACCACGCGCCCCTGTCTTCCACAACCCATGCCGTGGCGTTCCCCTCTCTCTTCTTGCCCGTGGCGCCCGAGTTGAGCACCGATGGGCACGGTAAGCTCCTCCCTCCCCAACCTTGATCCCCTCTGTTGGTGTTGGTTCTGTTGACCCCATCTCTCTCTTCTGATTTCCCAGGCCCGTTGACCCCATATCTCCGATTTCCCAGACCGTAATGCCCGCGACCGATGGCTGCTTCGTGTTCATCGGCCCATTGCAGCGCGGCTTTGGCTGGGCCTGCGCGCACGAAGCTGGCTAGGCCTGTGGCAGAGGCATGGCAGCGATGGCCTGCTCAGGGTCGAACTCGGCGGCAGCTTGACGGGGCCGCGTGGATCTGTGCCGGCGCTCCGGATCGGCATGGATCCGCAGTGGCATCCTCCTCATCCTGATTCTTTCCATCGTCGCCGGCACGGCCTCGGGGTCCGCGCTGGTGGGTGACAGGTGCGCCGCGGGCTCGCAGTCCTCGTGCGGCGCCGGGATGCGCTGCACCTCCTGCTCCGCCACCTCGTCCACCCCGTTCGCCGCGGCGGCCTCCAACGCTGCCGGTCTCCATAGGAAGAACCAGAGGGCACGCGAAAGGGATTTTTACCCCTAGTTGGTTCCTACCCACGGGTTTTGCCCTTACTTTTCGAGCTTGCTCAGTTTTGTCCTTACTTTTTCCATTGAGGTCCCTCAAATGCCCTTTGGCCGTTTGACCAAAACTTTAAAAATTCATAACTAATTCATATGAACTCAGAAAAATGCAAATAAGATATCAAAATGTTCAGATAAACATTACCTTTATGAGCATATCATTTGCATTCAGGACAAAAACATCGTTTAAACAACCCAAGGTAATTATTGTTATTAACATTATTAAAAATGAATAGGTATAAACAATATTTTTTTGTGAATAAAAATTATATGCAAATGTAGGTGATGTTTTCTGAACATCCTGATAACTTATTTGCATTTTTCTGAGTGTGTATCAACTTGTTATGAATGTTCTAACGACTTTGACCATTATTTGGAAACTTCATAACAAGTTGATACGAACTCAGGAAAATGCAAATAAGTTATCAGGATGTTCAGAAAACATCACCTACATTTGCATGTAATTTTTATTCATGAAAAAATAGTGTTTATACCTATTTATTTTTAATAATGTTAATAATATTAATTACATCGGGTAGTTTAAATGATGCTTTTGTCCTGAATGCAAATGATATGCCCATAAAGGTAATGTTTATCTGAATATTTTGATATCTTATTTGCATTTTTATGAGTTCATATGAATTAGTTATGAATTTTCAAAGTTTTGGTCAAACGGTCAAAGGGCATTCGACGGACCTCGATGGAAAAAGTAAGGGCAAAACCGAGCAAGCTCGAAAAGTAAGGGCAAAACCCGTGGGTAGGAACCAACTAGGGGTAAAAATGCAATTGTCCCTTTTTTTTACCAAATTGTTTTCCCAGAGCCACTTACGTGGGGAGTGCAGGTTCAATTTCCGGAAAAGAGAAGGGCCTTTTTGCAATAGTTCCACGACGGGTGTGCGGGCAAACTAAAGCTCACATGATATTTTGGTCCATATATGTATCTGTACGAAGGAGGCCCAGCACCCAGGAACGGACTTAAAATTGAGATCAGCGATTTAGTACCACCTCGCCACCTCGTACGTGATCAAAACTAATGGGGAAAAAACTAATCGCAGGACGAAACCAAGAATATCACCTTGCTTTAATAGTAGTAGATAGAATTAGAGTAGGTAGATAGATAGATAGATAGAAGATATAGATAAGGGAGACCACATAAGTTGATACAGATCTTTCTTGAGTAACATAAGGGAGACCGGGTCAACAATCCAAAGAGGGTTAACGGTGAGGCACCAATTGAGCATGTACCTACCTGCAGGAAAGTCAACGAGATTGATGGGGCCAATCTGAATCCCTGTTGTTGAAATGCATCGCCTGTTGGTGTCACGCGTTGTAGTAGCCACATCTCGACCTGTTTCAATCCCCTTTCCCTACCGGATTATTCCTAGTCCCTCCTCGAGTATTTAACAAAAAACTACCATAATTCGCGAAACCGTGCCTACTGACTACCAATTTACGAATTTATGCAGAAAAGTACCACTTTTTTACTAATCTTTGACTAAAAACTACCATGTATGAAAAGTGCCCGATTCGACTCGTTTAAACTCGATTATGACAGGGATGGCCCACACGTAAGCATTGACCGTTACATTGACTGGAGCACTGCCGGCCGAGATCCGCCGCGGGCAGGCCCCAGGCCGCCGCCCGGCCGCTCGCCGTGCCTGCAGGTCGCGCCGCAGGGAGGTCCCAGTCCGCCACCCGGTCGCCATGGCCCCGTTTGTGCTTGTCGGCGTCCCATGACGCTGTCAGGGCGCTCCATGCGGGGAGCGGCGAGGAACAGCGGCTGCAGATTCCACCCCCCATCGAGCAGGTGACTCCTCGAGGCGGGGCGGGAGGCGGGGCAACTTCGGTGGCGAAGGGCACGGGGCGGGCGGCTCCGGCGGCTCCAGCGGCGACCCGCAGCTCTAGCGGCGAAGGGCGGCGGCGGCGGCGGCTCCAGCGAGGACCCGCGGCTCCAGCGGTTGCCGTGGCGAGCAGCTCCAGGGGCGAAGGGCAGTGGGCGACAGCCGCGGCCAAGGGCGGTGGCTCCAACGGCGAGAGGTTTCCGCGACTGCACCTGCGGCGAAGTGCGGCTCCGGCTGCACCTGTTGGCCACGCTGGCGCCTGAACTATGGGCCCGGCCTGGCAGAAACGTGACTAACCGTCACTAGTGCAGAACGTGCCTTCAGTGCCGGTTCGTGACGGCCTTTAGTTCCGGTTCACCAACCGGCACTAAAGAATGGGGACTAAAGATCCCTCCCCTTTAGTACCGGTTCGTCACGAACCGGCGCTAAAGAGCCACCATGTGGCACGAGCTAGGCCCGGGTGCATGTAGGACATTAGTACCGGTTGGTAACACCAACCGGTACTAAATGTTTGTGTTTTATTTTTAAATTTTTGCTTTAATTTTGTGTTTTCAATTTAATTTAGTGATTGTTTTACATTATAATGAGTTGTTAAATCGTTAGGTGAAAGTACCGCGGATTAGTTTCGACTGGATGCATTGGATCTATAGCTACTAGCTAGCTAAGTGATCAAGTATATCCATATCCATATTGTACTTGATCACCTAATTAGGTGATCAAGTATAATATATATGGATATGGCATATATATATATATACTTGATCACTTAGATAGGATCCATCCAGCTGAAACTAATCTGCGGGTTTTTTCATTAAATGATATAATAACTCATCATCATCATATAAAATCTCTTGCATCATATCATCAACATGAGTATATATACTCTAGCTAGCTAGCTAAAACTCATCGTAGTCATCATTATCACTATTTAATCATCATAGTAACTACCGCTATCTAATCACCACCAACAATAGCTTAAAGAAGAGACATTCGCTTGTACCAGAAGCAAAAATATCATCGAGTTCAACATGATTGTCATGATATATTATAAGCGTTCATATATAACACCACAAAAGCAAATCACTCTTTGAGATTAAGTTCAGAACGAAGAACACGGACATGAAAGGACAAGTACTAAGAGCATGAACTAGCTAAATCACTCCTGCTACTCTCTCTCTCTCAGGTAAAATAGCATAGAACATGTATAGCTCTCCTGATTCATCATACTGGAGCATGTAGATGAACCTGTCTCCTAATCGTGGGCTGCGCTTCTCATTGCTGCCCCCTAGTACTTCTCTGCGATCGTTAACAATTTTCCTCCAATCTTTCACTATTAAGCATTCATCGCTTCTAGAAATCCTGAATGCACTCATGTGCAATGCAGAATATCTTGGCCGTAAGCTAACAATTGACATGCGACCTTTAGTCTCGATCCCCTGAGGCACAACTGTCATCGGGAGTCCCTGTTGAAGAACATCGTATAGTACTTAATTAATATACTTAGCAATGAAAGTTTAGCAAAAAAATTATGTATGCAAAAGATGCACTGAGGACAAACAGTAAAAATCTTACCATCATTCCTAAATAGATGTGACCGTAGTTCAACACGATCACTATTGATCGCAAGTTTTGAATACTAACATTTCTAAGTGCAGGAAGAAAATTTGTCTTGACAGTATGAAGATCCTCAAGCCATGAAACATAATGACTTATCTCTTCGCAGTTTAGTTCAGCTCCGGGACAGTAGTAGGTCCTATCTACCAAGCGCCGGACATATTTGCTTGAATGAAAATAAGCTGTCAATAAAAATTAGTTGTCAATTATTTTTGAATAAGTAATATCAAAGACAAAAATATAGTTGAGAAGAACTCACATAATGGTAGAACTGGAAGGCGTCTGCACATCGACCCGTATGTCTTTATTAACTTCAATATCATCTTCCGGACGAATACCAAAGGTGATAATCATACCAGGCTCAAATGCATAAGCCTTGCATAGTGCTTGCCAAGTTTTGCATTCAAAATAGGTATACGTGTTTGCATTTTATACTTTGACGTTGAAAGTATAACCATGCTCGGTTTTCAGGTAAACTCTCTTTACCACCATAGTTTCCATATCATTGAAACCTATCTTATCCAAACCAAAAATTCTTGCATGGCAGGGGATGCGCTAGTAGAATAGTGAAAATTAAAAATTATAAGTTAGGCAAATGAAGCAAATATAAGTCATTCTTAATTACGAAAACAGACTTATCGTTGTGACTTACTGTATCGAATTCGAAGGCAAATGAAGCAAATATAAGTGATGTTGAATCGCCTATCATCAACAAGGAAATTTCTGTCGCACGGGCCGCGCTGGTCTTCACAGTATTCACACATAATGAAATTTTTTCCGTTGTCAGACTACATTTCATATGTTCATATAGGCGAAACATTAAACACTTACTGATTCAATTAATTCAACTAATTCAACTAAGTATTTACTAAAAATAAACTAGTTATACTAATTCAAATAATCACATATACATAACTTTAATTAGTTCAAGTAATCTCATATACCTAAATTTTCCTGCTAAAAATAAACTAGTTCTATTAATTCAACTAGTTCAATTAAGCATTTACTAAAAATAAACTAGTTATATTAATTCAACTAGTTCAAATAATCTCATATACATAAATTTTCTTACTAAAAATAAACTAGTTATATTAATTCAATTAGTTCAACTAAGCATTTACTAAAAATAAACTAGTTATATTAATTCAACTAGTTCAAATAATCTCATATACATAAATTTTCTTACTAAAAATAAACTAGTTATATTAATTCAACTAGTTCAACTAAGCATTTACTAAAAATAAACTAGTTATATTAATTCAAATAATCTCATATACCTAAATTTTAATTAGTTCAAATAATCTCATATACCTAAATTTTCTTACTAAAAATAAACTAGTTCTATTAATTCAACTAGTTCAACTAAGCATTTACTAAAAATAAACTAGTTATATTAATTCAACTAATTCAAATAATCTCATATACCTACATTTTCTTCCTAAAAATAAACTAGTTCTAATTCATTTAACATTAACATTTTCTAACATTCTAAAAATAAACTAGTTATATTAATTAATTAATCTAAACAACAGAAAACAGAAAATAAGTAAAAAAAAATGTGTGTGTGTGTATGTGTGTATGTACATGTGTGTGTAGTGTGTGTGTGTGTGTGTATGCGTGTGTGTATGTGTGTGTGGTACGATCGAGCGGGCGTACTGGCGGCGGGGGCGGCGATGACGGGCGGCGGGGACGGCGACGACGGGCGGCGACGGGAGCGGCGACGACTACGGGCGGCGGGGGCGCGCGGCGACGACGACGACGGGCGGTGGGCGGCGGGGACGGCGACGACGTGCGGCGGGGGCGGCGACGGCGGGCGGCGGGAGCGACGGCACGGTGGCGTCGGCGTCGGCGCAGATCGATGTCGCGCGAGAAGTGGTCAACGATAACTGATTTTTCGTAAGTGTAGTATATATAGGAGGGGCCTTTAGTACCGGTTGGAGCCTCCAACTGATACTAAAGGCCAATTTTGACCAGCCCAAGCGACGGGAAACGAGGGCATTTAGTATCTGTTGGTGGCTCCAACCGGTACTAAAGGGCAACACATTAGTACCGGTTGGAGCCACAAACCGGTACTAATGGTCATGTGCTGCCACCCGCAAAGCTCTTTTTTAGTCCCACCTCGCCAAGCGAAGGGCAGCCGCACTGGTTTATAAACCCAGCCGCGGCTACCCTTTCGAACTCCTCTAAATAGCAGGCTTCTGGGCCTAACTAGGGCGCGCTGCCCTATAAGCCTGCTGGTCCTTCTGGGCCTGAATTTGCACACCCTAGGTCTGACAGGCCCACCGGGCAGCGCCCCAACAATTTTTTATATATTTTTTCTTTTCTGCATTATTTATTTTCTTCTATTTATTTTTGAGTAATTTTTTATATAGTTTTTTCTTTTCTGCTTTATTTTTTCTTCTATTTATTTCTGAGTAGTTTTTTTGCTGTATTTAGTTTCTTTGTGAATATTTTTGCTTTATATAATTTTTTTCTTTTCTGCATTATTTATTTTCTTCTATATTTTTGAGTAATTTTTTATATAGTTTTTTCTTTTCTGCTTTATTTCTTTTCTTCTATTTATTTCTGAGTAGTTTTTTTGCTGTATTTACTTTCTTTGTGAATATTTTTGCTTTATATATTTTTTCGGCATTATTTATTTTTTGCTATTTATTTTTGATTAATTTTTTTATATAGTTTTTCTTTCTTGCTTTTTCAGAGTTCGTTTTGTTGTGATTGACTGAGAAACAACAAATGATGTCAGAACGTGTTGGAAATTGGTGACGTCGCTTTGAATGCTGCATAATGCCGGTTCAAAAAAGGTCTGGAGTTCAAATAAGTTAAAAAAATGAAGTGCCCGTGTAACTGATGAGTTCTCGTCTGAAACCCTGATACTCTGAAAGAGATTGTCCAGTTTGTACACGAAGTTCGTCCAGTTTTTGCCGTGACCCTCTCTACTCATTCGCACATGCTATGCGGGTGAAATGATGATACCTTCAACATTTTCAGAGTTTGTTTTGTAGTGATTTTCATTTTCACGGTCATTTAGCTTTGATCTAAACAAATCGGTGACTGAAAAACAGCAAATGATGTCAGAACATGTTGGAAATTGATGACGTCGCTTCGAATGCTGCATAATGCCGGCTCAAAAAAAGTCTGGAGTTCAAATAAGTTAAAAAAAATGAAGTGCCCGTGTAACTGATGAGTTCTCGTCCGAAACCGGTGAAGACTCATATTGATTCCACAAATTGTACACATAAGAGTTCAATGAAGACCAAATGCTTATGATAGTTTGAGAAGTAACATATTTAAATTGTGCATCTGAACGCAAAAAAAAATACATTGATCAGTACCGCCTTTCAGCCAAATCACGCTACTGCTACAGAGAAGTACATATAAAAAATACATTGATCATCAATGATCTTTTTGTATAGAATCTAAATTGTCAATAGGAATCTACCACCGATTTAAGAACCAACGAAGACTCCTATTGCAGCCACAGATCCTACACATAGAGTTTAATGAAGACCAACTGCTTGTGATAGTTTGAGAAGTAACATATTTAAGGTGGTCAAAATCTTGCTAGGGGAGCGAGGTGGGACTAAAAATAGCCCTGCCACAACCTCTTTAGTACCGGTTCGTGCCACGAACCGGTACTAAAGGTGCTGGCCGGGCACCAGCATCTTTAGTACCGGTTCGTGGCACGAACCGGTACTAAAGATTCGCAATGAACCGGTACTAAAGATCTCCTCCCGCCTAGTCATTTGAACCGGTACTAATGTTTCTCAGATTTGATCCTTATTCTACTAGTGCGTGGTGAAGCAGGCGGTTCCACGACTTGGTAGTTTTTTGCCACTGATTAGGTAAAAAGTGGTAGTTTTCCGCACAAAATCCTAAAGTGGTAATTTCTGGGCATGTTTCCATGAAATGTGGTAGTTTTTGGTTAAATACTCTCCCTCCTCCCAGACTTCCTCTACTCTGCTGCTTCTTTACACTTGCCTGCACATTAGTTATGTTGTGCCTTCCTTGAGTTTTTTCAGAGGCGAGTCGAAGTTGGGATTATGAGTCACACGTGTGTGTTATCATATTTTCCCCAAACTTAATTTATCAGCATGATATTATTTACATTGATTGTATATAAGCCAGTTTGTTACAACAGTGCCAAGGTTCTGATAAATTAGCTGATCACATTTTTGATAAATATTTTTATAGAACACTTCTGTTTATAAGAGTAGGTAAATCTATAGATGTCGCAGATTTTTATTTTCACAGGGTTCCACTGTTCGACGAGGTCATGGATTTCCATGCAGACCACCTCACCGATCATAACCACCTATTATAATCTGTCCACCAACCCAGTGGATGATATTGAGAACCGCCACATGCATACACCACTTAACAGAGTTTTGTTAGGTTCATGAAGGCCCAGAAATCTTCTGTGTTACGGTATGATATGTGTGAATTTCCCTACCATTCATTTGGTCCTTCTTTTCAAGCTAAACATGTTCTCATTAGTTAGTTCATGTAGCACTTCATATTTTGGGATTTTTTTGAAACGGAGGCAAAAGATTTGCCTCATATATTAATTGAGGAGGAAAAAGAGTTTGTTACAACACAGTGCCAAGAAACGGCATGGCAATTACTCTCGCAATAAGAAAGATCCTAAATTTTTCGCCCCGGCTTTAACCCAAAGGTTAGACTCTTCGATCACATTGTTTAGCAAGACATGCGGAGGGGCACTCTTGTGTCTAACACCCTTGCATTACGCTCATTCCAGATCACCCATGAAACCAACATGGTTATCGAAGCCGGATGGAAAATATGATAACATGCTGATAAATTAAGTTTGAGCACCGAGGGCACCGAGGGCACCGCCAACCTGTTCCAGCAGTAACTGCTTCCGGAACGCACGCATCTCTTGCTACTGCTTCCATCGCCCAGAATTTCTCACCGGATGCTAGTAAAACTTCATGCTTGTTTATTTTGGGAATTTTATTCAAATTTTTTTCAGATCCAGTAAAATTTGCTTCTGATGCACATCAAATTTCCTTTGATCTGGTGCAGTATTTTATTTTGTTTCCAACGCAACACAAAATTGCATCCACTGACCACTGGCTAGACATTTTGCTTCTACTGGAATTAAAGTTTGGTTGGACCGGAAAAAAAATTAGGCCCAAGAACTTTGCTTCCAGGTAACAGAACGTTGCATCCAAGAGTTGAAAATTTTGAGTCCATGTATCATTTTTATTATGTTTCCAAGACAAGAAAACTTTGCTTCCATCCAATACAGAAGTGTTTCATCAATGAGTTAATTTGCTTCTAACTGAGCAATGGACAAGAAAATATCATTTTTATTACGTTTGCAAGACATTTTATTTTATTTTATCAAGTTATTCTGTGCTTCATCCGTTCATACACCATCTTCATGTGCTACAAATTTGCTTCCTCCAAGGCGATAACAATACAATGGTTTTAAGTTCATGTCGCATGTTTCCTATGGACTATAGACTTGCTTCGCTTCATATAGGTTTGTGCGATCAGATTCAAGTGTTGTCATGCTTCTTAATGCATGCACCGTTCTCTTCATCCTGCTTCAGTATTGGATCAGTATGATCTGCTCCGGCCTGCTTCAGTATGATCAGCTTCGGCCTGCTTCATTATTTCCAGTGAAGAGTGAACTGAAAAGATATAAAGTGTAGTACGCTGGCATTTATGAAAAATATGTGACTAATCTATGTAAGCAAAATACATGACCAAGGAAGACATATCATATTGGAGCGTGTCATATTACAGCGGTGATAATAATGACAACAAATATGTAAAAGATGCAGAAAGTACAAAAGTAAACCATGGACACTATAATTTAGAATCTCTATGAAACACATAATAAGCATAAAAAACAGTGCTACCTCAACATAACTCATTTCAATTGGAAGCATGCAAATGTGAATAGAAATTATAAACCCATCAGCTAATACTAAGCATATGTGTATGCTTGGATGCATGAAAATAAATCAACAAGGGGTAGTAGTGCAAGCATGCAGGAGATGATACACATGCAGACAAGCATGGCCTACTAGTATTGCCTGATGCAAATCTTAAACACAAGTAATGAATCACGCATGGTATTGGTCGAACCAAATTTCAGTATAATGGAAGCATATATGAAAAGGAATGGTCACAACTATTGTGCTACAAGAAATAGATGAGAGGCCGGCAGATTTGCAATTTGGAAAGCTAGCCACAAGGATCGACATGCGCAGCCAAGGCCTTCTGGTGTAGTTGGCCATGCGGACAGGAAGATGAAGGCCATCCATGCTGTAAGTAGAGAGTAAACAACGGATGGTGGGAGATGTAGCGGCGAGGTCGATCGGCAGCTGTGTCGAGTGGGGCAGGGCCGGGAAGCCATCTGGGCGGCATTGTTGGAGATAACAATGGCATGGAGGAAGCACAAGGGCTATGTATGGTTTCCAACAGTATTGACAAAAATATTACTATGGATGAAAATTAAATAGAACAAACAAAAATATGTAATATAATATGGAATCATTGTATATTTCAATGGGAGACCTAAAAAGTTATCTATGGTATAGAAACAAAAATAGTAAATCAAGAAGCACAGTTGTTGTGTCGCAATCCATTAGTGTATAAGAAGCACCACATAGGAGACCTGGAAAGCATGGATGCTCTGAAGCAAATTTTGTCAGTATCACAACATATATGATACTTATTGGAAGCATAGAAATTTTAAAACGCAAAATAGCATGCTTGCAACAAAGATCTGGGTGCAAAATTCTGTGATAAACAAACAAATTTCAGCAAGCCTAAGTGGGAGTTCTGTGAGTTTACACCAAAAAATAGTGTGCAAAGACACGAAATCAACATGGTTATCAATTTAAATAAGAATACACAGAAACATGAGCATATTTAGACTACAATACTACAGTATCAAATGATATCTTTCTAGATATGTGCTTCAAGATTGCAAAATAAACCAAAGCATAGAACAAAATTGAGGATGCACCATGGCTTAGTGATGTCATACACACCTACTGCCTGTGAGAGCCATTGGTGCAGGGATAGGATGCAAACACACGCTTGATGCAATCTAATTTAAATTCAGATGTTATCTATACACATGAAATAAAAGTGACAAGTACAATTACAGTGTCGCAATCAGTCAATACATAGGAAGCACATATATGGACCTAGGAAGTACGGAGGCTCTGACGCAAAGTAATTTGCGGCCAACATGCATGGGTATGCTTGTTCCTTGTTTCATGTCACCAACATACACAATTCACCATGTCTTCATTTTTGCCCAATGGAAGCAAACTTTTTACTCCACAGAAGCATATATACTACAATTAAGAAGCAAGGCAAGTATGAAGCATGGAAAGGATTCTATGGAAACATAACTAGTATTACTTGGAAACATGGAAATGTGAAAATGGAACAAAAAATATTGCGACCAACATGGGGACGCATATTTGTGTTATGTACACACCAAAATCACATAAACTGGTCGATGGTTTACTGATCCAATAGCCACGTTGAATAGGAAGCATGAAAATAGTGCCCTGAGCATATAAGTGGTATTACTTGGAAGCATGGATTTTTGAAAAACATGGACGACTCTTTTGTAGTCATTGTTAAGTGTCACCTGACAACATATGGAATGTAATGTATTAGCATTTCTGAAAAAAATTGTGTTAGAAGGGATAAAGTGGTAGATTCGCTGTGTGGTGGAATTAGTTGTATGAAAGCAATAAATTATAACTATATAACTATATATAACTATATATATATATATATATATATATATATATATATATATATATATATATATATAGGACAAATTTTTCCTACTACCGGGTGTAGTTACACCCATTTTTATTTTGTACGTTTTAGGTAGTATCTACCATACCCCAGTGTATGTATGTGTAGTATGTAGTATGTAAGAATATTTAGGTAGTATATATACTATTTTTTAGGTAGTATGTAGTATATTTTTAGCATACTTTTTTTTACGTACAAATATGTACGTATTTTCACAAATATGATAAAAACATGGGCTCACATGCAATTTTTTCACATAACTCGCTTTGGAGTATCTTAGATATAGTATATGAACATACTAAAAATGATAAAGTAGTATATATAATACCACATAGTATTATATGAGAAATGGGTGTAGCTACACCCGGTAGTAGGATGCATTTTCCCATATATATATATATATATATATATATATATATATATATATATATATATATATATATATATATATATATGACTGATGACATCAATAATGTAGGAAGCACGTGATATTCACTCAATAATACGGCAGATAACATTGGCATTAGTAAGCTTGATGCCATAATGAGGATGCATCTGTTGGTGACAGTGGCATGGAAGCATTTTTCTAGACGAGCGTATCAGAAAGGGAACAATTTAGAAGCATTCGTGTATGAAGCTGCAAAAAATGCAAAGGGTGCAATTTTAGTCTTAAGTGGAAGCATGAAATTTTATAAAGTGAAAACAAAACATATTTACCGAATTGTGGGTACATACACTAGGAAGCTCTGTATACAGGAAGCATTGCACGAAGCATTGAAATAAAAATTTGACAGTATTTGTCAAATTGATTTGAAGCTCTGAGAAGTATTGAAACAAATGAATTTCAAAACAATACTAGGCAGGCAATGGACATAAATAACAATTATAATCCGGCTGCTGGATGAATTACACAGAACATTCCGTTGCAAAATTTACAAATCCCCAAATCTGGGGCGATGGACGAAGTGCACATGCCTTGGAGATGGGGCACTTCAAACAGGGCGGAATTTTACAACGCAAATGCCTGCTCTCCGGCCGGCCGGTGTAACCCCGGATGCAGCCGATTCAATCGGTGGGGGAGCCTGGCGATGGACGAGACGCCGTGGCGGATGAGGTGCTCGACCCCCTAATGCCCAGAGTTCGCACCGGTGGAGAGGACTAGTGGGCAGCCGTGCTGCTCGGCGGTGGGCGTTGTTGGCCGGCGAAGTAGCGATGAGAGAGCAGTGGAGGAGTGGATCTCGCGGCGCGAGGCTTGGGCGAGGCGAGCGATCAGGATGATGGGGTCACGAGGGATTAGGGGGAGGGGATTATGCGGGGGATTCGCTTGGGGATTTTTTTTATTCTTTCCTTTTATTATAAACCGCGTCAAAATCTAGAGCGTCGGATTTCGAACGAATTGAGGGCATCCAAGCGGTCTGACGTTGTCGTTCCTTCAGACTATAGATAGGAAGTGTTTACCATACCTAATTCATGATTTTTCCCAGTTGTCGAATCCCTGGTCACTGTTAATTTATTGAGTCTCAAGGTCATTTCGATTATTTATGTAATTTCTGCTTGATATTTAACCATTACCAATTGGAGATTTGGATTGAGTGATCAATACTGCCACCGTTCGTGACCACCCAGTTACTAATTTCGTTGAGAGAAGCTTTGATCTATACTTTTATTATTGTCTTTCCTATCCTCTGTGAAGATTCTGTTCTCTGTGGAGATTCTTTTCTAATGTCCATCAACGAGATGTGATCAAAATAGAAGCAGCCATCTTACTAAGCATACACTATTTTCATCTAGCATTTTTTTGTCTGATATATATATTCAAGAAGCTTGCAAATTGCAAAAGCTTTTTCCGAGCGCTAATGCTCCACTACCAATTGTGTTATGCCCACATTTGTATTCTTCCAATTTATGGTTATGTTATTCGCACATTTGTGTGCTAAGTTCATCTCTCTTTTGTATCAGCTACCCTGTATCTCCTTCAAAGTAACATGTAACATATACAGGTGATGCTAAAACCGGTGCAAGCAAAGATCGTGCATACAGACTTGCCAACACATGGTGTATTTTTGTGTATGTGTAGGTTGTCTTTCAGGCAGTAAAAGTATTTTTATTGTCGGTCATTTGTTGTAAATTGATATGCATATATGGAATTTTGTTACCCCATTTAGTTTATTTAAATTTTGCCATCATGTTTCATTGTACATACGTTTGTAGTACAATCAACTCCGGATAATTCTAAGAGAAGTAAATTACATTCTTTTTGGATTGTAATTATATATCTTCTTTCTACAATATACCAAGTTTACTTACATTGACTATTTTAATATGTATATTTAAAGTTAACCAGAATTTCCACACCTCCTATGTCTCCTCTAAGAATGCACCTCACTTATCTTGATTATTGCATACCGATATCCCGCAGCAACGCACGGGGGGTATCATCTAGTATTCTTGATGGTGTTACCAAGGTGTGGTACATACATACTTGGCTGACAAGAAACACCAGTACGCCCTCCCCGCACCGTGGCGAGGCACATCAACATACATTTATAGCCATATTGTTTCACATCGGACATTATATTGCGCGAATGTCTGCGCGATAACTCATGGGTGCGATGCGATTTGCACCCGGCGATGGGTAGCATGCAGTTTGTGATCCCTTATAATGCATGCATGTTCAGTGATCATTGCATGCCAAGCCTAGGGAGGGCAGGTTTGCTCCCTAGTCCAGTCCTACCATATAGTCCATTCTTTCCAATACGGGGTGTTAGGGTTTGCGAGGAAGCCTTTGACAAACAGTTGCACTATTATGATCATGACCACACGTTATTTGAAATCTACGAATCTAATAGCATCAACTTCATGTCACCTAAAATACATAATAATGATGGAGTATTTGCTGATCAAACGGTTGTATCGAATCATTAGACGGTTGGTAATTTGGAACGGAGGGTGTACATATGTATGGTTTGACTCTGTCAAGCCACCCCGTCCAGTCGTCCAACTCAGCTTCATCTCCAATTAATCATCTATCCTTTTCACTGTCCATATCAGTGCCAGCACATACTATCATGGATAAAAAAATGCAAACCTACGTAATATGTTACGTAAAACCTACGTTTCTTTCCTTTCTCAACCAATCATCTCCCACCTGAATTTCTCGGGGTGGGTCTGGTTCCTTTTTTCTTCCAATCAAAACAGGCCAAGTCAGCGTGTACATAAGTTTCGTAAGAATTTTTAAGTAGGTGTAGCAAAACTCATCATGGATAGTACACATGTAACTTTTACGACCATCTCCACCGAGCACCGATCCAGACAAGGACGTCCGTGTACCCGGCCGGCTCTTGTTGGGCGGTCCGGCCGGCTCTTGTTGGGCGATCAAAACAAGACGCTGTACGTGTTTGTGTGAGTGAGATGCCGTTGTTTGACGACCAGATCAGCGCTGGCGCGCTAGCTCGCTCTATATGTATTCTTCCGATCAAGTGACCAGCCACCATTGCAGCAGCAAAAGTTCGTAGCTCGCAAGATCACGTACATCTGTGTGCCGATCGTCAAGAATGGCGTCCTCGCGCCGCGCCCTGCCCGTGGCGACCCTGGCCCTCCGGGTCCTCGCGCTGCTCCTCCTCGCGACCTCCATCATCATCATCGCCACCGCTGAACTCCAGGACAGCATCTTCGAGCCGCAAGGCATCATCACGTTCAAGGATATATACGCGTACCAGTAAGAAAGATCCACAAAACTAAATCTCCGTTCTGGCCGGCCGGCGATGGCATCTCAAATTGTCAATACATGTTCGACTGTCAGGTATGTGCTGGCCGTGGGTGTCATCGGGTGCGCCTACAATCTGGTAGCGGCTTTGTTCGTGGCGATCAACGTCGCCGGGAGGAGAAAGATGATCGGCGGCGGCGAGGCCGGCACCGTGCTCCTCATCTGCGCCGACGTCGTAAGTATCTATCAACTCCAACAAGTTCCCTGTACGCTGGCTAGTGATATCTCATTTCATTTTTGCCTAAAAAATGAAGGTGTGCGCTGTGCTTGTTGCCACGGGAGGGGCGGCGGGCTTGGGTATCACGGTGGAGGCCCAGCGGCAGATCGGCAAATCCTTGGATTCAGTCTCCAAGACATTCTTCATCAGGGTTGACATCTCCTGCGGCGCGCTGTTGCTCGCATCCCTCTGCATCGTGTTCATCGTCATGCTCTCCTCTTTCTCACTCACCAAGTAGCTAGCATCGGCCTATCTGCTTTAGAAATTTGTTTAAATTTCTGGTGTGTCCAAGATTGAGGGTTTCAGTTCTTATCTGGTGGCCTACGGATGGGTTGTGGATCTTGCGTGATCCCTGGCTGGGCTGTACCTGGCCGTCGTGCCTGCAGTCTGTAAGTAGACTTTGGTAGAACTTGCTTGCGTAGCTTTTGGTTCTGGTTGGCTGTAGCGGTATTAGACCAGTTGGTTTTATTATATGAAAAAATGAAAATCGAAGAGGGTGGCCTCTATTTTCATTAGAAAAAACAAGTAGCTAGTGATATTGTTTTAGACTTATTTTTTTTGCTTGCCACTGTTTTCAATGACGTAAAAAGGAACCCTTTATAATTTGTATTTTTGAAAGGTACGGTGCACATTCTTTTTCTTTTAAGGAAAGATGTGTGAAATCGCTCCTAGGCGGTCATCTGTGGGCACGGCCAATTTCCGACAATGCGTCAACCATGCCAGAGTATTACATATTTCAACATACCCCCCCCCCCCCCCCCCCCCCCCCCGACGACGGACACACATAGATAGTATTGCCGCGGACTACTGAAAATTCCGTGTCGAAATCTGCCTCCACGCCTTGGGCCATGGAATCTTGACGATTAAGTGTCACCCATATTGTATACGAGGGCGTGTGTAAAATGTAGGGTGAATAAGGGACACAAAGACCTTGTTGAATCACTTCAACCGAGTGGCAGGGATGAGGCACATGATGTACCTACGTTCGGATCCTCAAGATGGTAAAAGCTCTTTTTCCTACCTTTTATCGAAAAAGGCTTTCGCCCCACTTTATAAATAAAGCAACCACCGAGCACAAACTTCATAAGGTATCAATCCAAACACACACACACACACACACACACACACACACACACACACACACACACACACACACACACAAACATGTCCTGCCTTTTAATGTGCATTCTTTCAAAAGTTTACAAAATGCTTGGTGGAAACTAATTTAGGGTAGATCTAAACTAGCGGTGACGTTGTATATGGCTTGCTACAAGGGAGCTCCATGGCATAGATCAATATGGCTTGCGTATCACACGGTTTCTGCTCCGGCGCAAGTTCACTTGCACTCCTTTGAGTTGTCGTGGCCTTTCAACATGTTTCCTCTTACCCCTTCTTTTTACATGTGAGTTAAGAAGGTAAGAGTTAATCGGACCACTAATTAGTGAGATCAACGGCTCAGATCTAATATATACTCTTACCTCTCATGTGAAAAGAGGAGGTAAGAGGGAGCATATTAAAACTACTCATATCTTGAGGTCAAGGCTTGATGATCTTCCATTTTCGACTTATAGACGACTCCAATATAAGAAAAAGGATAATTTAGTTTGTTTTAAGCTCTGAATTATTTATAGTTTTTTTCCCTTATTCGATAAAAGTCCTTGCCTTGCAAGTTACGGTACAAGTGACATAGAAGCTTCCTTCACATTCCCAATCACATACACGTATCTTACCAAATTTCATATGGATAAGATATGGCAAATTTTAGCATGGTCCCTCTTACCTCCCCTTTTCACATGAGAGGTAAAAGACTAAGAGTATATAACAGATCTGAGCCATTGATTTGATTAAGTAGTGGTCTAATTAAGTCTTGCCTTCTCACGTCCCATGTGAAAAGAGGGGGTAAGAAGAAGCATGTTAAAATTACTCATAAGATATTTATATGTGTACATATTCTAGCATATTTTTTTAAGGTAGGGGTTGTTGAAGGGAGCCCTAATGTTGTGGCTAGTGCCCGCCCTACATCGACGAATCAGGAGTGGAACTATGTTCCCGAAAACCAAGATTATTGCCCTACAGACTTGGTTTTGGACCACCCGTCCATGCCAAACAAAATTATTATTCGGTCATTGCAAAGAATAGTGCCCGAATGGTAGACCCCGGCCAACTTGAAACTTGCGGGACCATGCACGAGCGCTTGGTTCTATTGATTCTTATTGTTGTTTTTTCTATTTTCTTGTCTATCGATTTTTATCATTTTCCCCTATTTTAATTCTTATTTTATTTAAAAGAAATTGTCATCTTGTCCTTGTTTTATTTTCCTTTTTGGGTTATATATTTTTAATACATGATTTTATTTCATAATTCATGTAGTTTTTTGAAAATTTCATAAACATTTGGACATATTTTGAACATTTATCAACATGCTTTTAAAATATGTAAATAATTTTGAAAATTCATAACTATTTTTTAAGCTTAATGAATATTTGAAAAATTCATGAACAAATTTTTAAAAGTTTCTTTTACATATCAAACACCGATAGTCGATTTTCTTTAGTAGGAGTTTTTGGATCATTTTCAATTGATTTTTTCTTAGAGGGAACTACCGCGTGAAAAGCACTAATGCTAGGCTATAGGCTATAGCACTTCATGGGTTGGCCCACTCGCATGATTAGTGCATATGCTTAGGTATAAGCAGACAAAAGAAGCTCCAGTGTGTAACTTCTTTGAGAGTACAACGATACTTTAAAATAAGTTAGATCAACCATATAGGTTTATTGCATAATGATTATGGGATACAAGCAATAGTTTTGCTGGAGGTGAGCCAAACATAGCGCCATTCTTTAGTAGAACTTTATTAAGTAATGATACAGTTTACATAGCATGGGGCTCTAACTCTGGTTCATAATTTTGTCAAAAATTGTGGACCTCTAAAAGCCCAGCTCATGCATTTGGGCCAGAATAACCAAGGCTAACATTAATACATCTTCATCTATTTGCAAGCTCACAAATAGACAAGCAATTTCCCTAAAAATTAGGCAGACATCAGCCGCAAATGCTATCTATCGTTCACTCCGAGAGATACATAGTCCCCACATACAACGAGTGTCATGCGGGTGGGCCCAATAAATGCAAGCGGTTTTACTCTCTCTTTTTGCGGCATCCTTCTACAAGAGTAGCTTGGTCGTATATCTTCTCAGGTTGTTTTCTTCTACTACCTCCGTCCCAAAATAGATGGCGTATTAATTAAGTCAAAAGGTCAATGTTTTCTAACGTTGACCAAGTATATATAAAAAATATGAACATGAAAAATACCAAATCAATATCAATATCATCACAATTATATATATTTTTATAATATATTTATTCATTATTATAGTTGTTGATATCCTTTTCCATATATATGATCAAAATAAGAAGCATAGATTTTTTTACTGCCTTTATACGCCAAAAATACGAATAGTAAATTAAAAAAATACTGGAAAAAAACTAAAAATTCTAAAATTATAGGATAAGAAATTTAGTCGACCATTCTACTCGTGTGTGGAGTTTCATGATGTATTGACATCCATGGTATTTTTTGTGAAGAAAATAAAATTGGTTCCATAATATTCATCAAAGTGTGTTTTTTAATATAGTTTTGATTTTATTATTTTTGCCCAGATAAGCACGGATGTGATTTCTTCTTGAAACTTCATACGCGAGTATACCAGTTGACCAACTATATTACAAAAAAGTTTCCGGTTTTTTTAGTTTACTATTCATAAAGGGTGCACATGGAACCATGTTCACCAAATCAGCGTCCCTTTATATGCCATCTACTTGGGGACAAAGGGAGTATTTTTCTTATTTTTCCTTTAACGTTTTTATTTTATATTTTCTCTTTATTTATTTATTTTAGTCATGTTCTTTTTATGGTTTATTTGTTTCAAATTTTGTTGTTCCATTTTTTTTCTTTTTTAATAAATATAAATATGTGAGAAGTAAAAAATATAATTTTTATAAGTAAATATTTTCAAAAACATGAAGGACTTTTTTCAAATAGTGTTGAACAATTACCATAAATGTAAAATATTTTTTATTACTTGGAAAATATCTAGATACACAATGAATACTTTTTAAATACATAATGAACGAGTAAAATATATTTATATTATAAAATTTAAAGTTATTTATAGTAAAAGGAACATTCTTAAATAAGTTCAAACAATTTTTGGACATTAAAGGCATAATGGACCGCCCACCTAAAAACACCATAGCGACCTGCGCACTACCATAAATACGCGGTGACTACATATCGTGAGTTTTATCATACGCTCGACTGATGGATCACGCCGCTTTTTAGCTGGGCCAGCCAACTTCTCCTCGCTCACTTCCGGATTGATTCGCTCACTCGTTGTTCTGGTTTTGGTCTAGTCCTTTTTGTTTTTTCTTCTGTTTTTTTCCTTTTGCATCTTCATTTGTATCTTCGGTTTTCTTTGTATCTTCTCGGTTTTGTTTATTTTCTTTGTTTTCACCCTTTTTTGTTCCATTCATGGTTTCTTTGGTTTCTTTTCTTGTTTTTTCTTTCTTGGTTCCCACTATTTTTTCTCTTTTCTCTATTACTTTGTTTTCTTGATTTTCTTTGTTTTTATTTTTTTATTCTTATTGGTTTCTTTGTATTCATTGTACATATTTTGTATGCAATAGGAACATTTTTACATAGAATTTTTAATTTTTCCAAATACATGAATAACATTTTGTTAAAACTTATATTGTTTTGATGTCTACTTTTTCCAGACACATTGTACATTTTTGTATACATCAGGATAATTGTTATATACATGTTAAACATTTTAGAAATGCAAAATAAATATATTTTTAAACATATATATTTTTATTTACTCTTTGCATAAACATTGTTCATTTTTTGTATACATCAAGAACATTTTGTATAGCTATGGAAAGAGTAACTTGCAAGGAAGTAAGAGTACAAGGGTTAGAGAATGCAAACACATGGGACAGTGTGATATGTTTCACATTGTTCGCATAGTTGGTGATATCTACTCCGGGTTGATGGAGTTTTGAAAAAAAATGGTTTCAAGATCACAAGGATCTCGATTGCGTCACCAACTAAGTGAGCGATTAAACGCAATTAGCCTATTACATAATGGCTTGCACCAAGAAGACTCACTAAAGGGTAGATCTTTGCATTTAGAAGACGATCTCTAAGCTTTGTATGAACTCTTGGTTCCATCACAACTTGAGAACTGAAGCCTATAAAGTGACTCATAACTGTCTAGGTGGCACATACCCTCCAAGTAGAACAACCAAAGCCAAGTCACTAATAAAATTTCTCTCTCACACACACACAAAGGTTATGAATGGTCTAAGAAGGGTTGAACACCAGTAGGAGTTCAAGAATAAGGGGGAGCTTGTGCTTCAAAGCAGAGATGAAGTGTTCATGGAATCGCCCAAAACAATCTTGCTTTATCTTCCCTTCTTGCTTGGAGCACTCTTCTTCTAGTCTTGAACATGTGGTAGTGGGAATGGAGTGGAATGACTTCAAGTTCTTTTCGCACCAAGGGGTATCCAAGTCTATATATAGAGCTCAGCATAAATCTTACCAATACCTTGAAATTTAACTCCTGCAGGAGAAGCGGCGAATAATCTCGAAATTAGCAGACACGTCCAAAATTTGAATAGTGGGAGCAAACCATGTAAGCCTCACAGAAAACATAATACCCGGAAGTACTAGGAAGGAAATTGATGAAGTTTCTTGACAACAAAGTAGAATCTTTTCTTCGTTCATGGAATTAGCTCAGAAGTACCATGTAAATCTAATTGTTTCTCAGCGGGAATTTTGGAGGATTAGAATCTTTTGGAATTTTCCTATGTTGGTCGTTTCATTCCTAGGGTTGAATTCTATAGGAATTTTTTATAAATAATTATTCTTAGTATTCAATCCTATAAGAAAAAAAGTCATATAGGAATGTTTCCTAATGAATCACGTGTACTGCATTTCATAGAGAATCTAACATCCACTCCAACTTCTTTTAACAATTCCTTTGAATTTCCCCTATCACCAAACACAATTTGCTAATCCTATAAGATATAAGTGGGCATGTCACTCCATTCATGTATTTTTTTCTGTTCCTGCATTTTAGAATTCCTACGAATTGAAGAGGTCCTGAAATTAGAAGAGGTGACACAATTAAGCACTAATGCAGCCTACCAAACAACATACGTTCTATACATCATGTCTCGTGCCCCCATATCATGTAGTCCACCAAACACACATCTTAGCTCATCCTTGCACACCGGCTCAACCAAGCTAAGCTCACCCAGGAATCCCCATGTGATTCATGCTAGAGCTATCCAGACAACCAAACATGTCCATAGTGAATGGCGCTACAACGGGAACATTTCCCTGGTCGTACATGCTCTGAACTCAACCATCTCACATTAGCTTGGAAAGTGGGTGAGTGTAGTTGTTGAGGTGAACAATTGACAATGTTGCAGAGGACACAAGCATATATAGCCAAACTCTTTGGATAAAGAGGTATTAAGGCTCAGGTACTGACCGAATTCTAGGACTTGGTCACAAAATCAACAAATGAATAAGCAATGTAGTCACGAACCTTCCGTAGAGTAGACATGCCTTATCCTTATAAAGGATGCACCTCCCATGTATTCTTCTTCAGGTAGCCTCCAAGCTATGTTATTGGGATAATATTGCCTGCCAAACTAATGAGAACAAAGATTAGAGAGAGAGAGAGAGAGAGAGAGAGAGAGAGAGAGAGAGAGAGAGAGAGAGAGATGATGATGATGATGATGATGATGTGTTAGAGATGTGAATGGGGGGCATACAGAAACAAATCCTCAGTTCAAAAGAGCAATGATGCAAAAATAGCCCAATGCCAGTAATTTTTGGGAGGAAAATATTCCACTAAACCATGGTCGAGTATAATGATAGCCGTTTGCCATGTACAACATTGAATTGAAGGGCAGCTTGTGTTTTCCGATGAAGAACATTTTTTGGATAGACGTCAATATATTAATATCAGGACGATACTAAGTACGTCCCATCTCTGCAATAACATCATGAAAAGAAGTATCAAATCATTAAGGACGCACATGAGAAAAGGAAGAAAAAAACAAAAGACATCACAGTGGAATGTCATGCGGAGGCAAACAACGAGATGCTACAACAGGTAAAGACATCTACCACCACCCTTGACAACATAATCACTCCAAAGAAGGTTATCCAAAAGTGACACTTTTAGAAAGAGTATGACATCAATCAGTGTCGTCGTGGGATCCAGTCGTTGAAGACCATCAAGCTTATCACGCTGCAGAACAAGCCCGATCAAAAAAAAAAACTCCAAGCAAAGCCTTCAACTAGGAAAATGACATGTCAACACAATGTTGTGAGGTATAACCAAATAAGGTCAGGCCTAGGGTTTTCATCGCGTAGTTCAAGATCGGGTACTCTAAGAGCACCACCAAACTGAATTGATGTTGTATTACCACCTCCACTTTCCAAGACGGCACCTCCAAACATCGTAGACTTTCTAGCACTGAACACGACACAATAAGGTATGTTTGTTCATGTGTCTAGCCAAGGTATCTTCAACACAACATGGTACTCCTTCGAACATAGCCGATAATGCGCATAGACCTAACATGAACAGTAGCCATGCTTGCATAACTTGGCTAACAAGGAGAGAAAAGAGTTGCCCGCCACCATCTGAAAGGATGCCTACCGCGCGCACAAGTAGACCACCCACGGTACCGCCACACACGAGGCCACTGGTGGTGCACACAAGAAGGCAGGCATGTCCACCATCACCAACATCTCCATGATCATGTATCTTAGGCCTTGGTTCTTTTTGGCTGGAGGTTGTCGAGGAGGAACCAAATCCCCAGGAGAAGCCTTTTACATGACCGGGGACATCGGGGGGAGGGGGGCGACGACCTTTGTAGCACAATGCATCTCCGCACCGTCAATGTTGATCCTCCCTGCTACCACCGATCATGTGCCTCGTGAAAGCGCTCCGCCGTACATATTGCAGCAGAGCCCGCCACCACTATAAGCCACATGGGCTTTGCCTAGGAGGGTGGGGTGTTTTTACAGTAAGTATCTCGAGCCGGGATGAAAAATACATTACTAATCTTCTCTGTAGATTCATTAGCTAGCCTGGACTTAATTAGTACGTCCTCAACAAGTACAGACGAGTACTGATTCATGTTTCATGGAATATGGTAACTAAAGTGCACAAATCACATTGCATCAAAGCATATCCAATTGCTATTTCAATCATGTGGTAACTGACATTAGAAAACAAAGTATTTTTGTGTTTCTGGGATTTTATATTTTTTGGCTCAAAGGATTAGCACAGAAATAGTGAAACATAATTGTCTCAATAAGATCAGTTTATTAACCTCAGCACCACACTTAAGTCAACAAACTAGGTCTAGAAGTCATATTCATTCCTAGATTAAGATGAAGTGGGTGCGAGACAAGATATAAAACACGAGTGTACAACTCCTAAGCGCCTAATTAAAAAGACAAATCCTCACTTAAGGCGAGAAACTCACTACTAAGCAACTTTTATTTGAGCGAGGTTCGAATCGGAAAAGTTTATCGGGCACTTGTTGATGAATTTCGACATGGTGAAGCAACCAAATGGCTTATATGCGGGTCCTTATACGGTTGGCACCATACCGTACATGTCAACACATAAGGCTCAAACCCCTACGAAAATAACTAAAAATAAAAAGTATCGATTCGGTATACGGCGGGGTTCGTATACCAACCGGAAAAAAGGAAACATGATTGCTAAAGAGAATTATTGGTCAGGGAGCTTTTAACGTAAATAATAAAATTTAGGAAGCAAATAATCGGTAAAAAATCACCTCGGTGACCTCACACGTCGAAAATGAATCAATTGGAGGGTTTTCCTGCCTGGTACAGGCGGCGGCACGACCAGGTGTGGTCGTACTAGATGTCGTCGTCCATTCTGGTAGTCGACGTCGAGCGTTGTCCTTCGGTACAAGTGCCTGTATGAGCACAAACACTTTTACCATAAGCTTTCTTTGAATATGGAGGTATATATTTGTCGGGGTTGTCTTCAGATACGAGCACAAGTATGAGCGTGAGCGCTCGTACCACACCCCGTCGATCGCTCTGTAGAGATGCATGCTCTTGCATGGCCGACGGTTCTACGACCACAAGCAGGAGCACGAGCACTCATACCGTAGACTGTCTTTCGTTCTGGACCTTCTGTTGCTCACAACCACGAGCTGTATGAGCGTGGGTACGACGAGGGCAGTCCTATTCTATGCCGTATTTTTTTCTGGAGCTGCGGAACTTCATAAAAATTGTTGTGCTCCCTCCTCACGTTAGGCACATATGAGGAGGTATGCAACAAAATACAAGCTACTAATATGCTAAAAAAATTACCATCGAAAAATATTCCAAAATCAACTCTAATAAAAACTACTCAACATAAACAGAAGTTCCAATGCAACATCAACGCAACTTGATTCAAAGACACAAAACTAAGAAAGACACCTTCTTACTTCCAGGTTGTCTCTGAAGTAGGGCTTGCTTTATAGCCATGTAGTTGGGCTTCAGCGCTCCATTAGTTCATCCACCGGGATACCAAGGTATGTCAACCCCGAGTGTGAGACCAACCCCCGATCGGGGTTTGGAGCACCTCATAGCAAAGTCTCGTCGGAGTTGTACTCGCTTGCGGAGCATCAGTATCATATATGAAAATTCATACTCACTCCTTGGCGAGAACCGATGCACTCGATTCAATAGAGATGCCTGCAAGGTTAGTAATTGCAATATGAAAATATTTTTGTAACCGAGAGGATACTGAGCTACTAGGAAATCATAACCCTCTTCTTCTTCATTGTACCTAGACATTTAGTATCCAAAGTTGCAAATTCTATATCAAGGCTATTGTCATCTATAAGACTTTGCAATTTACTTTCCAAAGGAGGTCTATGGAGAGCCTGCAGAAAATCGGCCTATATATAATCAAGATCAATTTTCGAATATGCAATTTGGGATTTTTTCCATATCGACAAATCTACAGGTGTAGAGGAATAATCAGGCACCATGGTGGTTTCATCACTTTTTGATATCTCTTGCAATGCAAGAAAATCCCCTCCTTTTATGCTATATCATCCCTAAGGAGAATGCCAATTGGTGTTTTATCAAACGGATATCTAGTTCATCCCTAACAAATAACTTTGAGACATCAACTCTCACAATATCCTCTGGTGGAGAACATTCAAGCGTCATCTCAATAGGTTCCACGAAAGCTCTAATAGAACATAGACTGATAAATGATCATCGAGCTAGGAATTTATTGTGTCTAGAAAATTACCATGATCAAGAGGAGTTGTTTGGATAGCGGCCGTTCCATCTTCTTCTCCATGTTCCTTCTCCGGCTTATCCCCTAGACATACCATTTTGAAAGTGTTTGCTTGGATGTTTTTCTCCCATCGCTCGATTGTTTTCTCGGATTCTTTTATGAGACTTTGTTCTTACAACATAGAGGATTGGGAATCGGCAGCCTTCTTCTCATCATCTTAGCAAAAGGGGCATTCTGAAGTTTGTTAAAAATGCACCAACTATGATATTCTCTAACATCCTCATATGTTTCAATACATCTTTATGTTGTAGAGTGAGCTACTTCACCCTATTCATAAGTTCAGAGTTTCTAAATATAGCATTGGTTCCTCAATAATCTCAACATAATAAAAGATGTGGCAATCATAGTTGTATGATGCTACAATACGGTTGGGATGAAATTTGCAGCTTAAGCTCATATGGCAATTGGAACTGCAATGCTCACAAAGTGAAGAGAACTTAAATATACCTTGAGTGCAAAAATCCAATGCCTCTAGTTTATCACCCACTTCAATACCTTTAAAAGAATATAGGTATTGAGCATATTTTTTTCTCTCTTTAATTTGTTACGTGCAGGCGCAGTGGTTCCGAGAGAAGACATCTCAAAGAAAAATATTTTTTGGTAGTTTTGATTAACTAGCAACAAAAATAAATAAAATATATGCAAGGGTGAAGTAATAACCAAGTGATATCCTCCCCAGCAACGGCATCAGAAAGTGCTTGATGTCCTGCAAGTGCACAAGGCTGTTGTATCACTTTCGTGATAAATGAATGTCGGTACTACTGGAGTGAATAAGATGGCACCACAAGCCCCGCAAATGCATTGTCACTTTTACGCACTTTCATACACACCCAAACCGGAGTTTGGAAATAGCATACTATGGTTGGTTGCTAGGAAGGCGAGTAAAAAGAGTGTTTCACTAAAATATAAACAAGAAATGAAAGAGAACTAAACTAAGTGAAACAGTGCTTGAGTAGTAAACGTTCTCGAGGGATCCATACTCATCACCACAAGTATGATGAAGTTTGGCATTCACGTCATTATCACATTAGGTTCAGCTATATGACGTGACAAGCTAAGTTGAAATTAACCCCGAGTTTCACTTTAGCCAATGGTTCTAAGTGGCATTCATGTGTGCAAGCAAAGCAACCTCACAAGCTTGAAATATGCGGTGGGCCTTAGGACCCATCCAACAACTTCAGAAAGATATCTAAGGCCCCATGTGGGTGTTATGACTAGGTGGTAGGTGTTTAGTACCACCCCGCTAGTGGATAAAGACTTTACCCTTTATAAGGCACTACTAGGAAAAGGGCTATAGATGGAATTGACACTAATGGCGCACCAGACATGTGGTGCGCTATTACTATATACTAATGGTGCACCATGTGTTGGTACGCCATTAGTGTCCAAATACTAATGGCGCACCACATCCGCGGGTGCGCCATTAGTAATTTTTTTTAATTTTTCCAAAACTACTAATGGCACACCATGGGAGTAGTGCGCCATTACTAGTTGAACTAGTAATGGCGCACCATGCCATGGTGCGCCATTAGTAACTTGGCCACCACTTCCACCGAATGCACCCCCCCTGTGGATCGCCTTTTCAGTTTAAAAAAAATAAAAGAAAATGATGAAAATGTCAAAAAAAAAAGAAAATAAGTTTCCCATGTGATATGTGATCTAGTTGTTGGGAAAATTTGCAAATATGAATTTCGACTTCTATTGCAAAATCTCTCGAGAATTTGTAAAAATGGGCATAATTTTTGCATACTAACTCGGATGAAAAAGTTTTTTATATGAAAAATCATCTACTCAAAAAGCTACATCCAAATTTAACCGGGGGAACCCCATTAAACATTTTCAAAATCCTCAAAAACCTAACAGAAAAAAAGATACGGGGCTTTTAAGATCTGGAGAGGCAAAAAAATTCAAAAAAAAATTCAAACTCACTAATGGCGCACATGCCCATGGTGCGCCATTTGTATCTTCTCGCCTTCAAAATTTAAAATAAGTCAAAAAAATAAAAAAAAGTTACTAATGGCGCACCGGCCCATGGTGCGCCATTAGTATCTTCCCGCCTTCAAAATTCAAAATAAGTCAAAAAAATAAAAAATAAAGTTACTAATGGCGCACCGGCCCATGGTGCGCCATTAGTATCTTCCCGCCTTCAAAATTCAAAATAAGTCAAAAAAATAAAAAAAAAGTTACTAATGGCGCACCTCCTCCACTCCACCTCTCCTCCACTCCATCTCCTCCTCTCCTCTCCTCTCCTCCACTCCACCTCTCCTCCACTCCATCTCCTCCTCTCCTCTCCTCCACTCCTTCTCCTCCTCTCCGGCGACCTCCTTCTCCTCTCCGGCGACCTCCTCCTCCTCTCCGGCGACCTCCTCCTCTCCGGGAACCTCCTCCTCCCTCCTCTCCTCCCCTCCCCTCCCCTCACGATTTCTCCTCCCTCCTCTACGGTGAGCTCCTCCTCCCTCCTCTCCTCCCATTCCCTCATGGTTTCTCCTTCCTCCTCTCCGATGCTTCGGTGAACTCCTCTCCGGCGACCTCCTCCTCCTCTCCGGCGATGTAGGCGAGCGCCTCTCCGGTGACATCCTCCTCCTCCTCCCCGGTGAACTCCTCTCCGGCAAAAGAACACGGCAAAAGAACGTACAAGATCCAAAAACAGGAACAAATTTTGAAATAATATCGTCCCAAAAAACGAGCAAAAAAAACTAGCAAAAAATGGGCAAAAAAATCACGATCCAGATCCAAATTCAAAATTCAAAAATAGCAATGGCTCACGGTGGGGGTTAGACGGTGCGCCACTACTATTTTCCCGCCTTCAAAATTCAAAAATACTAATGGCGCACCGTGGCCTATACTAATGGCGCACCAGTGGCCTATACTAATGGCGCTAATGGCGCATCAGTGGTGCGCCATTAGTAAAAATTACTAATGGCGTGCTAGTAATGGCGCACCAGTGATGCGCCATTAGTAGGCAAAACTGGTGCGCCATTAGTAGGCCTTTTCCTAGTAGTGAGGAATCCGCTTCTACATGCTATTGGAGCTTTAGAAGAGGGGTAGTTCCCGTGCGCTCCTCCTCCGCCTCGCATCATGCACACGTCGTGTTTCCTGAATGAGCCCATCTCAGGCCTATGTCATGTGTGCGCTTATTGTTGCCGGTCAGAAACGGAGAGTCCTTCACATATGCGCCGCGAATCTAAGACGTCAGGTTGTGGGCCCTTACCAACTCGAACGTGGGTCCATCCCACATCCCCCTACTAGACGGTGCTTATATATATATATATATATATATATATATATATATATATATATATATATATATATATATATATATATATATATAGTTGAGGTGTCGGCAACCATAGCCGCCAGCCAAGATCAGATCACATTTGTTCTGTGCCCACGCGCACTGCCTGTCATCTTCCTCTCCCTGCTGTTGCTGCCGGCGATCCCATCCCGTCCATCGGATGCAAGGCGAGCAGGCGTCCAGAACCCCGCCTCTTGAGATTCTGTACGGGAAAGGGGCAATTATGTTTTGGGGGAGTGTCTCCTACGCGATTGCCCACCGTTGTTCGTCTACGCCCTCATTGTCTTCGTTATCGCCATGTCCACCTAAGCCGAGAGAAATGTTGTTGCTGTCACTTAGAAGAAGGCGGCCGAGGAGGTTGCCGCCACCGCTGCCGCAACTACCAACTGACCAACTAGAGGGTATAACTCGTTTAGCCCGCTCCTGTATTTATTTCCGTGTTAGAGGGTATAACTCGTTTATCCCGCTCCCGTGTTTATTTTCGTGTTAACCATACTAGCGTTATACGTAGATGTGTATGATATTTGCGTAGTACGTGCTAACTGATCAAATATCATTATATGTTCAATACTGTCAATAACATGTTCATGACTTATTCATGGATCAAATTAATCAAAAAAATGCTAATATACTCAACACTCTTACTCCCTCAAAATTGATCCATACAAATTCGTTCTCCAGCCAACTGATAAATAGCAAATGCAAAAAAAAAACAATGAGCTTAGGTTTATTTTATGGATATTTTATTAAAAAATGGTAGCTAGGAAGAAGAAGAAATGGCCCCTATATATATATTCTTAGGGTAACGCTATTCTAAGCGTGAGTGTAGAATAGCTTATTCTACACTATATATATATATTCTTAGGGCATCTCCAACGACAACCTTGTTCGTTTTTAACTCTGTCAAATTAAGGACAGTATAACCGCACCTAAAACGAGCTCCCACAGTGATTTGCGTTTTCGGCCGTCCGTTTTCCCGATCTGGGACTTCCCGGCCGTCCAATTTTGTGCGATTAGCGATCTGTTCCGGCATCTGTGTTAACTGACCCGGCTGTCCTGTGGGCTGCTGCTCCGCGGGCCGAAACGGGCGCCCGTGGTGCATTGGGCCTTGGGCGAGTCGGCAGCCCATTCGAAGAATGGAGAGCGACCGCGTCGGCTTTACTCGCGAGCCCAACCGAAAAAGCTAGCGAGCCCTAATCGAAGGAGGGGAATGGGAGCGCATCGATCCAGAATCGAACCGCCATCCATCGAAGACCGTCGGGGTGCGTCCGTCCACAGGGATGGGATCAAGTCCGGTAGATCCCAGCGACCGGAGGAGCGGGATCCAGGTGAAGACGAGTCCATCCGGTCGATCCCAGCGATTGGCGGAGCAGGATCAGGGTCGAGCCGATCCAATCTAGCGCGTGGCAGAGGTGTGAGGTGCGGGCGAGGGAGAGGCACCTCGTGTACTGGTAACTTCTCTCCTCTCCTTCAATCTCGCATTCTTGCATTGTTCTGCTGGAAACTGCTCTGCTCCCCTTCAAGCTCGCGATTATGGCCTATTATCATTCATTCATTCAGGCCTATTATCATTCCTTCATTTGCTTAATGCCTGGTAACGTCGCAAACCTCGCAGGTACTATATAATGCTTCCCTCCCTGGCTGTCTATGCACATCTTACTCCAGCAACAACACCTTCTTCGGCGACATGCTCAGGTATGCTACCTGCAAATTCCATCAATGTCCTCGTGTCGTCTCAAAAAAAGATACTCATATCCTCTCCCAATAAAAATATGTGCATGTGATGGTTCATGCTACGTGTTGACAATTGATTTGGGCAGATTCTGCAGCTTCCTATTGTCCACCGTCGTGCTCAGTCGTTCATCATCTCAAATGGCTTTTGGACAGGTAATTACTCCTTTCAGCTTTTGCTATCAAATTTAATACTACGCTGCAAATCCTTTTACATAATATGTTCCTCTGGGATATGGAACAGGTGTGTTAGAAAAGTAGTATTACAATGCGCAAAAAACGTAACCATTCCATCATAGAAGGAGCCGAAGCCTCAACTTCTTGTGCATGTACTAACAAACGAGCAAAGTCCAATTCTGTGGACAACTTTGTCCCTAAGTACCCTATGTGACATTCAAATGAAAATTATTTCGACCGCATTAAATTCAGAAGACAGAAGAAATTAGTACAATCAGGGCCATTGCGTGATGCCAATGGCCATGTAAAATTGCCTCTTAGTGAGGAGCATTCAGACGCCCTTAATATATATTTTTCAGTTGACCTATGAATGTATGATCCATTCTTCCAGCAAGCAATTGAATTGTTCTGATTTTGTCTCATTCCAAAAACTGTACATATAGGTGTTTCATGCTTGCTGTGGTCGATTGATTTGGGCAGTTCATGGAGACTGTACTCGCAATTTTTCTACTTCGGCAGCTCACGATCATCTATGGCTTCTGCACAGGTAACTCATCTTTGTGGAAATATAACCAATTCTGATTTACTCCCTTCCAACAGGAAGAAGTAAGAGAATTCAGTGAGTTGGTTTTCAGGCCAATTTGCATCTGTTAGAAGATCTGAAGCCATCCCTCAGCGTGTCACTGCGCTTTCACGTGTAGCTCTTGTATGATATCCCTAGAAGGCATTGAACGCATCTTGACATCGTCTTTGTTGATGAACATGCCTACTAAAAACTTATTAATATAATGTCCTTGTGTTTTATACTGATCTTCTATCGAAACAATATGTATGGAGAGGTAAGTGTGATGAATGCAAAAAATATTCAGGGAAAACTCAAGGAGGGCAATGTTTTCCTCATCAATGAGTCCTTTGTGAAATTAGCCAAGAACATGTATAAGGCTGTGCAAGCAATTTCCATGAAAATAACTCCATGGTCGAAGGTTTAGGCGCAGCGTTATGTCCCTATCAATTATCCTGATTATGCATGTTCACTCACCAATTTTATACCTCTACCCTCTATGGTTGGAAAGACAGATAGGCAAGGAAAATCTACTTCAGTGCACGCACAATTATTCCTTTGTTCCCTCCACTTTGCTGCTTTATTATCTTTCTGGTCCATTATCATGCTTATGTTTCAATGTGCAGATGTCGGAATAGTTTCGGTGATTTCTTATCTCCTTTAAGGTTTGACTGCCTGCTCGAGCCCAGGATTCTGACAAAAGTAACCTCCAGATAACGGATACTGTGTACGCTTTCTCATCTAAAGTACGAGACCATCTATTATCTTCTAACTTTCATAAGAGTCACAAGACTATCTATTATCCTCGGAACTCTCACTATAATAGCTGAATCGCATGTACTTAGTGTATATAATCATGTCTCAGACACTATAGAGTCATTATCCTCTGAACTCTCACTATATTAGCTGAATCGCGTGTAACTTAGTGTATATAATCATGTCTCAGATTACTGACAACAGAGTCATTATCATAATTGTCGGTGACAAGTTATAACTAAAAGTAACTATATTTGTGATCTCTGAACTTTTCCAATGACAGGTGAACACTAGCTAGCACCAACAGAATTGAGATTATGTTGATCTCTCGTGCACATGGTCACGTACTTAGTACACCAGTATAGTCCTCTCTCAAATTATAAAGTACTTTATTTCTTCACTGCACCAACATATCTCAAAAATTTATGGGCAAAAAACGCCACTGCCAGCTAGCCAACAGACAGCGGAAGATCCAAATTGCACTTGTCAATAATGCTTCCAGTAGCACAAACAAGAAAAAGGAAAAAAGGTAAATAGCCACATTATTATTCTAAACTCCCTGTTCAAGATTCTATTTTTAATGTACATATATATTAACACCTATCTTCACGATTTACAATTGTGCAACTGACACAATCAAGACCTCTTCTTCGAAAAAGAAACTTCATCTCCCTGAGCAAAGACTGGCTCATCTACTTTGGGAGCTATTAAATAAATGGAGATGTTATGATTGTGACCACCCTTTTTGGACGTTTTACTTGTGTCGTCTGCCTGCGACAACTATCACCGGGTTACATGATAAGACTTTGTGTTTGCCAATTCCGGCTTATCTGTACTGTGTTTTCAGAGAACCATTGCTCCTGTCTGAACTGAATTATCCAAGACTTGCATCTCTACAATCACCCTTATTTATCCTCTAAAGTGATGTTTCTGTTCTTTGCTACATTATGATCCCCTGTCTCAATTTCTATTACTATGGTAAATCTGGATAGTTGCCCTATTATCAGCCACTCTGTTCTTTACGGGTGAGCAGGTGCTACATCTTTCATCATAAAGGTCTCTTGTATTATACTCTTGCACTGTGCGCATCCTGTGTTTTCCTCTTCTCTGTTTTCATGTTTGGCATGCTACAAAAATAATACCATCAAATAGTATTAATGGGAATGCTTTCTTGAATTTATCACAAGCTCATGTGGATAGTTATATAGGTGTATATTTCACATATATTATCCCATTCAGATTGATAATTTCCTACTCAGACTCATTTTATTTCATAAAGAATATCATGTTGAAGTGACTTCAGTAGTTGGCTGTAAAGATGAATGCTGGGTATGAAGCTCACTTGGTGCTTGGTATATATTAAGTTTCTTTTCTTCTACTTAGACAAATGCTGGAATGTAATTCGCTATGCACGCACCCCTCAATGATTTTTGTTTTTGCGGGAAACTTATTTCGGTTGTACCAAAATTTGCAATGTCTTCTTTCGGTTCTAGAAAATTCTGTAAAACTGTACCATACAACCTTCCAAATAGACGGGCGCGGCAACGCGCGCCTTCAATGATCTAGTATCTATGATAATCCATGGATTAGTAGCTTCCGCCAACACATGAAAGGGCTTCAGCCAAAACATGCATGATTTACTACGATAATAAAAGTGAAAGGCACTTTGGCGGAAGCCAGCAACTGTTGGCGGAATCTTTGTCACTTTGGCCAGCAAAGCGTTGGCGGCAGGTTTGTTCACTTGAAGAAAAAATGAAACACACTTTGCGGAAGCCAGCAAGTGTTGGCGTAAGAGGATGCGTGTCACGTACTGGCACAGTAACCCATGTGAGTGTTGGCGGAAGCCTTTAACAGAAGTTGTCGGAAGCATTACTAATGCATGGATTAGTAGTTGAAAAAAATTACTCCCTCTCTCTCAGTTTACAGGCGTGCACGTACTTCTAGGTCGTCAATTTGATCAACCTAATACAAGTTATATATTACAAAAAATATATCAATATAAACTTCAGATGTTCTACTTTTAAAAGGTATAATTTTTGTGTTATATAGTTTATATTAGGGTGATAAAACTGGCAACCTAGGTATACGCGTAAGACTTGTAAACTGAGTCGGAGGGAGTAAGAGATTTGGAAACCTTCCACTAAACATGTTAGGAGGTTTCGAAACCTTTCGCCAAACGGTAATTTTAAAGTAGAAAAATTAGTCAGCAACGGCCTTCCGCACTTGGGAGAGAAAATGGTATGCGGTGACTTTTGATTGATCAAACGGATGCCCGGACTCTCATGAAACTTCACATGTTTGTCTTCAATTTACGGTAGAAAACATGTCTGGACCGTTCCGCGGACCGATACAGAATCGTGTTGGATGGCATTCGCGGCCCCGACAGCGTGATCCGGACGTATGCGAGCGGTTTACGGGTCAGCCTTGAAGATGCGCTTACTACAAAACCTAGACGCGGGCATGTGCCATTAGAAGCTTATGTAGAAATCTTTGTGTTGCTTTGACGTGAAGTGGCCGGCAGCGTCTGCCATCACACAAGTTAACCTAAGGATAAGCGTTTAGTACATCACGACACAGATGATAATTGCTTTCATCTTGAAAGTTGATACAACAAAATTCAGCTAAAAAGTCCTGTTAGTCTCTGTGGAAAACGCTGTTGACTGTTAGTTGCGTTTGGATAATTGACTCATGACGGTCCAAGATAGACGTGAGGCTGTGAAAGCTGCCACTATGAATGAAAGGTTGAAAGAGATAGCATGTGCAAGACATTAAGTATACAATTAATCTGACTGCAAAATTCAGCGTCTCTTTGGCCGTCAAAATTGGCGTCGAGTATTTATCACATTCAAACTCTCGACTTTGACTTCATAATAACTGGCTCAGTAACATAATATAGGAGTTCCTATGTTAGTTTTTTTAACACAGTACATATGCATATGCTCATACATACGCACATACACTTATCTTTATGAACGCACGCACGCACACACTATCCCTATGAGCACCATCGAGAGATTGAGCCGGCATATCCTTTTGAGACTGATGAAGTTGTCGCATACGCTTTTGTAGTCGACATGAACGTCTCCTCCCACTCAATGCAGATCGCCAGATGGCTAGGTTAGGTTAAAGTTTTTTTTTTTACTCTAGACCCTAGTTTAAGTGTAAACTCTATGCACGTTTTTGGCCTGGTCACGTGTCACTTAAACAACCTTGGAGCGCTGAAACAATCTCTCTACTGTTTCTTGAAACTTCTCTATTCTAAGCTTCCCAATATAGTTAGTTGGAGTACCAAAAATGTTGATATTTCCGGATATGGAGAATATATGAGCCACGGCCGTTTGTAACAAAATTGTTCACTAGGTCCCAAAAATCATGTAGAAAGTTCTCCAATTGGCGCATCTTGCCGGCCTGCCTGCTGGCCGCATGAATTGGTTGGTGGATGGTGTAGACTGTAGACCTCCTCATGGCCACTGAATAGTCGCAGACGAAATGCACCACTATTCCACTGGAGTTAGTTTGACTGAGTGGAATAGCGGGAGACCGATTGCGAAATAAATTATATCGAGCGGAGGCTTCCATGGATTCTTCCACAGATTCAGCCGGTCTTCACCGGCTGAACTTTCGTTGGTCAAAATTAGGACGAGAGGAGAAAAGCCAAAGTTGGACCTGGAAAGTTCAAAGCTCCGGGCAGGACTCCGATCTGATCGCATATAAAAGACCCGTCCCTCCGCTAACCCAACACACCTTAGGCTTCCTTCTTCCAGCAATGGCGGCTCTGACCGGGGCAACGCTCCTCCTCGCCAACCTCCTTGCTCTTGCAGCCATCGCCAGCGGTAACACCGAAGGTGACATCCTCTACTCACAAAGGCAGGTGTGGAAGGACCCCAACAACGTGCTGACAAGCTGGGATCCGACCCTTGTCAACCCCTGCACTTGGTTCCATGTCACCTGCAACAACGTCAACTCCGTCATCCGAGTGTATGCCGTTATTACTACTCTGCTTTTCTGCAGTATGCACGGTTCTTTTTAACGTTCAGAAGACCTTTTTACTCGACCTTTTCCACACAGTCTGCACTAGTTTCGTTGAATCCCTGTGGAATTTATAAGAGGAATCATAATTGTGTTCTTCCTCACTCTGCAGGGACTTGGGGAATGCAGGACTCTCAGGCGCCCTGGTTCCTGGACTGGGACGAATGGTGAACCTTCAGTACCTGTAAGTACTACTGCAACTTGCTGCACAGTACAAACTTGTCAAGTTACACTCAAAATTTTCTGCATAATGATCAATATTCTCATCTTCATAGGGAGCTGTTTGGGAACAATATCAGTGGGCCGATTCCAGCAACCCTCGGCAACCTGACACGCCTGGTCAGCCTTGATCTCTACGACAACAGTCTCACCGGCACGATACCAGCCTCGCTCGGGAACATCGGGACGCTGCGTTTCCTGTAAGAATCTTGCTGCAGCGCTTTCGGTAGACGAGATGATGAAATGCTTATTGTTTCCAACTGCTGAAAACAATCTGTTGGTGTCTATCTGCAGGAGGCTGCATGGGAACAAGCTTGCAGGTGGTATACCAGCGTCTTTGGGCAATCTGACGAAACTTCAAACTTTGGAGCTTCAGGAGAACATGCTGACCGGCACAGTGCCGCTGGAAGTCCTCTCTCTTGTTCTTCATGGGGACTTGACTGAACTGTGAGTAGTACATACAGTTTCATTTCAGACACCAGAAATGGCACCCACTTTCCTCCTTCCTTCCCAGTGACTCCACATACAATATTTTTTATCTTCATGCAGTAACGTTGCGAAGAACAGTCTGGCCGGCACTGTCAAATCATCTAAACCAAGAGGTAGGGATGCATATATTTGTGATCTACAACTCTTGACGGATTAAGTTCTCCAGTTCTATACATTTTTTATCTGTGTACAATACATGTATAGGTTTGGTGCTTTAATTTGTGCTCACAAGAATTTTTCAATTGACATCATTTGCAGTAGCTACCATCATCCAGGACACGCTCAAGACTACACGTCTACACGCTGAGCAGCACTGACAACCTGAACTTTTCTAAGAATAAACTGAATGTTTTTTCCTTTTGAAACTGCTGGAAGAGGCTGTAGCCTTTTATCCCGTTAAGAGTCCCGAGCTTACCTCCATTTCTAGAGAGAAAAAAAAGGAAAAAGTGAAAGCTAGTTGAATGCATTGTAATCAGTGTGACTTCATAATAATGAATCGTTCTCTGCAACTTTAGTGCATACTCAGTGTTATTGGTTTGGTATATTCATATTTCAGGAGAGTATAGAAGGCCTTGTGGTTGAAAGGATTTGATCAATCCTGGAGAAAGCAGGTAGATTCTTTCATGCAAAAACGCAGTGTCGAAATAAAGGTGAATGATGATATAGGGCACTATTTCCAGACACACAAGGGTTTAAGACAGGGAGACCCGATGTCACCTATCTTGTTCAACATAGTAGTAGATATGTTGACGATTCTGATAGGAAGAGCTAAAGAGAATAGCCAGATAGGTGGGCTTGTTCCGCATCTAGTGGATGGTGGACTGTCTATTCTACAGTACGCTGATGATACTATCATCTTCATGGAGCATGATAAGCTTGTGTTATGCTTATTTGAACAGTTATCGGGGTTAAAGATTAACTTCCATAAAAGTGAATTGGTCTGCTTTGGGAGAGCTAAAGATGAACAAGAAGCTTATAAACAATTGTTTGGATGTGAGATAGGCTCGTTGCCTTTCACATACCTGGGCATACCGATTCACCATCGCAAGCTTTCTAACAAAGAATGGAAGTGCATTGAAGATCGATTTGAAAAGAAACTAAGCCGCTGGAAGGGCAAGCTTATGTCATACGGAGGTCGACTAATTTTCATTAATTCGGTGCTCACGCGTATGCCAATGTTTCTACTGTCCTTCTTTGAGATCCCAGTTCGGGTGCGGAAAAGATTAGACTTCTATCGATCGCATTTCTTTTGGCAGAGTAATGAGTTAAAGCGGAAATACCGACTCGCTAAGTAGGATATTATTTGTAGGCCAAAAGATCAAGGTGGTCTTGGAATTGAAAATTTAGAGGTGAAACAGAGATGCTTACTCAGCAAGTGGCTGTATAAGTTATCTATAGAGACCCATGCCACATGGGCCTAGATTCTGCGTAATAAGTACCTTCACACTAAAAACTTAGCACAGGTAACGGTCAGGCCAACTGATTCGCCTTTTTGGAAAGGACTAATGAGAGTGAAATTAGCCTTCTTCAATAGGTCAAAGTTTATCGTTGGTAATGGTAGTTCCACGAGATTCTGGGAGGATACGTGGCTCGGGGGAGACGCCCCTCGCCATCCAATATCCTTCTCTTTATAATATTGTTCAGCGTGGAGATGTATATGTTGCAACAGTATTATAGTCAATC
This sequence comes from Triticum timopheevii, assembly GCA_963921465.1. NCBI lineage: Eukaryota > Viridiplantae > Streptophyta > Magnoliopsida > Poales > Poaceae > Triticum > Triticum timopheevii. Next base: position 614,356,863 of record OY997266.1, read on the forward strand.
CCTCTAAATATTCAATTTAGAAGGACGCTAGTGGGAAACTGCTAGGAAGCATGGCTCCATCTTGTGAGAAGATTGATGGATGTCTAACTTTCTCAACAGCCAGATCAGGTACATTGGAAACTAACGAAGAATGGAGTGTTTTCGGTGAAATCTATGTACTTGGATTTGATCAATTCAGTTTCCCTTAGTCGATCAATGCATATTTGAAGGTCAAAGTGCCCTTACAGATTAAAGTGTTCATGTGGTTTGTTCACAAACAAGTGATCCTTACCAAGGACAACTTGGCCAAACGTCACTGGACAGGATCTCGAAGATGTAGCTTCTGCGATCATGATGAATCTATCAAGCACCTCTTTCTCGATTGTCCGATAGCCAAAGTTTCATGGAGGTCTATGCATATAGCATTTAACATTGCTCCTCCTACTATTATCAACACGTTGTTTGTGACGTGGCTAAATGGAGTTGAGATAGAAACAACGAGACACATCCGTGTAGGCGTATGTGCTTATTATGGGCTATATGGAACTGTAGGAATGATATGGTTTTTAACAGAGCAACAAATGTTCATTCCTTGCAGGTTATCTTTCGGGCCACTACGTTGATCCGTATGTGGTCGCTACCCACTCCGATAGATGCCAGCGAGCGTTTGGTTACTAGGTCTATCCGTTGGGAGACAGTAGCACGGGCTATCTTCAACCGGTTTGGATGGTGGTCAAGTAATAGGATAGGTGTTTAGATTCCTATCTTCTTTTATACCGCCGGTTGTGGCCATCCCGCTTTCTTTGTTTTCAGCTCGTTATGAGCATTTTTTTCTATGAGACTTGGAGACTTTGTTGAACTATTTTCTTTTTAATAAGATGGCTGTATGCATCACTTTGCTGCAGAGGCCGGGGAGGCGACCTCCTTTTCCAAAAAAAAGGAGATAATAGAAACCCTTGACATAGATGGCTCGGTAATTCCATTCCATGTGGTTTCCCTTGCTGTGCGTGAAAAGGGAGCATGTGATGGCCATTAGTGTTTTGATGGCTTGGAAATTGTCTCTGAGCATGCTTATTCCAGGTGATTGTGACTTAGAGCCATCTGAAATAACCACTATTATTGCTTTTGTTTGAAGACGTCTACAATAATCATCATTGTATCGAAAGAGTGAGACAGAACTCCGGCATGTAACAATGATAATTAGGCCCAACCACGGGCCAAGCATTGGTTTTGTTTGAAGACATCTACAATAATTATCATTGTATCGAGAGTGTGAGACACAACTCCGGCATGTAACAATGATAATTAGGACGACGACGGGTCGAGCATTGGTGACCAATTATGTCTCTTAAGAACAAGAATGAAAAGTTTCAACACCAAAAAATGAAAAATAGTTAATGCAAAATATTGTGGGCAAGAGCTAAATCCGAGCACAAAACAGTTATTCATATCTCACACACTACGGATTTATATTACTTAGTGTTGGGATCAAGCGTCTATTGACTACCCCGGGGGGGGGGGGGGGGGGGGTGAATAATCTTATCTTATCTGAACTTCTCTTTTTTGGAAAAGGAGGCTCACCCCCGGCCTCTGAAATATAAACTTCTCTGCATTTTACAAGATGACAGTTTGAATCAACAATCTAGCACAACATTTAGAACTAAACAACCTAGCAAGCAGAGTACAGTAGAAACAGAAAGAGTAACTTGCAAGGAACTAAGGGTTCAAGGATTACAGAATGTAAACACAATGGACATGATGATTTCCTCGTGGTTCGGAATCCACATTGATGGAGTCTTTGAAAGAAATAACGTTTCAGGATCACAAGGATCTCGAGTGCGTCACTAACCAAGTGAACGACCAAGCACAATCAACCTATTACATCATGGTTTGCATCAAAAGGCCTCACTAAGTGGTAGATGTCGTCACTTGGAAGACGGTCCCTAGGCTTTGTACGAAATCTTGATTCCAGCACAATTTGATAGTTGAAGGCTATCAAGGGACTCATAAACATCTAGGTGGCACACACCCCATTGTGTTCCTCAAAACATGTTCCATCAAAGCTCTTCTCAAGAACCCATAAAATTTCTCTCTCACACACAAATGTTATGAATGGTATAAGAAGGGAGGAACACCAGGTAGGGGTTCAAGAATAAGGTAGGAGCTTGTGCCTCAAAGCAGATAGGAAGTATTCATGGAATCACCCCCAAACAATCATCATCTATCCTCTCTTCTGGCTTGGACCTCTCCTCTTCAAGACTTGAACTTCCGGTAGTTGGAATGGAGTGGAATGACTTCAATTTTCTTGCCGCACGAAGTGGTATTCAAGTCTATATATAGAGCTCGGCATAAATATGAATATTACCTTGAAAAAGTAACTCGCCTGGTAGAACCGAATAATAATCTCGGAATTAGTGGACACGTTTGAAATTTAAATGGCCAGAGCAAATCATGTAAGCCTCGCAAAAACCATAGTACTCGGAAGTACAAGGAAGGAAATTGACGAATGTTCTCAACAGCAAAGTTGGATCTTTTCTTCGTTCATGGAACTAGCTCAGAAGTACCACGTAAAATTGGTTTCTCAGCGGTTTCGCAGTAGATAGAGCAGTCCTAAAAAAGGAACTATGTAAAAATAACAATGTCAAAGCTCAAATGTACTAGGTGGAATTGCTCGGAGGTACTTGACATATAATGTGACCATGTGGAAGCAAGCTGAAAATTGTTCGGATGTGCCATATGACAAGTTATGCTTTGAATTTTGGTTGTCATTTTTTTGTTAAGAGTTGCCGAGATATGGAATTTTGTGGAATAATTAGGAAAACAACAGTATTGCCAAGACAGTGCAGCACTCGAATAAAAAAAGAAGACGTCATCTCTTCCCTCCTCCACATGAAAAGCTCACCAACGATCATCTCCTTCCTTCGGCGCCACCCCCGGTCCACCCCATCTTCGATGGCCTCTAGGCCATGGAGATGCGGAGAATCTCGGCCCCCCGCCGGCGAGAGGGACCACATTCTCGTTCTTGTTAGGTTCAGTGTCTTGTTTGGGGATGTGTGGCAGCCGCAATGTCCCTTGGTACAAATAATGTCTCCCATGTTCTATCCCCATCCCGATGATGCGTCTAGCATCGTCGGAGGGCGTGTGGAGGTGTGTCTCCATCGGATCTTGCGTGATTCGGTTGGTGCTGGTCTTCGATGGATCTGTTTGGATCCGGTCTTCGTTTGGGTGTTTACATGTTTGATCCTTCTGATCTACGAGTTTCTTCATCGGCGATGATTGCTACTCTGGTGCGCTGCTCCTGTGGGGCCTTAGCGTGACGACTTCCGGACGGTCTACTACAACAAGGTTTGTCTGGCTCCGGTGAGGGAGGGGCGATGATGGGGATGCGTCTTCGGCTCACTTTAGTGCTTGTTGTCGTCGCTAGGTGGTCCACGGACATTGTTGTAATTTTTATTACCTCGGTTGTTTTTTGTACTGCCATGATTAAAGATAAATAGATTGGAAATCTGTTTGCTCTATCCTTCTTCTTTTTTTTAGTCAGATAGTAATATGTATAGGGACAGAGCTGATTGGCGAGCTGGGGCAAAGCCTTGCACAGGAGCGTGACAAGTGTAAGGAGGCCGAACAGAGTAGTCAAATTATAAACAAAAATGATGAACAATTCGGAGGATCCTATTTTAGCGTCACCATACTACCCTATGTCCCGCTGTAAGATTAAGGAATCATGGTGTGCAGGGTTAATCACATTCAAAGTTCTCAACTTTGACTTTGACAAGAGAGCATAGCTGGCTCAGTAACAAAATATAGTTCCTAGGTGGTAGGAGCTTTTTCTTAACTCTAGACCCTATTTTAAGAGTAAACTCTATGCGCCGATTTGGCCTGGTCTAGGCCCGTCACGTGCCACTTATACAACTTTGGAGCGCTGAAACATTTTCTCCTTTGTTTTCTTGATTGAAACATACTCACTTCCCCGATCTAAACTTCCAGATATAGTTGAGCAAAAATGTTGTCATTTCCTGATACGAGGAATATGAGCCGCGGCCGTTTGCAACAAAATTGTTCACTAGGTCCCTAATATCACTTCCCTCCAGCAGAAAGTTCTCCAATTGGCGCATCTTGGCAGGCCTGCCCGCTGGCCGCATGCATGAATTGGTTGGTGGATGGTGTAGACTGTAGACCTGCTCATGGCCACTGGATAGTCGCAGACGAAATGCACCACAAACTTGGTCATTGCAACATGCATTTCAGCTGAAGATTAATTCGACTTAGTGTGCCCGAGTGGAATATCGGGAGCGAAATAAATTATCTCGAGCGGAGGCTCCCATGGACCATGGTGAACGTACTCTGCACTCTGCAGGCCGATCTATTCTTCCACAAATTCAGCCGGTCTTCACACGCTGAACGTTCGTTGGTCAAAAAAGCAAATATTATACGCACTGTTCTGATGAGAAAGTTCAAAGCTTCGGGGCCCAGAGGACCCTTCTCTGATGTGATAACCCACTAGAGCTGCATATAAGGACCCCTCGTCTAGCATCTTATTGTACCCAATGCAACACACCTCAGACTTCCTCCTTCCTTCCAGCAATGGCTGATCTGACCGGTGCAGCGCTCCTCCTCGCCAGCTTGCTCTTGCAGCCATCGCCAGCAGCAACACCGAAGGTGACATCCTCTACTCGCAAAGGCAGGCATGGAGCGACCCCAACAACGTGCTGCAGAGCTGGGATCCGACCCTTGTCAACCCCTGCCCTTGGTTCCATGTCACCTGCAACAGCGACAACTCCGTTATCCGAGTGTATATATACTGCTTCTCTTTTCTCCTCCCTCCCTGTTCTGAAGGTCCAAACTAGTTCTGTAAAACGTATGTTTTGGGAACTGCTCGACACCCTAAAATGGGGTGTGGCTATCTCATTATATAGACGTACCAAGAGGTACAATACAAGGCATGTACAAGACTACGTATATACAGTCTAACACCCTCCCTCAATCTTAACTGTAGCCTGAAGTACAAAGTAAGTTAAGATTGCGCCTACAGCCTACAAACTGTGGTTGTGAAAGAGGCTTCGTGAAGATGTCAGCAAGTTGATCTTTGGAGGAGATGAACTTGATACAAAGCAGTCTCTGTGCAATACGTTCCCGAACAAAGTGATAGTCAACCTCGATGTGTTTCGTCCTAGCATGAAACACCGGATTAGATGAAAGGTATGTAGCGCCGATGTTATCACACCACAAAACTGGAGGATGAGCTGGAGAGACTCTCAGCTCCCGTAACAAAGACTGTACCCATATGATCTCAGCGGTAGCATCAGCAACAACTTTATACTCAGCTTCAGTACTGCTACGAGACACGGTGGCTTGCTTGCGTTCATTCCACGCGATCAGGTTAGGACCAAAGAACACTGCATATCCCCCCGTGGATCGCCGATCATCAGGACTGCCAGCCCAATCCGCATCAGAGAACGCCGAAAGGTCACAAGACGGTGCAGGCTGAAGGAGCAGACCATACGAAGCAGTAGAGGAAACATAACGCAGGATGCGCTTAACTGCCGAGAGATGAGTGGTACGAGGTGCATGCAGATACTGGCACACACGGTTGACTGCATAAGAGACATCAGGTCTGGTGATAGTGAGATATTGCAGACCACCAACAAGGCTGCGATACTTAGTGGCGTCATCAGTGGAAAGAAGATCTCCATCAAGGGCAGACAACCGGTCAGTGGCAGACATCGGAGTGATAGCATGTTTGCATTGGAGCATCCCAGCACGGCCCAGCAAATCCATTGAGTACTTTTTCTGACTCAAAGTCAAACCAGTAGAGGACCGTGACACCTCCAATCCAAAAAAATAATGCAAAGCACCCAAATCTTTGACAGCAAATTCCTCACCCAATGCAGACACAAGGCGATCCGCAGCAGTATTGGAGGAACTGACAAGGATGATATCATCAATATATACCAAAAGATACATCGTCACCTCAGGGCGCTGAAGGAGAAACAGTGACGTGTCAGCAGTTGAGGGAATAAACCCAAGAGCCCGGAGTGCAGAACCAAGACGAGCATGCCATGCACGAGGCGCCTGTTTAAGTCCATACAACGCCTTGACTAGACGACAGAGACGATGCGGCCGCGTAGGATCAACAAAACCGGGTGGTTCATGTAAAACGCATGTTTTGGGAACTGCTCGACACCCTAAAACGGGGTGTGGCTATCTCATTATATAGACGTACCAAGAGGTACAATACAAGGCATGTACAAGACTACATATATACAGTCTAACAAGTTCATAATAGGAAGTATGCATGATTCTTTTAAACGTTCACAAGACCTTTTTACTTGGACCTTTTCTACTCAGCCTGCACTAGTCTCGTTGAATCTCCGTGGAATATATAATTAGTTTCTTCCTCGCTGTGTAGGGATTTGGGGAATGCAGGCCTCTCAGGCCCCCTGGTTCCTGGACTGGGACGAATGGTGAACCTTCAGTACCTGTAAGTACTACTGCAACTTCCTGCACAGTACAGACTTGTCAAGTTACACTCAAAATTTTCTGCATAATGATCAATATTCTCATCTTCATAGGGAGCTGTTTGGGAACAACATCAGTGGACCGATTCCAGCAACCCTCGGCAACCTGACACGTCTGCTCAGCCTTGACCTTTACGACAACCGTCTCACCGGCGCGATACCAGTGTCGCTCGGGAACATTGGGACACAGCGTTTCCTGTAAGAATCTTGTTGCAGCGCTTTAGGATGATGAGAGGTTGAAATGCTTATTCTCTCCAACTGCTGAAAACAATCTGTTGGTGTCTATCTGCAGGAGGCTGCATGGGAACAAGCTTGCAGGTGGTATACCGGCGTCTTTGGGCAATCTGACGAAGCTTCAAACTTTGGAGCTTCAGGAGAACATGCTGACCGGCACAGTGACGCTGGAAGTCCTCTCTCTTGTTCTTCTTGGGGACTTGACTGAACTGTGAGTAGTACATACAGTTTCATTTCAAACACCAGAAATTGCATCCACTTCTTTCCTTCCTTTCCCAGTGGCTTTCACTTACAGTATTTTTTATCTTCATGCAGTAACGTTGCCAAGAACAGTCTGGCCGGCACTGTCAAATCATCTAAACCAAGAGGTAGGGATGCATATATTTGTGATCTGCAGCTCTTGAGTCTTGACGGATTAAGTTCTCCAGTTCTTTCACTTACATGTATAGGTTTGGCGCTTTAATTTGTTCTCACAAGAATTTTCTAATTGACATCATTTGCAGTAGCTACCGTCATCCAGGACACGCTCAAGACTACACGTCTACACGCTGAGCAGCACTAAAACCTGAACTTGTAAGAATAAACTGAATGTTTTTTCCTTTTGAAACTGCAGGAAGAGGCTGTAGCCTTTTATTCCGTTAAGAGTCCCGAGCTTACATCCATCTCTAGAGAGAAAAAGGGAAAAGGTGAAAGGTGGTCGGAGCATATCTTTTTTCACTGTGTGTTGGCTAAGTTATTGTGGAGCTGTGTGCGGTCGTGGCTTCAGGTTACTTGGAACCCCTCCTCCTTTCATGAGATGAGAAACCTAGCCAACTTGTTGGTTGGGGTCACTGAAAGGGTTTTCTGGGTTGGCTTGGGAGCGATTTGCTGGTCCCTTTGGACGATTAGGAACAAATTTACTATTGAACATGTCTTTTCTTCGAAGGCTGCTGACGCTCTTTTCAAATCATGTATATTCTTGCAGCAGTGGAGATCATTGACTAAGGAGGACGATCGGGGAGCTCTGGACCTGCTAATCTCTAAAATTCGGGCCTCGGCGTCCTCTATCTCCGGGCAGGCTCCTGATGTCTAACCTTGCTTGGTGCAGTCTCGTCTTTCTTGCTGATGGTTGTTTCGTTATCATTCCGGCCTGCGTGCCGTGTTTGGCAGGTTGCCATGTATCCCTAGTACTTTCGTGTGCCTTCGGTCTACTTTATGTTGCTGTGGATGCTGGGTGTATCGCCCTGGTTGGTGTTTGGGCTTATGACTTTGCCTTGTGGCTTTATTTATAAAGTCGGGCTTAGGTCTTTTCTCTAAAAAGGTGAAAGGTGGTTGAATGCATTGTAATCAGTGCAACTTCGTAATAATGAATCTTTCTCTGCACCATCACTGCATATTCAGTGATATCCGTTATGTATATTCATATCTCAGGAGAGTATAGAAATCCTTGACACATATGGATCGGTGCTCCATTCGTCGAAAGTTGCCTCTGAACCTCCTTATTCCAGATGGTTGTGACTTACAGCCATCTGAGGTAACCACTATTATCGATGGATTTTGTCTGAAGACATCTACAATAGTTACCATTGTATCGAGATTGTGAGACACAACCCCCGCATGTAACAATGATAATTAGGCACTACCACGGGCCCAACATTTGTGACCAGTTATGTCTCTTAAGGACAAGAATGAAAGGTTCCACTAATACCGCGCTGTTCGGAATCGCGCCGCTCCACAACTCCGCTCCCGAAGCGGGCGGAGCTGCAGTTGAAAATCACGGAGCTGCAGTTTCCTCGCTCCGTGGATTCCGGGAGTGGGTGGGTTGCCGAACAGTGTGGGTAAGAGCTAAGTCCGAGCACAAATCACTTACTGATATTTCACACACTACTCTTCTGATTTATATTACCGAGTGTTGGGATCAAGTGTCTAAGGACTAGGGAGGGAGGGGGGGCTGATTGTCCTATAAAAAATCTACTAAAAATTGTACAACATGACAGTTTGAAGCAACAATCTAGCTTTCAGAACTAAACAACATAGAAAGAACAGTATAATATCAATGCAAAGAGTAACTTGCAAGGAAGTAAGAGCTCAAGGGTTAGATAATGCAAACACATGGGACATAGCGATATTTTTCCTGTGGTTCAGATAGCTGGCGATATCTACTCCACGTTATGGAGTCTTTGAAAAAAATGGTTTCAAGATCACAAGGATCACGATTGGGTCACCAACTAAGTGACCGAAGAAGCACAATCAACCTATTAAATCATGGCTTGCACCAAGAAGCCTCACTAAGGGGTAGATCTTGGCACATAGAAGACGATCTCTAGGCTTTGTATGAACTCTTGGTTCCATGACAACTTGATAATTGAAGGCTATCAAGTGACACATAACTGTCCAGTTGGCACACACCCTCCAAGAGTAACAGGAAAAGCCAAGTCACTAGGTAGTACTCCTCAAAACATCTTCCATCAAAGCTCTTCTCAAGAACCCATAAAAGTTCACACACACACACACACACACACACACACACACACACACAAAGGTTATGAATGGTGTAAGATGGGAGGAACAGCAGGTAGGGGTTCAAGAACAAGGGAGGAACAGCAGGTAGGGGTTCAAGAACAAGGGAGGAACTTGCGCGTCAAAGCAGAGAGGAAGTGTTCAAGGAATCACCCAAAACAATCCTCCTTTATCTTCTCTTCTTGCTTGGACCTCTCTCCTTCAACACTTCAACTTGCGGTAGTTGGAATGGAGTGGAACGACTTCAAGTTTCTTGTCACACCAAGGGGTATCCAAGGCCATATATAGAGTTCGGCATAAATCTGAATGTTACCTTGAAAAGGTAATTCGTCCGGAAGAACCGGAGAATAATCTCAAAATTAGTGGACACGTTCAAAATTTGAATTGTGAGAGCAAAACATGTAAGCCTCACAGAAAACATAGCAATCAGAAGCACTACGAAGTAAATTGACGAGGGTTCTCTACAATAAAGTTGGATCTTTTCTTCATTCACTGAACTAGCTCGGAAGTACCACGATAAATCTTACTGTTTCTCAGTAGGAATTTTGGAAGATTAGAATCCTTAGGAATTTTCTATGTTGGTTGTTCGATTCTCAGGTTGAATTCGATAGGGATTTTTTCTAACGAATTATTCTTATGATTGAATCCAATAAGAAAAAAAATCTATAGGAATTTCTTCCTAATGAATTATTTGTATTATATTTCATAGGGAATCCAACATCACTCCAACTTCTTTTTAGAATTCCTTTGTTTTTCCTTGTCACCAAACACAATTTGCTAATCCTATAGGATATAAGTGGGCATGTCAATTCATTCATGTATTTTTTTTTCTGTTCCTGCATTTTAAAATTCGTACGAATCAAAGAGGCCATGAAATTGGAAGACAAGAGGTAATACAATTAAGCACTAACTAGTCATCAACCCGTGCATCTGCACGGGCTAGGGATTTTTAGGTAGTTTAAACATTATGGTGTTATTCCAATATATATAATGTGGAAACAAACATTATAAATCAAAATAGTACAATAGGTGTCATATATTTCAATATTTTCCCCTCATCAGTATCACATGAGTCTTTGTTTCAAATAGAAAAGACCGTGGCATTTATATTAGCATCAAAGTTATTTTTCTATCGAACCTGGAATATGAAAAATAAATTTTGATAGATTCGAAATAGCAATCATTATCTACATTTGAATCCAAAACATTGATTAATTCACAAAATTTTAATTCTCTATTGCTTATTTCTTTGGTTTTACATTCCAATTTGTAAATGAAGAACACATACAATCATAATAATTCTCATATAAAGAATTTGCTTGGTCAAAAGAAAATGATTTCTTCTTTCAAACACTGAGATTCTATCAATCAGTTTTATACATATAAGTAAAAAACTATTAGTAAAAAGGAGAACATCTTGCGAACTTTCTCAAGAACACATAAGATTGATACAACTAAAAGTTGAGGATCGTTTGGTTTCAGGTGCATCTAAATATGAAATTATGTGTGACTTTAGAAGACATTTGCAATAACAATCACGTCGATATAAGGAAGTGGGCGGAATGATTTTCTAGTACTGGTCATCCATGTGCAAATATATTAAAACTGATGAGTCCAAATGTGAAATACCTTATAGTAGTATGCAGCCAGTGCCAATATGGGAGGAATAGGCGAGAGGTAATGCTAGTCCACCGCAAAAAACCCATAAGATTAACCCATCTTTTAATATAAATGATCGCTCATAGTTTTACCAACCACTTAATAAAGTATTGGGAGTCAAAAAATTAAGCGAACCATGTAACTACGGAATGATTGGAAAATTAGTGTATATAAGTCCTAACTTCAGAGGTACTCTAACGAATTTGTCAACTGAAAGATCTAAATTAGATTCCATTTTATTGATGGAGTAGTGTTACCTTCTCCATGCAAAAAAAGGGCGACGTTACCTACTACTTTCTGGTCCTAAATATTAGTATGCAGAACTAAAAAAAATTGGCCAATCGAATAAGGTTGAACTTGTAACTCAGCAAAAGTTTGTTAGTTATTGTCGAGTTCTGCTGCTGGACTGCATGTCCCACAATAAATTGAAGAATATTTTCAAATAGACTCGTTGTTTTAAACTGAAAGAAACAACAGAATCTGTGTGTTGAAAATACAACACAATAGTTGTTTTCGTCGATATGTATTGGTATATATTCCTTGTTATCCTTTTTTTTTTTGGAACAGGGAGAACTCCATAGAACGACAAATATTCTTATTATTTAGTAGACCACATATGCATAGTCACCTGCAAGAGGAAAATAGAAAAAGGAAAGCACATTAAACAACCTGGTTCACACCGTATCATCCTTTAGTTTACAAATCTGGGTTAGATGCATCATAGCAAATGCATTCCTAATTTTATAGCGTCTGCCGAGAAACAGAAAATCAGAGTCTGAACAAATACTAATTAAACTGGTAGCTATAAACGGAGGTGTCGGAAACAAACACCACTACCTAACTCACCAGTTAGTAGAAAAGTATGAAGATACCCACATCCATGTCCGAATGTGAAAGACAACATACCAATCTTGCTTGGAACACACCGATTAAGCGCTTCTCCCATCATGTTTGCATGTAACCATTTGGAAACGAAGGTAAAAGTAAAGATTCAACGATATGCACTGGCGTATATGGATAGCTACTAAGAGATGAAAAAAAATGGGTCTGAATCTGTTAACTTATTGTGCTCAATCCCCTGCATGTCATTCTTTGCGGCACACCATCGATCCATTATTTTATCCTTAGCAGGAGATGCATGACTGAGGCTGATGAAGACACCTTCATATATTATTGTGAACTAATCAAGAGCAAGATTGATTTAGTAGCATCGCGGGCAGTGCCGCTTAAGCAGAGGAACTGATCGAGGGACATACCTGCTGGGTAGCTCCGTGTTGTAGGTGGGTGTTCAACTCGACGGCATTGCCGATCTTGTCTTGGAACTAAACCTCCCCCTCGGCGATCTCCCCAGCGTCTTGATTCCCAATGATGACCATCATGGTGCACCCTCTGGACGTAGTCCCTGATCTATCTGTAGCAACCTGGTGCTCACGTTCCCTACTTCTTCAACATCTCGACAACCTCTCTCTTAACAGATGTCAGCAGGATGCATGTGGTACGCCTTGGTTCCATGACGGAAGGGTCGTTGGTTCTGTCCCTCCTGCCACCAGCGCAACACCATCTTCTCACTCTCCATCATGCAAGCCTCATCAGCCTACCCCAATAGTAAATCACCCAATCAGCCTACACCAATAGGAAATCACCCACGTTGACGCGGCCGAACCGCCTCGTCCGGGTGGCTGGCGCCGGCGCATGCTCGCTGGAACGAAAAGGCAATCGGAGGCTGGGTATGGGGATTTAGGTTGCCAGAGTCGCCGAGGGAGTAGTTTGTGGAGATATCTCCGGGATAAGTTATGGGATTGTATTTCTGAATAACTACGTGAGTTTCCAACATCCCCACGTTCCATGAGATGCAGCTTTCCACGCTGATTAGTTTCCCCTTTTTTAGCCTTAATCTTTTTTTCTTTCTAGAGACAACAGATCAACGTTTTTATTGTATAACACTACCTAGGACGTGTCAGATGCCTTTTTTGTGGACATACAAAACAATCTATGTTACGCAAGTTTTCAATGTTTTTATTGTATAACACTACCTAGGACGTGTCAGATGCCTTTTTTGTGGACATACAAAACAATCTATGTTACGCAAGTTTTCCTTTTATCTTGGACGTAAATTCTACAATCCAACGGTGTAATTAATTTTGATGATGTGGATTAATGAGAATACTTGAAAGGTGCCTCCAATTAGTAAATAAAAGATAGAAGATAGAAGATAGAAGATAGAAGATTTAGCCTACCAAAGAACATATGTTCTATACAGCATGTCTCGTGCACCCATATCATGTAATCCACCAAACACACATCTCAGCTCATCCTTGCACCGGCTCAACCAGGCCACGCTCATCCAAGAATCCCCATGTGATGCAGACTAGAGCCACCTAGACAACCAAACATACCCATAGTGTATGAGGATACAAGGGAGCATGGCCCTGGCCCTAGGTACATGATCTGAACTCACCTATTCCCACTAGCTTGGCAAATGAGTGATTGTAGTTGTTGAGATGAGCAATTGACAATGGAGCAGAGGAGACAAATATATATAGCCAAATCTCTTTGGATAAAGTGGTATTAAGGCTCACGTACAAAGCAAATTCTAGGACTTGGTCACAAAATTAACAGATGAATAAGCATGCGGTCACCAACATTTTTTAAAGTTAACATGACTTATCCTTATAAAGGATGCACCTTCCATATAGTCTTCTTCAAGTAGCCTCCAAGCTATGTAATTGGGATAATATCGGTAATTGCCTTTGGCTCCTAGGTGCATATGCACCCATTGTCGAAATACACATTTCGAAAAGTTGAAAAATTCAAAACAAAAATTCCGCGTGTATATCCGGACATTTTATGTGCGTGCACAAGGTTTCAGTGAAAAACGACGTTTTTTGTTGCTTGTGTAAAAAAGACAATTTCTGATGCTTCATTCTAACTATTCACGAGGCATTTCTTTATCTTTTTTACACAAGCCACAAAAAACGTCGTTTTTCACCGAAACCTTGTGAACGCACATAAAATGTCCGTATATACACGTGGAATTTTTGTTCCGAATTTTTCAACTTTTCGAAATGTGTATTTCGACAATGGGTGCGTATGCACCTAGGAGCCAAAACGCCGCTCTTGGATAATATTGGCTGCCAAACTAACGAGGAGAGAGAGAGAGAGAGAGAGAGAGAGAGAGAGAGAGAGTTATGATGGGTTAGAGCTGCGAATGGGAGGCATATAGAAACAAATCATCAGTTGAAAAGAGAAATAATGCAAAAGTAGCTCAATGGTAGTAATTTTTGGGAGCACAATATTCTACTAAACCATGATTGAGCATAATCATAGCCAATTGTCATGTACATCATTGAATAGGAGTTATCCGATTAAAAACTTCTTTTCTTTAGATAGGCGTCAATATATTAATATCAAGACGATAGTTTTTTTCGATAAACAGTATATAATAATATCGCGACGATACTAAGTACATCATTGTACAGATGCAAATTATTGTGGTAAAGAGCTAAATCCGAGCAGAAACCACTTATTCATATCTCACAAACTACTCTTCTGATTATATTACCTAGTGTTTGGATGAGGTATCCAAAATTCTACTATGAATTTTACAAGATAACGGTTTGAATCAACAATCTAGGAGTAGAACTTGTAGAACTAAACAACCTAGCAAGCGGAGTATAATAGCAATGGAAAGAGTAATTCGCAAGGAAGTAAGAGTTCAATGTTTAGGGAATGCAAACACAAGGTACGCGATGGTATTTTTCCCATGGTTTGGATACTTGGCGATATCCTACTCCACATTGAAGGAGTCTTTGAACCAATTTGTTTTAAGATCACAAGGATCTCGATTGTGTCACTAACCAAGTGACTGATGAAGGAAATCAACCTATTACATCATGGCTTGCACCAAGAAGCCTCGCTAAGCAGTAGATCTCGGCACTTGGAAGATGATCTTCAGGCTTTGTACGAACTCTTGATTCCATCACAACTTGATAGTTGAAGACTACCAAGTGACTCAGAACCATCTATGTGTAACAAACAGAGAAAAATCATTTGGTAGTACTCAAAAGCATCTTCCAACAAAGCTCTTCTCAAGAACCCATAAAGTTTCTCTCTCACACACACAAAAGTAATGAATGGTGTAAGAAGGGAGGAACAATAGGTAGGCGTTCAACAATAAGGGAGGAGCTTCTGCCTCAAAGCAGAGAGGAAGTGTTCATGGAATCACCCAAAACAATCTTCCTTTCTCTTCTCTTCTTGTTTGGACCTCTCTTCTTCCCAATTTGAACTTGCGGTAGATAGAGCTGTCCTAAAAAAGGAACTATGTAAAAATTACAAAGTCATAGCTCAGAGGTACCAGGTGGAATTGCTCGGAGGACTAGACATATGTTGAAGCAAACCGAAGGATGTTTGGATATACCATGTGAAAAGTTATGCTTGGACGGACCAGAGCGAATAAAGAACATAAGGAAACTTGGCTCGACAATGCTGGAATAAAAGGATCTACAGTTCTACCCTATGGAAAGTTGAGTTTGCTGGCTATGGTTTAACTCACTGGGAGAGGCTCGATAATACAGGTGGAGAAAACACAATGGTACCGGGGCTTCGAAAAAGCAAACATATATAGTTGCTAATGTGAATCTTGGAGGATGTTTGGCTTGTGATCTTATCTTGGAGTTCCAACCAAAGTATCCTTGCTTGTGTCCCCCTTGATAATACGCGGTTGTCATACACTCAATGTAAATCTTTTATTCAGTGTACAAGGTAGCGCACCAAATGGCAGAAGCAAAATGCCCGCAGTGATTCTTGGGGCTCGTGCCGTCCCACGAGCCAAACCATGCGGGTGTCGACCTAGCCAGTTCTGCTAGTTGAGTTGACCCACTAAAGCGTGCCATCCCATGACCAGGTTAACTGAGACCCAACGGCGAAGGCACCTAGTCAAACTAGGTAATGTGCACAACAGTCGGTATGCAAACTTCTGATATGGCCCAATCATTAAACAAAAAAGCTCTGCCATGGCACCAAAAAACGTTTGCCATAGCAGCAAAACTGCAAGCCAATGTTCAGTGCAATATCCACAACGTCCCGAAACGTGATGAAATGAATCAGCACATGGGTTGTTAGCCCATGCATTGTCAGATAACCCTTCTGAAATGAGCCTCCTGTTGATCATCCACGCATGGACTTTGACCCAAACAAGTGGTGCAATCTCATACTCTGTAGTCTGTACTGCCATTGATCCTCCTGTCTTTCCAGAACACGGCCTCGTTCCAGTTTCCAATTTTGGCATGTTCCAGTATCCCACGAGCCAGATCATGCGGGTGTCGACCTAGCCAACTCCGCTAGTCGAGTTGACCCACTAAAGCGTGCCATCCCACGACCAGGTTAACTGAAACCCAACGGCGAAGGTACCTAGTCAACTAGCTAATGTGCCCAACAGTTGGTGTGCAAACTTCTGACATTATCCGATTATTAAACAAAAAATCTCTACCATGGCCCCAACAAACGTTGGCCATATCAGCAAAACTGCAAGCTAATGTTCACTGCAACACTCACAACGTCCGAAAACGAGATGAACTGAATCAGTCCATGGGTCGTTAGCCATCTGCCGATGTCCATAGCCCATGCATTGTCAGATGACATTTCTGAAACGCATCGACTTTTAGCCAAACAAGTGGTGCAATCTTGTACTCTACTGTACTGCCATTGATCCTCCTGTCTTTCCAGAAAATGGCATCGGCTTTGAGATCAGGAATCATGGCCAGCCCTTGCCAAGGCTTGGAGGGGTCCGTGCGGTGCATCCATTCCTAGTGAGCCCTCGGTGCAAGTCCGTGTAGCTCCAGGATTGTAATCCCCAGTCCGCCAGAGCCCTTTGGCTTGCAAACCTAATGGCAAGCAACCAAGAACTTCCCTCCTTGAACTCCATCAGTGTCAAGTTATCCCAGAAAAAAAACCTGAGCCACATCTCCAGCTGTTTTTGGGAGCTTCAAATATCGGAGGTGGTGCGTAGAGTGAAAAAAAGAACTCGTAAACTAGCAACTACTTCAAATTCGTTACTGAACCAGTCATTCTCTTAAGAGCTTTTTTCACTCCAGGCCCTAGTTTAAGAGTAAATTGCCGTCTTGAGCATCTTTTCTGAACAGGAGTAAATTATGGTCTGACTGAACGAGGTGCATATTTGACCTGGTCTATTCCTGTCATGTGTCAGTTTAACAGCTTTGGAGCGCTGAGACAATATGCCTTTTTTCCAAAAATTTGGAAACCAGGCGGAAAGTTCAGTTACCGCCCGGTAGCAGTGTTTCCATATACCCCCGAGAGATCGCTTTGTGAGCAAAAAATCCTGAATTTTTTAATTTGATTAAATTTTGTTCAGATTAAACGTCCATTAAAGAAAACCCCTGGTAACCGCCCAGTATTTTCCGATTACCATGGTAACTGGAAATCTCGGTGCCCCGCGATATTTTGTTTGCCTCCAGAATCCAAAATCGTGATCGTTCTAGGATCTAAATATCCAAACATAGTTTCTTTTTTGACATGGAAAATGTTATGCCACTGAAGTATCTAGATGTTGTCGTTTTCTGGTATGAAAGAATATGAGTCGTGGCCGTTTCCAGCAAAATTCCTTGCCCAGAATCCAAAAAAGGCTGGATTATATTGATGGAATGCTAAAGTTCATCGCCCGGATTGCGTCGCCGGGATCCTATGAGACTTGAGCACTGAAACAAAGTCATGTGTCTAATTTTATACTATGGGTTTGTCCCATGGTTGGTTATTGTAATGTTTCAGTTAGCCTGTTTGACAATTGTCAAGTTTGCGTTTTAATACAAGTAACAACAGCTCAATTTGCGTTCAAATTCAAATTTTGCACAAATTTATATTAAAATTGTATATTACAATTTTGTACCAAATATGCTCGCTAATTTAGCAATATAATAAAAATTAACCATGACTAAATACCGTGACGGTTATACACAGTCACAAGCATATGATCCCACATGTAAGAAGTCACGTCACCCTCATAGAGACTCGCTTTCCAGAATCAATGTCAGCACTACAATAGGCCCACATGTCAGAATCGTTGACCGTTCAAACGACACATCGTCACAGAAAAATAATACCTGGACCCACACGTAAGGAGCCACATTACCATCTTCTGGGCCCATATGTCAGCAGCTTTGGCCGGTCAAAACTGATGCTCGACTTATTACTGACGGGGCCATCAACGATAAAACCTAAGTCGGACCCACATGGAAGCAACCATGTAAGCAAACTGGCCCCATTTGTCATTATCTTTGACCAGCCAAACCCGTGAACCGATTACTAATCGTCGCCAAAAACGATCTTAGGCGACAGGTTCACTTATCATAGGTGACACCTTGGGTCATCACCAAAAGCAGGCATCAGTGACAATTTTGGGTTCGTCACCTAAGACACACGATCTTGCACGGAGGAAGTGGTACCGCCAATATTTATTTTTTATGACGGCGTTTCAGTGACGGTGGGCTTGACGGCCAAAAAACGTCACCATGGCATTTTCTGTGACAAAAAACGGTTTTACATGGCACATGTGAAACGTCGCAAAATAGAGCAGATTTTGTACTGCAAGTTATTGCCAAAGGTGGATCATACTTCTAGCAAATCACATTTTCACTTTTGCATCCCTCCGTGTCTAGAAGTTTCCGGTTAAGCATTGATCCTATCTTGTGCACCATGTATTCAAATACAAAGAATTAAGGGCCATGAGCCATCTAGGCTTATTTATGGAGGTGCTCTGCTCCTCCAAAGGTGCGTTTTTTTGCATGACGTCTTGCAAGAAACCCTTTGCCAACTTGGGAAAATAATCATCACCGAACTCTTGAACAAACTGATGTTTGTCCCATGTGTATGACTGGGCGGGGGAATACATACCATGCCTTTTGCAGGTGTTCGAAAGCGGTTGAGCTTTGGATGGCAATGGCGAAGCACTGGAATGTACCGGATATACGTTCGGTGAAGGACAAGGCTCGGAATGCCTACTTTCCGGTTCTCGCTGACCTCTTTGACTATAATCGCATGTGCCTCCTCGTGACTCTATGGAGGTGTTGGCACGTGCGGAATGAGATCGTCGACAACAAGAAGCCGCCAGACATCGAGTCCTCTTGATGCTTCCTGCTTAGCTACGTTGACACACTAAGCAGCTTGCAGCAACAACCTGATGCGGATCATATGACAGGGAAACTGGTGCTTCTTCCTCATGGGAAACAAGCTAAGTCGGCATATGCTCAGATGCTGCAACAAGCAAAGCATGCATGGTCTCCCCGGCCTACATGATGAACCAAATTATCTGTTGATGGGTCGTTCCATGCTGCTGATGGTACTGCTGGAAGTGGCATGATGTTGCGTGGTGAAAATGGTGGTATCTTCTACTCAACCTATAGATCACTAAACTCTTGTGTGGATCCGCTGGAGGCAGAGCTGGCTGCCTGCAGTGAGGGGCTAGCTTTTGCAATGCAGTGGACGTCCCTGCCAATCATCTTGGATACAAACTATCTCGAGGCCAAGAATCTGATCATTCAAGGGCAGGCTGGAAGGTCTAGGTATGCTATGATGGTTGACACAATTCTGAACATCCTTAAGGAAGAGAATTAAGGTCACGCATGTGAGGCGTGAACAAAATGCAGTTAACCATTTCCTAGCAAATTATGGTACATGTGAGAATCACACTGTTGTGTGGATTCGCTCAGGTCTGAGAGCTGTCCCTGAACTCTGTAAGGCGGAATTCCCTTTGATTGAGCAACAAAGTACCATATTCACTCACAAAAAATATAAAGAATTAATTCTCTGGTGTGCACATACATAGGGAGAGCTAACCGCAAACCTCTAGATTGATTGCTGGTACTATCAAAATATCCTTTGCTTGTTGTACCTAATCATATTGTCATCAACCACCAAAAAGGGGAAGATTGTAAGGTCATCTATCCACCCTTAATGATGGTTTTGGTGTTAATGACAATAGGGATTAGCTGTCTAACTATGTCGAGTATGCTTTCATCCTATGGAAAAAATCGTCGTTATTATCGGCTACCCCGATAAGAGGAGAAAGGAAGACCACGTGTCATCGGTCATCTATGATTTTTTTTTGACTTGTAGCTAGGTATGTCGTAATATTGAGAGGGGACTAGTAAATGTGCACGTGCAACGCACGTATAAACACTTGGAAGATATATTTCCTCATTCATCCTAGTTAAGAGGCACTTATTCAAATAAGAAAATTACAAGAAAATTTTGCATGGCATGAAAAGACAAATGTTCCGGTCTCATTCAAGAAACGGTTGTTTTGCACGTACTGTGATGCAAAGGAAAAATTAACATGGCATGAAACGATGAATGTTCATGTCTCTGACACACAAATATACATGAAACTGGATAACGACCTAACTAACATGGAACTGGCATTAGCCGTAAAGTACAAAGTCACTAAATAAGCTAGTGTTAATATACAATCCTAGTGAACTATCATAATGTTTAGACTGATGAAATAGCCAATGTTCTCAAAATAAATGGATTTGGGACTACCTAGTGGGCTACAATCCTAGTAATTGACCAATGCATGCACAGTTTGTATAATAAATGGATTTTGCTTGAATGACAAACTAACTTGCCATACAGTTCTACAATAGAATATTCAGAACCATAGAAGTATAGTGAGATTGAAAAGGCATGCCTGGCGTGTTCTTCATAGCAGATAATTTTGGTATTTTCCTCTAAATCAAACTTACTATATCTGAAGGCCTAAACTAAATCAAACTGAAGTATACTGATTAAATCTAGACTAACCACACTATTCTAATACATCAATCAGGAAATAGTTTCAAAACATATGCAAATAAGAGCATCCTGAGCAGGTTACTTGTTAGTCACAACGGACACAAATTTCAATTTTCCTTCAAGAAATAACATCATTGGTACTAGGGCTTATGGTCAGTAGTGTCGCTAATGGTCGAATACATTACACTTCACCAAAAAACTTTAGAACACCGAAGCAAATACTTCTATGATAGCAGTTTGAACTTCGGACATAGTTGTCTTGAACATATATCCAACTGTAGCACTCTGCACTTGAGGAAAAAACCCACGGTTAGATATATACTATGCACTGGAAAAATAAGTTTGAAATACAAAGGTCTAATATTTCAGAGCATTGCGTCATCTCATGTGAAACAAATAATTTGGGAACAATTCCTACATGCCTAGCACCAAGAGAAAAGATATGTGTATGAGCATAATGTTTTTCATATGAATATAAAGAAAAAGCCGCAAAGATGACAATGTTTTTCATTGTCGTGTGAGAATCAAGGCTTGAATCTTTCATCATCCACATCCGATGACATACAATATACTCATAGAGCTCCTTGCATTAGTGTTTTCATAATTAACAAAATGAGTAAAAAGGCTAGAAATAAAGCCTTATGCATGATCAACGCAAAATCATAATTGGTGGAGAAACAAGTGACCAACCATGTTCTAGTTGCTAGCCCTTAAGTTTTAAGAGAAGTAGTAGTAAAACTGAAATGGATAACCCACAACATTTTTCTGTTCAAAATGCAGAGGGGTGATATTTTAGAGGGAACCACGGCGGGCAAAGCCAGCCTGAACATTTTTATTAATTTTGTGGTTTGACAGAGAATATATACAAAGATATGGCAATCGAAAAGAAACATAAGAATGTCAAATCAAAAGATATCAATCTCACTGTAGGATGTGCCTCAAGATCATCATCACCAGCTAAAAATGAAACTGATTGAAACATTTTCCTTTGTCAGAAGCTTTTCCACTACCATGCAGCAAAGCCCATATGTCAATGATCAACAAAGAAGTGTCCATGAGTGAGCGGTACAGAGTTGCTAGCCCTTATGTTCTAAGAGAAGTAGTAGTAAAACTGAAATGGATAACCCACAACGTTTTTCTGTTCAAAATGCAGAGGGGTGATATGTTTTAGGGAACTACGGCGGGCAAAGCCAGCCTGAACATTTTTATTAATTTTGTGGTTTGACTGAGAATATATAAAAAGATATGGCAATCAAAAAGAAACATAAGAATGTCAAATCAAAAGATAGCAATCTCACTGTAGGATATGCCTCAAGTTCATCATCACCGGCTAAAAACGAAACCAATTGAAACATTTTCCTCTGTCAGAAACCTTTCCACTACCCTATAGCAAAGTCCATATGTCAATGATTAACAAAGAATTGTCCATGAGTGAGCAGTACAAGCTAAAAAATTGAAGCTTACTCATGAACCATACATCAAAATATTGGAACGACCTACATTCGGATGCTTCTGTCCATTTCTTCTTTCTTGAACAGTCAGAACTTCGAAAGCATGGACAAAATAACAAAGAGATAAAAGAGATAGGAATGTTAGCTGCTCAAACAAAAATGACAGGGGGTACACAAATCGTTGCTGAACCAACCACCGCCGGTTCCCCTTCCCAGGGCCAGCTCCTTACCATCGTCGCAAACTACATGGTAGTCACGTGCATCGTTTATTTAAATAGAAGAACAATTCTCTCCACATGTAAGTATGTCCCTCTCAACAGAAACGAGTGTGTAGCAAGGGATTTGCAAAAGAAATGGTGCCCTGGTTCATATTGTTGTCCAAAACCCACAAAGCATATACTTCATGTAAACAGGCGACATATGTTGCTTCCCTGCAGGCGACGCACAACATGCGGTCGTCACCCGCAACTCGAAACTGGCAATACAGATGGGCAAGTACCTTGATGGAGACCATGTGAGTTCCTCGGACTGATTGTCAGGGATTAGGTTCCTCGCCGGGATCGGATCGAGATTAACGACAGCGGTGCCGGCAGCAGCAAGAGGCGAGGAGTGTGGGTGGCCTGACCATGGGATTGGTGGCGGCGAACACGAGGACTAGTAGAAGTGAAACTCAGGTGGCACCCTGGCATCGAATCGCGAGGGGTAGCGGTGCCTCTGCGGCTCCGCCTCAGGCATCGTTGACAGCGAGCGAGACGGGAAGACGGATCCATCCTTGGTGCATGATGTTTGGCTCACCGAAAAGGCGTCGGCGCGTGCACAGCGGTGCAGGAGAATCACTGGGGAGGGTGCTCAGGCGGTGGAGGCAGGGTAGGTTATGTTTGAAGACGTGAGGAGGTTCTTTTTTTACGAGATGTGAGGAGGTTCTGTTCAGATTCATGGGGACATTGAGTGATGATGTCAGGTATATTTTCTAGGGAGGGATGCGAGGACTTATTTTGGAACCTGAGGGTGCGGAGGGTGCTAACCATGTTTTAGTGCTAAAACATTGGAGCCGCCTCAACCGTGGGATAGAGTTGTTTTGATGGATGGAATTGTCTGGATCTCCGTCTCTCGTGCTTTTATAGGGGTAGTAGATAGATGCACGCTGGATCTTGTGTGGAACCAGTGAACAGAAAGATAACTACCACCCACACCCCATGTGAGAAAAGTGCACCCAAATTTCTATCTGGTTTGCACTTGTTGTATGGTCGGACACTGGGTCGGGACATCTGATCAAGCAACCGACAGATCGAATGCTCAGATAGATATTCCGGGGTGTTGTCTGACTTGTGTCCAAAGGCATCTGAACAAGTCAGACACTGGCTCAGAGTGTTAGCCAGAAGATCTGACTACTCGGAGCATCCAACTTGTGTCGGAACATCCGAGTTTACTGCATTGGCTCTAAGGGCAGATTCTAAGGTTGAGTATATATAGGGTCTTCTTCCACCTTTAGCGGTGGATGAACACAACACTATTCTCACCATTGATCCAAAATCTTTAACCTTCGATTGCTCACTCTCTACCCAACCAATCCACATCATATTTTAGGAAGAGAACCTGATCTACACTTCCATCTAAACAAAACCCTAGTTTGTTGATTCATTTCAAGATCCTTGCAAGTCATGTTACTCTTAGGTGTTTGGGCACCCTGGACTGTTGAGGTCACTTTGGAGCCATACTCCATAGTGGTGAACCTTCCTGGTGGTGTTGGGATCCTCTAATTTACTTGTGGAGAGAGCCCCAACCTTGTTTGTAAAGGTTTCGGTTGCCGCCTTCAAGGACACCGCTAGTGGATTCACGAAACCTTGCATTGTGCGAGGGCTTGAGGAGAATAGGGTGGCTCATTTGGACGCTTGGGGAGCATTGTGCCTCCACACCCTCCAATGGAGACGCACCTCCCCTAAATAAGGGAACTTCAGAAAGACATCCTCGTCTCCATTGACTCCACATGCAGTTATTTTGCTCCTTCACTTTGTGATGCTTTTTATCTTGTTGTTGTGCTTATCATATAGGTTGAGCCAAATGTTTGCAGAAGAAGTTAAAGTTAGGTAGTCACCTATTCAGCCACTATCCTCCCTCTAGTCGACTATACTGATCCTTTTAGGTAAACTTATCCAGCCTAAGTGCATCAGCGAATCTAGCCATAGTTAACTCAAAAAATTGCCTACAATTATGTTTTTGGATTGTTGGAATGACGGAAAATTCATGATTAATTCAATTGGATAATTCATGACTAGACCAGAAATTAACATGCAACAATCTAGCATACTAGAAGAATCCAAACATGGCCAACAACATCGCACATGTAGCAACAATGAGAATCTCATACATGAACAAATCACGAAGCATGTACTATTTGTTAGTGGTCATGGTTGTGCTGGAGCAACCTGACATGAATGGAAGATGACTCGTGGTGACGGACTTTAGCAGTCGCGTAGAGTGCTACCCAAAAATCTAATTCATCCTCTCCAGATGTAGGATCGCAGGGACAAATGGTTCTGGTGGCCTGCTCTCCCGCATGCTGATGCACGCCGGTGTTTGGGATGGAGTAGACTACCGTGGAGGCGCAAGTTGTTAGATGAAGGGAAACCCTACCTTGTTTGTGTGTATCTTTCGTTGTATCTTTGGCCGCGATTGGTAAGCAGTATATATAGGAGGACAAGAAGTGGTGTCACATCGCAATCACGATCTTATACCGACTTGGTTTCTAAGTTGTAAACTTACCGAACAGAAACAATCAACTTGTTTGTCACGACATCGAAACATAAAACGACAAAAGGAAGTTGCGCGTGTGCAAGGCCACGGAACAGATTTCAGCGGACCATTCATGTGCATGTCTCACGCCCGTGCGGCCCCGGCCTGTGCCAGCACCTAGTGAGCGTGTGTGGTATTCTCTTTCTCTTCTCAATACATCACTTAATGGAGTGGAGAGAACCCACTATATAAAAAGGTCTCACACCTTCTCAACTTCCCGAGTGGGACTAAACATTAGAACCACCACTTGTCAGTTTATTCATGGACCTCTTTGAGATTTCAGAGATTGTATATGGGCCTAAACCATTATTTCTAACATATAGGTCCTTTTCCGCGGGAGTTCGGAAGGAAGGAGTTGGGGGCTCAGAGCTACAACCTGAGATGGGGTGTGTATTGTGGTACAATTCAGTTACACTGGTTTGTAAATTTCATTCAGTGGTATTGGTGGGCAAGAATGGAAGGTATATGTGGTAAAATGAAAATATATTCAATGCAAAATATGAATGGAGAGAGCTAAATAAAGGACGGGCCACTTGTTTTCTACTCTAGATACTTCTATTAAGATGTTTGTTAAATAAAAAAAGGCTATATCATATTTTAACATAAAAACTAGACATGGTAACAACATGTATATTTAATTAGTGGCACGAGTTACACCGTAGATCAATGTGATTTCGGCTTTTGCCTTGTTCATATTTAAACATATTTGTGGTCACCAAAATATCATAAAATATTAGGATGGTGAATGGAGTTCTGTCATAATAGTTTTGTATTTTTAATTTTGGGCAATCTGAAATTTGCAATTGTGAGGTTTGGGTTATATTATTCATGTGAAAAAATTTGTAAAATATAGTAGAATAATAATGAAGGTTAAAATTTGTATCATTGGAAAAATATAATTAATATATCTTTACATAGATATCTATGAATAAGTAAAAATGTTTAGTATAAAAGTTGTTAGGAATAGTTTTAACACATGATGACCTTGCTTACAATAATTGCAATCAACAGTTATAGTTTGTCTCGCACATTAGCAGCTGCTCATAGCAGTTAGGATTACTTTCATAGATTAGCAATTATTAATTAATGGAAGTTTCAATTTTGTGTCTTGTAATATCAACTGGTATTTGCTGTTAGATTCTATCACACATATTTGTACCCGCCCCTTGCATAAATAGTTCATAATGAATGAGAATCAGACGGTTTTTACAATCAATCTTACTTCCAGACATTGAACATTGTCTATGCCGAGAGTGACGTTTTCTATTTTGAGGAAACGCTGAGAGCGACATCACAAGAAAGAAAAGAGAAATGTAAGAATGATAGCAGAAAAAGACATGTCATCTCTAGCTTTTGCTTTTGCCGCTTCATCCAGAAAGAAAGTCGTCGCTTTCCTTGCACCCATCGCCACCAAAATAATGCACGTCACCATCATGGTCCTGGTCCTAGCGGTGACCCTCGTCGCCGCTTATTTACGACGAACCGTGGCTACAACCGTCGCCGTGGGTTTGCACGCCACAACAACCCCCACTCCGTTGGCATTCACCAACGATGCACCAAGACCGATTTTCCGCTCTGCTTGTTGTTGTCTGCCAAGACATACATGCACTACATCATGGAACTACATGGCCTAAAGGATATATATGACCAACAAAGAGCAGTTATGCCGCCAGAAGCCAAATAGAATGGTCCCTCATAAGGTTTCAAGATTTCAAATCTATGGCAGCATATAATTGTACAGTTCACAAGGTTAACTCTAAGCTAAGTTTTTGCAATCAAACAATTTATGAAGAAGATCTTATTGTGAAGACCTTATGCACTTTCCACCCCTCGATAAGAGTACTACAACAGTAGTACCGTCAACAAAAATACAAAAGGTATTCTAAGCTAATATATGCTTTACTTTAGGCTTAGAAACATGATGAGCTTCTCATGAAGAATCATCAGACACGCCCAACAGGCTCCATACCACTATATTGTGACTATATGGTGGAAGCAAACCGAAATATGTTTGGATGTACCATGTGAAAAGTAATGCTCGGAGGCGCCGGAGCTAATAGAAAATGTCTCAAAGGGAACTTGGCTCGGCAATACCGGAATAAAAAGAGCTGCGGTTCCATTCTATGGAAAGCTGAGTTTGATGAGGTAGGGTTTAGCTCGCTGAGAAAGGCTCAATAGTACAGGTGGAGAAAACACAATGGTACCAGGACTATGAAAAAACAAAGAAGTATAGTGGCTAATTTTGATTTTGGAGGATCTTTGGCTTGTGATCTTATCTTGGAGTTCTAACCAAAGTATCCTTTCTTGTGTCTCTCTTGATAGTATGGTTGTGGTACACCCAATGCAATTTTTTAACTCGGGGTAGAAGGTAGTGGCCATAACGGCCGAAGCAAAATGCCAACAGTGATCCTTGGGGCTCGTATCATCCCATGAGCCAGATCATGCAGGTGCGGACCTAGCCAGCTCGTAGTCGAGCTGACCCACTAAGGCATGCCCTCCCACGAGCCACACGACCAGTCTAACTGAAACCCAACTATGAAGGCACCTAATCAACTAGCTAAGGGCATCATCCCCTAGAAAATTAGAGAAATAAACTGTCGAGTGAACGTTAGTGGAGTAGTTTTACTCCACGAAGTTTTGGTCATTTCTAATTGATCTTCTAAACTTAGTGGAGTAAAATTTACAATTGACTTGTGCATTTCGTCAAACACTTACTATATGTCTCCATGGCGAGAGGTGGCGCTGGTGATTACCCCGGCGACGCGCCACTAACCACACGTCCGTCGGCCTCAACCGCCGTGAAGATCTCCACCGGCTGTGCCACCTGCCAACGCCCATGAACTACCAGTTCCCGGCGTACTACGAGCTCACACTTGACCAGCAAGAAAACAGGGCGGTGCCCCGGAGCTGTACTACGAGCTCACGCCCCCTGTCTCGGGTTTTAGTTTTTTGACGCAGAACTCTGAACTTTCGCTTGCGTCACGCATGGCTGCCGGCTTTCAGTGTTGGCAGGCTCTCCTGGACCAACAAGAGAACAGGTCGGTGCTCCGGGCGCCCAACGACGACGAGGGCAGGAGCAGCTGCGCTAGGCCTAACGAGGGCAGGTGTGCCATGCCTGCGTACACCCATGACAGCTCCACGACGCCGTGAGGTCAAACCGGCAAGGCCCGAGGTCGCCGCCGTCGACAAGGGCGCTTCACCTGAGTCACCGGCCGGCCACAAGGAGGTCTTCACGTGAAGAAAAGTTTTACTCCAGCCGTCGAGCTCGGAGTATTTTTAGGTGCCCACTAGGCGAAGGAGTAAAATCTTTACTGCTCTAACCGGTTTAGAAGATTGGCTAGGTGACGGAGTTTTACTCCTCTATAGCCTTATAGGGAATCGGCCAGAGATGCTCTAATGTGCACAACAGTCGGCTCTAATGTGCACAACAGTCGGTATGCAAACTTCTTGAATGGCCTGATTATTAAACAAAAAAGCTCTGCCATGGCACCAAAAAAACCTTTGCCATAGCAGCAAAACTGCAAGCCAATGTTCACTGCAACAGCCACAACGTCCCATAAGGCCATAACTTGCATACCCCCGGAAGCTACCACATCTTTTCGCTTGATGAACTGAATCGGTCCACGGGTGGTTAGGGCATCTCCAGCCGCGCCCCCAAGAAGGCCTCCCCAGGCGATTTTTTCACGCCGGCGCCGAAAAAACGTCCCAGTCGCGCCCCCAGGACGCCGAAAATCGCCGATTCGGGCCTTTTTTCCGCCCGGCGGTCACAGGCCGAACCCGGCGCGCTGGGGAGCCGTTGGGGGCTCCGGCGCTAGTGAAAAGCGCGCCTGGCCCACGCCGACAGGGGAAAGTCAAGTTTTTCTTCCCCGACTCGCCTCGCACCCCCTGCGCCCTCGGCCACCACTAGCTGTATCCCGGCGACGGTCGCCGGCCTACTCCGCCTAGATAGCCAATCCCCGCCTGAAAATAGCAGCGCTTCGCTGCGGCAACCCCTCCCCGCAGCACTAGGCGGTGCCGGCCGCCGTTTCCGGCCGCGGAGGCGCGGCTTAACGGCGTTCTGCCTGACTTGGCGATGCACTCCGATGAGGAAGAAGAGCTCGCCGCGCTGCTGGAGGAGGAAGCCGCGGCCGACGTCCAGGAAGAAGAGCATCTGATGGTGCTCGCCGCCCTCGCCCAGCTGCTGGCGAGCAATGAAAAGCCGCGTCGAGGTGGCTTGGCGCCGGGGCGGGTGAAAGCAAAGAACCGGCATCGTCTGCAAGGCTAGTGCATGCTCTACTCCGACTACTTCGCCGATGCTCCACTTCATGGCGAGAGAACATTTCGGCGCCGTTATCGGATGAGCCGAAAGCTCTTCCTCAGGATTGTGAATTCCATCCGGGAGTTCGACAACTACTTCAAGTGCAAGATGGATTGCACTGGCGCTCTTGGATTCACCTCCATCCAGAAGTGCACGACAGCGATGAGGATGCTTGCATATGGAGCTCCCAGTGATTCACTCGACGACTATGGGCGCATGGCCGAGTCCACCAGCATAGAGTGTTTCTACAAGTTCTGTCGGGCAGTGGTGGCAGTGTTTGGGCCACAATACTTGAGAGCACCCAATGCGGAAGACACTGCTCGGATCGTAGCCCAGAATGCAGCAAGAGGATTTCCTGGGATGCTTGGAAGCATCGACTGCATGCATTGAAAATGGAAGAACTGCCCATTTGGTTGGCAGGGGATGTACAAAGGCGCCAAAGGCGGTTGCAGTGTGGTGCTTGAGGCGGTAGCCACACAGGACCTCTGGATTTGGCACTCCTTCTTTGGTATGCCAGGAACTCACAATGACATCAACGTGTTGCAGTGCTCTCCTGTTTTTGCCAAGCTCGTTGAGGGCCATTCTCCTCCGGTGAACTTCGAGATCAATGGGCACCAATACAACAAGGGGTACTATCTAGCTGACGGCATCTATCCGACATGGTCGATATTTGTGAAGACGATCTCAAACCCTGTGCCAGGAGGCAAGAACGCCTGGTTTGCGAAGGTTCAGGAGGCTTGCAGGAAGGATGTCGAGCGGGCATTTGGTGTGCTCCAATCTCGATTCGCTGTTGTTCGGTATCCCGCTCAGACATGGTCGAAATATCAAATGCGGGAGATCATGACTTGCTGTGTCATCTTGCACAACATGATCATCGAGAGCGAGCAAGAAGACCCAGTGTTTGACACTGAACCATACTACAGGCAGGGTCCTCTAGCCGAAGTTGATCACCAGCTACCGGCAACTTGGACTGCCTATCTCAGTATGCGTCAAGAGATCCGAGACCCATAGGTGCATCATCAACTGTAGAAAGATCTGATTGAGCACCTATGGAGGCTCAAGGGGGACCCCGCGTGATGAAATACGAGTTTTTATTTGTTGAACTATATAATTTGTATTGAACTATTTGTTGTTGTACTATTTTGTTGAAGTATTTGATTTTTCTGTGATGAAATATGTGATAAGGAATAATTATGTTGATAAATGAACGCCGAGAAAGGGTGAAACCACGCCGAATATGGGCCTATTCTCGCCCATATGGGCCATTTATTCGCCGAAATTGGGCTGCAAAGTGGGCCAATTTCGGCGCCTGAGGGCGAGCTGGGGGCGGCGACTGGGCGAAAAACCGCCCCCAGCGCCGAGTGTCTCGCCGGCTCGCCCCCAGGGGGTGATTTTTGTGCATCCTGGGGGGGCCAACGGCTGGAGATGCCCTTAGCCCTCCGACGATGTCCATAGCCCATGCCTTGTCAGGTAACACCTACGAAATGAGCCTCCTGCCTCCTGTTAATCTTCCCCGCATCAACCTCGGCCCAAAACAAGTGGGGCAATCTCGTACATCATACTGTCATTGATCCACCTCTCTTTCCGGAACACGACCTTGTTCAAGTTTCCAGTTTTGGCCTGTGCAAGGCTGTAGAAAATGGCATTAGCTTTGGGAACAGGAGTCATGGCCAGCCCTTGCGAAGGCTTGGAGGGTTTTGTGCGGCGTATCCATTCCCAGTGAGCCCTCAGCGCATGTCCGTCCAGCTCCAGGTTTGTAATTCCTAGTCCGCCAAAGCTCTTTGGCTTGCAAACCTGAGGCCAAGCAACAAAGCACCTCCCTCCTTGAACTCCATAAATATGAACCCGAAAAGAGGCTCTAAGCCACCTCTTCAAACAAAATTACGGAGCTTCAGATAATAGAGGTGGCGCATTTAGTGAAAAATAAACTCGTAAACTAGGAACTATTTAATATTTGTTACTGAACTAGTCATTCTCTCAAGAGTTTTCTTTTTACACCAGCCCCTAGTTTAAGAGTAAATGATCATCTTGAGCATCTTCTCTAAAAGAGAGTAGATTATCGTCTGACAGAAGGTGGCGTGTATTTTTTGAGGGGAAACTTTCAATCTATTCATCTTAAATCCTAGCAGTATGACGAACGCCCAAAATATTAAAAATGGATCCGTAGACCACCTAGGTTGGCTACAAGCACTAAAGCGAACCGAAGGTGCACAGCCGTCATCGTCCCTCCATCGCCAGAGCCGAACAAAACTTATTATAGTAAACAGTCGAGAACTCGTCTTGCTAAGGACACATAGAACCAACACACCAGAAAAATAACCACCGATGAAGAGACGCATAGATCGGAAGGATCCAACCTGAAGACACACAAAAATAGACGAACGAAAATCGGATCTGAGCAGATCCATCAAAGGCAACCACCGTCCGAATCATGTGAGATCCGTCGGAGACACACCTCCACACACACTCCAGTGATACTAGACACACAACCAGGACGGGTGAGGGAGTCCTGGACTAGGGGGTGTCCGGACAGCCAGACTATCATCGTCCGCCGGACTCCAAGACTACGAAGATACAAGATTGAAGACTCCGTCCCGTGTCCGGATGGGACTTTTCTTGGCGTGGAAGGCAAGCTTGGCGATACGGATATGTAGATTTCCTACCATTGTAATCGACTTTGTGTAACCCTAGCCCTCTCCGGTGTCTATATAAACCGGAGGGCTTTAGTCCGTAGGACATAACCTCCATTACAACAATCATACCATAGGCTAGCTTCTAGGGTTTAGCCTCCTTGATCTCGTGGTAGATCCACTCTTGTACTACCCATATCATCAATATTAATCAAGCAGGACGTAGGGTTTTACCTCCATCGAGAGGGCCCGAACCTGGGTAAAACATCGTGTCCCTCGTCTCCTGTTACCATCCGCCTAGACGCACAGTTCGGGACCCCCTACCCGAGATCCGCCGGTTTTGACACCGACATTGGTGCTTTCATTGAGAGTTCCTCTGTGTCGTCACCGGTAGGCTCGATGGCTTCTTCAATCAACAACACTGTCCAGGGTGAGACTTTTCTCGCCGGACAGATCTTCGTATTCGGCGGCTTCGCACTGCGGGCTAATTTACTTGGCCATCTGGAGCAGATCGAAAGCTACGCCCCTGGCCGTCAGGTCAGGTTCGGAAGCCTAAACTTCACGGCCGACATCCGCGGGGACTTGATCTTCGACGGGCTCGAGCCACAGCCGAGCGTGCCGCACTGTCACGATGGGCATGATCTAGCTCTGCCGCCGGACAGTGCCTTGGTGGCCGAACATGAATCCG
The DNA here is from genome assembly GCA_963921465.1 of Triticum timopheevii. Lineage (NCBI taxonomy): Eukaryota > Viridiplantae > Streptophyta > Magnoliopsida > Poales > Poaceae > Triticum > Triticum timopheevii. Next base: position 614,389,415 of record OY997266.1, read on the forward strand.
CTCCGGCCCTTAGTCCGGGGCCGATCGCCCAGATCGAGGACCGGTGGCTGGACACCGCCTCAGGGGCTGCAACTTTCGCGGCGATGGAGCCGAACACTGACCTTGTCCCCTATAAAGCTCGTGACTCCGAGGTGCCGGACTCCCTGCCGGACTCCGAACCTCCTGCGCCCCTGTCCATCGAATCCGATTCGGCGCCGATCATGGAGTTCACCGCTGCGGACATCTTTTAGCACTTGCCCTTTGGCGACATCCTAAATTCCTAAAGCATCTCTCGCTATCTGGAGAGCCCTGGCCGGATTACGGCCAGGATGGTTGGGAAGCGGACGACGAAGAAATTCAAAGCCCACCCACCTCCCACTTTGTAGCCACTGTCGAAGATTTAACCGACATGCTAGACTATGACTCCGAAGACATCGACGGTATGGACGACGATGCCGGAGACGAACAAGAACCAGCGCCTACAGGGCACTGGAAGACCACCTCGTCATATGACATATACATGGTGGACATCCCAAAAGATGGGGACGGCGAAGAAGCAGCAGAGGCAGATTCCTTAAAGAAACAGCCCAAGCGCCGACGTCAGCGGCGCCGCTCTAAATCTCGCCACAACAAGAATGGAGATTCCGGCACAGGAGATAATAATACCCCAGAAAGTGCCGAAGACAATCCCCTCTAGCAAGATTCAGCGCAGGAGGATGCAGAAGCAAGCCCTCACGAGAAAGCGGCAGACGAAGAGGTCGAGGATGATAATTACATACCTCCCTCTGAAGACGAGGCAAGCCTCAACGACGACGAATTCGTCATGCCCGAGGATCCCGTCGAACAAGAGCGTTTTAAATGCAGGCTTATCATCACGGCAAATACCCTAAAGAAAAAGCAGCAGCAGCTTCAAGCTGATCAAGACCTACTTGCCGATCGATGGACCGAGGTCCTCGCGGCCGAAGAGTACGAACTCGAACGCCCCTCCAAAAGCTACCCAAAACGCAAGTTGCTCCCCCGATTAGAGGAGGAAGCATACATACCTTCATCACCAGCGCACAATACGGCCAACCGACCACCCCGTGGTCGCGACAGAGAGGCATCTAGGCCTTCCATCAAGACCGTACCCCGGCATCGCTCGAAAAGTACGAAGCCACGAGGGAATGCGCCGGACTTGCGGGACATATTGGAGGATAAGGAAAGACAATCCAGATCCATCTATGGATCACGTGGGCGCCCCACGACCCACGAGGAATACCGTCGCGCCGGATACAACAACTCCGGCCGGGCCGAACACAACAGACAACGCTCACTCGAGCTACGTCGTGATATTGCTCAATACAGAGGCGCCGCACACCCGCTATGCTTCACTGACGAAGTAATGGATCATCAAATCCCTGAAGGGTTTAAACCCGTCAACATTGAATCCTATGATGGCACAATAGATCCCGCGGTTTGGATCAAAGATTATCTCCTTCACATCCATATGGCCCGCGGCGACGATCTCCACGCCATCAAGTATCTCCCACTCAAGCTTAAAGGACCAGCTCGGCATTGGCTTAACAGCTTGCCCGCAGAGTCAATTGGGTGTTAGGAAGACCTGGAAGCCGCATTCCTCGACAACTTCCAGGGCACATATGTGCGACCACCAGACGCTGATGACCTAAGCCACATAATTCAGCAGCCAGACGAATCGGCCAGACAGTTCTGGACACGGTTCTTAACAAAGAAAAATCAAATCGTCGACTGTCCGGATGCAGAGGCCCTCACAGCCTTCAAACATAACATCCGTGACGAATGGCTAGCCCGGCACCTAGGACAGGAAAAGCCGAAATCCATGGCAGCCCTCACATCTCTAATGACCCGCTTCTGTGCGGGAGAGGACAGCTGGCTAGCTCGCAGCAACAACCTCAGTAAAAATTCTGGCAGTCCGGATACCAAGGACCACAATGGCAGGTCGCGTCGAAGCAAAAATAAGCGCCGCATTAACGGCGACGACAAGGAGGATACGGCGGTCAACGCCGGATTCCGAGGCTCTAAACCCGGTCAGCGGAAGAAGCCATTCAAAAGAACCACTCCGGGTCTGTCCAATTTGGACCGAATACTCGACCGCTTATGCCAGATACATGGCACCCCCGAAAAGCCAGCTAATCACACCAACAGAGATTGTTGGGTATTCAAGTAGGCAGGCAAGTTAATTGCCGAAAACGATGACAAGGGGCTGCACAGCGACGACGAGGAAGAGACCCGACCGCCAAACAATAGAGGACAGAAGGGTTTCCCCCCACAAGTACGGACGGTGAATATGATATACGCAACCCATATACACAAGAGGGAGCGGAAGTGTGCACTAAGGGACGTATATGCGATGGAGCCAGTCGCCCCGAAGTTCAATCCATGGTCCTCTTGCCCGATCACTTTCGACCGAAGAGACCATCCAACCAGTATCCGCCATGGCGGATTCGCCGCATTGGTTTTAGACCAAATCGTCGATGGATTTCACCTCACGAGATTCCTGATGGACGGCGGCAGTAGCCTGAACCTGCTTTATAAGGATACAGTGCGCAAGATGGGCATAGACCCCTCAAGGATTAAACCTACAAAGACGACCTTCAAAGGCGTCATACCAGGTGTTGAGGCCAATTGTACAGGCTCAGTCAAACTGGAAGTGGTCTTCGGATCCCCGGACAATTTCCGGAGCGAGGAGTTAATCTTCGACATAGTCCCATTCCGCAGCGGCTATCACGCTCTGCTCGGACGAACCGCGTTTGCAAAGTTCAACGCGGTGCCACATTACGCATACCTCAAGCTCAAGATGCCAGGTCCTCGTGGAGTCATCACGGTCAACGGAAATACGGAACGCTCCCTCCGAACGGAGGAACACACAGCGGCTCTCGCGACAGAAGTACAAAGCAGCCTTCTAAAGCAATTTTCAAGTCCGGCCGTTAAACGGCCGGACACGGCCAAACGAGCCCGGAGCAACATCAACCAAGACCACCTGGCACGTTCCGAGCATGCGTAGCAATGCGGCCCCAACCCCAGCCCTCGCATAATTGCAAGACCAACCCTCCGCGTACATCATTACGCTCTGGAGATACCATGGGCCTAGGGGGAGGGGCACGACCACAACAAGACCCAGAGTGCGGCTCGACCACACCAGGGGCTCCCAAGTGTGTCACTCTTTTTATTTTCCTTCTTTTTTATACAGGACTCCATTTACCAGAAGCCCTGTCCAGCGATGGACCCGCCGAACTCACGATGCAACAGCCAGGGAAGAAAGAAGGCTGCAATGAACACTCAGGTGGTCTCCATTTCGAGCACTAAATTTGATTATACACACCAGTCCGTAGCCTACCCCTGGAGGGGGACATGTTTAATTAGTCCAATCCCTTGCTTACCGCACTATTTGTATCATTCCGCACTCATAGCAGGATCCCTTAAATAAATAATGCAGCACTTTTTGCCTATTATTGCATTACTTCACATATATGTTCATTAATGACATCGTGCACCCGTATATTTTGGTACGACCGAATACACCAGGGGCTTATGTTCCCCGCATTATGGTGTGATAAGTCCGAACACTTTCACAAGTGCGGCACCCCGAACTTATAGCATTATATGAATCGGCTCTGAATCATGTCTTGGGTCAATAGTTGGGTTTGCCCGGCTCCCACGTTTTGGTGCCTTACGTTCCGTTCTATCGGCTAAGGTGGCACTGGGAGAACCACTGCGATTGCGCCCCGGTTGAGCAGGGCGAGCGCTTCAGTGGAGAAAGCTAAAACTGACTGGCATGATAAGGCGAGAGACTGGTCGCTGTTCGAGAGGTCTTTTCGGGTCCCTAAAGACTTATGCCGCTTCAAGCGAAGTACCGGATGATGTCTGACGAAGGCGTGGATAGTGCCCCGAAGTCGGTCTTCCGAATACCAGGGGCTTCGCCAAAATTTAAAATTATAGAATTCTATGGCTAAGTGAGAGTGTTCAAGCATTATAAGTCCGGTTGCCTTGTTCGTTGTGTTGAGCGCCTCCCTAGATGGACCCAAAAATGGGAACAAGAGTGCTCAAGTTTATCCCGAACACCCCAGCACTAGTGGCATGGGGGCTGAAGCCGACGACTTGCCATCTCTCAGATTTTATAAACGGCCGCACAGAAGGTAATATTTTAAATTAAACAAGCGTTGCTTAGCGCATATGAACAAAGTCTTCAGCGCACAGGATAATACATAGCGAGTTTACTCAAGAATTACATCTCTGGGGCACTCATCCGCAATATTGCGGGCACCCTTCAGGACAGTCTTATAGTACATTTCGGGCGTACGATACTTCTTGCCCGCCGGCGGCGGGTCAGTAAGAAGCCTCTCCGCATCCAGCCTGCCCCAGTGCACCTTTGCGCGGGCAAGGGCCCGACGAGCACCTTCAATACAGGCGGAGCGCTTGATGACCTCCATCCAGGGGCGCGCATCCACCAGCCGCCGCACGAGGCCGAAGTAGCTCCCAGGCATGGCTTGTCCAGGCCACAGCCGGACTATGAGGCCCTTCATGGCCTCCTCAGCCGCCTTGTGGAGCTCGACCAGCTGCTTCAGCTGGTCGCTAGGGGGCGCCGGATGGTCGGCCTCAGCGTACTGAGACCAGAAGACCTTCTTCGCTGAGCTCCCCTCCTCGCCACGGTAGAACGCAGCGGCATCGGATACACTGCGCGGCAAATCTGCAAACGCCCCTGGAGAGGTCCGAATTCGGGTAAGTGTCAGGTAGTTTACATTAACATGCTTGCTTTGCATGAAAAATGCCTTACCCGCCACTATCTTCTTCACATCTTCAACCTCCTGAAGGGCCTTACAGGCCTCGGCCTTGGCGGACTTGGCACTTTCGAGAGCCGAGGCGAGCTCGGACTCTCGAGTCTTGGAGTCGCGCTCCAAACTCTCATGCTTCTCCATGAGAGCCTGGAGCTCTTTCCGCACTTCCGCCACCCACGCCTCCTGCTTCTCTCGCTCTGCCCGCTCCGCGGCCGCATTGCGTTCGGCCGCAGACACAGACTCCTTCAGGGTTGCCACCTCGTTAGTGGCCCCTGCAGTACCCACGTTATCCTTGTCATTTTTATCGCAACCTAAATCCATTTCTGTAAGGTAAACTTTCAAAGTGGTGTTACTTACCTTCTTTGTCCTCGAGCTGCTTTTTGGCACGGCCGAGCTCTTGCTCGGACCGCTCGAGATCCTGCTTCAATGCACCGACCTCCGCAGTTAGTGCGGCAGAGGTCAGCAGCGCAGCCTGCAAACCCATATTGACATATTTTTTAGCAACCCTGCGTATATCTTTTTAGATCCTCAGTCCGGCTTTTCTTTCCGAACACCGAACCGAGCATCAGGGGCTACTGTCTATGCGGTATTACATTACATAATTTTAACTTCTTACCTCAAAGCCTGTTAGAAGGCTGCTGCAGGCTTCGGTCAGCCCGCTTTTGGCGAGCTGAACCTTCTGAATCACCGCACTCATGATAGTGCGGTGTTCTTCCTCGATGGAAGCGCCTTTGAGCGCCTCCAACAACTTGTCCGGCGCCTCCGGTTGGACGGGGGCCGCCGGTGTCACGGTCTTGCCCTTCTTGCGAAGGGGCCGCCTGCCGGAGTCTGGAACCACTGCAGGTTCCGGCGTAGAGTCCGGCACAAAGTCCGGGAGGCTGCCTTGCGGCGCCTCCGGAGCCTCCTCCTGATGGGTCCCTTTCTGGGATCCCACCTCGGCGTCCTCATCGGCGCGAGGGGTGGAGGCAGTCGGGATGCAATCCACATCCGACGGAGCCAACGACCCTCTTGATGAAGCGGGGAGATCATCATCGGCCGGACTGCAGGCAGTATGCGGCATTAGAAGGACACTATGTGACACAGAAGAAATTATAGATTATTCAGGGATCCGGATGCTTACGATCTCGCCTGAGGCATGGCCCTTGAGGGCCACTCTTCACCGCCAACGTTGGTGTTGGCAGAGCTGTCCGGGGGAATAGTTCTCCCCCTCTTGGACCCTTCGGCCTCCCCGATTGGGGAAGCCTTCCTCTTCCTCTCTCCCTCCTCTGGGAGAGAGTCTTCTTCCTCCTCCTCATCTTCGGGGGAGGAGTCCGCCTCGGAGTCGTCGGAGACCTGAAAACGGGAAATCTTTCGAGTGCCCGTGGTCACCTTCTTGGCCTTCTTCTCCGGCACCACATGCGGTGCCGGAACCAGCAACCCCGCTAGACGGGCGTCCACTGGGTCTTCTGGCATGGGAGCCGGGCAGATGAGCTGCTCGGTCTTCTTCATCCATTCCTGTTAAAGGAAAAGGGAGATTGAAACCTGCTCAGAATCAATTTATTAACAATAAGTGTCCCGTAAAGGGATAGAATCACTTACCTCGTCAGCTGGACGCTGCGAGTGAAATCCGTGATCTTCCGTCGCAGATGCGGGGGCTTCGGCGCCCTTAAACAGCACCCTCCAGGCGCCTTCGTACGTCGTGTCGAAGAGCCCGCTCAACGCCTGGTGCTATTTCGGATTGAACTCCCACAGATTGAATGCCCGTTCTTGGCATGGGAGAATCCGGCGGACGAGCATGACTTGGACCACATTAACCAGCCTGAGCTTTTTATTCACCAGCTTCTGGATACAGGCTTGGAGTCCCGTCAGCTCCTTCGAATTGCCCCACAGCAAGCCCTTCTCTTTCCAGGAGGTGAGCTGCGTAGGGATTCCAGATCTGAACTCGGGGGCCGCCGCCCACGTAGGGTCGCGCGGCTCGGTGATATAGAACCACCCCGACTGCCACCCCTTGACGGATTCCACGAAGGCCCCTTCGAACCAAAGGACGTTGGGCATCTTGCCCAACATGGCGCCTCCGCACTCCGCTTGAGTGCCCTTCACCACCTTCGGCTTGACATTGAAGGTCTTGAGCCACAAGCCGAAGTGGGGCTGGATGCAGAGGAAGGCCTCGCACACGATGATAAACGCCGAGATGTTGAGGATGAAGTTCGGCGCCAGATCATGGAAATCCAGGCCGTAGTAGAACATGAGCCCCCGGACAAAGGGGTGAAGTGGAAAGCCCAGTCCGCGGAGGAAGTGGGGAAGGAAAACGACCCTCTCATGGGGCCTGGGGGTGGGGATAAGCTGCCCCTCGTCGGGCAGCCGGTGCGCGACGTCGCCGGAAAGGTATCCGGCGCTGCGCAGCCTTGTGATGTGCTCCTGCTTGACGGTGGAGGCCAACCATTTACCTCCCGCTCCGGACATGGTCGGAGAAGGTCGAGATGAGATGCGCGAACTTGGGCGCTAGATCTCGAGTGCGCGGAGATGGATAAGCAAAGGAGGAAGAAGGCGTAGGTGAAAAGGTGAATCCTTATCCCTTATATATAGGCGGATGAAACTATACGTCCCCACTAGCCTGGTAAAACTCGCTTATCTCCCAAGCGCCACCATCAATGGCGTGGTTGGGTTACCCACGTCCGTATTGATGAGAATCCCGGAATAAGGGGAACACGATCTCTGCTTCGACAAGACGTGCCAAGGAAACCGCTTCGCTAAACGCGCTGAGGCGGTATAATAAAAAACAATTCAAGTAAAGGCTTGGTAGTGGTGTGACGTCATGCCGCAGAATACGTCAGCAGATTGAGCTTGTGTACATTTTATTCTCTCTACGGTGGAATGTGGAATTTATTTTGCAGAGCCGGACACTATCCTGGTGTTCATGATCTTCTCTGGATTATTTAAGGGAGGAACCCGCCTTGCAATGCCGAACATTATGCGCGCCGGACTCATCGTCATTGAAGCCAGGTTCGGGGGCTATTGAGGGAGTCCTGGACTAGGGGGTGTCCGGACAGCCGGACTATCATCATCCGCCGGACTCCAAGACTACGAAGATACAAGATTGAAGACTCCGTCCCGTGTCCGGATGGGACTTTCCTTGGCGTGGAAGGCAAGCTTGGCGATACGGATATGTAGATTTCCTACCATTGTAACCGACTCTGTGTAACCCTAGCCCTCTCCGGTGTCTATATAAACCGGAGGGCTTTAGTCCGTAGGACATAACCTCCATTACAACAATCATACCATAGGCTTGCTTCTAGGGTTTAGCCTCCTTGATCTCGTGGTAGATCCACTCTTGTACTATCCATATCATCAATATTAATCAAGCAGGACGTAGGGTTTTACCTCCATCGAGAGGGCCCGAACCTGGGTAAAACATCGTGTCCCTCGTCTCCTGTTACCATCCGCCTAGACGCACAGTTCGGGACCCCCTACCCGAGATCCGCCGGTTTTGACACCGACAACGGGAGTTAGAGGGGGAGCATCCTATTCCATCTTTAGGGAGCTGCCGCCGTCTCGCCCTCCTGAGTAGAATGCAGACTCTAACAAAGTCAAAGAAATATCTAAAAGGGAGCCCTCCCGCCGGCAAGGGTTGAGATCCATCATGTCTCCCTGACCCTAAGGCTACAGGAGATGGTGGCCCCACCGCAGGGAGGTAGGAACCCTAGTCCCATGTTTGCTTGGGAGGAGAGACAGAGGGGTAAGATGGGTAACGAGGCACATATTTGACCTGGTCTGTTCCTGCCATTTGTCACTTTTATAAATTTGGAGCTCTTAAACAATCTGCCTTTTTTTTAAATCATGTATCCCTTCCGAGGATTTGGAAACCGGGCGCGCCCGATAAACGCGTTCTCCGGTACCCCACAAGAAATCGCCTTTCCAAGTGAAAATTCCTGAATTTTTAAATTTGAATGAATTTTGAATAAATCCTGTGCATATCGAAAATCCATTAAAAAATCGTGTAGTAACCGCCCAGTATTTTTCGGTTACCATGGTAACTGTAAATCTCGGTGCCCCATGATATATTTTTTGCAACAATCCGGAATCCAAAATCTTGATCCGTTCTCGTATCAACACATCCAAACATAGTTTGTTCTTTGACAAGAATCCCACTGAAGTATCTAGATGTTGTCGTTTTCTGATATGAAGAATATGAGCCGTGGCCGTTTGCAGCAAAATTCCTCGACTACGTCCCAAAAATCACGTCCTTAAGTAGAAAGTTCTCCATTTCACACGATGTAGCTGCCTCGTGGCCACTAAATAGTAGCAGGTGACGATACCACCAACTTGGTCAGTGCGAGGAGCATTTTAGTTGAAGAATCGAATTGCTAGTTGCCTGAGTGGAAGGGCGTGAGCTTTCAGACTGTGAGAGAAAATTATCTCGAGCGGAGGTTTCCACGGTGTACTCTGCACTCTGGAGGCCAATCATTCAGAATTTCAACTGTCTTCACAGGCTAAGCTTTCGTTGGTCAAAATTGCAAATGTTATACACGAGTTGCTACTTGCACACATTGCTCTTCACAAGAGCACAGGATAAAGGTCAGTCCACAGAGGAGAAAAGCCAAACCCAACCACGAAAGTTGAAAGCTTGGGGAACCACTAGAACTGCATATAAGGACCCCCATGCTCTCCTCTAGGCTGTAGCATTTCAGTGCACCATGCAAATACACCTCAGGCCTCCTTTAAGCAATGGCAGCTCAGACTGGGGCAGCGCTCCTCCTCGCCGGCCTCCTTGCTCTTGCAACCATCGCAAGCAGCAACACTGAAGGTACTACCGTACTAGTACGTGCTAATTAGCTTGCGATTCTCGAGTGAGTTCATTTTTGCACAGAAGATATTGTGCTGCCGATTTACATACGATCTTTTGGTATCCGAAGGCGACATCCTTTACATGCAAAGGCAGGCGTGGAAGGACCCCAACAATGTGCTGCAGAGCTGGGATCCCACCCTTTTCAACCCCTGCACTTGGCTCCATGTCACCTGCAACAGCGACAACTCCGTCACCCGAGTGTATGTTTTTCTTTTCTCCTCGCTGTTCTGAAAGAAAAGGATCAGTCCATGGCAATGGCATGGATGGAATTTGTTACCACTCTTGTATGCAGTATGCACAGTTGTTTTCAACATTCAGAAACTTTTAACTTGCACAAAAACTACACTCCTCTTGCTGAATCTCTGCAAATTGATTGAATCATACTGCTTGTATTCTTCCTCACTGTGTAGAGATTTGGTGGATGCAAGCATCTCAGGCACCCTGATCCCTGAGCTGGGAGGACTGAAGAACCTTCAGTACCTGTAAGTACTATTGCGACTTGCGGCAGAGTGCAAACTTGTCAAATTGCGCCTGAAATTTCCTGCAGAATGATCTTCCCATCTTAACACGGAGCTTTTTACGAACAACATTAGTGGATCCATACCAACAACCCTCGGCAACCTGACAAGCCTGGTCACCCTTGATCTCTACGACAACCTTCTCACTGGCGCGATACCGGCCTCGCTTGCCAACATCAGGACGCTGCGTTTTCTGTATGAGTCTTGCTGCAGCAATTTTCAGTTGAAGAGATGCTAAAATGCCTATTTGTCTCCAACTACTTAAAACAACCTGTTGGTGTCTGCAGGAGGCTGTATGGGAATAAACTGTCAGGAGGTATACCTGCACGGCTGGGCCGTCTGACGAAGCTTGTCAAGTTGAATCTTGAGGATAATATGCTGACTGGTACGGTGCCGCTGCAGGTCCTCTCTCTTGTTCTCGTCGGGGACTTGGCTGAACTGTGAGTAGTACATATATACAGTTCATTCCACACACCACACTCCATTTACGTTCTTCCTTCCTTCACGAGTGACTTCCGCTGACACAACTTTTTATCTTCATGTAGAAATGTTGCGAACAACAGTCTTGCCGGCACTGTCCAATCATCTGAACCAAGAAGTAGGGATTTTTTTTTATTTTATAGTACTATTTTTTGCCTGTACAATGCAATGCATGTATAGGTTTGGTGCTTTGTGCTCACTAGAATTTTCCTATTGGCATTATTTGCAGTGGCTGTGGTCATCCAGGACGCACTCAAGACTACAGGCTGAGCACTACTGGCAACCTGAACCTTAAGAATAAACAGAATGATTTTTCCTAAGGCTGCTGGCAGTAACTGTAGGCCTCTAGCTGCATCCTGAGCTTTTGCAGACCTTTGTTCATTTAAGAGTCCGGGGCTTACCTCCATTTAAAAAAAGAAGACAAAAGGAGAAAGTTGTGGTTGAATGTATTGTAATCAGTAGCGACTTCGAAATAATGAATCCTTTTGTGCATCTTCAAGTTGAGATGTGTGTGAGTGTGTCTCATTTTTTCCGATAAAAGGCATCTTCATTAACTTAAAATATAGCATCAAGCGGATACAAAACATGATGAGCAATATCCGGCCTCGTATAACTAAGAAGCACACAGCCAAACACTAAAAACTGACAAATAATAAGAAGTTGACGTATTGACAACAGTAGAGTCATATTGGACCGCACTATGCCTACGTCGAATGAGGGGGTGGATCGATCCGGAGATTATGTTTCCACACATGTTGTGTAAAAACCTCCCTGGCCACCCGCTCCAACCACATACATACCACCTTAAACAGTGATTGGTACTCCATTTGGTGTAGCGTAGACCACGTATGAATCCAGTGTGTACAACGAAAAATAACCTATAAAGGAAAGGAATCTTTGCCCTAAAAAATGAAGCACATAATAAGGCATACCTCACACCCTTATTAGCGTTCTGAACCTATTTGCAATATCATCCAAACAATGACCAAAAATATTCGCAACACTCGTGGGCGAATACAAATTGGACGTTACTTGAATGATTGATCATGTATGCGTAAATTTGCAATGAAAAAAGATGAATTTTATTGTCTCATCATGAGTACAAAAACTACACTTCTTACTTCCGTACCAATTGCGACAGTTGAGGTTGTCTTTATTTAGCAAAACTCCTCTGACGTGTACATGGTATCCAGCTTGGAACCAAGCCTTTGATCGGGACAAGAATCACCCAAAAATGGGAAAGGTTGTAGCCAGTGCAAGTTCTTCTCAGTTTGATCAAGTAAAACAAGAGGAACAGGGCGGGCACACATGGCAATTTTCGGTCTTTCTTTTGAGATTGCTTTCGCCGGTGGCTCATTAAATTAGTACTCCCACTAAACGGTTTTTGACTTATGATAGAATGACTTACAACAAAGAGAAAAGAAAACATCACCGGAAACCCCGAGTCTCACCAAGGTATGCAAAATTACAACCCTTGGCCACATGTGGCTCGAAAACCCCATTGTGGCTTCCCTTGTTGTATGTGGTTGGTGAAGTTGGCTGCATTCTAAACTATGCAGAAGCTGGGAGAGTGCTAATTGTTTTTTATATCTTTATTCTTTATTTCGAGTTAATGAAACCATCATTTATCTGAAAAAGTCAACATTGATGGCTTTTATTTGAAGATGTCTACAACAATTAGGTATCAAGACATGACTCGCGCATGTAATGATGACCATCAATATTTCACACCTGGTGTGTCCACAAACCGAGCACACATTCTGCTGACTAGTTATGTCCCTAAAGGACAAGAATAAAAAGATCAACCACTAGGAAAAAAAATGAAAAACACAATCAATGCAAATCATCAAGGGCGAGAGCTAAATCTAGGACAAACCACTTGTTGGCATCTCACACACTTCTCATTTTTCTTTTATTTACACAACCCTACTCTAGAAATTTCTATTAGGATATTTGTTAGACTTGCACAGTGTAAGAAAAATTATCTCGATGTTCAAGAGGAGAGAGAGGGAGCAAAAATAGAGAAAAACACACTATGTATATCTAATATAATGGCACAAAATATACCATAGCTAATTGTGATTTTATTGTCATTTTTTTCTTGCCTTGATATATTTCAACAAAGTTTAATTCATTAAATGTGATTCAATATTTTAACGATGAATAGAGCTTAACCCCACTGGTTTTGTATTTGTAATGATAGGATATCTGAAATCTATAATAGTGAAGTTTGAGTTTTTGTTATTACATGTGGATAATATGGCAAATTTTAACATGCTCCCTCTTACCCCCTCTTTTTACATGTGAGGTAAGAAATTAATCAGACCACTAATTAATGATATCAATGCCTCAGATCTATTATATACTTTTATCTCTCATGTGAAAAGAGGGGTTAAGAGAGAGCATGTAAAAACTGCTCGGATAATATTGTTAGATATAATTGAAAAAAGAATCCATAAGATTATAAGGTGTATCACCGAAAATACAAAATTAAGATTGTTAACTAAATAATTTAGACATCAGTAAAAATAGAATTAGAATTAAATGGTACACCACGTACATTTAATTTTGCTTTAAATCTGAACAAATTTTCCATCGTAATGGGAAGTGTGATCCATGGGTTGATACTACATACCAACAGGGAGAATGGCCCCGTGGTTTACCGGGAAGGAATAAAGGTTCAGTGGATCACACCGAGAATCCACCGGCTTCGTAGCTACTTTAGTCATGGTAGTTCTAATGTGGAGCGAATCTCGAGACGAGGGTCGGTCTTTGGCCCGATATTTCATGGCACAAAAATCCATCGCAACAAGAACTCGTTACCGGTTTACGAAAAATTCACAAACTCTGCAAAAACAACACACCAACCCCTCGATCTGAAGGAATAACGTGGATGAACCGTATAGGCTCAGCTTGTAATCTCTTACGCGTCGCGTCGCAGGAACTTACACGCAGGAACTCGAATAATGGCCGACGGCCAGAACACACATTGTCTAATTCATAATAACCTAACCTAACCTACTACTGGCCGCACCATGCATTTAAATAAGTTGACTAAACATGGCGTAAGGCCCCTCACGCACGCACACAACCATACCAAGAAAAAAGAAACATAAAATAAAGAGTCCAATCCTTTTACATCTCAGATTGAATCTATCTATTTATTATATATTAAAAGTAATATACAGTGGAACCAGAAGCAAGAAAATTAGGCTAGAAAATCTCACATTAATTAGAAAATACTAGCCCTTGATCTGGTGGGTCTCATAAAATTAAGATTATGTGACCGTTCAATCTATGTAACATATATAGATCATGGTGGGCCTAGGAGCACTTACGTGACACATGTATACGTACACATATGTTCATGGGAAAAAATTGGGAAGGAAAAAAAGGTACATCCCCCACGTACAGCCCTAGGTAAGATAATATTTGTACTCAAATAACATGCACCACCTCACATACACCGCTAGGAAACAACAAAAAAACATGTATGAAAAAAAACTAAACGTGCTGCATGGGAAAAAATTGGATAAGAAAAAAAAGATACATCTCCCAACGTACAATCCTAGGAAAGAAATAAATTGGACTCTTCAACGAAAGTAACTGCCCTATTATCTATTTACGTATAAAAAGTAATTGATGGGTTAATAGGAAGCAAGACAAATACTATAAAATTCTCTATTGTTTATTTTGATATAAAAAGTAATCGACAGATTAATAAGAAGCAAGAGAAATAGTGTAGAAAATTCCATGTTAATTACCGTTTCATATGCGTAAAATTATGAGTATGTAACTGTTTCATATGTGTAACATATACTATTTGTATGCATGATATATATTGCATTGTGTCAACCCACCACGAGTCCATGACGATAAAAAGAAAACCACCACGAGTCCATACCATATATAGGATTATGTTGTTCAGATGAAAAAACAATATGGGGTATTGTTGAAGTTAGAACCAAGCGAAGTCCCCAACTTGCCTGTCATGGTCTCTCACCAAAAAAACTCAAACTTGACATGTCCATGGTCTCTTTCCAAAGGGTCTCTCCAGCCTAAAACCAAGCAGAATTACATATACAATCTTTTGGGGACAGATGCGACAAGGTAGCGGAAACCTCCTCTCTTGCTGGAATGATCGGATGCATCCGGGACTGAGAAGCTCCAAGACACACAGCTTGTGTAGCTGCCATCACGGGTGCCCTAGCGTAGAAACAAGAGGGAATATTCGTCTACAGTATTAGGCTGCTTGATGGTGTTTCAAGGATGCCTATGCGTCTTCATAATCACTCGGGCATCATCAGCAGACGAGGCCACAACGACCCTGACCTTGCCAAGCTATAGGTGCATCGGCTACATGGCGAGTATTGCGTGCCTAGCACCAACATAGCTTACGCCACTAGCCGCTGTATCTAGCTACGATGAACTGGGACATATCCGAGGTAATTCTTCCCTGCATGCTTCAATTTTACCAGTAGTTGACATGAATACATGTATGATGGAAGCATAGTGAGGCATTAACTGCTCGCTTTGCAAATACATTCTAAAAGGATCCTGAATGCTCTTCCAATGATTCCACATCTTAAATAGTCTTCTGAATGATGTAGACATCTGAGAAGCATGACCATCCCAGCTGCATGCATCCGCACATTAAGAGGCAATTTATCATCGGCATGCAAGTATGATATCTGCACAACGTACAGTAATATAGGGACATATTTCTCCTTTTACAGTTACGTACAAGTATATATACGAGTCACCTCAGAGGCGCCGAGCATACAAAAATGACGAAACGCTAATTTTCTATGTACTACTACCTCATAGAACTGAACGAGTTATAAGCATACCTGCACACTGATGGAAACTAGCACATCAATTAGCCTTTGCGGCTGGCTGCTTTATGCGTCTCTATGTTGAAGATTTATTGGGAGTGGATCGGTAGTTTAAGTTCCGGCGGGCCGTGGGAATCAATTAGCATTGCGATTAGCTGAAGTGTGTGTGTCTGTGTTGAAGATTGATTGGGAGCCGATCAGTCAGCATTGCGGCTAGCTGCAGTGCATGTGTGTATGTTAAAGTAATACTCCCTCCGTCCCAAAATAAGTGTCTCAACTTTGCACTAGCTCTAGTACAAATTTGTACTAAGCTGAAGACACTTATTTTGGGACGGAGGGAGTAGTATATAATTAATTTATATTTTCTATTTCAACGGTTCTTTATTTTTGCTTCGCGTACATTGATTGTATATCTCAATTTAATTTATCCCATCAAGTTGGTTTAGTAATTTTAATATCATATCACTTAATAAAAATTTCAGGAAATATTACATGGATGATTGCTAATCCGAAAAAACTAGGTTGTCCCTAGCGATGATGTGAATAGTATTTTAGTAGTCCAAAGATATGACTAACCATAGTTGAGGAAGCATTTGTGAGTTTCATCTTAAAAGGTAGATCTGAAGCTTCTTATTTTTGTGTGCTATGAGTTTACTATTTATTGGATATATTTTTGAGAAATAAACACTGGCTTCGCCACAGTAGTGAGCAAACAAGTATGCATATCATAGGGTTAAGCTTGAATTTGTACAATAACTTTACTAGAATTTTGAACCTCTTCATCGAGAACCTTGAAGAGCAAGCACAATCGTAAAATATAGTTTGTATATACGTATGCATAATTGCCCCTCCCAGTTATATAAAAAAGAGCTTATTTTCTAAGAAATACTTTAAGTTTTTACCGATCCATGGGAGGCAAAAATGAACATAAAATTCGGTGGGAGAAGGACTACTGAAAGTATAATTAATAAATGTCAGTGATACTACATTCAAAGACTATTTTTTTCCTATATTCAAGTAATGAAATGTAAAATTGAGTTCTACATGGATCGTCGGTGCGACTTTCAGAAAGTGTACAATGTACATGCCCTCTAATTTTATATTCATGACTTATGAAGAAGAAAAACTCATGATTAAAAAAATATAGGAGTCAACAATCCTCTATTTTTTCATCCTCTAAGCTTCCCCCTTTCCAAACCATATTTTTCGTCTAGCCATTTTTGGTATGTAAGGTTTATGAGATGTGCTGATTTCTGCAAATTAGAATTTGTGTTGTTATTGACCTTTTTCATGCAGTGCTCATCTGGCATGCAATCGAAACATACAGGTTTATAATTTCCTTTACTACGTTAGTTTATGTTCACTAAATGGGCAAAGAAAATCCTTGAAAATGTAGGATATATGCATTTCTTTGATTTCCTTTTGCCAAAAGGATCAAGTCTTTCTAAGTAAACTAAATTTGTGGCTGACCAAGTAAACCAAGTAAAGATGTGAGAAGGGGTTGATTGAAATAAATGTGTGCTTATAGTGTCCTTTATAGGAGCAAATTTACTAATTATACAGGGCAAAAAAATAGTGAGATGATCCACACATCGTTATATTTTATATGGAGAATGCAATGACAACTATTTTCACAATCATTTATTAAAAATATGGGAGTATGAAAATAATGGATAATCACAAATACACTAATGCTATACACCTAAATAGTTGATCCCCGCTATCTCAGTTCTCTCAACATGCACACACACGTCATCACCAGACATGCACCTCATCACCCCACTACCTATTTCTCTTGACATGCAGGTAAATTGCTATTTATATTCTCTCTCAACATGAACATATCCCAACTTATAAGTCATTCAAATTATATTTCACTCAACATGCATGAAAAATACTACTTACATTATATATATATATATATATATATTAAGAAAATATACTAATCAAATAAAAATTATATTATCTCTCTATTTTAATTTTTATTGGAATTTCATCTAAAAGTATTACAATGAATCCCCGCAACAATTCTTTACTTTGTTGCACATTAATGTGGGTAGGGGGCCTAACACTGCGAATGCCAATCCCAAGACAGGTAAAGAAGTGGGGAAGGCACAAAAAAAGATAAAAATGCACCTTAAGTTGTATTTGTCATCTAAAACTTAATATCAACATTTAGTTCTTTCATGACTATAAGTCAACCAGTTGAAAATGCATATCAACCAATACACAAGATAATAAAAGTAACATTGTTAAAGTTCTAGGCCGCGCATCGAGCAGGCCACAGTGCTAGTTTTCTACTAATTTTGCACAATTAACTTTTAACTATAGTGCGCCATCTATCTTTGATTTGTTCTGGTGGGCCCATCCTACTTCCCTGCGAGGACAAACAGCTCCACGCATTGAGTCTTCTCGTCATATAAACGGTAGAAGTAAAAATATCATACGTCGTCTTGTCTTGCATCCGTAACTACCAAACCCACGTGATCTCCTTTTAATTTTGCAACTCCAAGAAATCTCCTTCCATGCAAAAACGTCCATGGTTTGCTGATTTTTATTTGGTGGAATAAAATAATATTCATCTCTCCTTTGTACGCATGCATCAACTTTCTTCATACTAGCCCATCGTGTGACCTCCATGCTTGATCCCTTAGTCAGCTCAAGTTTGATATTATGATCAACACATATAATGGTGCTCTCTGTCAACTGGTTCATATCATTGGCAAATAACTCACGCTTGTCGTCGCAACTTAGACGTAAATTGATTGGAACATATACGCCGCTAATTGTAATCCTTACTGGAGAAGCGATAGCTTGGTCCTGACCAGCAGGTTGTATGTCGTCAATGTCAGCACAACTAGAACTAGAATTGGTCATATCAAGTTCGAGGTCCTGTGATGCTAACAATGGCCGGACATGGAAGCCTCGATGAGGGGCACCCACTCCTCGGCGTAAGTTGTGCTAGATCAGGAATAGTCTGGGGACTCTCACATTGGTGGGAACTCCAAGGGACGATATGAGGAGGTGACTAGCTCGACCAAGCTCAATAAGAAATATGATGAAACAAGGCAATCCTCACACAAGTATGCAAGGAAAAACATGATAGAGTGATCTCCTATTCATGAGGGGCGGCCCAGAACTTTCCTTTGCGGACCAAGGGCACGACGAAGAGTGAGCTCACACAATTTTTACCATAACATGAGCTCTAGGTCAAAGAAGAGGAGTGAGAAGCAGGCGTGGGTCCTAAAGGATGATGTTGATAGGCATGCGCTCCAGCATATGGGTTTGTGGGTGAGAAGCGACAGAAAACAGTTTCGGTCTTTGATAAGATCTCGGAACCAAATCACATACATCGGGGCCAATGATCCTCTTGGTTTGGAATTGTCGAGGCTTGGGATGGACTTGATAATGGGTGAACTTGGAGAGCTGATATGATTCCACAACTCAGTGATTATATTTTTGTGTCAAACAAAAAGAGGTCAGGGTTTGTATTGATAGTAGTGACCAAAATGGTTGCCAATAGGGGTGAGGTAGTGGGGGCTATGTTAAATGGTGCCTTTGGTTTTAGGCAATTGTGTCTATGGATTGCCTAGGGAAAAGTGGTGGTCTGCCCCTTTGGTAGAGAGACAGTGCACAGGTTTCTATCGGCCAGGGTATCAATACTATCTAGATGATGCTTTCAAAATATGACGGGAAGGATATTCACATCCGAAGCCCTCTCAGTTGATTTGGCGTGAGACGGCTCTGTTAAAAATCAAGAGAAAAACTGGTTCAGTAACGAAAATATAGCTCCTAGTTTAACTTCTACCCTAGACCCTTCACCCTAGTGTAAAAGGAAGTTTTCTCGAATTTGGCCTGGTCTATGACTGTCACGTGTCACTTAAACAAGTTTGGGGCGCTGAAGCAACGTGTCTCTATTTTTTTTCTTGAAACATGCATCCCTTTCCTGATCTAAACTTCCAAATGTAGTCGTACTGTAGAAGTACCAAAATGGTGCAATTTCTTTCTCATGTGAAGAACAAAATCCTTCACCACGTCCAAACCAAAACCCACGTCCTTCCAGCAGGAAGCTGTCGATTTGGCACATCTTGACCGGCCTGCCTGGCCTAAAACTTGTAGAAAGGTCAGTCCAACATGTGTTTTTAGCTGAAGAGTCGAGTCAGTTTGCCTGAGTGGAAGAGCGGGAGACCGATCGTAAAATAAATTATCTCGAGCGGAGGGTCCCATGGACCATGGTATAGCTACTCTCTGCAGGCCATGGTGTAGCGGAGTATATCCAACTAGGTAGGAATTGCGGCTTGCTGCACCCGGCAGCGATGCTGCCGGATGCAGTTGTGTCCAATCCCATTGTCGGAGTAATGGACCACGGGTAGCCTCACCCGAGTCCCTGAATTTGTCAAGACTTTGAGCCGGCTTCGCCCCGCAGAGCCCCAAGATGAAGCTCCGCCCCCCAGGGGTCGGCTAGCCCGACGGTCGGCCCCCCAGAGGACAGCCAACCACCAATAGACGGCACCACGAGCGGCTGGCTCCAGCCAGCCGGCCTCTAGAGAGGACGGCATCGAGCAGGCGGTCACCTGGAGCCCTCAGAGTCTGTGCCCACATCAATAGGACAAGATGGGGTGTGGCTACAGTGAAGCCCCTCTCCTCCGAATCTTGGGCTTGGCGTGGCCACAGTGCCCCGTACAGGCGGAGATCTCCGCATGGCGTGGCACTGTTGCCACCTCCCCCCGACGTCACTTCGGACAGGCGGAGCCCTGTTCCCCACGACGGCCTGTCGGTACTGCCCGCAGGCTGCGGGCCCTACTAAGCAGTGGCACCTCGGAAGACAGCGTATGCCGGACCAGTTGGATCAGGGGAAGGCCGGCCTCCAGCAGGCGGCCGCCCCTTCCCTCGAAGCACGTGCACCATTAACCTGATGAGATCAGGTGTGGCTACAGTGATCTCCCACCAGGCGGCGGGACTGTAGCCACACTGAGCTGACCAAGCCCGCGTCATTAGCGGCACGGCTACAATAAGCAGCCACCAACCAGACCCACCGGCGACGGGAGCGACCTGTCGGCTCCGTACCAGACCAGTCAGCGGGGCCCACCAGGCGGCGGGCCCCAATAGTCGGCGGAGAAGCCGGAGGCCGGAGACACTGACAGCCGGGCTCGGCAGCCGGCCAGATTACAATTGTACCCCTGGGGGTAGGCCTATATAAACCCCCGGGGCACCCATGCAAAGGGTTCCCGCCCCATTAGATCTAGCCACTTCCTTAGAGCAGGAGAGAGCTAGCCTTGTCTTCTCCTTCCTCTAGCATACAGCTCAAGGATCAACTTTGTATCACTTTGCCTTAGTGATCATGCGGAGACCCCGCAGAGCAGGACTAGGGGTGTTATCTCCTAGGAGAGCCCCGAACCTGGGCAAAGTACGCTGGCGTTCGTGTCTACGCATCATCCCGCTTCCAGACGTTCTACTCGCTCCCACCATGATAAGCCATCCTTTGGCATATGTCGCACCCAACCCCCGACATTTGGCGCCCACCATGGGGCGAGGTGCACCTTCTCCTGTTGATCTGCTCTACACGGGAACCCTGTTCCTTCCTGACGAGCGAAGCCAGCCCAGCACGCCCGATGGCGTCAGCCTCGATGCCCTGCATGGCGCGGAGATCACCTGCGCGGCGAGCTGCCTCGCCGACCTCGTTGGCGAGGTTCACCTCTCCGACGAGCTGGCCTCCGATGCGGGCACCGGCTGCCCCGAGAGCCGCCTCGTCAGCCTCCTCGACCAGCTTCACGTCACCAGCGAGCCAGCTGTGGACCTGGAGTCTGTTGGCTCCACCGACCCGATGATCTTCGACTCCGACACGGCGTCGCTTGACACATTCCCCACCAACGTGGTGATCTACGACGAGCCGCCTCCTCGCGAGCACAGCGGCGGGAGCACCGTCACGGAGGTGCTCGTCATCAACAGTGGCGAGCGCTCGGCCAGAGACGCTCGAGACCCACTCGATGCGGCGCTGCGAGACCTAACGGCGCCCATCCCAGAAGACGCAGAGGCTGAGACGCTGGAGGCACGCCGCGTCCAGCTCCTCGAGAGCGCTGGCCGACTGGCCAGCATGCGACGCCTCTCGGACGACTATCGGCGCGAGATGGACCGAGTCGTTGGCGGCATGCCGGCTCCTGAAGGGCCTAGCTGCATTGGCCCTATCCAGCAGCGCGGCGCGACCATCGCCAGCATGTTCGGGGCAGAACGCCCCGTCTACGCCACGCCTGCAGAGAACATCCGGGCCGCCCAGGCGGTGACAGATGAGCTGGACAAGTACGAGGGCGACGAGCATCGCCATATGACGGAGCGAGTCCAGCAGCTCCTAGACATGGCCGCCATGCAGCACAAGGCCGGCTGCCGCGCTGAAGTGCCCGCCCCGCGGAACGAAGAACCGTCCCTTCGCCCGGACCATGGCGTGACATCCCGGACGCCGACTGGCGGCGCCCGCAGAAGACGAGGGAACGAGCCAGCTGCCAGCCGAAGCCGGACTCGCCTGTCCATCGAGCGTGACGAAGACGGCCGCCCTCGAGCGATGGAGCACCAAGGCGACCCTCCGCCTCCTCCGCCTCGTGGAGCAAGGCATCCCACTTGTGACACTCCAAATTTTTTTATGGTTTTATTTTCAAAAAAAAAGAGCCTTGCTGGTTTGAAGAAGGTCATTTTTTTTAAACTTCTTCTAAGTCTACTCTCTAAAAACTCTTTCTGGATTGAGTTTTCTTCTAAAAAGAAAACCTTTTGGTTTTGGGATTTTATTTGGTCTTGATCCATTTTTGTTTTGCCATGCCACTTATGGTAAAACCCCCTCAAAACCCCTCCTTCCACTTGGATACAACCACAAACATTCTGTCCAACCTAATAAAATCCATTTTTGGATTTTATTCCAATTATTTTCTCTTTCCAAATAATTCTGTCTTTTCTTCTGAGCCTAAGTGATTTGCAAAGCAAGTACCCAAAGGCTTTTGATTTTTGACCTCAACTCAGCACCCTTGTATAGTCCTTTGTACCCACAACCCAGAACCATCTTGATCCACTCTTCTTCTTTTCAAATATTTCAAATTTCACACAGTGCAAGTTTGGACCAGATTTGCCAAATTTGGTGAAATTCATATCTACACTTCTCCAAAAATTCCACCAAAATTCAGGCAACCTCTAGTTGCAATGAGAGACCACTCCACCAAAAACCAGCTCAAGGAAAAATCCCTACATGCCTAGATCATTCTGTCGAACACCTTGCATGCACTGTTTCTGTTAATCTTCAGTTAAATTCAGAGTTGCAGTGTCAATCGTCGTCAGAGATTCAGTCACATGCTCACAGTGCACTTGGCACGTTGCTCACGGCCTAACTTGCTTGTCCGGAGCCTCACACGCGCGCTTGGCGCGTTCCTGGCGTCGGTGGCACCTTGGCCCGCCTGCGCCGGCATGTCTTGCGGCGGCCAAACCACCGTAGCGGCCGACAGAGAGCAGAACGGTGGCGCAACGCCGTTCGGCGCCGCCCAAACCCTCTGGTGGCTCCACGTGGCCATATCCTTGCCAGCGCATGCATGCGGCACCGTCGCAGTGGCGCGGCACGCACAGAGCGTGCTCTCTGCCGCCGACGGACCCGCGCCGCCCCGTTCCATCGAGCCCAGCCTAAGCTTCAAGTCCCGGCTCGTTTAACGCTTGAACGGAGCCCGTGAACCTCCATGACGGCGCTCAACTCCTAAAACTCCCCGACCAATGCCCTGCACCACCGTAAGCTTCGCCGGAGAACCCCGTTCTCGGCCACCGCCTCGGACCGCCTATAAAAAGGGCTCCCGAGCTCGCCCTCGAGCACACACCCTCTCTTCACCACACCAGCACCCCACCAGGCCACCAGGAGGACCTCGAGGAGGTCTCCTCCCCCAGCTCCGGCCGCCCCATTCCGCCTCGGCCTCCACCTTGATTCACTCCGGTGAGGCCGTCTCCGGTGCCCAAACCCCGTCAGCTACCCCCTCTAGCTACTAGAGATCTAACCCCCTCCTCAATTTGCCCTCCGCAGCACTCCCCGACGAGGTCCATGACCACCCGAACCGCCGTCCGCCGGAGCAAGGGCCGCTGTCGACACAGTACTCGCCGGCGACCACTTCCACCTTCCACAGACGCGGAAGGACGTGCTGATCACGAAGGTACCGTCCGATCACTCTACCTCACCGTGGATCGCCGCCGGCGACCACCGCACCTCTCGGGCGCCGTCGCGCTCTGTTTCTCTCGTTTTGGAATTTTCAAACCCGACAGGTGGAGCCCACCCATCAGCCCCTCAGTTCTTTCTAAACGAACCGTTTTCTGAAGGCGTCTTCTGCCAAAGTACGTCTCCCCTCTGGGCCGGCGTATTTTCAATCGAATCGTTTTCTGTTTTTATAAGTGAGCCCCTGGGAACTTTCTGTTTCATTACAGATGGGCCCTTGGGTTCAAACCCTTATAACTTTTTATCAGAAAGGAATTTTTGAGTGATTCTTCTTCTGCCCTCTTCAAATTTTTGTCTAGTTTTTTATAATATTTATTTGAAAAATATTTGGATCAACTTTCTGTACCCTCACGGTATTTACGATAGCGCGTGTATTTTGTGTACCGTAGATACCAAAGGTGGTGACGGAGACGCGAACTTCGCCGAACTAGGCCCCGACTACTCCGAGCCAGGCAAGCATGTTTGAACTCTTGATATGATGAATGTCTTGGCATGTTTGCATTGAATAGTTTCATGTCATGTTCATAAGCATCCCGATAAATTTTGTTTCGTGATAAGCTGAGACAAGTGAGTTTCGGGAATCCATGAGTTCATGGAAATGAGGTTGCATGGCCACGTGGTGGCATGCAGATGGCTAAGATGGTAGTGTTGTAGCATGCCAGTCTTATGCCAGTATGTTTTTGACTCCAGTATCAACTCCCGTTCATTTATCTTTCCGTACTGCCACATGTTTCCCGCAAGGGATATGGCTTAGTACGATGCAAACCACTTCCCTGGTACACACCAAATGGAGAGGCCGGGATGAAGGTTCCATGGCCCTGGATTAAAGCCTTTCATCCGGTCAGGGGGCATGGGTGTTTCCGGTTCGGACCGAGAGGAGGGCACCCCTTAGAGCGCGCGTATATAAATTTGATCCCATGCTATTCGAGATTGTGATCTCCCCGTCTCAAAGTTTTTCTTGAACGCTATCAAGGGTGATTCCTGGCAATGTGAAGTGGGATGGGTGTGTACCGGTTAAGTTGTGTTTCTTCCGAAATACCATAAACGGAACTAGTCCCTCGTGACTACGGAAATCCGTTGGCTGTGGGTATTTTAGTACAAACTCTGCAGAGTCAACTCCCCATTACAACATCCTATACATGACCCTGTTCCAGGTCCTCTTTATCCTGTCAATTGTCAGTCTTGATGGCAAGAACCCTGGTAAGCTAAAGGAGTGCTAAGTTTGTTTAATGTTTGTTCTTGTGATGGACTAACCGTTAACCATCTTGTGTGGAATATTTTTCTGTGTACATTAACCCTCACACGTTATGACAATGAACTGTAAGCCCTTTCTGTGATGTCGCTCAGACGTCCGACTGCGGCATTGTTATTATTTATTTTGTTATGAGCCCTTTATGTGACGTCGCTCAGACGTCCGACTGCGGCATTGTTATTATTTATTTTGCTATGAGCCCTTTATGTGACGTCGCTCAGACGTCCGACTGCGGCATTGTTATTATTTATTTTGCTATGAGCACTTTATGTGACGTCACTCAGACGTCCGACTGCGGCATTGTTATTATTTATTTTGTTATGAGCCCTTTATGTGACGTCGCTCAGACGTCCGACTGCGGCATTGTTATTATTTACGTTGCTATAAGCCCTTTCTGTGACGTCGCTCAGACGTCCGACTGCGGCATTGTTATTATTTATTTTGCTATAAGCCCTTTTTGTGGTTTTGGTCACTGTTTATAACCGCTTCCGCTACGTAAATAAAATTCATCGAGCCTCACCTCGATGCTCGATGAGCCGCCAGTGTAGTAGTATTGCTACCCACTCCACTGTGTTACTCCACCAACCACTTTTATCTCGAGGCAGTAGTATTGCCACCCCACCATTGTGCCATATCCGCCATATGTATAATTATTGGCGTGCTTGTAATAATTGTTGAGCGACTTCAGCTCAACCCCTGTAATATATTAATGCTACTGGCTTATTGTATCAATGTTTTGTCTACTAGCGAGGAGGATTTTCCTCACACTGGGCATCAAAATATCGGTCTTTCAATAAATATTTTTATTGAAAACTCGGTCATGACAAGCTTGGTACCAGAGCCAGGCTGACTGTAGGAAGCCACTAGGTGCGATCGCTAATCAGATACTAGCAAAAATAGAGCTATTTATTATTTTTGCAAGTGTAGTCATTTTCTGACAGTCAGCATAAATTTATGATCTGACCACTCAGAATTTTTGCCTACTTTTGTAGATGGCCGACAACAACTGCGAGTCTCAGATGTTCGCCAACGAGCCCGATGGGTTCGTCAAGCTTCTCACCTTCATCGTCCAGGTGGCGATGGGGCCGTCCATACGCCCAGTCTTCTCACTCTATCAGCACAAGGTCAACGACGGACTGACCATGCACCAGGCTGTGGTGCAATTTAAGGGAGGGCGTCTTGAGTTACGTCGCTTCCGGTACTTGGGGAGAGCCATGCCTACAGAGAAACATGCTATGCAGATGGCAGCACGTGAGGCGATAGCTCGTCTCAGGGAAGACCTTCCGTCAATGAAGGCTCGTCTTACCGCTACCTTCCATGTCACGTGCCATACGCCTGTCACTACTCGTACTCTTGCCCCAGAGGAGAGCGAGATGAGGCTTTTGAGATGCTCGTCGGGTATCTCCGAGCTCTGGAGGCAGCCTTCGACAGCCTGGTGGACGACCTCGTGGCTGCCCGCATGGACTCAGTCCATGGCTGTGCCGCCCACAGGAGGGAGCTTCTGCACACCGCACCACCACTGACGTTCGTCTCGTCCTCAGCATCTTATGCACGGACCACTCGCACCATTCCTCGTCGCCTGCCTTCCACCGAGGAATTCAACCAAGCCATTGCACCCACTCCAGTTCGATCTGCGCCACCCACTGCACCCACAACTGTACGTGTTGCTCCATATAGGGCACCCGTTCCATCTACTCAGCGCAGTGCTACAAGTCTGGAGCCTATTAGCGAGGAGGAGGTTGAGTCCCCACCCTCACTGCGTCTCACCCTCGGCAGGGCAAAGGAGGTCCTCACCGTTTCCTCCGACTAAGTGCGTTTAGTCGCCATGCGATGTACCGACTTGTATGATATGTACATAGGTTGTGAGCAGTAGCCTGTTTGCGCATCATGTAGGAGCTGGAGAAGTGCACTAGCCTAAATAGCATGTCAGGAATATGTACGCATATCCTGAGTGATGTATTGTATAATTACCACCTGCGTGTAAGATATGTATGAGCAGTCCTTCTCCGTGCGCAAACGATGTCTATTTCAAAAAAAAATCCTGGAGTGTCCTTTTTGGTTTTGTTTGTCCTTGTGCATTTATTGAAATTTTTGCGACTCAGTTTCTTTTCTTATGAGTTTTGCAAAATGTATCCCGAGAGTGAAAAATGTCTCGTCCTTGGACGCGCTCCATGCCAACTCCGCCAGAGGAAAATTATGATGCACAACACAGCAACAATTTCACACAGGGACAGTCGAGCCAACAGGGCAGTGAATCAGCACTTTCACAAATGTGCCGCCTTTATGAGCAGAGTCAGCAACAGCATCAGGAATTAATGAATCAGGTCATCACTATGGGAAATCGCCCCGGACAATTTCAGCAGCAATCCAAGTTGTCTGAGCTACAGAAGACGTGTCCGCAAACATTTTCTCATACTGACAAACCTCTTGAGGCCGAAGACTGGCTTCGAGACATGGAGAGAAAATTAATTATTGCCAAGTGTTCAGACCAGGAAAAAGTGCTATATGCACCACACTATCTGACAGGAGCAGCTGCGTCATGGTGGGAGAATTTCCTACACATGCACCCCAACGAGAATAATATAACTTGGGACGATTTTAAGGAAGGTTTTCGTGGGCGCATATTCCTAAAAGCCTTATGAAAATCAAGAAGAGAGAATTCGATGATCTCAAACAAAGGGCCATGACAGTGTCAGAATACAACAGACAATTTACACTGTTATTGTTGGGGAACGTAGTAATTTCAAAAAAATTCCTACGCACACGCAAGATCATGGTGATGCATAGCAACGAGAGGGGAGAGTGTTGTCTACGTACCCTCGTAGACCGAAGCGGAAGCGTTGACGCAACATAGAGGAAGTAGTCGTACGTCTTCCCGGTTCAACCGATCCAAGCACCGTTACTCCGGCACGTCCGAGTTCTTGACACACATAAAGCTCGATGACGCACCCCAAACTCCGATCCAGCAGAGGTACGGGGAGGAGTTCCGTCAGCACGACGGCGTGGTGACGATCTTGATGTTCAACTGTCGCAGGGCTTCGCCTAAGCACCGCTACAATATGACCGAGGTG
This sequence comes from Triticum timopheevii, assembly GCA_963921465.1. Classification (NCBI taxonomy): domain Eukaryota; kingdom Viridiplantae; phylum Streptophyta; class Magnoliopsida; order Poales; family Poaceae; genus Triticum; species Triticum timopheevii. The sequence continues at coordinate 614,417,395 of OY997266.1, forward strand.
TAATATCGTGGAGGGGGGCACCGCACATGGCTAAGGAACGATCACGAAGATCAACTTGTGTGTCCATGGGGTGCCCCCTGCCCCCGTATATAAAGGAGTGGAGGAGGGGAGGGCAGGCCCTCTACTATGGCGCGCCCTAGGGGAGTCCTACTCCCACCGGGAGTAGGATTCCCCCTTTCCTAGTCCAACTAGGAGTCCTTCCATGTATTAGGAGTAGGAGACAAGGAAGGGGAAGAGAGAAGGGAAGGAAGGAGGGGGTGCGGCCCCTCCCCCTAGTCCAATTCGGACTAGGCCATGGGGGGCGCGCGGCCTACCCTAGGCAGCCCCTCTCTCTTTCCCGCAGGGCCCAATAAGGACCAATACTTCTCCCCGGCGAATTCCCGTAACTCTCCGGTACTCCGAAAAATACCCGAATCACTCGGAACCTTTCCGAACTCTGAATATAGTTGGCCAATATATCGATCTTTACGTCTCGACCATTTCGAGACTCCTCGTCATGTCCCCGATCTCATCCGGGACTCCGAACTCCTTCGGTACATCAAAACTCATAAACTCATAATATAACTGTCATCGAAACCTTAAGCGTGCGGACCCTACGGTTAGAGAACAATGTAGACATGACCGAGACACGTCTCCGGTCAATAACCAATAGCGGGACCTGGATGCCCATATTGGTTCCTACATATTCTACGAAGATCTTTATCGGTCAGACCGCATAACAACATATGTTGTTCCCTTTGTCATCGGTATGTTACTTGCCCGAGATTCGATCGTCGGTATCCAATACTGTTGGGGATATTTACCACTAGGCGTAAACCGGCCTACTTGGGCTGGGTCAACTTCATTAGTGGTATAAGCAGATGGAGGCCCAAGGCCTGTAGTCGGTTTAGAACATGTAGCTGTAAACCGGCTTGATGTATAACTTGTATTGTAAGTTAGGAATAGAGAGACACCGACCGGGATACGAGTATGAACCGGTTGGGACTCTGTGGACCGACGGGCGTCACCCGGGTATATAAGGGGACGACCCGGCGGCGGTTCAAGACAGACAACCACAACCCGAGCCTAGGCGAAGCTTGTTTGCTCCCTAGCCATCGAGACTACATCAATTCCATCACAACTAGACGTAGGCTTTTACCTTCATCGAAGGGGCCGAACTAGTATAAAACCCTCGTGTCTTTGTGTCCACTTTAACCCCTTTAAGTAAACTCGTAGCGATGGCTCCACGACTAAGTCCTTTCACTAGGACATCTGCCGTGACAAATCCACGACAAATACCTAGTTCAATCTCGTTACCGGCAAGTCTCTTTACTCGTTCCGTAATGCATCATCTCGCAACTAACTCATTAGTTGCAATGCTTGCAAGGCTTAAGTGATGTGCATTACCGAGAGGGCCCTGAGATACCTCTCCGACATTCGGAGTGACAAATCCTAATCTCGAAATACGCCAACCCAACAAGTACCTTTGCAGACACCTGTAGAGCACCTTTATAATCACCCAGTTACGTTGTGACGTTTGGTAGCACACAAAGTGTTCCTCCGGTAAACGGGAATTGCATAATCTCATAGTCATAGGAACATGTATAAGTCATGAAGAAAGCAATAGCAACATACTAAATGATCGGGTGCTAAGCTAACGGAATGGGTCATGTCAATCAGATCATTCAACTAATGATGTGATCCCGTTAATCAAATAACAACTATTTGTCCATGGTTAGGAAACATAACCATCTTTGATTAACAAGCTAGTCAAGTAGAGGCATACTAGTGACACTCTGTTTGTCTATGTATTCACACATGTATTATGTTTCCGGTTAATACAATTCTAGCATGAATAATAAACATTTATCATGAAATAAGGACATCTGCCGTGACAAATCCACGACAGTTGGCGCCCACCATGGGGCTATCGCACGATGGTTTGACGATCTTGGAGGGCAAGCTCAAGGGACTCGAAGGCTATATTGTGGGCCGGATGACCAAGAGTCGTCGCGGCAGGATCTACATCGACGACGCAGGATGGGGTCTCGAGGCCGATTCGATCGAGTACGGGTACTGGGTCCCCTTCGGCGGCATACACATTTTCATTGGCAAGATCGGTGAGCCTGGGCCTGAGCCGGACATCTGCACCGACCTCGTCGAGACGGCTCAGCGTGCGAGATCGACCCAGGCTAAACCGGCCATGAAGCATGCCTTCGTCGGAGTCATCCACGGAGGAGAGCGTGAGGACGAGTCAGAACACGGTAGCGAGACCGTCGTCTATTCCGGCGACGAGTCCTCGACCGGAGAGACCGAATCGCTATACCAATTGCAAGACGACCAGGTTAGGGGCTGTTCCGATGGCGACAGTATTCCGGACCCCCTGGGCCAGATCAACCGGGTTGGAATATTCATGGCCGGCACCCAGGCGGCGAATCATTCTTCGACCGCCGCAGCAATGCTCTCCGGATCAGCAGCGGCAGCGGCAGCAGGGGCAGGGGGCCTTGTGCGCCCGCCGGTTCAAGTCCTATCTGATCTATTTGATGCACTAGCCGCGCTTATGGCAGAAGCCAATCCGGCGGATCAGGAGGCTCATGATGCAGAGATTGCAAAGGTGAAAGAGCAAATCGTGCAAGCCAAAGCGGATCTGGCAGCAGAGAAGGACAGGATCGCCGCAGAGCGGGCCGCTTTGGACGCCCAGGCCTATAAACTCATGCTTGACCAGAATGCATCACAGGAGGTCTTGAAGCGGAAGCACAGATCACGCTTGCCGTTAGGGTATGACCCCCGAAATCTCTTTCACACTCCAGGAGCCGGACCCAGTAATCCGCCACAGTACCTGGATGCAAACCGGATCGAGGCACTAGGGCCAGGAGCGACGGTCCAGCCCCGCCTGATGGAACCTCCTCAACAGAACATTGTGGTCCCTCCGCCAGTCTAGATGCCCTCGGGTCATTATTCGAATCCTATGGACAACCTTGTTGCAGCCGCTGCGCGATTAGAGGCTATCTCGGTCGAAGGGGACTCTCCGCAAGTGATAGAGACGCGTCTGGTTAAGGAGCTTCTCCGGACTGCGCTGATTCAGCAGGAAGCATATTCATACAGCCGTGATCGGATTCACTCTACGCCCCGTCCAAGCCAGAGCTATAGCAGGCGCATGGATGAACCGGCCATATCAAGCAATGCACGAGGCCGTGAAGCGACCCGTGGCAATAACCCGGCAGGTGGTGTTCGCGATGCTCAGGATGTGGTGGACCGGGCCCGGGCACGAAGGGAGGCCGAGTTAGCAGCACAGGATGATGCGGGTCAACTTACACCGGTTCGCCCTACCACCTTCGCCGGACCAGGAGTCGCATCCGCTTTGGGAGTGCCTTGCTTAATCCCCGCTTTACACAATGTGCGCCTGCCCAAAGATTTCAAAGGTCCACGCAAGGTGCCAAATTACACCGCTGATTTATCCCCTGAAGCGTGGGTAGAGAGTTATGAGATGGCCATGGAGATGCTAGACGTGGATGAGACCGCATGTGCAAAATACTTCACCATGATGCTTGAGGGCACGGCTCGTACTTGGTTGAAGAGCCTACCGCCCAATTCTATCAGCTCATGGGCCCAGTTGTGGGCCCGGTTTATACAAAATTTTAAGGATACATGTAAGCAGCCCAAGTCCATAGTAGACCTGGTGGCTTGTGTCCAGGAGGAAGGAGAATCAATGACCCGTTGGGTGCGCCGCGTTTCGGAAATTTTGTACTCGTCTGACAGGATTAATGCTGACTCTGCGATCTTAACTCTGGAAGGCAACTGCCGGTTTGAGCCTTTAAAATTGAAATTGGGACGCATGAAGCGGTTCTGTAATGACATCGGAACCCTCATGGCCGCTTTAGTGAAGTAAGCTGATTCGGACAGTACCAAGGATCCCGAGACTGATGATGATGAAGCAGGGAAGGGAAGGAAGAATAGCAACTCCAAACAGCAGTAGTACAAACCGGCGGGTCATGGAAATGGAGGCAAGCGCAAGGCGGATAGCAGCATGGATTTTGTGGCCAACACTAATGCACAAGACAGGGGGCAGCGGCGCAGAGGTAAAGCGGCAAATCGTAATGGGGCTCCCAATCCTAACGCAAGCCGTTTGAACTATTTGTTGAATCAGCCTTGCCCAAAGCATGGGACGAAGGAATCGCCGGCTAACCACCTTTGAAAGGATTGTTATATTATGCAGGAGTTTAAAAACTCTAATGCCTTCCGTATGACCACGGGTCAGGTGGCGGTTCATGATCCGGTTTCCATGGACCGGGTCACGATGGAGCATCCGGTTCAGGTCTCAATCAGGGCGGTCACAACAACCAGAATAATCAGAACGGCCAGCAGCAGCAGCAGCAACAGCAGTCGGGTTATCAGAGCCAGCCAAAGCAGTTGAACAATGGGCAATATCATGTTTTCACAGCTAGCTTGGATAAGCGCGACCGAAAACTCCACAAGCGAGCGGTGAATTCTGTTGAACCGGCCTTACCACGTTACTTACGTTGGTCAGAGCAGCCTATCGTGTGGATCAGAGAGGATCATCCGCCCTGGGTTGATAATCCGGGCCAGCTAGCATTAGTGGTAGACCCTCAGGTGGGGGGTTATAAGTTCACCAAGGTACTCATGGATGGAGGAAGAAGTATTAACATACTATACTATGAGACATTCCGGCGCATGGGTCTAACAGACAAGGATCTCAGACCGTCTAATACGGTGTTCCATGGTGTAGTGCCAGGCAAATCTGCATATCCTGTTGGTAAGATAGCCCTAGATGTGGCTTTTGGGGACGAGCACGATTCCCGGTAGGAAAAACTAACCTTTGAGGTGGTGAAGATCCGGAGCCCGTATCACGCCTTGTTTGGGCGGCCGGCTTATGCCAAGTTTATGGCGCGGCCTTGTTATATCTACTTACAGCTCAAGATGCCGGGTTACAAGGGGACGAAAACGGTTCATGGGAGCCGTAGGGTCGCTTTGGAATGTGAGGAAAGTGATGCGGCTTATGCAGAGTCGATCTGTGCCACGGAGGAGTTGAAGTACTATAAGGACAATGTTGATCCAGTGGATATGACCCCTTTGAAGAAGCCAACTACAGAGCATGATTCAGATCTGAAGTTCAAATCGGCAGCTGAGACCAAGCTTGTTGACTTCGTGCCCGGCGATTCGTCCAAGCAGTTCACTATCAGTGCCAACCTGGATCCCAAATAGGAAAGCGCGCTCATCGAGTTCACCCGTGAGAATCGGGACATCTTTGCATGGAAACCGTCCGACATGCCAGGTGTACCGAGGGAACTCGCTGAGCACACTCTTAATGTGGATCCAAAGTATAAACCGGTGAAACAATTCCTCCGCCGGTTTAACGAAGAAAGGCGCAAAGCCATTGGAGAGGAAGTGGCCAGGCTTTTAGCAGCTGGTTTTATCATTGAGGTGTTCCATCCAGAGTGGCTTGCTAATCCGGTGCTGGTTCTTAAGAAAAACGGCACTTGGCGTATGTGTGTGGATTACACAGATCTTAACAAGGCATGTCCGGCGGATCCTTTTGCCCTCCCCCGCATTGATCAGATCATTGATGCCACGGCGGGTTGTGAGTGTTTGAGTTTTTTGGATGCATACTCTGGATATCATCAGATCAAGATGGCGGTTAAGGACCAGGAGAAAACAACGTTTATTACTCCCTTTGGAGCCTTCTGCTATGTATCTATGCCCTTCGGGCTCAAGAGTGCCCAAGCCACCTATCAACGGTGTGTACAGAATTGCCTGCATAAACAGATCGGCCGCAATGTGCATGCCTATGTGGATGATATTGTAGTGAAGTCAAGGCAGAAGGAGACGCTGGTGGATGATTTGAAGGAGACCTTTGACAACTTGCGAGTTTACAAGATGATGCTTAATCCGGCCAAGTGCGTCTTTGGTGTTCCGGCAGGCAAGTTACTGGGTTTCCTGGTGTCTAACAGAGGAATTGAGGCTAATCCGGAGAAGATTACGACTATTACCTCCCTGGCTAAACCAAAGTGTATCAACGATGTTCAGCGTTTGGCAGGCCGAATCGCTGCACTGAGCCAGTTTATCAGCCGCCTCGGAGAGAAGGCCATCCCTTTGTACCAAATGCTGAGGAAGACAGACAATTTCGTCTGGAGTCCGGCTGCTGATGAAGTATTTGAGGACTTGAAGCGGCAGTTAGCCAATCCGCCTGTTCTTGCAGCTCCGGTTGACAAGGAGCCACTATTATTATACGTAGCAGCCAATGCTCGGGCAGTTAGCGTGGCTATTGTGGTGGAACGCCAGGAGGCAGGCAAGGAATATCTGGTTCAGCGGCCGGTTTATTATATCAGCGAGGTGCTTATTGAATCCAAGCAAAGGTATCCGCATTGGCAGAAGCTGGTCTATGGTGTCTTCATGGCCAGCCGGAAGTTGAAGCAGTATTTTCAAGGGCACCCCATCACAGTGGTCAGTTCAGCTCCCTTGGGTGATATCATACAGAACCGGGAGGCGACTGGCCGGATTGCCAAGTGGGCTATAGAGCTTGGGCCACACGGACTGAAGTATGTACCTCGGACGGCGGTGAAGTCTCAAGCACTTGTTGATTTCATCAATGACTGGACGGAGTTACAAGCGCCAGAGGAGAAGCCGGATCACACATATTGGACTATTCATTTTGATGGATCCAGGCAATTGGAAGCCTCGGGGGCTGGAGTCGTATTAACTTCCCCACGAGGTGATAAGTTCTGTTATGTTCTCCGCTTAATGTTCCCTTGCACTAATAATGCAGCTGAGTACGAAGCCTTGCTCCATGGTCTCCGGATGGCTAAAGAGATGAACTTAAGCCGGGTTAAGTGTTTCGGTGACTCGGACCTTGTGGCTCAACAGGTGTCTGGCACTTGGGATTCTAAGGACCCGCTCATGACTGCATATCGTCGGGAAGTGGATAATATTGCGGGTTGCTTCAAGGGTTATCAAGTGGATCATGTGGACCGTCGGAAGAATGAAGCGGCGGACTCTTTAAGCCGGTTGGGTTCTCAGTGCAAACCGGTCCCGCCTAATGTCTTTTTGGACGTTTTGCACAATCCGTCAGTCCAGCTCCCAGGTGAAGCGGATTTGGCTATTCCTGATCCGGAGGCTCAATTGGTGGCAGCATTACAGGCTATTCCGGATTGGACGGTTCCTTATCTTGCATACATGAACCGGGGGGAGTTGCCAGAGGATGAAATTCTAGCAAGGCAGATAGTCCGGCGATCCAAGTCTATGACGATTCTCAATGGTGAATTGCATCATTGCAGTGTATCAGGGGCGTTTCAACGTTGTGTTTCTCCTGAGGAAGGCTGTGAAATCTTAAGAGAAATTCATGAAGGGGATTGTGGACACCACGCCGGTTCAAAGTCTCTGGTGGCAAAGGCGTTTCGTCACGGGTTTTACTGGTTGACAGCGCATGCTGATGCGGAGGACTTGGTTAAATGGTGCGATGGATGTCAGAAATTTTCAAGGCGTGCGCATGTGCTGGCTCAAGAATTGAGGATGATTCCAATAACGTGGCCGTTTGCAACTTGGGGGCTGGATATGGTCGGACCTTTTAAAAGATCCAAGGATAAGAAAACCCACCTTTTGGTGGCAGTTGACAAATTTACCAGGTGGGTTGAAGCGGAGCCTGTCAGCAAGTGTGATGCAGCAACAGCGGTGCAGTTCATCAAAAAGGTGATTTTCCGGTTTGGCTTTCCACACAGTATCATTACTGACAACGGTACCAATTTATCCAAGGGCGCTATGAAGGAGTTCTGTGAACGTGAGCACATCCGACTTGACGTATCATCAGTAGCACATCCCCAGTCCAATGGACAGGCAGAACGAGCTAATCAAGAGATCTTGCGAGGCATCAAACCCTGGCTTATGGTCCCATTGCAAAGAACACCAGGATGTTGGGTTGAAGAGCTACCATCTGTGCTATGGAGTATCAGTACTACGCCAAACCGGTCCACAGGATACACACCATTTTTTATGGTCTATGGAGCAGAGGCAGTTCTCCCTAGTGATATCCGGCACGATTCGCCTCGTGTGGCAGCTTATGTTGAAGCGGACAATGAGACAGTACGGCAAGACGCTTTGGACCTATTGGACGAGGAGCGTGATATAGCAGCTGCCCGTTCGGCGATTTACCAACAAGATCTTCGTCGCTATCACAGTCGCCGGGTTAGAACCAGAACTTTTCAAGAAGGAGATTTGGTGCTTCGACTCATCCAAGACCAGACAGATATGCACAAGTTATCTCCACCTTGGGAGGGACCTTTCGTGGTCAGCAAGAATCTACACAACGGGTCGTACTATCTGATTGATATTCGAGAGCATCAAGACTCATGTACATCAGAGGAGGAGACCAACAGGCCGTGGAACATAGCTCATCTTCGGCCTTACTATACTTGAGCCATCGGCTCTATCTATGTACATATCATGACAATGTATATATTATCTTTGATATAATAAAACCGGAGCCTCAGCTAAAGCGGGGTCTCTGTCTTTCTTATCATGCGTGGTTACATGGAGTGGCTCTGTTTTTAAAGCGACCTCCGGTTTACCCCTTGAAATTTGCTTTTTATATATCACTGGGGGCCTTGGTCGTGTCCGAACCAACGCGACACCTTTTGATAGGCGACAGCCACCAGATCATTTGGGGACATGGTCAAGTCTGAACCAGTCACGCCTCTTGGTCGGCCTAAGGCCACAAAATCACTTGGGGGCATGGTCGAACCCGAACCATTGCCACGCCTCTTGATCTGGCATATATGCCACGAATCATTTGGGGACCTGGCTGACTTGAATCATTATCACTCCTATTGGGGGCTTGGTCCTGTCCGACCATGGTAACACCATCTGATCAGCTCAGTATAGCATATTTTTGCAAACGGTTTTTATCATTGCCTTTGCTTCCATGTTATTTTCATGGTTTGTTTGTTCTTTGTTTTTGTTGGATTTCTTTTATGTCAACAAACACCTTTTTCCGGTTCAGCCGATGGATTTGATTCCCCTTTAATCCGGAGAAGTATGCCCGGTTTACCTTTTTCCTGTTAACATCATGGAGTAACAAGGGGGCTCGTATTGATTCAGTACGGTTTATACGGGAGCTGTTTTCTCCCCCCTTATTGACGGTAATGGTTTATAAAACCGCCGCTTCAAGCTTGGCTAAGCCAGCTTCATGCCCAAACATGGCAGGTATTTCTGTATCACCTATTTGTTACATTGCTGATACACATATCAAGATCATAAACCGGCTGGCGGTATAACCTCCACCGAAGTTCAAATTTTTCTGATTGCAGGAAATATGAATTGAAGTTTTTCAAACAAAAGCTTCAGTACTTATGCATGAAGGCATATTCAAGGCAGAAGTATTAACTATCCTATTACAAGGCAGCACGGTGCCCAAATAAGATCATTGTTCTTTTGGAAAGATGCCAAAGACAGCTATCCAAACCGGCTTCCGGTTCAAGCCTGCTCCTCATCCTCCGCCGCTTCAGCTTCCTCGTCTCTACCCATTGGCTAGAAATCAATAGTGGTCCAGTCGATTCCCATTAAAGCTTGGAAAACAGCCTCTTCATGGATCAGGGAAGACGGTTCAATATCAGGAGCGTAAGTATGCTTACGGATTGGAGGAATCAGATTCTCCGCTTCAAGAGTTGGGGCAGGCACTCGCTTGTTCTGATCATTGTATTGTGCTTGATAATGCGTCAAGTCTGCCTCTTCAGCTAGCTGACAAGCCAGAGGGCGCACTGCATGGTTTATTGCCCTTAAATCCTCTTCGTTGAATTCAGAGCCATCTTCCTTCAGGCTGGGATAGCCTTGAGCTGCTTCCACAGGGTCGAAATCTGGCACCCATGCCTTTGCCCGGATCAAGGCGTTAATAGCTCCGTTTCGAGCAGCGGATTTTTTCAGCTCCTCGATCCGGGCCGGAAGCATCGACAACCTGTTAAGAGTGTCCTGGATTAAGGAAGGTGCCGGGTTGTTATGAGAGGCTGTGGTGATGATCCGCTGGGCTCCGGTATATAATTGTTCCACTAAGGTGTAGGCAGCCTTCAGTTTCTTCCGCACATCGTTTCCTACGTGCCTGATGCGTGTGCCTACAACAATATAGGGACGGTCTCAAACCGGATTTATAATACAGAAAGATTCAAGTTATCACAGAAGTTAAAAGGATCTTACCAAAGATTGCAGCGGTCATGGAGTGTATTTGCCGCTTTACGGCCGTAAGTTCATCCACCACTGGTTTAAGGGCGGCTTCAGCATTTTCAGCCCTTTTGGTCAAAGCGGTTTTCTCAGTAGCCCAATCAGCTCGCTCTTTTTTGAAGCCTTCCTTCAGCTGTTCAGTGATGTTCAAGGTGCTGGTTAATTCTTCCTTTGCCTTGTCTGTTTCAGCCTGCTGGGTTTTCAAGGCCTCCTGCAAATCGGCAATCCGGTCCTCCTTGATTTTCACCTCAGCCTGCATACAGACAGCGCTTAAGCTTTACACAAGCGGTCCAAGAAATTGAAGTATCAACCACATAACAAAGTTATATGCCTAATACTTGGGGGCTAATGCACCGTCAATTTTTATATATTACTAGATTGCAAAGTCCCAAGCTCAATACAAGTATTCAACTTGGCACTTGGGGGCTAATGGCTATTTGATCAAATTATGTTCTAAGGACAGTTTTCTATTGGAGCCCCGGTATACTTATGCTAAGTTAAACCGGCCCTTGAGGGCTATACCGATGGATTTCAAAAGTGTTCAGGATCATATTCAAGTCCCGGTTTGACCAAGGTTACAAACCGGCCCTTGGGGGCTAGAAGGATGGATACAATGGCAGCAAGAAAAGAAGTAAGTTACCTCAAATTTATCCCTCATCATCTTGACCAGGCCAGCTTCACAGTCACGGCTAGTGTAAAGCCGGTTTAAATAGCCGGAATGAAGATCTTGGGCACTCAGAGCAGCATATGTTTCCAGTTCAATATCCCATTTCCCTTTGTTCAGAGAGGAAAAATATTCTTTTACGGTATGCTTGGTTAAGGTGACAGGATTCCCGGGTTCAAAGCGGCCTACACCGGTAATCACAACATCATCATCTTTGGACTCGCCGGTTTGTGTTGGTGCAGTCGGTCTGTCAGCAGGAGTGTGGGATTTCTCAATCCGGACGGAGCTGGCAGGCGGGTCAGCAGAGACTGAAGTGTTAATAGGCCCTTCTTCGGGAATAACATCGTCTTGCAAAGGAGGATCATTGGGAATATCCTCAGGAGCAAACGTTTCAAGATCTGGCGCTTGGTAATGTTCTGGGGCTACATCTTCTTCAGCCGCTTTGTCCAGGCGGGCCTTCTTGCTTGGTTTCGGTTTGGCCCTGAAAGGAAAACAAAGAGTCAAGGAAAAGCATAAGCCATTACACAGTATACTGGAAGCATATGTTCAGTTTAGCTTACCCAGCAACTATTTTCAATGGTGGTAGCTGAGTGGCCGATGATTCACCAGAAGATGAATGAGAAGTGACCTGATAATCGGAGTCGGATGGATTAAGAGGTTGATGGAAGAAACCCACTTTAGGATTTAAATCAATAAAAAGGTCGGAGACCTCGGAGCGGCGTTTTCAAACCGGGCTGTTCCGTAAACCGGCAGAGGTAACTACCTGGGCACTGTGCCGGGTTGTGCGGCGAGCTTCATGTTGCTGGGTCTTCATAAGAAATTTGGGATCCAAATAAGCAAGAGGATGAGAAAATTTAACTTTCCGGTTTGCCTGGCGAAATTTTGGCAAAGGCAAGATTTCTGAATCGGAAGAGAGAATAGTTACCTCAATGAATCCCGCATTGCTGGCTTCAGCGTCGTCCTGACAAGCATCATCATCAATTAGGCGTGTAAAAAGTAAGCAAGTGAATCAAGTTCTACCTCAAGGTCCGGGTTACCCACATCATCATCAATAGCTGGATCCGATGAGGCGGTGGTTTTTCTCTTATGAGCTGGCTTCTTGATAACCTTGGTATTGGGCCGGGTTGACCGCCCTGCCTTCTCCGTTTTATCTTGTGGAAGCTTCTTGCTCCAAAACGGATTATCACCCTGGATCAGCAGTAATTAAATGTCAGACAGATAAAGCAGCAACAAATTCAACAATAGAGCAACTAAAATCTTACCGCTGGCGGTTTGTTGGTGGTGCGGTAAGGAAGCAGACCGGTTTGAGCACAGAGGTGCTCCGGTTCATTCAACATCTTCTTTACAGAATCTGTGACTTCATCGTCGGAGAGTTGGATTTTAATGTGTCGGAGTGGGTCATCGACGCTACCAGTGTACTTGCACATCAGACTGGGGCGCCGGCTCAGAGGCAGTATGCTCCATGATATCCAACAGCGTGCAAGGTCTATTCCTGTTAAACCGTTGGCCATAAAGGCCCGGAGCTTGGACAGTTGCGGAGCATATTTAATTCTCTCCTTGGCGCTTAGCCTTTGTGGAAAAGGGTGAGTGTTGCTGAGCCGTTCCGGACGGAAGCCAGGCAAGGGATTTTCATTGTCAGGGGAGGTATCCTTGCAATAAAACCATGTTGCATTCCACTCCTTTGGGTGAGTATGGAGTTTGACGTGGGGATAGGTGATCTCCTTCCTCTTCTGAATGGCCATACCGCCCAATTCTGTATTGGGGCCGTCGGTAAATTCAGTGCGATGGTTTAAATGGAAGAGGTCTCTAAACAACTCGACTGAAGGCTCCTCTTGAAGATATACCTCAGAGAGTACTTGAAAGTGACATAGATTGGTGACGGAATTGGGGCCAATATCCTGTGGATGGAGCTGAAAATTGGCTAACACATCCCGATAGAATTTAGAACCGGGCGGTTTGAAGCCCCGGGCCAAGTGATCTACGAAGACCACGACCTCTCCTTCCTGGGGTGTGGGAGGACATTCATCTCCAGGAACCCTCCAGTGGATTGTATCTTTACTGTCCAAAGCGCCGATCAGGACTAGATCGTCCAACTGTGATTCTGTGATGCGAGAGGGAACCCAATTGCACTCATACACTTGTTTGGCCATGGCGGGATCTACAAGAAATAGGTGATCCGTTTCAAGAACACGCTGGATAAAAGAAGGTGTTGATCTAAACTACGATAAACCGGAGGCAGTACCTATAAACCGGTCTTCTACAATGCGGCGTCATATGGATTCTGGCGGTTCAACCAGGGGACTAATGATATATATACCGGTTTAGCAATTTTTCTATGGTAATTTAAACCTCCTAACCTAAGCATCGGAAGCAATTGAAGCTATGGATAACTAGGTATGCAGAAACCAGTTTCACAAGATCTTATAACAGCCGCGGGTCTACAGCGAGCTCACAAAAACAGAAAATATTTCGAAGAGTAAGGCAGAAACAGAAGTGAACCATTGAGCGGATATGTGCGGGAGATCTATGGGCTTAGATAAGAAACTACAGGCGGATGCTTAGAGATCACTACTAAACACAGCAGGAGTTCACGGATTCATTCAAGGTCAGAGGACAGATATGAGCACGTGATGAACACAGCATGAACATGGAACCCTAAGAACAGATCTAGGTCAAAAAGAGGAGAAATCTTACTGGGAACGGAGAAGGTGCGGAAAGATGCCGCAATGCTCTGGTACGTTCAGGTTCATGCGGCGGCCCAAGACGAGGCAGAGGTCGACGGCGGTGGCGGAGTTCCAAAGTTGGCGACGTGAGGAAGACGAAGAAGAAGGGACAAAGGGGAAAGGAAAGAAATGACCCTTCGGTCTTATTTATAAGGCAACAGAGCTAGGTCAAGCGCGCGGATCCAGGAGTTATTATTAAAAGAGGGCGTTATAAATGACAAATTTCATGATGACGTCATGCCGGTTTACAGCAACCAGAAATGATGACGACATGGCGGTTTACCAATTACCCGAAGATGTCCAAGACACAAGATTTGTTGAAGGATTGACATGAACCAGTTCAAATCAATCTAGGGCCTAATGTTGGGGATATTACCACTAGGCATAAATCGGCCTACTTGGGCCGGGTTAACTTCATTAGTGGTATAAGCAGATGGAGGCCCAAGGCCTGTAGTCGGTTTAGAACATGTAGCCGTAAACCGGCTTGATGTATAACTTGTATTGTAAGTTAGGAATAGAGAGACACCGACCGGAATACGAGTATGAACCGGTTGGGACTCTGTGGACCGACGGGCGTCACCCGGGTATATAAGGGGACGACCCGGCGGCGGTTCAAGACAGACAACCACAACCCGAGCCTAGGCGAAGCTTGTTTGCTCCCTAGCCATCGAGACTACATCAATTCCATCACAACTAGACGTAGGCTTTTACCTTCATCGAAGGGGCCGAACTAGTATAAAACCCTCGTGTCTTTGTGTCCGCTTTAACCCCTTCAAGTAAACTCGTAGCGATGGCTCCACGACTAAGTCCTTTCACTAGGACATCTGCCGTGACAAATCCACGACAAATACCTAGTTCAATATCGTTACCGGCAAGTCTCTTTACTCGTTCCGTAATGCATCATCTCGCAACTAACTCATTAGTTTCAATGCTTGCTAGGCTTAAGTGATGTGCATTACCGAGAGGGCCCAGAGATACCTCTCCGACATTCGGAGTGACAAATCCTAATCTCGAAATACGCCAACCCAACAAGTACCTTTGGAGACACCTGTAGAGCACCTTTATAATCACCCAGTTACGTTGTGACGTTTGGTAGCACACAAAGTGTTCCTCCGGTAAACGGGAATTGCATAATCTCATAGTCATAGGAACATGTATAAGTCATGAAGAAAGCAATAGCAACATACTAAACGATCGGGTGCTTAGCTAACGGAATGGGTCATGTCAATCAGATCATTCAACTAATGATGTGATCCCGTTAATCAAATAACAACTCTTTGTCCATGGTTAGGAAACATAACCATCTTTGATTAACAAGCTAGTCAAGTAGAGGCATACTAGTGACACTCTGTTTGTCTATGTATTCACACATGTATTATGTTTCCGGTTAATACAATTCTAGCATGAATAATAAACATTTATCATGAAATAAGGAAATAAATAATAACTTTATTATTGCCTCTAGGGCATATTTCCTTCAGTCTCCCACTTGCACTAGAGTCAATAATCTAGATCACATCACCATGTGATTAACATCGATAGTTCACATCATCATGTGATTAACACCCATAATTCACATCGCCATGTGACCAACACCCAAAGGGTTTACTAGATTCAGTAATCTAGTTCACATCGCTATGTGATTAACACCCAAAGAGTACTAAGGTGTGATCATGTTTTGCTTGTGAGAGAATCTTAGTCAATGGGTCTTTCACATTCAGATCCGTTATGTATTTTGCAATTTTCTATGTCTACAATGCTCTGCGCGGAGCTACTCTAGCTAATTGCTCCCACTTTCAATATGTATCTAGATCGAGACTTAGAGTCATCCAGATCGGTGTCAAAAATTGCATCGACGTAACCCTTTACGATGAACCTTTTTTCACTTCCATAATCGAGAAACATATCCTTATTCCACTAAGGATAATTTTGACCATTGTCCAGTGATCTACTCCTAGATCACTATTGTACTCCCTTGCCAAACTCAGTGTAGGGTATACAATAGATCTGGTACACAGCATGGCATAATTTATAGAACCTATGGCCAAGGCATAGGGAATGACTTTCATTCTCTTTCTATCTTCTGCCGTGGTCGGGTTTTGAGTCTTACTCAATTTCACACCTTGTAATACATGCAAGAACTCTTTCTTTGACTGTTCCATTTTGAACTACTTCAAAATCTTGTCAAGGTATGTACTCATTGAAAAAAAACTTATCAAGCGTCTTGATCTATCTCTATAGATCTTGATGCTCAATATGTAAGCAGCTTCACCGAGGTCTTTCTTTGAAAAACTCCTTTCAAACACTCCTTTATGCTTTGCAGAATAATTCTACATTATTTCCGATCTACAATATGTCATTCACATATACTTATCAGAAATGCTATAGTACTCCCACTCACTTTCTAGTAAATACAGGCTTCACCGCAAGTCTGTATAAAACTATATGCTTTGATCAACTTATCAAAGCGTATATTCCAACTCCAAGATGCTTGCACCAGTCCATAGATGGATCGCTGGAGCTTGCGTATTTTGTCAGCACCTTTAGGATTGAGAAAACCTTCTGGTTACATCATATACAACTCTTCTTTAAATCCATTAAGGAATGTAGTTTTGTTTATCCACTTGCCAGATTTCATAAAAATGCGGCAATTGCTAACATGATTTGGACAGACTTAAGCATCGCTACGAGTGAGAAAATTTCATCGTAGTCAACACCTTGAACTTTGTCGAAAACCTTTTGCGACAATTCTAGCTTTGTAGATAGTAACACTACTATCAACGTCCGTCTTCCTCTTGAAGATCCATTTATTTTCTATGGTTTGCCGATCATTGGGCAAATCCATCAAAGTCCATACTTTGTTCTCATACATGGATCATATCTCAGATTTCATGGCCTCAAACCATTTTGCGGAATCTGGGCTCATCATCGCTTCCTCATAGCTCGTAGGTTCGTCATGGTCAAGTAACATGACCTCCAGAATGGGATTACCGTACCACTCTGGTGCGGATCTCACTCTGATTGACCTACGAGGTTCGGTAGTAACTTGATCTGAAGTTCTATGATCATCATCATCAACTTCCTCACTAGTTGGTTTTGACGTCACAGAAACCGGTTCCTGTGATGTACTATTTTCCAACAAGGGAGCAGGTACAGTTACCTTATCAAGTTCTACTTTCCTCCCACTCACTTCTTTCGAGAGAAACTCCTTCTCTGGAAAGGATCCATTCTCAGCAACGAATGTCTTGCCTTCGGATCTGTGATAGAAGGTGTACCCAACTGTCTCCTTTGGGTATCCTATGAAGACACATTTCTCCGATTTGGGTTTGAGCTTATCATGATGAAACTTTTTCTTATAAGCATCGCAACCCCAAACTTTAAGAAACGACAACTTTGGTTTCTTGCTAAACCACAGTTCTTATAGTGTCGTCTCAACGGATTTAGATGGTGCCCCTTTTAACGTGAATGCAGCTGTCTCTAATGCATAACCCCAAAACTATAGTGGTAAATCGGCAAGAAACATCATATATTGTACTATATCCAATAAAGTACGGTTATGACGTTTGGACACACCATTATGCTGTCGTGTTCCAGGTGGCATGAGCTATGAAACTATTCCACATTGTTTTAATTGAAGACCAAACTTGTAACTCAAATATTCGTCTCCGCGATCAGATTGCAGAAACTTTATTTTCTTGTTACGATGATTTTTCCACTTCACTCTGAAATTCTTTGAACCTTTCAACTATTTCAGACTTATGTTTCATCAAGTAGATATACCCATATCTGCTCAAATCATCTTGTGAAGGTTAGAAAATAACGATACTTGCCACGAGCATCAACACTCATTGGATCGCATGCATCGTTATGTATTATTTCCAATAAGTCAGTAGCTTGTTCCATTGTTCCGGAGAATGGAGTTTTAGTCATCTTGCACAAAAGGCACGGTTCGCAAGCATCAAATGATTCATAACCAAGTGATTCCGAAAATCCATCTTTATGGAGTTTCTTCATGCGCTTTACACCGATATGACCCAAACAGCAGTGCCACAAATAAGTTGCACTATCATTATTAAATTTGCATCTTTTGGCATCAATATTATGAATATGTGCATCACTACGATCGAGATCCAATGAACCATTTTCATTGGGTGTGTAACCATATAAGGTTTTATTCATGTAAACAGAACAACAGTTTATTTTCTTTAAATGAATAACCGTATTGCAATAAACACGATCAAATCATATTCATGCTCAACGCAAACACCAAATAACATTTATTTAGGTTCAACACTAATCCCGAAAGTATAGGGAGTGTGCGATGATGATCATATCAATCTTGAAACTACTTTCAACACACATCGTCACTTCACCCTTAACTAGTTTCTGTTTATTCTGCAACTCCTGTTTCGAGTTACTACTCTTAGCAACTGAACCAGTACCAAATACCAAGGGGTTGCTATAAACACTAGTAAAGTACACATCAATAACCTGCATATCAAATATACACATCAAAGCGGAAGCGTTGACGCAACGTAGAGGAAGTAGTCGTACGTCTTCCCGGTTTAACCGATCCAAGCACCATTACTCCGGCACCTCCGAGTTCTTGACACACGTACAGCTCGATGACGCACCCCAAACTCCGATCCAGCAGAGGTACGGGGAGGAGTTCCGTTAGCACGACGGCGTGGTGACGATCTTGATGTTCAACTGTCGCAGGGCTTCGCCTAAGCACCGCTACAATATGACCGAGGTGTAATATCGTGGAGGGGGCCACCGCACACGGCTAAGGAACGATCACGAAGATCAACTTGTGTGTCCATGGGGTGCCCCCTGCCCCCGTATATAAAGGAGTGGAGGAGGGGAGGGCCGGCCCTCTACTATGGCGCGCCCTAGGGGAGTCCTACTCCCACCGGGAGTAGGATTCCCCCTTTCCTAGTCCAACTAGGAGTCCTTCCATGTATTAGGAGTAGGAGACAAGGAAGGGGAAGAGAGAAGGGAAGGAAGGAGGGGGTGCGGCCCCTCCCCCTAGTCCAATTCGGACTAGGCCATGGGGGGGCGCGCGGCCTACCCTAGGCAGCCCCTCTCTCTTTGCCGCGAGGCCCAATAAGGCCCAATACTTCTCCCCGGCGAATTCCCGTAACTCTCCGGTACTCCGAAAAATACCCGAATCACTCGGAACCTTTCCGAACTCCGAATATAGTCGTCCAATATATCGGTCTTTACGTCTCGACCATTTCGAGACTCCTCATCATGTCCCCGATCTCATTCGGGACTCCGAACTCCTTCAGTACATCAAAACTCATAAACTCATAATATAACTGTCATCGAAACCTTAAGCGTGCGGACCCTACGGTTCGAGAACAATGTAGACATGACCGAGACACGTCTCCGGTAAATAACCAATAGCGGGACCTGGATGCCCATATTGGTTCCTACATATTCTACGAAGATCTTTATCGGTCAGACCGCATAACAACATACGTTGTTCCCTTTGTCATCGGTATGTTACTTGCCCGAGATTCGATCGTCGGTATCCAATACCTAGTTCAATCTCGTTACCGGCAAGTCTCTTTACTCATTCCGTAATGCATCATCTCGCAACTAACTCATTAGTTGCAATGCTTGCAAGGCTTAAGTGATGTGCATTACCGAGAGGGCCCAGAGATACCTCTCCGACATTCGAAGTGACAAATCCTAATCTCGAAATACGCCAACCCAACAAGTACCTTTGGAGACACCTATAGAGCACCTTTATAATCACCCAGTTATGTTGTGATGTTTGGTAGCACACAAAGTGTTCCTCCGGTAAACGGGAATTGCATAATCTCATAGTCATAGGAACATGTATAAGTCATGAAGAAAGCAATAGCAACATACTAAATGATCGGGTGCTAAGCTAACGGAATGGGTCATGTCAATCAGATCATTCAACTAATGATGTGATCCCGTTAATCAAATAACAACTCTTTGTCCATGGTTAGGAAACATAACCATCTTTGATTAACAAGCTAGTCAAGTAGAGGCATACTAGTGACACTCTGTTTGTCTATGTATTCACACATGTATTATGTTTCCGGTTAATACAATTCTAGCATGAATAATAAACATTTATCATGAAATAAGGAAATAAATAATAACTTTATTATTGCCTCTAGGGCATATTTCCTTCAGTTATCTCGCTACGCCAATGAGGAGGGTATGACTGAAAGTAAGAAGATGGAGAAATTCCTGGACGGCCTGGCGCCTGCACTTAAATGCCAACTAGTCGTACACACTTTTACAGATTTCAAGAGGCGCAGCCTGGAAGATTTCCGCAAGCGAAAAAGGGACTAGAAAAATCATGCTCGCAATCCCCGAAGCAAGGCGGATTTTCAGAAAGGTGATACACACAAAACCCCGACAAATGTCTCACGACCAGTCAAGAATTTCCATGCCAGAGACAAAGAGTTCACATATCGCCCAGGCGTGACCTGCTACGCTTGTGGGGAAGAAGGGCACTATGCCAAACAGTGCCCCAAGCCAAGGAACTCGACCCCGAGGCCAAACAACGGTGGCAATAATTCAGCGCCCAATCGCAACAATTTCAACCCCAACAACAATCACAGGAAGGGTCACCTGAACCACGTGACCAGAGAGGAAGCACAGAATGCCCCAGATATCATACTCGGTACGTTTCCTGTCAACACAATACCTGCCATGGTTTTGTTTGATTCTGGAGCTTCTCACTCGTTCGTTTCAAAAAGTTTTGCTTTGCAAAATAATTTTTCGATTCTTCCCTTGGAAAAATCAATGATCGTCAAGTCCCCTTGGGATTAAGCAAGTCACCCAGAGTTACTGCCAAGGTGTGACAATTGAGTTTGAAGGATTGGAATTTCACGCCAACCTTATTGTATTAGAAAATAAAGGGCTGGACGTCATCTTAGGGATGGATTGGTTAACCACCAACAAAGGTTTTATTGACTGCTTCAACAGGACCGTAATCCTCACCCATCACCACGGGAAGACAATAAAAGTTTCGGCCAAAGAGAGGAAAATATCCCGGCAACCGAGATTGAATAAGGTGGACATTTCTGAATTGAGCAAGGTTCCGGTGGTATGTGAATTTCCAGACGTATTTCCTGAAGAGCTGCCAGGTATGCCACCAGACCGAGAAATAGAATTCAGCATTGAGCTAGCACCAGGAACCGCTCCCATATACAAGAAACCATACAGAATGGCACCATCCGAATTAGTAGAATTGAAGAAGCAAATAAAGGAATTATTGGACAAAGGGTATATACGAGCCAGCTCCTCACCTTGGGGTTCACCAATATTATTTGCCAAAAAGAAGGATGGCACACTGAGATTGTGTATCGATTATCGAGCAGTTAACATGGTCACAATCAAGAACAAGTATCCAATGCCACGAATAAATGATTTATTTGATCAGCTCGCTCAGGCCATGGTATTCTCAAAAATTGACTTGAGGTCAGGGTACCATCAATTAAAAGTACGGACAGAAGATATTCCCAAGACAGCCTTCACCTCCAGATATGGACTATATGAGTTCACGGTAATGCCATTTGGGCTAACGAACGCCCCCGCATATTTTGTTCACCTCATGAACAAAGTATTTATGAAATACATGGACAAGTTTGTTGTGGTATTCATCGACGACATTTTGATATACTCCAAGACACCCGAAGAGCATGCTGAACATCTCCGAATTGTGCTAGGAGAACTCAGGAAGCATCAGTTATACGCCAAATTCAGCAAATGTGAATTTTGGCTAAGGCAAGTAGGTTTTCTGGGCCATGTATTAACCCAAGAAGGTATTGCCGTAGACCCAGAAAAAGTCAAGGCCATACTTGGCTGGAAAACACCAGCCAGCGTAACGGACGTACGAAGTTTTCTAGGAATGGCAGGGTACTACCGAAGATTTATTGAAGGATTTTCCATGATAGCAAAGCCAATGACACAACTTCTCAAGAAGGACAAGAAGTTTGAATGGACGGAAGCTTGTGAGAAAAGTTTCCAGGAACTAAAGAGGAAACTAACGACAACACCAGTATTAACTGTGCCAGACATACACAAGAATTTTGAGGTATATTGTGACGCATCTCGAAAGGGCCTCGGGTGTGTATTAATGCAGGAAGGCAAGGTTGTCGCTTATGTTTCCAGACAGCTTCGCAAGCATGAGGAAAATTATCCTACTCATGACCTAGAGTTAGCTGCAGTTATCCATGCACTCAAGGAATGGAGACACTTCTTACTTGGAAATCGTTGTGAAATATACACAGACCATAAGAGCCTCAAGTATATTTTCACCCAACCAGAACTCAATTTAAGGCAACGACGCTGGTTGGAATTGGTAAAGGATTATGATGTTGGAATCTACTACCACCCAGGCAAAGCAAATGTTGTAGCAGATGCTCTAAGTCGGAACCCCAGTCCAAACAACGACAGCATGACAAACTTGAGGCCTGAGTTTCGGCAGGAATTTGCTAAGCTCAACCTAATGATGGTCACCGAAGGCAGTGTGTCAAACTTAGAGATACAACCTACCCTGATAGGAAAAGTTAAAGAGGCTCAGCGTGGTCACCCCAGCATTGAAGGCATAAAACGGAAGATGAAATTGGGCAAGGCCCCAGAATTCATTGTCGATGAGCAAGGAATATTGTGGTACGAGAATAGACTTTGCGTACCAAATATTCATGACCTTAAACAGCAAATCTTGGCTGAAGGCCACACCGCCCCGTATTCAATTCACCCTGGAGGAACCAAAATGTACAAAGACCTTCAGGAAACATTTTGGTGGCATGGTATAAAGAGGGACATAGCCACGTTTATTGCGTGTTGTGACTCATGTCAGCGCATAAAGGCCGAGCACCAGAAACCGGCCGGACTATTGCAACCGAATAAGATACCCGAGTGGAAATGGGACGAGATCGGAATGGATTTCATTGTTGGGCTACCTAGGTCACAACATGGGCATGATGCCATATGGGTCATCACGGATAGATTGACTAAAGTAGCGCACTTCATTCCCGTAAAAACAACTCACACCACTCAGAAGCTCGCCAGGCTTTATCTTTCCCGTATCGTCTGCCTACATGGAGTTTTGAAGACCATAATATCTGACAGAGACACACAATTCGTCTCCAGATTTTGGGATCACCTGCAACAGGCCCTGGGAACCCAACTAGCTTTCAGCACCGCATACCATCCACAGACCGATGGACAAACTGAGCGCGTAAATCAAATTTTGGAAGACATGTTGAGGGCATATGTCCTCACTTATGGAGCCAGTTGGGAGGAAAGCCTACCATACGCCGAGTTTGCATACAACAACAGTTACCAGGCCAGCCTACAGGTGGCACCCTTTGAAGCCTTGTACGGGCGGAGATGCCGTACCCGGATAAATTGGTCAGAGATCGGTGACAGCCGTATCTTCGTCCCAGACATGCTCAAAGAAGCCGAGGAAAAGGTCAAGCTAATCAGGGACCGACTTAAGACAGCTCAGAGCCGACAGAAAAGTTATTACGATCAGAAACATCATGGAGTCAACTTTGAACCCGGTGAGTTTGTATACCTGCGAGTATCTCCTATGAGGGGACTGCAACGATTTAAGATTAAGGGGAAGTTAGCACCAAGATTCATAGGACCATTCTGCATAGTGGCACAAAGAGGCACGGTAGCCTACCAGTTAGACTTGCCCGAAGAATTGTCCGACATCCATGACGTGTTCCACGTCTCCCAGTTAAGGAAGTGCGTGAGCAACCCAGAGAAGCAAGTATCCCATGAGAACATCAACGTACAACCAGACCTCACCTATCGGGAACACCCAGTGAAAATATTGGAAGAATCTGAAAGGAGAACCAGACAGAAAACCATCAAATTTTTCAGAGTTCAGTGGAGCAATCACACCGAGAGTGAAGCCACTTGGGAAAGAGAGGATTTTCTTCGGACAGAGCACCCACACCTGTTTAAGGATCAGCTGAAATCACGGGGACGAGATTTTTCCTAAGGGGGTAGGTGCTGTGACACTCCAAAATTTTTTATGGTTTTATTTTCAAAAAGAAAAGAGCCTTGCTGGTTTGAAGAAGGTCATTTAATTTTTTTTTTAAAACTTCTTCTAAGTCTACTCTCTAAAAACTCTTTCTGGATTGAGTTTTCTTCTAAAAAGAAAACCTTTTGGTTTTGGGATTTTATTTGGTCTTGATCCATTTTTGTTTTGCCATGCCACTTATGGTAAAAACCCCTCAAAACCCCTCCTTCCACTTGGATACAACCCCAAACATTCTGTCCAACCTAATAAAATCCATTTTTGCATTTTATTCCAATTATTTTCTCTTTCCAAATAATTCTGTCTTTTCTTTTGAGCCTAAGTGATTTGCAAAGCAAGTACCCAAAGGCTTTTGATTTTTGACCTCAACTCAGCACCCTTGTATAGTCCTTTGTACCCACAACCCAGAACCATCTTGATCCACTCTTCTTCTTTTCAAATATTTCAAATTTCACTCACTGCAAGTTTGGACCAGATTTGCCAAATTTGGTGAAATTCATATCTACACTTCTCCAAAAATTCCACCAAAATTCATGCAACCTCTAGTTGCAATGAGAGACCACTCCACCAAAAACCAGCTCAAGGAAAAATCCCTACATGCCTAGATCATTATGTCGAACACCTTGCATGCACTGTTTCTGTTAATCTTCAGTTAAATTCAGAGTTGCAGTCTCAATCGTCATCAGAGATTCAGTCACATGCTCACAGTGCACTTGGCACGTTGCTCACGGCCTAACTTGCTTTTCCGGAGCCTCACACGCGCGCTTGGCGCGTTCCTGGCGTCGGTGGCACCTTGGCCCGCCTGCGCCGGCGTGTCTTGCGGCAGCCAAACCACCGTAGCAGCCGACAGAGAGCAGAACGGCGGCGCAACGCCGTTCGGCGCCGCCCAAACCCTCTGGTGGCTCCACGTGGCCATATCCTTGCCAGCGCACGCATGCGGCACCGTCACCGTGGCGCGGCACGCACAGAGCGTGCTCTCTGCCGCCGACGGGCCCGCGCCGCCCCATTCCGGCGAGCCCAGCCTAAGCTTCGAGTCCCGGCTTGTTTAACCCCTGAACGGAGCCCGTGAACCTCCATGACGGCGCTCAACTCCTAACAGTCCCCGACCAATGCCCGGCACCACCGTAAGCTTCGCCGGAGAACCCCGTTCTCGGCCACCACCTCGGACCGCCTATAAAAAGGGCTCCCGAGGTCGCCCTCGAGCACACACCCTCTCTTCACCACACCAGCACCCCACCAGGCCAGCAGGAGGACCTCGAGGAGGTCTCCTCCCCCAGCTCCGGCCGCCCCGTTCCGCCTCGGCCTCCACCTTGATTCACTCCGGTGAGGCCGTCTCCGGTGCCCAAACCCCGTCAGCTACCCCCTCTAGCTACCAGAGATCTAACCCCCTTCTCAATTTGCCCTCCGCAACACTCCCCGATGAGGTCCACGACCACCCGAACCGCCGTCCGCCGGAGCAAGGGCCGCCGTCGACACAGTACTCGCCGGCGACCACTTCCACCTCCCACAGACGCGGAAGGACGTGCTGATCACGAAGGTATCATCCGATCACTCTACCTCGCCGTGGATCGCCGCCGGCGACCACTGCACCTCTCGGGCGCCGTCGCGCTCTATTTCTCTCGTTTTGGAATTTTCAAATCCCGACAGGTGGAGCCCGCCCATCAGCCCCTCAGTTCTTTCTAAACGAACCGTTTTCTGAAGGCGTCTTCTGCCAAAGTACGTCTCCCCTCTGGGCCGGCGTATTTTCAATCGAATCGTTTTCTGTTTTTATAAGTGAGCCCCTGGAAACTTTCTGTTTCATTACAGATGGGCCCTTGGGTTCAAACCCTTATAACTTTTTATCAGAAAGGAATTTTTGAGTGATTCTTCTTCTGCCCTCTTCAAATTTTTGTCTAGTTTTTTATCATATTTATTTGAGAAATATTTGGATCAACTTTCTGTACCCTCACGGTATTTACGATAGCGCGTGTATTTTGTTTACCGTAGAAACCAAAGGTGGTGACGGAGACGCGAACTTCGCCGAACTAGGCCCCGACTACTCCGAGCCAAGCAAGCATGTTTGAACTCTTGATATGATGAATGTCTTGGCATGTTTGCATTGAATAGTTTCATGTCATGTTCATAAGCATCCCGATAAATTTTGTTTCGTGATAAGCTGAGACAAGTGAGTTTCGGGAATCCATGAGTTCATGGAAATGAGGTTGCATGGCCACGTGGTGGCATGCAGATGGCTAAGATGGTAGTGTTGTAGCATGCCAGTCTTATGCCAGTATGTTTTTGACTCCGGTATCAACTCCCGTTCATTTATCTTTCCGTACTGCCACATGTTTCCCGCAAGGGATATGGCTTAGTACGATTCAAACCACTTCCCTGGTACACACCAAATGGAGAGGCCGGGATGAAGGTTCCATGGCCCTGGATTAAAGCCTTTCATCCGGTCAGGGGGCATGGGTGTTTCCGGTTGGGACCGAGAGGGGTGTCAGAGATTTCGCTCCAAGCCACACTTGCCAGCTTCTGCACTCAAGACTATTCCCATTGCTTGGCCCTTTGCTGTTTGGGGATTGGATATGGTGGGACCATTCAAGACTGCCCGTGGCGGCATGACTCATCTACTTGTCGCTGTGGACAAGTTCACCAAGTGGATAGAGGCCAAGCCAATCAAGAAACTGAATGGGCCGACTGCCGTGACTTCCATCGCCGACATCACCACTCGGTACGGCATACCACATAGCATCATCGCCGACAATGGCACAAACTTTGCCAAAGGATCCTTGGCTCGTTTCTGCGCGACGCAAGGCATCCGACTGGACTTAGCGTCCGTTTCCCACCCGCAGTCAAACGGCCAGGTTGAGCGAGCAAACGGTCTCATCTTGTCCGGCATCAAGCCTCGACTGGTCGAGCCTCTAGAGCGCTCGGCCGGCTGCTGGCTTGATGAGCTGGTGGTCGTCCTCTGGAGCCTGTGCAAAACTCTGAACAAGTCGACCGGCTTCACGCCCTTCTTTCTTGTCTACGGTGCTGAAGCCGTCATCCCGACGGACATAGAGTTCGACTCCCCGCGAGTCACCATGTACACCGAGGCGGACGCCAAGGAGGCGCGAGAAGACAGCGTCGACCTGCTGGAGGAGGGCCGGCTGTTGGCGCTCAGCCGGTCCGCCATCTACTAGCAAAGTCTGCGCCGATACTACAACCGCAAGGTGAAGCCAAGATCCTTCCAAGAGGGAGACCTTGTGCTCCGGATGATCCAGCGAACGGCCGGCCAGCACAAGCTCTCGGCACCTTGGGAAGGCCCTTTCATTATCAGCAATGTGCTAGGCAACAACTCCTACTATTTGATCGACGCTCAGAAGCCCAGAGCGCGCAAAAGAGACGATTCAGGCAAGGAGACGGAGAGGCCATGAAATGCAAACCTCCTCCGGAGATTTTACAGTTGAAAGCAGTATGTATCACGCTACCTTTTGTATTATGTAGAAAGACTCCGGGTCCTCCGAGACGAACTCGGGGACTGCCCTCCTTTTATCTATATGATAAGTGTTATGCCCATGAGTGTGCTTTTGTTTTATTATTTCTGCCTGGCAAGGTCGACCAGTCGGCCCGGAGGTTTGCCGCCTTCCACTATATGCCGCCTTCCACTATATGCCGCCTCCTGCAGTCGGATAAGTAATGTGTTGGCACCAAAAACTTCCTCTGTCAGAAGCCACAGTTCGCAGAGCGACTGAATGGCGGGGAGGGGTCACAAGACAGTGTGCACGTGAAAAATGGCTAAGGAAAACGGATGTAGTTGAGGCCGGCAGCACACCTGTTCGGCCGGCTGAAGAGCAGTCGGCCGGCCGGCTTCTGCTTCCCTTGCCAAACCTCCAAACGGCTAAGTACTTGCCCTCCCTCAAAAAAGCTAAGTACTCAAACCAGCCGCAGTCCGCAGAGAGGCTTCTTGGCAAGAGGATAGCTAAGGGAGGGCGGCAAAGGAAAAAGGCAAGGAGCATAAAGCAAGGAAAGTTAGAAATCGGCAAAGCAAGCATAAATTGCGATAAGATATTTACATAGATAAAGGCCTATCGGTCGGCATTTCAACAAAGTTTGATATATACCCCGTGGGTGGAATTGTGCGAATTTAATCAAAGATATCAAGACTAGCGAGCAGGGAAAGTAAAAGCATCCTAAGGAGCAGCGGAAGACTCTGGCTGGGCGCTGGGGTCGGCGGTGCCGGTTGGCGCGACAGACGGCTCCGGCTGGACGACGGGGTCAGCTGTGCCGGTTGGCGCAGCAGGCGGCTCCGGCTGAACGCTGGAGTCGGCAGAAGCACCAATCGAGACAACGGAGGGCTGGATGATGGAGTCGATGGCGTCTGTCGAAGGAACGGGCGGCTGGTCGATCACCGCCTGGCCGCCTCCAGCAGCAGTCGGTGCTTTGGAGCGCGGATCGTTGCTCGAGGCCCGGTTGGGTTGGGGCTGACCATCCGCCCCAACCTCCGGCATGTCGTCATCGCTCTCCTACTCCTCCTCCTCCTCCTCCTCCCCCTCCTCCCCCTCCTCCGCTTCATCACTGGAGTCGATGACTTTGGCCGAGTCCTCGCTGTCCTCCGGGTTCAGCCCGAGCCATTCCTGCGGCACTTCGGCGCCTTCTTCGACCACCTCCGGAACGAAGATGCTGGTGTCAGTGAAGTCGGCAATAGCCGCCGCCCTGTGGATAAGCTCGGCTTCCACCGCCACCAGCTCCTCCTGCGCCTCCAGTCGAAACGTGGACAACTGGGCTAAGTCTAGCCCAGGATACCACGCCATGACGAACTCCAGGGCCTGGCGCGCTCCTGCCCGGGCTGCAGAGCCCTTCCAAGCCTCCAGGCGGTCGGCCGCCACCTCCAGCCAGTCGGCAGTCCGACTTGAGGTGCGCGGAGCCGGCAAGCCTGGCCAGAGGGCGGAAATTGCCTGAGCCCCGACGCACTGAAGGTGGCGCAACATCTGATGGGCAGGCTGCAGACGGGCTTGGATGCTGAGGATTTGCTCGTTAAGGGTCTGGGGGGCGTCAGCGGCAATCTGCAGGCCTTCCGCCCTCCGCTCCTCGCGCTGGGCCTCAATGATTTGGTTTGCAACAACGGCGTGGCCCAGGAAGAAGTCTGCTTAGACAGAAGGCAAGAAAAGCCAAAATCAGAAACTAATAGTTGGCCTACATAAAGGCCGGCAACCTAAGACAAAGAAGCAAAGAGAATAAAAGTCACCATCGACCAAGTCTTCAATGCTGCTGAAGCAGGCCGTCATCTGCGCCTCCTTGTCAGCCCAGGCGGAGCGCTCGACCTCGAACTCAGCGAGGAGGTCGGCCTCCGTCGCCTTCGCCTCCTGCCGGGCCGTCTTAAGGGCTTCCACCTGCTCGGCGAGCTGAGTGACCAGCCGGTCTCGCTCCTCGGCCAGCTTGCTGCACTCCGCCTCCTTGCTGCGCAGGATGGTGTTGGCCTCGCCCAGCTGCTGCTGCAAGGCGGCGTTGGCCTCTACAAAAAGAAAGAAGAAATCATATTATTCGAATTACAAAGAGGGATGCAGTTGCCGGGGAGATCCGGCCCGACTGCTCAGCAGTCGACCCAAATCTCAGAGACTACAGCCCGCGGGTGCGCCATCACGCCCCCGCAGAGAAGTAGTTAACAAAGGTAGAGCCACTTGGGAGATTCGGCCCGACTTCTCAGCAGTCGGCCAGAACCTCGGGGGCTACAGCCCGAGGGCGTGCCAGCGCGCCCCCGCGAACAAAGAAAGTTGAAGCTTACTCTGGCACTCGGATAGATGGGCGGCCTGTGTCTCTAGCTCCCTGACCCTGGAGTTGAAGGTGACATCACGAAGATTGTGGTAGTCCTGCAGAAGGGATATCAGATGAAGTCAGCATTTGACACTTGCGAGTTAAAGTTCCGGACCACCTGCTCAGCAGCCGGCCTGAAACTTGGGGACTACACCCAGTGGGTGTGCTTGCGCGCCCCCACAAGAAAGCAAGAAGATCAAAAATAAAGAGAAAACAAAGAAAACTTACGCGCATGGCTTCCCGCAACTCCAAGAGCGCTTCATTGCAGCACTTGAGGGCTTCGGCTTCGGCCCGGAGCTTGGCTTGAATGTCAAGGGACGCCTGGGCCAGGGCGCCCGTCCCTCCTTCGGGTACCCAGCCAGCCGGCGCGGCGCTGGTCGCTTCAGTGTCGCGGACCGACGAGCTCGTGGCACCGGCTTCTAGCGGCCGTGGCGCCGAGGCCGCCTTAGCAAAACGACAGCGCGCGGTTGTGCGGCCCTCAGGAATCACGTCCGTCACCAACGCGTCCCCGACTGGTGGCACCGGCGGTGCGGTCGGCTGCTCGTCCTGCGCTCCGCTAGTCGGTGGCGGCGGCGGCACGATGACATCCGGCATGACCACGTCGCCGCCCTCCCGCTCATGGATCGGCTGCTCGTCGCCGGCTCCCCCAGTCGTCGCCTCAAACTCCAGCGGAGGTGGCGCGGTGTTTAGAGGCGCCATGAGCAGCGGCTCCTGGCGGCGTGCAGCCTCTGCGAGCCACTCCTTCTCCGCGGCTTCGGCCTCCGCCTGCGCCAGCTTCCTTGCCGCAGACGCTGCGGCCTTGTCCGCCTCCGCCTTCACCAGACGGTCGGCCTCTTCCTCACACGCCTCCCGCGTGTTCCGCTCTCTCGCCTCCTGGAGGTTGGCGGCCGGGTCGATTCGTCGGCTCGTGGAGGAGGTCTCCGCCGACCTGATGATCGAGGCAGCGCCCGACTTCTCGAGAGTCAGCGGGGACCTGGGATGAGAAGACAAGTTAGAAAAGTGTTTTAGGCAGGATCGATGAAAAGACGGAAGACATGAGAAGAATACTTACGCCGACACCATTACTCGCACCTTCGACTGCCTCTGGTACTTGGCCACCTTGGCCGCGGCTTCTTTCCGCCTGGTCGCTGCGGCCGGGTTCTTGGGTTTCTTCGAGGCGCTGCCTAACAGGGCAGCGCCTTGCCTCCGTTTGCGTTTGCCACCTCGGGCGGGCGGCCCAGTAGAGGGGCCTGCGCCGGTGTTGGCAGTGCTCCGGGCGGGGCGTGGCTCGTCTTCGTTGTCGTGGTCATCGAGCCAAGTCCCCACGCCGCCGCCCTCCTCGGAGCCGCCTGCTCCGCCACCGCTGCCTGTTGCGTCGTCCGCCAGGGCGGCCGCCCCCAAGTCGGGGTCGTCCACATCGCTCACCACCCTGTCCGGTAGGTAGTCACCACCTGGCCCCATGATGGCGGCCGTCGTCTCGGACATATAAATCTGCACTCCAGAAGGGAGTCGCATCACGACAAGAACAAGACTGAGAATCAGAGCTAAAGGAAGAAATGAAGGAACCTACGGCAGGCGGAGAATCGTCGTGCGAGTACGACCGCTTCCCGTACCGCCACTCTTCCTCTGACACCTTGAGGTCAGAGATCTCGTTCACCATCCGTGCGACCTCAGCAGTCGGCATCTCCTTCGTGCACAGCCGGCTGGGGATGCGGTTCCCGCTCATCCGGAAGAGTGGATGAGGGCGGCCCTGGAGCGGGAGGACCCGGCGCTTGACGAAGGCGATGAGGAGGTCGGAGGCCACGAGGCCCTCTGAGGGAGTCCTGGACTAGGGGGTGTCCGGACAGCCGGACTATCATCGGCAGCCGGACTCCAAGACTATGAATATACAAGATTAAAGACTTCGTCCCGTGTCCGGATGGGACTTTCCTTGGCATGGAAGGCAAGCTTAGCGATACGGATATGTAGATCTCCTACCATTGTAACCGACTCTCTGTAACCCTAGCCCTCCCCAGTGTCTATATAAACCGGAGTGGTTTTAGTCCGTAGGATATTCAACCATTACAACAATCATACCATAGGCTAGCTTCTAGGGTTTAGCCCCCTTGATCTCGTGGTAGATCTACTCTTGTACTACCCATATCATCAATATCAATCAAGCAGGAGTAGGGTTTTACCTCCATCAGAGGGCCCGAACCTGGGTAAAAACATCGTGTCCCTTGTCTCCTGTTACCATCCGCCTAGACACACAGTTCGGGACCACCTACCCGAGATCCGCCGGTTTTGACACCGACATTGGTGTTTTCATTGAGAGTTCCTCTGTGCCGTCACCGATAGGAATGATGCCTCTTCCCGTCTTCAGAGATGGTATCTTCGCCAAAGGAGCCTTGGCCGCCTGCCAAACTATCCGGCTGGGTGGTTTTCTCATGACCGCCCGTTCGGCCACCGCTTCGACGATGACCTCTCGGGTCATCAAAAGCAATCTTCATGTCAACTCGGAATTCGCCGAGCAGTTGGATCCAATAGAGCTCTCGTCCGTAAACGAGCTCTTGGATCGCATCGCCGCCCTGGGAGTCGCTACGGACTACAATCAGATTGGGCTTAAAACCGATCTAAGAGAGATTAACTCTCCCCAGGTTACCCACCACGTTGCGGTGGCGGAGGAACAACGCGGCGACTCTTCTCCTGTATTAAAAACTAGCCATGTCCGGACTTCCGAACCCTCCATGCCGGATTCCCGCGGAGGGACGAACTTCGATCAAGCACTGAACCTAAAGTCAGGCATCGAACCGGACTCATTGGACAATGTCCAACAATCCAAGCTTCCAAATTCGGAAACTTCTCGGCTGTTGAGCCTCGAGATGGGTAGGGTTCCGGACTCATTCCCACCCACCCACCCAGACATATGCGATCAATCTCAAATCCGGCAAGAGCCCGCTGAGACAGTACATCATTACTGGGCCAGATTCCTCCTGGTTATGGACAGGATAAAGGACTGCCGAGAGGAAAATGCAGTTTCAATTTTTTGCAATAACTGCACGGACGAGGGAATTTTGAACGCCGTCAGTCGTCGCAAAATTACACGCTTCGCCGATCTGGCGTCCATAGTACGAAAGTACTGTGCGATGGAGAGTTTCCGGAAAACCGAAACTAAGTTTTGGGACAATCCGGCCCCGAATACAACCCTAGTCCGAAATAAAAGAGTGCATTACACTCAGGCAATAGGCACAAAAGCCAAAAAGCCAAAACCCCATAAAGGGCACGGAACCGTACTGGAAGGATGGCTCAACGGACCCTGTAAAATTCACAATACAGAAGGCGCCACTCCAACACATAGCCTCCGAGCATGTTGGATATTGCGGCAGGTGGCCAAAAGTGGCGAAGAGCTTCTAGCCCCGGAGAGCCACCCCAGTAATACCAGTATGGTGTCAACAGTGTTCGAGACTTTCGCATCGAATAATATGCAGAAATGAACAATCCGCAGCCTCGCCAAAGTCTACCAAGTAGCAACAACAAATCCATGGAGCGACACGGCCATCACCTTCAACGCCAGCAACGAACCTAAATTCTGAACAGCCCGAGCACCAGCCGCACTGGTCCTCAGTCCAATAGTGGACGGCTTTCGTCTCACCAAGGTACTCATGGATGGCGGCATCGGACCAAACCTCATCTACGAGGAAACTCTTCAAAAAATGGAAATAGACTGGAGCCGCATTGAGCGATGCAACACAACCTTTAGAGGAATAATTCCCAGCCGGGAAGCACGCTGCACAGGAAAAATCACACTTGATGTGGTGTTCGGATCACCGGACAATTACAGGTCCGAAGAGGTCACGTTCCAAGTGGCCCCATTCAGCAGCGGATATCACGCTATATTAGGACGGGAGGCATTCACAGTTTTTCAAGCCATACCCCATTACGGGTACATGAAGCTTAAGATGCCCGGGCCCGGCGGAACAATCACTCTCGCTAGTGATCCGGACATAGCACTCCGCGCCGAAAACAAGACAGCCGCATTAGCCCTAGAGGCACTATCTGAAGCCCTAGCGGCAGAAGAACTCACCGCGCTGCACTCTACGGTGAATAGGGACGATGTGATACTCGATAAGAAATCCAAGTCCACCTCTTTCAAACCAGCGGACGAAATAGTCAAATTCCAGGTCCACCCAACGGACCCAACAAAGACGGCCTCCATCGGGGCAGAGTTGAACCCTGATGTAGATGCCGCACTGCGAGAATTCCTTCGGGAAAATTGGGACATCTTTGCCTGGCACCCTTCAGATATGCCAGGAATCCCATGCAGATTGGCAGAACACAGCCTAAACATCCTAAAAGGATTCAAGACAGTCAAACAGGCTCTTCGGCGATTATCCGAACCCAAAAGACAGGCAATGGGAGAAGAGCTAGCCAAACTACTGGAAGCCGGATTCATCAGAGACATCAAACATCCGGACTGGCTAGCAAACCTGGTAATGGTACCAAAGAAGGATAAATCATGGCGCCTATGTGTTGATTTTAAAGACCTCAACAAGGCCCGCCCAAAGGACCCCTTCCCTCTTCCTCGCATTGACCAAATAATCGATGCTACCGCAGGGCACGATTCATTGTGCTTCCTTGACGAATACTCCGGTTACCATCAAATTAAGATGGCGGAGGCAGACCAAGCCGCAACAGCATTCATTACTCTATATGGACCATTCTGCTTCAACACAATGCCCTTCGGGCTCAAAAACGCCGGCGCAACATATCAGCGCAGGATTCAGACATGTCTGGCTACCCAGATCGGCAAAACAGTAGAGGCATACGTAGACGACGTAGTCGTCAAAACTAAACACGTCGAAACCCTAGTAGACAATATGAGGCTCACATTCGACAACCTCCGAGCATATGACATCAAGTTGAATCCGAAAAAATGCGTTTTCGGCGTACCAGCCAGAAAGCTCCTGGGCTTCATCGTATCCGGTAGAAGAATTGAAGCAAACCCAGCTAAGATCCGAGCTCTGTCATAGCTCGACATTCCAAAAGACCTCAAACAAATACAAAAATTGACTGGATGTGTGGCGGCTCTCAGCCGCTTCATCTCCCGTTTGGGAGAAAAGGCATTGCCCCTCTATCGCCTCCTCAGGCGCACCGAACACTTCGAGTGGACGGATGCTGCCACTGCCGGACTTGAAGAAATAAAACCATATTGGCAACAAATCCGGTCGTGGCTGCGCCTAACTTGGGCGAACCAATGTTGTTATATATCGCGGCAACACATCAAGTTGTAAGCGCGGTGCTCGTCATCGAACGAGAAACAGAAGGGCATAAATTCCCTCTTCAAAAACCAGTGTACTACGTCTCCACTATATTAACTCCCTGCAAGTCCCGGTATCCGCACTATCAAAAGATAGCGTACGCAGTGTTCATGGCATCCCGGAAGCTCCGACACTACTTCCAAGAGTGTTCGATAACAGTGGCCTCCGAAGTGCCCCTCAACGACATTATAAACAACCGCGATGCAACGGGCAGGATTGCAAAATGGGCCACCGAGATCTTACCATTTGATATAACTTACAAACCTCGGCGAGCTATAAAGTCGCAAGTCTTGGCCGACTTCGTCGCCGAATGGACTGAAGCCGAGCTCCCTAAAGAGTACAGCGCATACTCCAATTGGACTATGCATTTTGACGGCTCCAAAATGTTGGCCGGCTTGGGGGCTGGCGTCGTATTGACGTCCCCAACCGGGGATACAGTCCAATACGTACTTCAGATAATGTATACGGACTCCAACAATGCAGCCGAATACGAGGGCCTCCTACATGGCCTCCGGATGGCAATCTCCATGGGCATTCAACGCCTAGATGTGCGCTGGGATTCAAACCTCGCAATATCCCAAGTAAATGGAGACTTTGACGCCAAAGATCCGAAAATGGCAGCCTATCGTAACGCTGTCCTAAAAATGTCAGCTCGGTTCGAAGGACTCGAATTCCACCACGTAGCCCGGGATAATAACCAAGCAGCCGACGTATTGGCATGCATCAGCGCGAAACGCGACGCTGTCCCCCCAAACATCTTTCTGGAACGGCTCTTTAAGCCATCCGTACTATGGGAAGAGGAGTCCGGAAATAACAACCCGGAAGCAGCCGCACTACCCAACACAGAACAGTCTGACATAATCGGCGGCTCAGCCGACGAAATAACACCTTCAGCCCATGAAATAATGGCAGTAATTGCCCCATGGACAGAGCCATTCCTAGCCTACTTAATTAGGCAGGAACTTCCCGAGGACCAAAATGAGGCCCGCTGCATAGTTCGGCGATCTAAAGCCTACAAGGTACACGAGGGAGAACTGTACAAGAAAAGCACAACCGGAGTCCTTCAAAGGTGTATGTCCGAAGAGGAAGGGCGAAACCTTCTGGCTGAAATTCATGCCGGACTAGGCGGACACCACGCTGCAGCTCGGGCCCTTGTAGGCAAGGCCTTCCGTACATGATTTTATTGGCCGACGGCCCGGGCAGATGCTCAGGACTTAGTCCAAAGATGCGTTGGTTGTCAGCTCTTTGCTAATCAGAGCCATATGCCACCCACCGCCCTCGAAACTATACCCATTACCTGGTCGTTCGCGGTCTGGGGGCTTGACATGGTCGGACCCCTTAAAGGGGGAACCCACAAGCAAAGTACCTATTGGTCATGGTGGACAAATTCACCAAATGGATAGAGGCCAAGCCAGTTAAAACGGCAGAGTCCAGACCAGTGATAGACTTTATATCCGGGGTAGTACACTGTTATGGTGTCCCCCATAGCATCATTACCGATAACGGCACGAACTTCACGGCCGACGAGGTTAAATCATGGTGCAAAAACATGGGCATTAAGCTCGACTACGCTTCAGTCTATCATCCTCAAACCAATGGTCAAGTGGAACGAGCAAATGGTCTAATAATGAGCGGCATCAAACCCAGACTAGTGCGGTCCCTTACAAAATCTGACACGCACTGGGTAGAGGAGCTCGACTCCGTACTCTGGGGGCTGCGGACAACGCCCAACCGTACTACCGGATTCACACCATTCTT
Source organism: Triticum timopheevii (assembly GCA_963921465.1). NCBI lineage: Eukaryota > Viridiplantae > Streptophyta > Magnoliopsida > Poales > Poaceae > Triticum > Triticum timopheevii. The sequence goes on from OY997266.1 coordinate 614,453,839, forward strand.
TATGGTATACGGCGCAGAGGCAGTTTTGCCCTGCGACATCATTCATGACTCACCTCGAGTGCGCATGTACGAGGAAAGGGAAGCCGAGCTTGATCGGTAGGACAGCTTGGACGCACTGGAGGAAGAATGCAACGTCGCCAAGGCTCGTTCCGCATTCTATCAACAACAGGCTCGAAGATACCAAAGCAGAGAAGTAAGGACTAAGACTTACAATGTTGGCAAACTAGTTCTACGCCTGCCGGACAAGAAAAAGGACAAGCTCAAGCCCAAATGGGAGGGGCCCTTCATTATCGATCAAGTCCTGACCGGCGGAGCATACCGTCTGCGAAATGAATCGGATAACCGACTCGAGCCGAACCCATGGAATGCAGCCCGCCTCCGACGATTCTACGCCTAGCGCCGGACTAAGAGTTCGTCTCCTTCCCCCGTCCAAATTTTTTACATTTCAGCTGTCTTTCTGTTCTCTCTTTTCTCTCACCCTTTTCATAAAAGCCCTTGAAGGCCTACTTGCGCATTGTTCGCACACACTTAATGTGCTATCCGCACTCATTATACCTGGGGGCTTCTTTACCAGAAGCTTACTTATAAGGGCTTCATGCCCAGCACATGTGTCAAACTTCCACATGTACCTTTTATTCACCATTATATGCATCGATATGACTTAATTTTTGGCCAAGCTGGGTTGCCTGGCTCCTGTGCTTACCCCTACGTTCCCGATTGTTCGGCTAGGGGGTAAAGGGAGCACCTCTGTAATTGTTACTGCCGGGTCAACCGGATGTGTACCTCAGACTGGGTGAAGCCGAAAGCTAGCGTTCTTAAGGGAATATTCGGTCGGTGACTTGAAATATGATTTTTTACCTATTTATTTATCTACCCCCAGATGTTTTCCTGCTCTTTTCGCAGTCCGGACATGCACTTTAGGGCATGCCTCCCAGGGAAAGGAACCCTTAACGGAACTATTCTCCCTGGAAGATGTTTCTTACTAACCATGTAATATAACATAACTAGTTGGGCACTTGTCTGATAAAGCACTAATGACCCCTACGCCTGGTCTCCATGCATGCCCCGGTTGTTTCTTAACCGAGAAGGTATTCGGACACACTCCGGACTCTAGGATCCCGAGGTTGAAGCGAAAAGGTCGGCAAAGACAAACGATCTACAATCCGGCTAGACGGCATTTTACATGTCATTTTAAAATACATTGTCAAATCGACTGACTGTATTCCTCCTCAATCCCGTCTAACAGGCTGTCTAATTTACAGTCCCGTTGGGAATATTTAGCGGCCAACTCTACTTGGCCGTACACTAAGCTCACAGGGATCTCCTTCCCATCGGGCCCCACTGGTCCGACCTCGGCCATGTGGTTTGGTTCCGCCTTCTTGTACCTCGTCTTCACCATGGCCCAGGCCTCCCGGGCACCTTGACGGCAGGCAGATACCTTCCATAAGCGGAAGCGCTGCCGCGCTCCCTGAAGCTTCTCCGCAAGCTCTCCAAGGCCCTCGGATAGGGAGAGGGACGACCATAAAGCCTGGACGACGCCGCTCATCGCCTGCCGAACTCGTTCGAGCAGTTGCACCAGCTCAGGAAGTTGATCACCCGTTGATACGGGCATCTCCTCCGCAGGGCGACCTGTGAGCACACCTACAGACATATTTCTGTCAATTGACTTCCTCGTCGGACTCTTCTTTTTCAAAGGAGTTCGCTCAAGCACTTACTATAGATGCCGCGACGAAGCCGCTGATTCTCCTTCATGGAGCCAGACAGCTCGGCCCGAACACCTTTCAGCTCCTCTCCAAGCTGGGTGTGGGCATCCTGGAGTTTATTCCTCTCCTGCTGTACCTTCATCAGCACCCTCTCGCTGGCCTTCAGCTGGCGTAGTAGGTGTTGCTTGTCCGGATCCAGTCCGGCAACATCTGCAATATCAGTGTCAGATTTACACACAGGCCATACACCGCTTATCTTTTTGAAATAATGTGTTACCAGGAGGGGTCTCTGTGTCTCCTCCTGCGGCAGCAAGGGCGGCCTCAAGTTGGGCCTTGCAATCTTGCAACTCCTGGAACAACTGGGCATTCTTCTATGTAAGATCCTGCAAATTATATGATCCTTAAATCAGTTACTGTAACTATTTTAAGTCTCGGGGGCTACTGGCATATATAACCATTAAAATCTCTTACCCGTATGTCTTTTACATACTGCTCCGCGGCTCTGGTCAAACCATCTTGAGCAGCGCGGAGGTGCGCGTCCCTCGCATTAAAGGCATTCAATGCCTCGGGGGAAAAGCACGGGTCACGAAAAACTGTCCAACGGCGCCTATGGTTCATGGCGCTCTCCACCTCAGACCTGGTGGCGGACAGTCTGTCGGCATCCTCTGTTGGAGGAGTATCCGGCTCGCGCCTTGCGCTCGCCTCCCCCTCCAGACCAGGCGTTGGAGCCTGGCTGGCAGAAGCTGGGTTGGCAACTCCTACGCCCACAGTCCGGCGGGCACTCTTTCTCCTGCAAAGGTCATGAGCATTCAAACACTTCCTAGGAACTTTGTCCTAAATAACAATCGCGAACTATACCGTTGCGGCTACGTCTCGATCCGCGCCGCACTCCTCTTCCGCCTGCTGGGCCGGACTGGCCCTTGTTGGCCAGTTGCCATGGCCTCGGCCTCCTGCCCTGAAGCAGCCCCCTGCCAGACACCATGGTACACGGTGGTCAGAAATGCGCAAGTACGGAATAATGGTGTCAGGACTTCGGTCACAATCACCTGGGGAGCCGGAGATAGGCCGGGGTAGTCCGCCGTAATGGCGACTAGAGCGTTGTCCATACTGAGTTGATGGAACACCCCGTCGATTAGCTCCACCTTTTATGTCCAGATCTTCTTTGGAGGACAGATCACGGGATCTTTCTAGATCCTCGGGCTGTGGAGCCGGGCTGTGAATGCTCTCCACAGTCCAGCGTAGATCCTGCGTCAAAAACCACAAAAGTTAGGTACTTAACTTTGAAAGCGTGGGTCGGATAAATAAACGTCCGCTTACTCAGCTCCGAGGGTTGTTCATGGAGAACCCATTCAATGGGATCGTCTGGAGGAAGTCCTCCTTTTCCCCCTTGTACAGGCCGGACAGAATCTTCACCAGGTCTTCGGCCGATCCCGGCCCTTGGCGGCCATGACTAGTGGCGTCATTCTCCCCGTTGAAATCCCACATGGGGTGGGCCCTGTATTGCAGCAGTTGCACCCCCCGCATAATGCACGTGGCCATGACTCCAATCATGGTCAGTCTGGAATGGGCCAGTAATCTTATCCGGCCCATCAAATAATGGATGCTCTTGTCTTCCTCCAGCTGGGGGCTCCGCGGACGCCGACTCAGGCGTTTCTTCAGAGGAGCATTGCTGAACTCCGGGAGGCCGATCCGGACAGGGTCCAGCAGCGGAGCGTCTTCTACGTAAAACCATTCGGAAGGCCAGTCTTCGGACGCCTTCTTAGGGGTTCCGGATGGATATCCGGTCCCAGCAATGCGCCATATTTCGGCACCGCCCACTTGATATATGGACCCCTCATGAGAGCGGGGTACGAGGCAAAATAACCTCTTCCACAGCGCAAAATGGGGCTCGATGCCCAGAAATAGCTCGCAAAGAGCTACGAAGCCCGCGATATGCAGAATCGAGGCGGGCGTGAGGTGATGGAGCTGGAGTCCGTAGAATTCCAGAAGCCCGCGGAGGAACGGATGTACAGGAAATCCGAGCCCCCTTATCAGATAGGGGACGAAGCATACCCGCTCCCCTTTGTTGGGACTTGGGGTAGCCTCCACTTGCTTCCCACCTTTGTAGGTGGCCAGCCCGGCTCGAACCGGAACCATAAAGGTCGGAGGAAGATATCCCTCCGCTTGGAGCGTCACTAGCTCGCTGTGAGGGACAGAACATCTCCTCCAATCTCCTGGCAGAGGCCTGGGAGCGCGAGAGGAGGATCCGCGTCGACGGTCCATGATGGAATGGATTTTTTGTCAGAGGCGCTCCGATGAGTACTCGCGGAAGGAAGATGGTGTGATTTGGATCTGGATTCTTGCCTCTCTTATAGGCAGATTATTTGCGCAGCTAGGGGGTAAAATATAAAAGATACCCTGGCTTTTCACATTCATGCGACGCGTGGAAGAAGGCTATTATTGGGCGTGGAAGCCAAGGAACGCAACGTTTACAAAAGAGCCGGACACTGTTCGGCAGGTACATGGAACTTAAAGGAGAACCCGCCTTGCAACGCTGAAGACTATAAACGCGTTGGACTTATCGTCATTGAAGCCTGGTTCGGGGGCTACTGAGGGAGTCCTGGACTAGGGGGTGTCCGGACAGCCGGACTATCATCGTCAGCCGGACTCCAAGACTATGAAGATACAAGATTGAAGACTTCGTCCCGTGTCCGGATGGGACTTTCCTTGGCGTGGAAGCCAAGCTTGGCGATACGGATATGTAGATCTCCTACCATTGTAACCGACTCTGTGTAACCCTAGCCCTCCCCGGTGTCTATATAAACCGCAGGGGTTTTAGTCCGTAGGATATACAACTATTACAACAATCATACCATAGGCTAGCTTCTAGGGTTTAGCCTCCTTGATCTCGTGGTAGATCTACTCTTGTACTACCCATATCATCAATATCAATCAAGCAGGAGTAGGGTTTTACCTCCATCGAGAGGGCCCGAACCTGGGTAAAAACATCGTGTCCCTTGTCTCCTGTTACCATCCGCCTAGACGCACAGTTCGGGACCCCCTACCCGAGATCCGCCGGTTTTGACACCGACACCCTCCGACTCCTGGAGCACCCGAAGTCAACTGATGGCGGCCGCTGCATCCGGCGACACCGGCTTCGGCTTGTAGCCCCAGTTGGGCCGGAGCCCGGTGGGAGGGCCGGCCTCGTAGGCCGGCAGGTTGATGAAGTCGACAGCCGAATCGATGTTCTCAACGTAGAAGTAAGATTGCTGCCACATCTTTACAGATTGTGACAACTTCATGACGGGGAAGGCGTTCCTTTTCGCCGGCCAGCGCACGGCGACAAACCCACCGCACTCGGCCGCCGTCTCCTTGGCGGAGGTGCCGAGCTTCCCATAGAAGAATGCTGCCACAACTCGAGTGTGGGAAGGATGCCGATGTAGCCCTCGCATGTCGTGACGAAGGCGGATAGCAGGGTCATGGTGTTGGGCGTAAGGTGGTTGAAGTCGAGGAATGAGCGGAGGAAGCCGCTCGCCGGAAGGCCGAAGCCACAAAGGAAGTGCGAGCGGAAGACGACCGCTCGTTCCCCTTTGGCGTCGGCGAGATCTCCTCCTCCGGTGGCACCCGTGCCTTGACGAATGCCGCGTTCGGCATCCGGCGCGTGTTGCGAAGGAAGGAGATGTTATCTTCAATCACCGTCGACCCGTCCCAGTCACCGCCCTTCTCGCACGCCATGGCCTCAGGCAGGGCCGCGAGGGGAGGAGGAATGTGTCGGCAGCAAACGGCAGCTATGCCTCGTTAGCATGAGGCGGCAGCGGCTGCAATGGAGAAGAGAGCAGAGGTGGACAAGAGAGTGGGAGGGGCTCGCGTGCTTCGCCGCACCCCTCCCTCCTCCTACTTATAGCCCTCGGGCTACGAAGCCGAGGGGATGGGGCGTGGGGTCGTGGGATTAACTGCGCCCACGACCCCTCGTTTACTGCGCATTTACCACACCTCGAACGGTCGTGGGAATCGCAACCGCCTCCCTTGGCACAGCGGATCCACCCATGTGTCGAGGCGCGGTAGTGGCGGGCCCGGCCCATTGTCACGTCCCATCAGGAGCGTGGGGTGGCAGGCTGGCCAGGGCTGGCGTACGCCGCATGGCGTGCCTGTGGCGGGCGGCGGCCCTGGGAAGCTTAGCAGGCACGCCACCTGTTTTCCCGCCTTGGAGTTCAAAATCGACCAACGATCCCGCCTAGCCGAAGCCGACTTCAGCAGTCGGCCAACCGCAAGGCAGATCGAACGCTCTTTCCGGAGCTCGGTGAGGGGGGAAGCCGCTGAGACTTCGCGGCCCCTCGACCACAATGCCTCACCGGCTTCGGGGACTACTGTCGGAGTAATGGGCCATGGGTAGCCTCACCCGAGTCCCTGGATTTGTCAAGACTTTGGGCCGGCTTCGCCCCGCAGAGCCCCAAGCTGAAGCTCCGCCCTCCAGGGGCCGGCTAGCCCGACAGCCGGCCCACTGGGGACGGCCAACGACCAACAGATGGCACCACGAGCGGCCGGCTCCAGCCAGCCGGCCTCTAAAGAGGACGACATCGAGCAGGCGGCCACCTGGAGCCCTCAGAGTCTGTGCCCACATCAAGAGAACAAGATGGGGCGTGGCTACAGTGAAGCCCCTCTCCCCCGAATCTTGGGCTTGGCGTGGCCACAGTGCCCCGTACAGGCGGAGATCTCCGCACGTCGTGGCACTGTTGCCACCTCCCCCTGACGTCACTTCGGACAGGCAGAGCCTTGTTCCCCACGACGACCTGTTGGTACGGCCCGCAGGCTGCGGGCCCTACTAGACAGTGGCACCTCGGAAGACGACGTATGCCGGGCCAGTCAGATCAGGGGAAGGCCGGCCTCCAGCAGGCGGCCGCCCCTTCCCTCGAAGCACGTGCACCATTAACCTGATGAGACCAGGTGTGGCTAGAGTGATCTCCCACGAGGCGGCTGATATGTCTCCAACGTATCTACTTTTCCAAATACTTTTTCCCTTGTTTTGGACTCTAACTTGCATGATTTGAATGAAACTAACCCGGACTGACGCTGTTTTCAGCAGAACTACCATGATGTTGTTTTATGTGTAGAAAAGAAAAGTTCTCGAAATGTCCTGGAAATCCACGGAGGCACTTTTTGGAATTAATAAGAATTTTTGGCAAAAGAATTAATGCCAGGGGGCCCACAGCCTGTCCACAAGACAGGGGGCACCCCCCCTAGGGCGCGGCCTCCTATCTCATGGGCCCCTGGACCTCCACCGATGTCAACTCCAACTCCATATATTCACGTTCGGAGAGAAAAAAAAATCAGAGAAAAAGTTTCATCGCGTTTTACGACACAGAGCTGCCGCCAAGCCCTAATCTCTCTCGGGAGGGCTGATCTCGAGTCCGTTCGGGGCTCCGGAGACGGGGATTCATCGTTGTCGTCATCATCAACCATCCTCCATCACCAATTTCATGATGCTCACCGTCGTGCGTGAGTAATTCCATCGTAGGCTTGCTGGACGGTGATGGGTTGGATGAGATTTACCATGTAATCAAGTTAGTTTTGTTAGGGTTTGATCCCTAGTATCCACTATGTTCTGAGATTGATGTTGCTATGACTTTGTTATGCTTAATGCTTGTCACTAGGGCCCAAGTGCCATGATTTCAATCTGAACCTATTATGTTTTCATGAATATATGTGTGTTCTTGATCCTATCTTGCAAGTCTATAGTCACCTATTATGTGTTATGATCCGACAACCCCGAAGTGACAATAATCGGGATACTTCTCGGTGATGACCGTAGTTTGAGGAGTACATGTATTCACTATGTGCTAATGCTTTGCTCCGGTTCTCTATTAAAAGGAGGCCTTAATATCCCTTAGTTTCCGTAAGGAACCCGCTACAACGGGAGGGTAGGACAAAAGATGTCATGCAAGTTCTTTTCCATAAGCACACACGACTATTTACGGAATACATGCCTACATTACATTGATGAACTGGAGCTATTTCTGTGTCACCCTATGTTATAACTATTGCACGAGGAATCGCATCCGACATAATTATCCATCACTGCTCCATTGCCTACGAGCTTTTCATATATTGTTCTTCGCTTATTTACTTTTCCGTTGCTACTGTTACAGCTACTACAAAAACCCAAAAACATTTATCTTACTTTTGCTACCGTTACTATTATTATCATACTACTTTTTCTACTAAACACTTTGCTGCAGATACTAAGTTATCCAGGTGTGGTTGAATTGACAACTCAACTGCTAATACTCAAGAATATTCTTTGGCTCCCCATGTGTCGAATCAATAAATTTGGGTTGAATACTTTACCCTCGAAAGCTGCTGCGATCCCCTACACTTGTGGGTTATCAAGACTAATTTCTGGCGCCGTTACCGGGGAGCATAGCTCTATTCTCTGAGTCACTTGGGATTTATATCTGTTGATCACTATGAAGAATTTGAAAGACGCTAAAACTAAGATTTTGCCCTCAACTACGAGGGGATCGTTGGTGATGACGATGGTGATGATTTCTCCCTCCTGGAGGGAAGTTTCCCCGGCAGAACAGTTCCGCCGGAGCCCTAGATTGGTTCCGCCAAGGTTCCGCCTTGTGGCGGCGGAGTTTCGTCCCGTAAGCTTGCTTATGATTTTTCCAGGGTAAAAGCCTTCATATAGCAGAAGATGGGCACGGGAGGGCCACCAGGGGGCCCAGGAGACAAGGGGGCGCGCCTAGTAGGGGTGGGCGTGCCCCCCACCCTACTGGCTAGGGTGTGGGTCCCCTCTGGTGTTTTCTTCGCTCAATAATTCTTATTAGTTCCAAAAATGACTTCCATGGAGTTTCAGGATTTTTGGAGTGCAGAATAGGTTTCCAATATTTGCTCCTTTTCCAGCCAGAATTCCAGCTGCCGGCATCCTCCCTCTTCATGATAAACCTTGTAAAATAAGAGAGAATAGCCATAAGTATTGTGACATAACATGTAATAACAGCCCATAATGCAATAAATATTGATATAAAAGAATGATGCAAAATGGACGTATCAGTATTCACTAGGATTCGTACCCAACAACATCAGCGGCTGATTTGCGACGATATCGCTAGACACCTTGAGCGTGGGGAATGATTGGTTCTCCTATTCTCCGAGCTGGGGAATTTTTTTCCCACTTGTTCATTCTTTTAACCTTTTGTCAGTTGAAGTACTTCCTGACCGGCGCGCTTCTTGCAATGTATTTTTAAGATAGCGGAGATGGTTGTTATCCGGCGAAGGCGGTGATGATCGCTTCAGGGCATTGATAGTGCGCTTCATTTCACCGGATCTATCTTCTCCTCCGGAGGTGGATGTTTCATAGCTCTTCGCGTTTCAAAGAAGTCCTTCACTTGGGCATCAACGATCTTTGCGTTTTCCTCCACGGTCATCTCGTATGGTAACTTCTCTACATGCTTGAGAGATGGACCGAATCTGTATTGCCCCCCGCCTCTGGTTGTACTGCTAGACGCAAGAGCGGTGGCGGCTCTCTTCCATTGCTGCTGATGAGTAGTATAAGGAGGTGGAGTGGTCCGGCCGCCGTAGCAGCCGGAGCGGCGGCGTCTATGTTCCGCCGTTGCTGACGCGGCGGAGGAGCAGGCGGGCTGCTCGGACATGCCGAAGCAGGCGGAGAAGGAGGCGGAGTGCTGCCCTCACGCACCGGAGAAGGAGGCGGAGTGCCCTGATCACTCGCCGGAGGAGGAGGAGGAGGAGGTGGAGTGCCCTGACTCACCGGAGGAGGAGGAGGAGGAGGAGGAGGCGGAGGCGTGAAGTTCAGAAGCTTGATGTGCTCCTTCCACCATAGACATGGAGTTTTCAGAGCAAGACCCAGCTGAGTCTCCCCTTCACCTGTAGGGTGGTCAAGATGGAGCTCCTCAAATCACTCTCTTATTTCATCCACCATCACAACAACATAGCCTTGTGGAATCGGAAAGCAGTGAAAAGTTGCGTCGGGTTCACACTAGTAGAAAAAGGCCCATTTGTCCCGGTTCTAGAGGGCCTTTAGTCCCGGTTCTGGAACCGGGACTAAAGGGTCAGTACTAAAGCCCCCCCTTTAGTCTCGGTTATTATACAAACCGGGACTAAAGGCCCTCCACGTGGCCGCTGTCTAGAGCTCCACCTTTAGTCCCGGTTGGTAACACCAACCGGGACTAAAGGAAATTTTTTATTTTTACGAAATTTTATTTTTTGAATTTTTTTCCGATTTTCAAATTTCTGAATTATCTTACAATTTAATCTCTAATCACCACTCATCACTGCTCAATTTAACCTTTAATCTCTAATCACCCCTCATCATTCCAAATCATCTAACTTCCCAGCCGATCACCCATCCTCTCACTACTCCACCCTGAGTACGCTTAACTTCCGGTTCTATTCTCCCTCGTTTCTAAGTCTGCACCTGTTGTTTTCCTGACAATAGTAAGATGTCAATCCTATTAACCCTTAGGTGTTTAGCTTGAGCATGAAGTCACGCGTTTCACTGTTTGAGTTTGAAACTATTATTCTAAAAAACAATAATTATTTAGTAACACTAATATTTCTTGAATAAGTAGCTTGACCATAGTATGACCATAGTTTGACCAGAGTTTAACCACAGTTTCACCAGATTTGACCAAAATTCAAAATACTGAAATAATTGTTTAGTAACACTACTATTCTTGAATAATTATTTAGTACCACTAATACTTCTTGAATAAGTAGTTTGACCATAGTTTGACCAGATTTAACCAAAATTCAAAAAAAACTGAAATTTGAGCATATCTTTTTTTCCTTTCAGAACTGAGGATTCTAAAAATTTGTGAACAGGCCTACGGCGGTCAAAATCGGATGTGGATTTTCATGCTGATTTTTTTGATATGTTATGCGTTTTTTTTTGACATCATATGCAAAAGATATGGCTGTTTTACTTTTTCATAACACTTTTTTGCAAAACACGTCCAAATTTAAGTTTTTTAATTTTCCTAACTAATAGATGTAGTGACATAACTACATCTTGAAGGATTTTAATTTTTCAAGTTTTTACCATTTTCTTTTGCTTTTTACAAAACTGAAAAGGCGATCCACAGGGGAGGGTAGAGTTTGAAAATGGGACCTTTAGTCCCGGTTTGAGACACGAACCGGGACTAAAGGGCATTGCACCCTTTAGTCCCGGTTCGTGTCTCATCCGGGAATAAAGGTCTAATCTTTAGTTCCGGTTTGAGATACGAACCGGTACTAAAGGGCATCGCACCCTTTAGTCCCGGTTCGTGTCTCAAACCGGGCCTAAAGGGCTCATTTGAACCGGGACTAATGCCTTTAGTCGCACAAACCGGGACCAATGCCCCATGGGTCCCGGTTCGTGACTGAACCGGGACTAATGGCCTTATCTGGCCTGAACGAAAGCCCTATTTTCTACTAGTGTCAGGAGGTGCAACAGAGCCGACAGCCACCTTGACTTTGAGGTTCTGCCATTGCGTCATAAGTTGGCACTGTTGAGCCTCCGTGATAGCATCCACGGGGTAGCTAGGAGCCATGAAGTCAGGCTGCTGAACGAGCTCGGTTGAAGCCACGCTGCTTCTCCGCTGACATGGCGGGTAGCTTCTGTGGTAGCTTGGGTAGGTCGCTGGCTCTCAACTTGTTCCTCTAGCTTTCGTACCCTTGCATTCAGCTTCTGCAATTCGCTTAGCTCCACTTTCCTCCTCCTCTATTGGGTTTTGTAACTGCCTGCGCCGGGAAACCCAAGCTTCCACACAACGGATCCTGGCGTGCCTCGTGTTCGTCCAGGGTGCTCAGGATTCCTAAGGGCCTCTATGAGCTCGTCGTTCTCTTTGTCGGGAATGAACGCCCCTTGCTGCGCTGCGGCGATATACTTTTGAAGCTTCTTGACAGGTATTTCAAGTTGCCCGTCCGTCCAAACGCACTTCCCTGTTTCAGGGTCCAAGGTTCCCCCAACCACAAAGAACCAAGTCCTTGAACGGTCTGGCCAGTTCAATGTCTCTGGTTTGACCCCTTTAGCAATCAGGTCATTCTCAGCCTTGTCCCACAACGATCGTGCTTTGAGGTAGCCACCTGACCCCGTACGATGGTGCTGGTCCTTCTTTGTAGCATTTTTCTTGTTTGTCGCTGACATCTTCTTACTCTTCTCCGATGTCTTGTGGGCCACAAATGCGGCCAAGTGATCTCTTATCTTCTCAAATTGGCCGGTGAATTCTAGAGTCTTCTCTTTATCGACATACGTTGATTTCAACTCATTCTTCCACCTCCTAAATAGATCTGCCATCTTCTTGAGAGCATGAGCCTTGACCAATGGCTCAATAACTGCCTTATCCAGATCCTCCTCTAGCAGTAGGGTGAAATTTTCCTTCAGCATGGTCCAAAGACCATCTTTCTGTCTATCTTCGACATAAGAAACATGAGGGTCTTCGTTCTTAGGCTTATTCCATTGGTGGATGCTGATCGGGGTCATGTCCCTAACAACAACCCCGCACTGAGCAGAAAATGCTTCCTTGGTCTGGATGGGTTCAATCGGTTGGCCATCGCCCGCGATTGCTTTGATCGTGAACCTTTCATCCTGGTGCAACCTTTTCTTCGGGCCTAGTCTCGTTACCGAAGGTTGGCTCGATCCGGAAGGCTATAAAAGAAGAAAGAAGAGTTAATATATGTACATACCAAAACAATTAATGTATCAATTAGCTAGTCAGCACAGTCTTTATAAATATTAAAAAACTCTACTAAAAACATTAGGAAAATGTTGAATAAGTATTTGAAAAATCTTATCAAGCATTCTAAAAACTGTTGGACAAGTATCTAATTTTTTTCAATGACGCATTTGGAAAATGTTGAACAAGTATTTGAAAAATATTGATCAAGCATTCAAAAAGATGTTGAAGAAGTACTTGAAATTTTGTGAACGAGTATTTAAAAAATGTTGAACGAGTACATGAAAAATGTTGAACAAGTAAGTATTAAAAAATGTTGAACAATTATTTAACAAATGTTGAACAAGTATTTGAATTTTTTTAAAGTATATGAGAAAATATTGAGCATGTTTTCGAAAGATATTGAATAGGTATTTAAAAAGTGTTGAACATGTATTTGAAAAAATGTTGATAATGTATATAGGAATACAGAATGAGAAAGAAAGAAACAAAGAAAAACAAAAAAAAATAAAAACCAGAAAATAAACAAAATAAACCAAAGAAAAAGGAAAATCAAACACTAAATAAACAAATGAAAAACCCGTAGAAGAAAAAAAAGAAAAAAAAAAGAGAAAACCCGACTCTATTTCGCTATAAGTAGGGTTCGCCCTACTACTGTCATTAACCGAAAGATAGTGGCTTGATGCAGTAGCTCTAAACTAGGGACCACGGACGAAATCACTAGTTAAGGAGTACTCGTTGCGATGATCATTCCAATTCCCCATGTTGCGACAAGTGGCGCGCTGCATGTGCGCCATTTGTCGCAACCTGGGAGATTTCCCTTTTTTCGTAGATCCGTTTATTCAAAACATTTTATCTCTTAAACCGTGCGTCCAAATCTTGAACCGCTTTCTCCGTTGGATTCCTCGCGTCGAGATCTTCAAAACTAGATCCATTGTTGATAGGTTTTGACGAACTTTTTTTTCACGAAAAAAAACCGGACAGAAAAAAACGGACCGGGAGCACGGGTTTTTCCTTTTCTGAAAGAGGCACGCCCGTGCCTCTGACGAAATCACAACCGTGCCTCTCGCGGAAGCAAAACTGTGACTCTCGCGAAAGAAAAGAAAAACAAAAAACACGTTTTTTTCGTTTCCGAGGAGGCACGGCCGTGCCTCTTGCGAAAGCACAACCGTGCCTCTCGCGAAGCAAAACCGTGACTCTCACGAAGAAAAATAAATAGAAAATGCGTTTTTTTTCGTTTTCAAGAGGCACGGCCGTGACTCTCGCGAATGCACAACCGTGTATCTCGTGGAAGCAAAACCGTGACTCTTGTGAAAGGGAAAAAAAACAAAATACACGTTTTTTCCGTTTCGAAGGGGCACGGCAGTGCCTCTCGCGAAAGCACAACCGTGCCTCTCGCGGAAACAAAACCGTGACTCTCGCGAAAGGAAAAAAAAGAAAACATGTTTTTTGCGAAAAAAATTCGGATTTTTTTTGTCGAAAAGCTAGGGAAGACTGGTGAAAAACCAAAACATAAAAAAAAACTGGAAAAAACCGTCTAAAAAGCCGAAAACGCGTGCGAAAAAATAAAAATACAAAATCCGAAGGGAGCGTCCAGAGCGCGACATGTGGCGAATCGCTGAGAGCACGCCAAGTGGCGTTGATCGTTGCGAGGCTCCCGAAGGAGCGCTGGTTAATTAGTTTCTCTCGACCACGGATAGCCTAGTGGCTTGATGTCGTAGCCCTAGGCTTCTTGGAGATAAAACGTTCGGCCCGACTCGAACTGGCCCAGAATCCCTGCCGCCCTCCATTTTCTCTAGGCACATTTTTCTTTTTACTCTGCGCGTGCATGAAAGGGCCGCCCCGGGCCATCTCTCCCTTCCTGTACCGCACCCCCCCCCCCCCCGGGCGGGGCGACCGGGGCGGCCCTCCCTCCCCTCGCTGCCCAGCACCCACCTCCCACCCCTCCTCCCGCCGTTGCCGCCGGCTGGCGTGGCCGGGCGTTGCCCGCGTGGCGCCGTGGCGAGGCCGGCGGTGGCGGCCCTCTTCCTCTCCCCCTCGCGGTTCCCCAGCTCGGGCGGCGGTTTCTGGCGACGGTGCGCCTCGGCGGCGGTGCTCTGGTGTATATCGGGCCTAGATTCGGCAGCGGCGCGGCACTTTGGCGGCGGTGGCGGCTGGCGGCGGGGGTTGGCCGGCGGAGCCCTGCAGGCCCAGATCTGGGCCCTTTTGGGCCTGATCTGGGTCAGGGCGGGTTGGTCTGGCCTCCGACGGGTCTCCTCCGGCTGGGCTGGCGGGATGCGGTCATTGGGATCGGCTGCTCTGCGCTGCGTCGGCTGCAGCGCGGCAGCAGGAGCTTAACGGGCCCGATCTGGGCCCGGCTGGGCAGGGGGTCCGGCGTGCTCCCGCGCCTGCGTCCGGTCTGCTACGGCTTGTGCCAGTGGAGGTTGTCCCCTCCCATGTGGCTGTGGTGCTCCTGGTCCCTATCGGCGGTGGTCTCGTTTGGTTCGGCCGGCCTCGCAGCGTCTGCGGTGGAGAGACGACAGTGGTGTCCTCGTAACTGTGGTGGCGCAGGTTGGTGGGCAGTTGGCGTGGTGGAGCCACCGGTTGGTCCTGGGTTGTTGGTATGAGGGGCAGGGCGAAATCCCTCTCGGGTCCGCCCGACACCGACGCGGTGACGCCTGCGGGCGCCATCAACCTTCTTGAAGGGCGTTGGGAGTACCTCTTGCCCGCTTCCCTCCGTGTACCGGGAGAAATCCTAGGATTCGTCCGGGCAGCAGCATCGTCGTCGTCGCAGTCCTTCTTGAAGGTGTTGCTTGGTTCGCGGCGACTCGATGGCATTGGAGCATGGTGGATGTTTTCCGGTGGACGCAGCGGTTGCAGGATGCTTCAGCTTTCGTTCATCCGGTGCTGCCGGCATTTCTTTCTATTGCTTTTCTCTTGTTTTTCTTTTGGGCATGATTGTGCTGTTTGCCCCAGCATCGAACTTCTGGCTGTATCGGGTGGTTGCTATATTAATATAGCGGGGCGCAAGCCTTTTTCGGTAAAAGGGCCGGCCCGATTAGCGTAGTCCCTCAATTGAGCGATCGATCCTTCCCGTCTCGCTTAAAGCCAGAAAGAGAAATAGTCGCTCCGTATGTAATGGGCTTCACGGAAAATGTTCGAGACTGAAGTCGGAGATCTCGTGAAGTCGACTGGAAACCTAGACGCAGCCACCAAATACCCCACCCCCGACTCCCCGGCTCCCCGCTCTCCCTCCCCTCCCCTCCCCTACCACCGAGGACGCAGGCGAATGCCATCTCTTTCGACCTGGGCGATGCCCTTCTGCGCAGGTGAGGCGGCCACACCTACCTATCCCCATCTCTCCCGATACGATGCCGGCAGGTTGGCGAAATCTCGAGCCGCCGTGGGGATAAGAAAGAAAACCCTAAAGAGTCTTGTCGGCCTGAGTTTTCGGGATGCGATTTTCCCTCCCAGGAAACGGATTGCTAGGATTACTCTTCCATCCCAGGGCTAATCGGATTGGGCAGCTGCCGCCGAGAGCCCTCTAGACCATCCCTTCTTTTCAGCCCAAATCGGTTACCTAGCCTTGCCTTGGCACAATTTTCTCCGAGTTAGATAAACCAGCTGTTAATCTGTCATATGCTCGCCCCAGCTCAGGCGGCTTCACGCGTGATACTTCAGGCTTGTGGGTGGGGGTCTGTGTAATTCCATTCACTTACGTCTGCTTTGTTTCTCGTCAGGTAAGATTTTTGATCCGTGGTCGCCCGTAAAGAAGATTAATGGCTGTTCAACCACGCTCTTGTATGAAACGCCCTCTGGCTTCGCAATTATATCTTGTGATGGGGTCAACCCCAACATTCCAATGGAGGTACTTGTTTTTCCCTTGCTTCATCCCCAAGAAGAATTCAAAATCATCTAACCACTTTTTTCTCTGTTTTGACTTCTTGCAGGACATCTGGGCATACCCACCAGAGGTTCTTACTTCTTACTAGCCCATTTTCCTTCCTACCTATCTCATGCTTGTTGCCAACTGTAATGCATGCAAAATTCACTGCAATCTTTCACCACTCTCTATTACTTCGTCTGTTCCAAGATATTTGAAGGTCTAGGTTTTGTTCCAAGTCAAACTTCCTTAACTTCGACCATGCTTATATTCTTTTTTACTAATATTCTTAACATCAAATGTATATAGTATACAAATATACTGTATGATGAATCTAATAAAACTAATTTGGTCTTGTAAATGTTTATATATTTTTCTATAGACTTGGTCAAACTAAAATATGTTTGATTTAGGAGAGTCTAGAAACTTCAAATATTTTGGAATGGGGGGAGTACTTTATATCACAATAAGTTTCATCAGTCCACCATGTGCACTCATCAATGAAGCACTAAACCTGCAACCAACTAACAAAATTCTTAAATATGGATACAAATTGCAAACATTCCAATATCTAAACACTTGGTTTTGACAGATACGTCGAGACCCAATTTCGAGGCCAGCGAAACATATAGGCAACCAGAGCAAGTAGTTGTGAAATTGAATCAAGCTAGTGGAACCTATTTTTCTGTGTTGGAATTGATCATTATCTCCATGCTGTAGGTTTCGGTGTCATTGTTCGCCATCTTCAATGGGCAGGCATCTGTTAATAGGCCCTTAAAAAATGATTTAGTGCAGATGAAGCCTAAGTGGTTACTGTTATCCACAAATTTGTAGTGAGTGGTTACATCGTCATAGCTAGCGATGAATGAGCTCTGACATGGTGCTTCTACCAAGAATGCCACTATGAATTTTTCTGATATACTATGATCTAGCTTCCCATATGAGCAGTTCTGTCAGTGCCACTGAAGGAAGTGTGTAACAAAAGACTTAAGCAACACTATACTTCATGATTGGGGCACACCAACTGAATTACCCTGCCTCCTGTCATGATTTAGACACATTGCATGATATTTAACAAGCTTTTTTAAAAGCCCTCTTGTGTTTCTTTCTCAGAATGTCAGGGTGGTGAAATTCATTGAGTTTGAGGACAAGTGTACTGCCATTGACCTTGCCAAGGAAATTATTGATAACAAACTGTCTGACATGCCACCGAGTTTTGTGGCTCTGAGCAGAAACTACTTGTTGGCCGTGCTGAATATAAAAGAATAATTGAAAGGAAGCTGGTTAGTGTAACTGTGTAAGCTTCCTTGTTGCTTCTGTTAGTGTGAACAGTATGCTCACCATTTGTTTTTTCAGGCAATAACCTGTCAGCATGATGATATTGTGGAGCAGATGATTTGGGGTCTAGAGAATATCATGCGTAATTTATTGCCTGAACAAACATCAGAGCCGAGGGAGTACCGCTGCCTCAATAGCAAAGGATTAATCCTTTTCTTACGTCAATATGGCTTGCTTGTCAAAGAAGAGTTGGTGAGCAAACCGCTTGCCCTTATGTCCCCTTATATCTGACATGCAAATGTTGTCTTCTTTATTGCTTCATTGTGATACAATTTTAGCCCTTTCTTTCTTTTCAGTGTCATTACCAACCTTGAATAAGTCTTCTCTGGCAATGCAGTGTTAGTCCTTTTTGATTGATTGTGTGCTTATAATGCTTTATTGCCAATGAACAAAGTTATGCATAGACATACTATTCGTATTATAAATTAAAAAAACCAATTTAACGCTTTCTAGAACTTTTTACCTTTTTCCTGTTTCTATCATCACTGATAGCAATGCTCATTTCTATCCAGATTACTGAAAGCTTCGTTGAGATGGCTTGTCGCTTGTATCATTTCGAGTTAGGTGAACAGATGAACTTGGATTCATTGTGCAGTACAATACAGGAATTGGTTGACGTATCATCTCTCACTAAGGATTGGAGTTTACTCAAATTGGCAACAGCTCTGAAGTTTCTTGTTTACCCTAAACAATCGTATGAAGTTTGGAAACCTTCTGAGGTGATTGTAATGTGTTCTATATGTATTTTAAGTATCCTTACGCTGGCAGTTGTCATTTGAACACTGCACTGAATTGTGTTTCTTTCAGATTTTGTCAGCTTCTGAGTATCTGAACATAAAATCCATGAGACGTCAATACAGAGAAGTGATTATGTCTGTGGTTGATGTCTTGTCGGTCTACAAAGATGTTCTTGCTCTCTATGAAAAAAGGCTTGAGATTCTGTCAGATATAAACCTCGTGCTGCCGCTGAGGCCAAAGAAGATCAAATTATGGAATGCTCGTTTTTTGAGAAAACTCAATTCGACTGATTTATGTACTGGCTCCAAAGTTGGAACAGAAGCTATTGCTGATGTTGATGGTATGCTCGACTCCGCCACTGAAAATAATTGTAGTGGAGTAGCTCTAGTGAAGAGCAGTGAATTGGGTTTCCCTGAGACACGACACGATGTTACTTATGATATGCAGGCTGGAGATACTGATACAAAGCATACAAATGCAGCACGAAGCATGGGTGAAACTCAGAAAGAGAATAACATTAAAGAACCTGATGCAATGGGAGTGAAAGCAGCGGACAGCTTGGAAAATTTTGAGCTGCCTCAGACTGCTGATGCTAGCAACAAAACGACTGCACAGCATACTCAAGGAACTACTGGAAATGGGATGAAGGCTCTAGACAGTGCAGGTGAAAGCATGCAGAGCGGACAGGTATTTTCCCCGAGAGGCGACGAGAGCAAAGAATTGGATTTCCCTGCGACACTACAAGATGTTCCTTGTGATAAGCAAACGAGTGCAGCACAAAGCACGCGTGAAACTGCGAAAAAGAATAACATTGAAGCATCTGGTGCAAAGAGAGTGAAAGCAGAGGACAACTTGGAAAAATTTGAGCTGCCTCGGACTGCTGATGCTAGCAACGAAACGACTGCACAGTCTACTCATCAAGAAACTAGTGAAAATGAGCCGAGTGCGGCACAAAGCACGGGTCAAACTGAGAACAAGAATAACATTGATGAAACTGTTGCTGATGGAGTGAAAGCAGAGGAAAGTTTGGCAGATGTCATGCAGTCTCAGACTGATGACACTAACCTGCACATGACTGCACCGCAGGACCCAAATAAGAGCCAAGTTGAGCAGACTCAAAAAGCTGCAGAAGGCGAGCTTACCAGAAGCCAAGCTGAGCAGACTCAAAAGGCTGCAGTAGGCGAGCTTACCAGAAGCCAAGCTGGGCAGACTCAAAAGGCTGCAGAAGGCGAGCTTACCAGAAGGGAAAAATTCAGAGTGAAGGACATTTTGGCTGAGGACGAAGCCAAGACCAAGCCAGCAAAGCAACGTCTATGGAGGTGGCTTATTCCCTGCCTCTCTGAGCAATGAGTCTTGTCTATCTTCATTCACTGGAGTGCATTAAATCATACTCCCTCCCGTCCCACAATATAAAACAAGCTTGCAAAAACGTCTTACATTGTGGGGCGGAGGGAGTACCAAATTATCATGTAGGAATGAATTTGGGGTTCAAACCCTGTAACGTTTGGTAGTGATCTGAACTTACTACATTATATGTCCTGTTCACCTTTAAACTTCACAATCGTGATGTGTTTGTGTATTTGTTGGTGCAATGTATTGTAAGAGCATCTGCGGCAAATCCCCTAAACAGTTTTAAATTGGACGCAGATAAGTTTGAGTCTTCAATGTTTGGGATTTGACCATGACAAATCGAACGTTTATTATGGCAATTTATATTTGTTGGCAATGACGAGTTTATATTTGTTGACCATGTCAAGTTTAGTTGGTAAGTATGGCAAATTCGCTCTTAGTTTGTTTTTTGTTAAAAAATTACCGTGCTTGTGATACGGAGCATCCTTCGGTCATCCCCATGGACACTACTTCGACTACTCAAGCTTCAAGTGGACCCATGACAAGAGCTCGAGCACGTGCTATTCAATCCGAGGTTAACTCTCTCCTTGTTGAACTTCCCTTTGACCCACTTGAGACATGGCTACTACCTCAAACGGAGATGCTTTCTGTGATTAGGTACCAAGAAAGCAACCAAGGAGAAGCTACGATGCAAGATGAACATCAAGAGCATGGAGAAGGATTTTCCAAGCGCATAGATAGAGGTACTACCGGTCAACTACCGGTCCACCGGTACTACCGGTCAACTACCGGTCAACCTTCTGTAATCAAACCGGTACAAGGCCGGTATCGCCCCGGTTTATACCGGAAACTGCCACAAGACCGGTACTACCGCCCCAACCACCGGTTCTACCGCTAAACCCCTCCGAGAATAATTCCAGGAAGTAGCACCTGAGCCCCTAGCGGTACAACCGCCCCCAAGACCGGTACTACCGGCCTGCCTGCGCGCAGTGAGAGGGATTTCACCCCATGTACCTCCCACTTACCCCTTGGACCATATATACTTGTCTCCTAGCTTCGTATTAGGGTTAGCGTTGATTTAGCTCGTTCGTGAGATAGAGCCTCGCTCATCCATCCGGATCTACTCCTCGTGAGGGACCGACACCTCTTCGGAGAAGATCCTTGTTGGATTCAAGACCTCCATCCGGAGAAGACTATCATCAAGACCTCCTCACGGAGAAGAATGGTTACCTTTTGTATCGTCCTTTGTTGGACATGGATCTTGTATTACTTTGTGCCTCGATGATCTAGCGCTTGTGTGATCATATTCTCGTTGGGTTGAGTGTTTTCCTCTTGTGTTTCCCCGTGATTTCCCTCGTTCCCCTTCTCGCGTTCTCCGTGCTCCTCGTAGGGATCCTCTCCAAACGTGAAAGATCGGCCCCAAGGGTCCTACCCTACATCATCTTGGTATCATGAGCCAAGTTGATCACGTTTTTGGAGCCCCTACCCCGTGTTTTCTAGCTTGATTTTGTTGTTTTCGTCCTAAATCCGAAAATCCCCACCAAAAATAGCCCCAATTTTTTTTTGTGATTTGTTGGTGTGATGAAATTTTGTTGGATTTGATCCATGGATTTCGTGTGTAGCAGATAGATCTAGCTTCTCCACAAGTTTCCCCACCTTTCCATCCACTAAATCCCTCCAATTTTGCCCCCGAAATCACCCATTTCTGCCCAAAATCGCCCCGATTCAGTTTTCCCGACCCCAGCGGTACTTCCGCCGTCCAAAACCGGTAGTTCCGCTGAGCTCCAGGACCGGTACTACCGCCCCTCGAAGCGGTACTACCGCCCTTCCCAGTTTCAGACTAGGCTGATTCACTGTTTTGCCCATAACTTCCACATCCGGAGTCCGATTTTTGCGTTCTTTAGCTCGTTGAGAAGCTATTGACATCCCCATCCATCTAGATAGGTTCCGAAATCAATACACAACATAAAGTTGTCCGAACTTTGGCAGCTTTGCCTAGGGCTTTCACCACATCATCTGTTATACCACCACCGCTTTCCGCTACCACCATTTGATTTTGGTCTTTGAGAATTTGAGTTGTAGTTCCCGTGTCCTATTGTGTTTCGGTTATATAGGCACGGTTCAACGTCAACATCACCACCGCTCATCTTCGCAAAGGACTCATCCTCGCAAAGGACGGTAACCTCGACGACATCTTTGTCATTTCCATGCCATTTGCATTGATAACCACATAGCCTTACTTTTGCATTGCTTACCCATCGAGACTAGCCTTTGAGTATTGTCGGCAACGTGACTGTGCACATTAGTGATCATACTCCATAGCATACATACCATAGTGGTGCATATCTTGGCATCATCTTTTGTGTCACAAAGTTGTCATCGCATACACAATTGCTATCTTGGTTCGTGAAGTTTTGACTGAGAAACGAGCTCACAAGTGAAAGAGCCAACCAAGCTTTTAAGCAAAAAGAGAAAGATAAGCAAAGAGCTTATATGCAAGAACCATAGCATCTTATCACATTAAGATTGTCATATCCGATCATCTTGGATCATATCACCGAAATACCATACATATAGCATACTTGCACTAGTAGAAAAAGGGTCAAACGTGCAGCACATTAGTGCCGGTTTGTATTAGAGCCGGCACTAATGTATACATTAGTGCCGGTTCGAACGAATTTGCATTAATGCCGGTTCGTGTTGAACCTTTAGTACCGGTTCGTGGCACGAACCCGTACTAAAGGGGTGGTGGCAGGCTGGCGTCAGGCCGGGGCCTCACGATCACCTTTAGTACCGGTTCGTGGCACGAACCGGTACTAAAGGTTAGACCTTTAGTACCGGTTCGTGCCACGAACCGGTACTAAAGGGGTCTGACCTATAGTGCCGGTTCGTGCCACAAACCGGCACTATAGGGCAATTTTCGCATCCGATGGGAAAATGTAAAACGGCTATAACTTTTGCATACGATGTCGCAAAAAAACATATAATATATCAAAAAATTCAGCACGAAAATCCACATCCAATGGAGACAGCCTACGGCCGATTTGGAATTATTTAGAATCCTCAAATTCCAAAAGGAAAAAAGATATGGTTAAATAATTTCAGTTTTTTTAAAAAAAATTGGTTAAATCTGGTCAAACTACTTATTCAAGAAGTATTAATGTTACTACATAATTATTCAAGAATATTAGTGTTACTAAATAATTATTTCAATTTTTTGAATTTTGGTCAAATATGGTCAAACTGTGGTCAACCTATGGTCAAACTTATTCAAGAAATATTAGCGTTACTAAATAATTACTATTTTTTAGAATAATAGTTTCAAACTCAAACGGTGAAATGTGTGACTTAATGCTCAAGCTAAACTCCTGAGGGTTAATTGGATTAACATCTTACTATTGTCAGGAAAACAACAAGTGCAGACTCGGAAACGAAGGAGAATAGAACCCGAAAGTTAAGCGTGCTCGGGCTAGAGTAGTGAGAGGGATGGGTGACCGGTCGGGATGATTTGGAATAAGTGATCCACACTTGAGCAATTAAGAGAGGTGATTAGAGACTAAATCATCAAATAATTCAGAAAAATTAAAAATCGAAAAAAAAATCAAAATTTTTTTCCAAAATTTTCAAAAAAAAATTCAAAAAAAAAAAAACCTTTAGTGCCGGTTGGTAACACGAACCGGTACTAAAGGTCCCCCATACCGGGGCGCGAGCTCACGCCACGTGGTGGCACTTTAGCGCCGGTTCGTGCCGAACCGGTACTAAAGGGGGGGGGCCTTTAGTGACGACAAATTAGTGCCGGTTATGTAACCGGCACTAAAGGCCCTTACGAACCGGCGCTAAAGCTCCATTTTCTACTAGTGTTGGGATAGAGGTCGTTGCATTTTTTTCTACTAGTGATCCACACTTGAGCAATTAAGAGAGGTGATTAGAGACTAAATCATCAAATAATTCAGAAAAATTAAAAATCGAAAAAAAAATCAAAATTTTTTTCCAAAATTTTCAAAAAAAAATTCAAAAAAAAAAACCTTTAGTGCCGGTTGGTAACACGAACCGGTACTAAAGGTCCCCCATACCGGGGCGCGAGCTCACGCCACGTGGTGGCACTTTAGCGCCGGTACGTGCCGAACCGGTACTAAAGGGGGGGGGGGGCCTTTAGTGACGACAAATTAGTGCCGGTTATGTAACCGGCACTAAAGGCCCTTGCGAACCGGCGCTAAAGCTCCGTTTTCTACTAGTGTTGGGATAGAGGTCATTGCATTTTTTCCTAGTAGGTTGTGCACAAGTCCGTATCCGCCTATTGTGCAATCGTGCTAGCGTCTCTCTAGTATTGTGCAACAAGAGCATTTTCATGGAGTCCATATTTTGGCTCATTTTTGGTTTGCACAATCCCACTTATCTATTTGCGTGTGTGTTTCCGTGTACCTCTACTTGCTTGGTCTACTTGTTGCATTCGCAAATTTGTGAATCTTTTCCAACATTATTGAAACACACTTACTATTGCATCGAATTTTGTGCCACCATCCTAACCAAGCTCCACCATAAGCTTTTACTTGTGTAGGTGTGAGAACCGACAAGAATTGGTACCAACAGTGCTATTTCATTGTCCGCATTTGAGTGATCTTGATTCATCTCCAACATCGGTCAAGGAACATTTGGTATAAGTTCTTCTCCTTCTACCACTCACATTTTTGCTAGGAATGCTGGATAGGCCAAGTTCTTCTACCAACCCACTCTTCATCAAGCAAGACGACGACATGCCATCATTCGTCACCAAGAGCCACCTCTTTGGTGCACAACGAACGCTGCATCAAGAGCAATAAGCAATGAGCGACCACATCGACAACCTCACCACCGACTTGCGACTCTTCGAGCAACGTACAAGGGACTACTTCGACAACAAGCTCAACGCTCACAAGCAAGAGAATGATGCAAGGATGGACGAGATCCGCGCCTTGTTGGTGAACCGCTATCCTTCAACTTCTTCATACTCAAGACGGAGCCACTCAAGTCGACACTCCGATGACACCTTCTCCGGCACAAGTACACCGACATCAAACACTCTTCGCCGTGCCGCGCGTCAAGACCGTCATGTCGTGGGAACGATTCCGACAATAAGAGAGGGGTAGGATAACGGAGCATGATCTATCGAGATGCAAATGGGTGACACGGTGGTTTTAGCGAGTTCGGGCCTCTCACGGTGGAGATAACAACCCTACGTCTCATACTCCGGAGAGGCTTTGTTTTATCTGTATATGTATCCGGAGATTACAATGTATGAGAGAAGGGAACGGATCCCATGCCTGAGCTAAGTCCTGAGACTAATGGCGAAAAGAGAGAGAGGTGGAAGAAAAGAGCCCCCCCAAGTCTAGTGGTGGGGGTGGCTTATATAGAGTGCGCCACCCCCTCACCTCCTATGTTACAAAGTGGAGTATCAATGCCATAATACATGGCCACTACAAAACCGTCATGCTGACTATTGGTCTTCGCATATCCGAGTGAGTTACACTGCCGAGTGGAATGAGCTCGTCGAGTGGAGTGCTGTGCTTCGAGTGGTTGTTGCCGTCCGAGTGACTTTGAAGTTGCGGTACGTCTGGACGGTGATCTGGCCCAGGGGCCCAGTACAAAGTGTATGGTGTCCATGGGTAGGGTCTTTAGGTCAGGCCTGTTACCCTACCCCTAATACATGTCCTCGTCATTAGCCCCCGAATCGGTCGAGGTTGAGAGGGTCGAGTTGAGGCGAATTCCCAGATGAGTCGAGTGCTACGGAGGCACTTATGAACTTCCTCTGGTCACCCGGTGGTCTTATCTCCGCGTGTTGCCTTGACAGATTCCAGACTGCATGGTGTCCGAGTGAAATGAGCTCAGTCGGGTCCATGGAGGAGCGTTGAACTCATCTTATAGCAATTTTTTTTTGAGAGATTTGGAGCTGGTCCTGCATCGAGTAACTGATTACTCGGAATTTCTTCACGCCTGGAACGTATCTTTTTTTTTGTTTGGTCGTCACTCAGACCGGGCGGACCGTTCCGAGTGGATACCATTCCAGTGGGGGCACGCTGAGTGCACCCACTGGGTGTAGTCCCCGAGACTGCCATCGACTGCGGGCAGTCGGCAGGAGTCTTAGAGCCTGTATTTTTTGTTGTTGTTTGGTCGTCACTCGGACCGGGCGGACCGTTCCGAGTGGATACCAACAGTCGGCGGGAGTCTTAGAGCCTGTCTTTTTTTTGTTGTTGTTCATCACTCGGACTGGTCAGGCCATACCTAGTGGAGATTACTCCAGTGGGGGCACGCTGAGTGCACCCACTGGGTGTAGTCCCCGAGACCGCCGTCGACTGCGGGCAGTCGGAGGAGGTCTGAGAAAACTAAAAATCTTCTTAGCTCGTACCAGTCGAACTTGTTCCTCTCCGACTCGGAGGTCGAGTAGTACTTGAGGATCTGGTATTGGTCTAGCTTGTTTCTCCTCGACTCAGAAGTCAAGTAGTACTTGAGTGATCTGGAGCTGGTCTTGACCGAGCAAAAAATGTTTCTTTCTGAGTTCTCTTCCAGTGGGGGCACGCTGAATGTACCCACTGGGTGTAGTCCCCGAGCCTCTGTCGGACTAAATGAGTCGGGTAGAGGGCTTAAGTGTCGTGGTAAACATCCATGCAGTCGACACGGTAAATATCTTTTAGTCTAAAATTGAGTGAATCGGATGCATCTTCAAACGCTTGACATTGTAAATAAGCTCGGCCTGGAGCTGAGTCAGTCGGACTGACCTTCGTGCGCTCGGCACGGAATAAATTCAGCCTGGAACTCGGTCAAGCAGGTGAATCTTCGTACTCTTGGCACGGTGAATGAACTTGGCTTTGAAACTGCCGACTGTAGAAAAAAGCTGGACACTCCAGGGAGTGATCGTTCCAGTAGTACTTCTTATATTGACCGTTAGATTTTGTGTGAAAGGGGTATTTGCAAGAGTACATTGTATCCGTAGAGGAGCTTCGTTTTCACCCTTTTGCATGAAAGGGGTATTTGTCCGAGTGGACGTGCTTCACTTATAGATCATCGGCGAACCGAGCATGTATGGTCAGAAGAATATTCCTGATGTGACCAATAGGTTGACCAAATGGGCGTAACCCCTGAGGGTGACATGGCCAACTGTCGTGCGTAGCCCCCGAGTGATGCTCGAAGGAGGTAAGCTTGCTACAGAGTGTGATATGAGGTTTGACCATATGAGTAACTTAGTCGTTCCCGTGCTGGGGGTGTAGAGGTAAAGACACGTCCAACTGATGGTGACGCGCGAGGCGGCAGAGGGGCGATGATGTGTACAACCGAGTGACGGTGCGCGGCGGTCGAGTGGTGAAGACGCGCGCAACCGAGTGGCGATGCGCAGAGCGGTCGAGTGGCGAAGACGTGCCCAACCGAGTGGCAACACGTGGGGCGGCCGAATGGTGATGACGGTGAAGTGGTCGAACGTAGGACTACATACCTAGCCAAGTGAAGATGCGTGAGGCAACCGAGTGGTGAAGACGTGCACAACCGAGTGGCGGTGCGCGAAGCGGCTAAGGCGAAGTCGTGTGCCACCGGACGGCGAAAATGGTCCTCGGAGGACTTAGTCGAATGCTTTCGAAGCTTATGTGGTGACGAGGTCAGTGTAACGTGGTTGCGGCGCGAGAAGACCGGTGTGCCAACTGATTCTGAGTAGGAATGAAGATGGCGTGCAGAGCGTCTGGGTGATTACTAAACTTGTCGAAGTGGCGGATCGGATGCATTTGTTGAAGTGAAGGATCCGCCAGGTGATGAAGTAGTCGACCACTCAGGAGAGTGTCATTCCAAATGAGATGCAGCCCCCGAGTGCGGCGTAGCTCCCGAGCGTGCTACAGGCTTTGACAACGGACATGACGGAACACGAGAAATATGGTTTTGAATGGATGATTTGCAAGTCATCGAGTTAGACTCGGGTAAATATGAGGAGAACCTTCCGAGTGATGCTCGAAAGAGGCAAACTCGCAAAAGAGTGAAGTTTGAAATTTGATTATAAAAGGGACTTATCTGTCTCATGCCTGACGAGGTCTATATCATTGATACGATGAAGAGGATTCCACAGAGGGGTTGGCCGGATGTGTTTGAAGTCAACAGAGCGACAAGGTAGGTGTTGTGGTGCACTAGGACCGGTACGGGGACGGAGTTCGAGCAGCGATGAAGTTGGCGCATAGGGCCATCGAGTGATCACATAACTTGTGTAAAAAATGACACAAGCCAACGAAATAATTTCTCGAGGAAATTCGGTGTGTGCTCAAATGATTTGTGTGAATAACACCCATAGACACCCGCTGGGAGTGCAAGGGGCTTGCTGGTTAACCAGCAAGAGTCTGAAAGAGCGAAGGATCAGTTCGAACTTGTCGAAGCGATGGATCCGACTGAACTCATTGGAATATTGACTCAAATAAAATGGAAGTGTAGTGTTTCGACTAAGTTGCAGCCCCGGAGGACCGATGCAAACTCGAAATTAAGAACGACACATGGTGTTCATGAATGATGTATGCGAAAAAATGGAAGCTGGACTAGGGAGTCACATAACCAGTACTAAGCAAGTATGTGCAAATAAGCAGCCAAGCATAGAGGTACACTCGGTTGTGCGACCTTCGAGTGAAGGAGATGTGTGAATTACGGGATACTCGGAAATAACAAAATGTAAAATGACTTAGCTGTCTGAAGGCGCGCGAGTGGCCGAGTGGTGATGAGGCGACCAACCGTGTGGCGACGCGCGGAGCGGCCGAGTGGTGATGAGGTGACCAACCGTGTGGCGACGCGCGGAGCGGCCGAGTGGTGATGAGGTGACCAACCGTGTGGCGACGCGCGGGGCGGCCCAGTGGTGATGAGGTGACCAACCGAGTGGCGTCGCGCGGAGCGGCCGAGTGGTGATGAGGTGACCAACCGGTGGCGACGCGCGGGGCGGCCGAGTGGTGATGAGGTGACCAACCGGTGGCGACGCGCGGGGCGGCCGAGTGGTGATGAGGTGACCAACCGGTGGCGACGCGCGGGGCGGCCGAGTGGTTATGAGGTGACCAACCCATGGCGACGCACGGGGCGGCCGAGTGGTTATGAGGTGACCAACAAAGTGCCGACGCGCGGAGCGGCCGAGTGGTGATGAGGTGACCAACCGGTGGCGACACGCGGGGCGGCCGAGTGGTTATGAGGTGACCAACCGATGGCGACGCGCGGGGCGGCCGAGTGGTGATGAGGTGACCAACCGAGTGGCGGTGCGCGGAGCGGCCGAGTGGTGATGAGGTGACCAACCAATGTTGACGCACGGGGCGGCCGAGTGGTTATGAGGTGACCAACCGAGTGGCAACGCGCGGGGCGGCCGAGTGGAGTTTTTAAACTTAGGCGAGTACTGGACTACTGCTAAGCCCTCCGAGTGGGAGGGTTGCTCTCCACTCGGTACGATTTTTTGAAAGTTAGGCGAGTACTGGATGCAGCTAAGCCCCCGAGTGAGAGGGTTGCTCTCCACTCGGTAGAATTTTTTGAAACTTAGGCGAGTACTGGACTGCAGCTAAGCCCCCGAGTGGGAGGGTTGCTCTCCACTCCGTAGGATTTTTTGAAACTTAGGCGAGTACTGGACTGCAGCTAAGCCCCCGAGTGGGAGGGTTGCTCTCCACTCGGTAGGATTTTTTGAATCTTAGGCGAGTACTAGACTACAGCTAAGCCCCCGAGTGGGAGGGTTGCTGTCGGTGTCAAAACCGGTGGATCTCGGGTAGGGAGTCCCGAACTGTGCGTCTAGGCGGATGGTAACAAGAGACGAGGGACACAATGTTTTTACCCAGGTTCGGGCCCTCTCGATGGAGGTAAAACCCTACGTCCTGCTTGATTAATATTGATGATATGGGTAGTACAAGAGTAGATCTACCACGAGATCAAGGAGGCTAAACCCTAGAAGCTAGCCTATGGTATGATTGTTGAGATGTATGTTCGTCCTATGGACTAAAGCCCTCCGGTTTATATAGACACCGGAGGAGGCTAGGGTTACACAGAGTCGGTTACAATGGTAGGAGATCTACATATCCGTATCGCCAAGCTTGCCTTCCACGCCAAGGAAAGTACCATCCGGACACGAGCCGGAGTCTTCAATCTTCTATCTTCGTAGTCTTGGAGTCCGGCGGATATTGATAGTCCGTCGGACAATGATAGTCCGGCTGTCCGGACACCCCCTAGTCCAGGACTCCCTCAGTAGCCCCTGAACCAGTCTTCAATGACGATAAGTCCGGCGTGCATAATGTTCGGCATTGCAAGGCGGGTTCCTTCCTTGAATAATCCATAGAAGATCATGAACACCAGGATAGTGTCCGGCTCTGCAAAATAAATTCCATATTCCACCGTAGAGAGAATAAAATGCACACTTAACTCAATTTGCCGACGTATTATGCGGCGTGACACCACACCGCAACCAAGCCATTGTTTGAATCATTTTTTACTATACCACCTCAGCACGTTTAGTGAAGCGGTTTCCTTGGCACGTCTTGTCGAAGCAGAGATTGTGTTCCCCTTATTCCGGGATTCTCATCAATACGTGCGTGGGTAACCCAACTGCGCAATTGATGGTGGCGCTTGGGAGATAAGCGAGTTTTACCAGGCCGGTGGGGGACGCGTCATTTTGTCCGCCTACATATAAGGGATAAGGATTCACCTTCTCACCTACGCCTTCTTCCTCCTTTGCTTATCCATCCCTGCGAACTCAAGCTCCAACGCCCGAGCTCGCGCATCTCGCCTCGACCTTCTCCGAACATGTCCGGAGCGGGAGGTAAATGGTTGGCCTCCACCGCTAAGGAGGAGGACATCACCAAGCTGCGCGACGCCGGATACCTGTCCAGCGATATCGCGCATCGGCTGCCCGACAAGGGGCAGCTCGTCCCCACCCCGGGGCCTCATGAGAGGGTCGTTTTCCTCCCCCACTTCCTCCGCGGACTGGGCTTTCCGCTCCATCCATTTGTCTGGGGGCTCATGTTTTACTACGGCCTGGATTTCCACGATCTGGCGCCGAACTTCATCCACAACATCTCGGCGTTTATCGTCGTGTGCGAGGCCTTCCTCTGCATCCAGCCCCACTTCGGCCTGTGGCTCAAGACCTTCAACGTCAAGCCGAAGGTTGTGAAGGGCACGCAAGCGGAATGCGGCGGCGCCATGTTGGGCAAATTACCCAACGTCCCTTGGCTAGAAAGGACCTTCGTGGACTCCGTCAAGGGGTGGCAATAGGGGTGGTTTTATATCACCGAGCCGCGCAAGCCCACATGGGCGGCGGCCCCCGAGTTTAGATCTGGAATCCCCACGCAGCTCACCTCCTGGAAAGAGAAGGGCTTGCAGTGGGGCAGTCCGGTGGAGGTGACGGGACTCCGAGCCTGCATCAAGAAGATGGTGAGCAATAGGCTCCGGCTTGTCGACGTGGTCCAAGTCATACTCCTCCGGCGGATTCTCCCATGCCAAGAACGGGCATTCAATTTGTCGGAGTTCAATCCGGAACAGCACCAGGCGCTAAGCGGGCTCTTCGATACAACTTACGAAGGCGCCTGGAGGGTGCTGTTCAAGGGCGCCGAAGCCCCCGCATCCGCGACCAAAGTCCGCGGATTCAGCTCGCAGTCTCCGACTGACGAGTTAAGTGATTCAACCCCATTATGGGACACTTGTGGTAATTAGATTGACTCTAGTGAGGTTTTAATCTACCTCTTCCTTTGACAGGAATGGATGGAGAAGGCCAAGCTGCTCATCAGCCCGGCTCCCATGCCAGAAGACCCAGTGGACGCCCGCTTAGCGGGGCTTCTGGTTCCAGCACCGCACGTGGTGCCAGAGAAGAAGGCCAAGAAGGTGGCCGCGGGGACTCGAAAGAGTTCCCGCAATCCGACGTCTGACGACGACGAGGACTCCTCCCCTGAAGACGAGGAGGAGGAGTACTCCCTCCCGGAGGAGGGAGAGAAGAAGAGGAAGGCTTCCCCAATCGGGGAGGCCGAAGGGTCCAAGAGGGGGAGAACCATCCCCCCGGACAGTTTCGCCAACATCAGCGTTGGCGACGATGAGTGGCCTCCAAGGGCCAGGCGTCCGGCAGGATCGTAAGTATCTGAATCATTTATATGCCGCACTTTTCATGTCACGTAGTATCCCTTTAATGCCGCATTCTGTCCGTAGTCCGGCCAAGGATAATCTCCCCGACTCATCGAGCGGGTCATTGGCCTCGTCGGATGTGAATTCCATCCCGACTGCCTCTACCCCACGCGCCGACGAGGACGCCGAGGTGGGATCCCAAAGAGGGACCCATCAGGAGGAGGCTCCGGAGGCGCTGTCAGGCGACCTCCCGGACTTCGCGTCGGACTCTGCGCCAGAACCCGCAATGGTTCCAGAGTCCGGCAAGCGGCCCCTTCGGAAGAAGGGCAAGACCGTGACGCCGGCGGCCTCCGTCCAACCGGAGGCTCCGGATAACCTGTTGGAGGCGCTTAAAGGCGCTTCCATTGAGGAAGAACACCGCACTGTCATGAGTGCGGTGATTGAGAAGCTTCAGCTCGCCAAAAGCGGGCTGACCGAAGCCTGCAGCAGCCTTTTAACAGGCTTTGAGGTAAGAAGTTAAAATTATGTAATGTAATACCGCATAGATAGTAGCCCCTGATGCTTAGTTCGGTGTTCGGAGAGAAAAGCCGGACTGAGGATCTAACAAGATATACGCAGGGTTGCTAAAAATGTGTCAATATGGGTTTGCAGGCTGCGCTGCCGACCTCTGCCGCGTTAACGGCGGAGGTCGAGGTGGTGAAGAAGAACCTCGAGCGGTCCGAGCAAGAGCTCGGCCATGCGAAGAAGCAGCTCGAGGAGAAAGAAGGTGAGTAACACCTCTTTGAATAAGTACCTTACAGAAAAGGGTTTTGGTTGCAAACAAAATTAACAAGGATAATATGTGTATTGCAGGGGCCACTAACGAGGTGGCAGCCCTAAAGGATGCCGTGTCCGCGGCCGAGCGCAATGCGGCCACGGAGCGGGCTGAGCGAGAAAAGCAAGAGGCACTGGTGGCGGAAGTTCGGCAAGAGCTCCAGGCTCTCATGGAAAAGCATGAGAGTTTGGAGCGTGACTCCAAGACTCGAGAGTCCGAGCTTGCCTCGGCTCTCGAAAGTGCCAAGTCCGCCAAGGCCGAGGCCCGTAAGGCCCTTCAGGAGGTTGAGGACATAAAGAAGATAGCGGCGGGTAAGGCATTTTTCATGCAAAGCAGGCATGTTAATGTAAACTACCTGACACTTACCCGAATTCGGAGCTCTCCAGGGGTGTTTGCAGATCTGGCGTGCAGTGCGTCTGACGCCGCCGCATTCTATCGTGGCGAGGAGGGGAGCTCGACGGAGAAGGTCTTCTGGTCTCAGTATTCTGAGGCCGGCCATCCGGTGCCCCCAAGCGACCAGCTGAAGCAGCTGGTCGAACTCCACAAGGTAGCTGAGGAGGCCATGAAGGGCCTCATAGTCCGGCTGTGGCCCGGACAGGCCATGCCTGGTAGCTACTTTGGCCTAGTGCGGCGGCTGGTGGATGCGTGCCCCAGGCTGGATGTAGTCAAGCGCTCCGCCTGCATTGAAGGCGCTCGTCGTGCCCTTGCCCGCATAAAGGTGCAATGGGGCAAATTGGATGCGGAGAAGCTTCTCACGGACCCACCGCCGCCGGGCAAGGAGTATCGCACGGCGGAGAAGTACTATAAAATTGTCCTGAAGGGAGCCTGCGATATTGCAGATGAGTGCTCCCGAGATGTAATTTTTGAGTGAACTCGCTGTATGTTTTATCCTGTGCGCTGAAAACTTCGTTCATATGCGCCATGAGCAACACTTGTTTAATTTAAAATATTACCTTCTGTGCGGCCGTTTATAAAATCTGAGAGATGGCAAGTCGTTGGCTTCAGCCCCCAAGCCGCGAGTGCTGGGGTGTTCGGGATAAACATGAGCACTCTTGTTCCCATTGTTGGGTCCATCGAGGGAGGCGCTCAACACAACGAACGAGGCAACCGGACTTATAATGCTTGAACACTCTCACTTAGCCATAGAATTCTATAATTTTAAATTTCGGCGAAGCCCCTGGTATTCGGAAGACCGAATCCGGGGCGCTATCCACGCCTTCTTCGGACATCGTCCGGAACTTCGCTCGAAGCGGCGTGAGTCTTTAAGGACCCAAAAAAAAAACCTCTCGAACAGCGACCAGTCTCTCGCCTTATCATGCCAGTCAGTTTTAGCTTTCTCCACTGAGGCGTTAACCCGGCTCAACCGGGGCGCAATCGCAGTGGTTCTCCCAGTGCTACCTTAGCCGACGGAACGGAACGTAAGGCACCAAAACATGGGAGCCGGGCAAACCCAACTATTGACCCAAGACATGATTCGGAGCCGATTCATATAATGCTATAAGTTCAGGGTGCCGCACTTGTGAAAGTGTTCGGACTTAATCACACCATAATGTGGGGAACAGAAGCCCCTGGCGTATTCGGCCGTACCAAAATATACGGGTGCAAGATGTCATATAATGAACATATATAAAAGATAACGCAATTGCAATAAAAAGGTACTGCATTATTTATAAAAGAAAGCCTGATAGTAGATCGGGCTGATACAAATAGTGCGGTAAGCAAGGGATTTGGACTAAATAAACATGTCCCCCTCCAGGGATGAGCTGCAGACTTGGTGTATATAATCGAATTTAATGCTCGTAATTGAGACCACCTGAATGTTCGTCGCGGCCTTCTTTAGTCCCTGACTGTTGTATCATGAGTTCGGCAGGTTCGCCACCGGACAGGGCTTCT
Source organism: Triticum timopheevii (assembly GCA_963921465.1). Taxonomy (NCBI): domain Eukaryota; kingdom Viridiplantae; phylum Streptophyta; class Magnoliopsida; order Poales; family Poaceae; genus Triticum; species Triticum timopheevii. Next base: position 614,488,255 of record OY997266.1, read on the forward strand.
GGTTGACAGAGTCCTGTGTACGTAAAATAAGAAGAAAAAATAAAAAGGAAGGGAGGCGCACTTGTGAGCCCCTGGTGTGGTCGAGCCGCACTCTGGGTCCATTGTGATCGTGCCCCTTTCCCTGCACCCATGGTATCTCCAAAGCGTAATGATGTACGCGGAGTGTTATTCTTGTGATTATGCGCAGGTGAGGGTTGGGGCCGCATTGCTACACGTGCTCTGATCGCGCCAGGTGGTCTTGGTTGGTGTTGCTCCGGGCGCGCTTTGTTGCATCCGGCTTTTTAACTGCCGGACTCGAGGATTGCCTGAGAAGGCTGCTCTGTACTTCTGCCACGAGCGCCGCTGTATGTTCCTCCGTTCGGAGGGAGCGTTCCGTATTTCTGTTGACCGTGATGACTCCACGAGGGCCGGGCATCTTGAGCTTTAGGTATGCATAATGCGGCACCGCGTTGAATTTTGCGAACGTGGTTCGTCCGAGCAGAGCGTGATAGCCGCTGCGAAACGGGACGATGTCGAAGATCAACTCTTCGCTTCGGAAATTATCCGGGGATCCGAAGACCACTTCCAGTGTGACTGAGCCTGTACAGTTGTCTTCCACTCCTGGGATGACACCTTTAAAGGTTTTCTTTGTAGGTTTAATCCTTGATGGGTCTATGCTCATTTTGCGCACTGTATCCTGATAAAGCAGGTTCTGGCTGCTACCACCGTCCATCAGGACTCTCGTGAGGTGGAACCCATCAACGATTGGGTCTAAAACCAATGCGGCGAATCCGCCATGGCGTATGCTGGTCGGATGGTCTCTTCGATCGAAAGTGATCAGGCAAGAGGACCATGGGTTGAACTTTGGGGCGACTGGCTCCATCGCATAGACGTCCCGTAGTGCGCGTTTCCTCTCCCTCTTGGGTATATGGGTCGCGTATATCATATTCACCGTTCGCACTTGTGGGGGGAAACCCTTCTGTCCTCTATTGTTCGGCGGTCGGGTCTCTTCCTCGTCGTCGCTATTTAGCCCCTTGTCATTGTTTTCGGCAATTAACTTGCCAGCCTGCTTGAATACCCAACAATCTCTATTGGTGTGATTAGCTGGCTTTTCAGAGGTGCCATGTATCTGGCATGAGCGGTCGAGTATTTGGTCCAGATTGGACGGACCCGGAGTGGTTCTTTTAAATGGCTTCTTCCGCTGACCGGGTTTAGAGCCTCGGAATCCGGCATTGACTGCCGTATCCTCCTTATCGTCGCCATTAATGCGGCGCTTGTTTTTGATTCGACGTGACCTGCCGTTGTTGTCCTTAGTATCTGGACTGCCAGAATTTTTGCAGAGATTGTTGCTGCAGGCTAGCCAACTGTCCTCTCCCGCGCAAAAGCGGGTCATTAATGATGTGAGGGCTGCCATGGATTTCGGCTTTTCCTGCCCCAGGTGCCAGGCTAGCCATTCGTCTCAGATGTTATGTTTGAAGGCTGCAAGGGCCTCTGCATCCGGGCAATCGACGATTTGATTTTTCTTCGTCAAGAACCGTGTCCAGAATTGTCTGGCCGATTCGTCTGGCTGCTGAATGATGTGGCTTAGGTCATCGGCGTCTGGTGGTTGCACGTATGTGCCTTGGAAGTTATCAAGGAACGTGGCCTCCAGGTCTTCCCAACACCCAATTGACTCTGCGGGCAAGCTGTTAAGCCAATGCCGAGCTGGTCCTTTAAGCTTGAGTGGGAGGTACTTGATGGCGTGTAGATCGTCGCCGCGGGCCATATGGATGTGGAGAAGATAATCTTCGATCCACACCGCGGGGTCTGTTGTGCCATCGTAAGATTCGATGTTTACGGGTTTAAACCCTTCGGGGATCTGATGATCCATTACTTCGTCAGTGAAGCATAACGGGTGTGCGGCGCCCCTGTATTGAGCGATATCGCGACGCAGCTCGAGAGAGCGCTGTCTGCTGTGTTCGGCCCGGCCGGGGTTATTGTATCCGGCACGACGGTGTTCGTCGTGGGTCGTAGGGCGCCCACGTGATCCATAGATGGATCTGGATTGCCTTGCTTTGTCCTCCAATATGTCTCGCAAGTCCGGCGCGTTCCCTCTTGGCTTCGTACTTTTGGAGCGATGCCGGGGTACGGTCTTGGCTGGGGGCCTGGATGCCTCTCTGTCACGACCACGGGGTGGTCGGTCAGCCATATCGTGCGCTGGTGATGGAGGTATGTATGCTTCCTCCTCTAATCGGGGGAGCAGCTTGCGTCTTGGGTAACTTTTGGAGGGACCTTCGAGTTTATACTCTTCGGCCGCGAGGACCTCGGTCCATCGATCGGCCAGCAGGTCCTGATCAGCTTGAAGCTGTTGCTACTTTTTCTTTAGGCTGTTTGCTGTGGCGATAAGCCTGCGCTTGAAGCGCTCTTGTTCGACGGGATCCTCAGGTACGACGAATTCATCATCGTTGAGGCTTGCTTCGTCTTTGGAGGGAGACATATAGTTATCATCCTCAACCCCTTCGTCTGCCGCCCTCTCGTGGGGGCTTGCTTCTGCATCCTCCTGCGCTGAGTCTTGCTGGAGGGGATTGTCTTCGGCGCTCTCTGGAGTGTTATTGTCTCCTGTGCCGGAATCTCCATTCTTGCTTTGGCGGGATTTAGAGCGGCGCCGCTGACGCCGGCGTTTGGGCTGCTTCTTTAAAGAGTCTGCCTCTGCTGCTTCTTCGCCATCCCCTTCTTTTGGGGTATCCACCATGTATATGTCATATGACGAGGTGGCCTTCCAGTGCCCTGTAGGCGCTGGCTCCTGTTCGTCTCCGGCATCGTCGTCCATAGCGTCGATGTCGTCGGAGTCGAAGTCTAGCATGTCGGTTAAATCCTCGACAGTGGCTACAAAGTGGGTGGTGGGTGGGCTCTGAATTTCTTCGTCGTCCGTACTCCAACCATCCTGGCCATAGTCCGGCCAGGACTCTCCCGATAACGAGAGATGCTTCAATGAATTCAGGATATCGCCAAAAGGCGAGTGTTGGAATATGTCCGTGTCAGTGAATTCCATAACCGGCGCCCAATCTTGATCGATTGGTAGGGGCGTGGGAGGCTCGGAGTCCGGCAAGGAGTCCGGAGCCTCGGAATCACGAGTTTTGTCGGGGACAAGATAGGTGTTCGGCTCCAACGCCGTGGATGTTGAAGCCCCTAGGGCGGCGTCTATCCACCGGCCCTTGATCTGGGCAATCGGCTCCGGGCTAATGGCCGAAGCTGATCCGCGTGCGGCCACCAAGGCACTGTTCGGCGGCAGAGCTAGATCATGCCTATCGTTACAGTGCGGCGCGCTCGGCTGTGGCTCGAGTCCGTCGAAGATCAAGTCTCCGCGGACATCGGCCGTGAAGTTTAAGCTTCCAAATCTGACCTGACGGCCAGGGGCGTAGCTTTCGATCTGCTCCAGATGGCCAAGAGAATTGGCCCGCAGTGCAAAGCCGCCAAATACGAAGATTTGTCCGGGGAGAAAAGTCTCACCCTGGACGGCGTTGTTGGTTGAAGATGCCATCAAGCCTATCGGTGACGACACAGAGGAACTCTCAATGAAAGCACCAATGTCGGTGTCAAAACCGGCGGATCTCGGGTAGGGGGTCCCGAACTGTGCGTCTAGGCGGATGGTAACAAGAGACGAGGGACACAATGTTTTTACCCAGGTTCGGGCCCTCTCGATGGAGGTAAAACCCTACGTCCTGCTTGATTAATATTGATGATATGGGTAGTACAAGAGTATATCTACCATGAGATCAAGGAGACTAAACCCTAGAAGCTAGCCTATGGTATGATTGTTGAGATGTATGTTCGTCCTACGGACTAAAGCCCTCCGGTTTATATAGACACCGGAGGAGGCTAGGGTTACACAGAGTCGGTTACAATGGTAGGAGATCTACATATCCGTATCGCCAAGCTTGCCTTCCACGCCAAGGAAAGTACCATTCGGACACGAGCCGGAGTCTTCAATCTTCTATCTTCGTAGTCTTGGAGTCCGGCGGATATTGATAGTCCGGCGGACAATGATAGTCCGGCTGTCCGGACACCCCCTAGTCCAGGACTCCCTCAGTTGCTCTCCACTCGGTAGAATTTTTTGAAACTTAGGCGAGTACTAGACTGCAGCTAAGCCCCCGAGTGGGAGGATTGCTCTCCACTCGGTAGGATTTTTTGAAACTTTGGCGAGTACTGGACTGCAGCTAAGCCCCCGAGTGGGAGGGTTGCTCTCCACTCGGTAGGATTTTTTGAAACTTAGGCGAGACGGATTCGCAACTAAGTCACCCACTGGGGGATTTAGAGCATATAAAAAATAATAACAATCATTTATGAGATTGTAAAAACTGTGTCGCGGGATGACCGAGTGGTGATGAGGTGACCAACCGAGTGGCGACGCGCGGGGCGGCCGAGTGATGAAGATGCTTGCCGCGGAGTGACGATGCGGGGGGCGTCCGAGTGAAGTAGACGCGTCCCGCGGAGTGGCGACGTGCGGGGCATCCGAGTGAAGCAGACGCGTCCCGCGGAGTGGCGACGTGCGAGGCATCCGAGTGAAGCAGATGCGTCCCGCGGAGTGGCGACGTGCGGGGCGTCCGAGTGAAGCAGATGCGTCCCGCGGAGTGGCGACGTGCGGGGCATCCGAGTGAAGTAGATGCGTCCCGCGGAATGATGAGGCGCGGGGTGTCCGAGTGAAGTAGATCGTCCCGCGGAATGATGAGGCGCGGGGCGTCCGAATGAAGTAGACGCGTCCCACGGAATGATGAGGCGCGGGGCGTCCGAGTGAAGTAGACGTGTTCCGCGGAGTGACGATGTGCGGGGAGTTCGAGTGAAGTAGACGCGTCCCACGGAGTGACGACGCGCGGGGCGCCCGAGTGCCCGGACATTTAATTGTCGGAGAAAACCTGCACATTGCTTGTCCGAGTGCAGAACTCACCCGAATGATGTTAGACGTTTAATTGTCTGTATGTAGACGTTTAATTGTTTGTATGTAAAATATATGAGGATGAAATATAAAATTATACTTAGCTTGTGAGCAAGCCGATGAAGATCGTGTCTTCCGAATGGCGACGCATGGCGTCCGAGTGTTAACTCCTGTCCGAGTGTACGAGAGTACGGGCTCGGAGAAGGGAGGCAGCTGGGCCGGAACACAAGCTACATGTGCGCTGGAGGCTTTCCCAAATCGCCCCGGAAAAAGTGGACTAACGCCAGATTAATCGTGAGGCAGGCGCAGGAGGCGGCCAATTAATCTCGCTCTCTGGTTGATGTCAAAAAGAGGAGCGGCCATCCTCCTCGTGAGTACATGTACATACAGAAGAAACACAAACATAGTTAGATTAAAGATCTGATGTAAAGAATAAGATAGTATGGAATGGGACTTCCTGATCCCTCTGTACGAAGAGTATCATGACTCCTCTATGAATGGAGTGATGTCTGAAACATCCTGGATCAGATCCTCCATTGATGATTGTTGATCGGCGGACGAACATTGAAGAAAGAAAACCATTTGCATCATGGCTCAATAAACGCCATGCCCCACGGTGGGCGCCAACTGTCGTGGGAACGATTCCGACAATAAGAGAGGGGTAGGATAACGGAGCATGATCTATCGAGATGCAAATGGGTGACATGGTGGATTTAGCGAGTTCGGGCCTCTCACGATGGAGATAACAACCCTACGTCTCATGCTCCGGAGAGGCTTTGTTTTATCTGTATATGTATCCGGAGATTACAATGTATGAGAGAAGGGAACGGATCCCATGCCTAAGCTAAGTCCTGAGACTAATGGCGAAAAGAGAGAGAGGTGAAAGAAAAGAGCCCCCCCCCCCAAGTCTAGTGGTGGGGGTGGCTTATATAGAGTGCGCCACCCCCTCACCTCCTATGTTACAAAGTGGAGTATCAATGCCATAATACATGGCCACTACAAAACCGTCATGCTGACTATTGGTCTTCGCATATCCGAGTGAGTTACACTGCCGAGTGGAATGAGCTCGTCGAGTGGAGTGCTGTGCTTCGAGTGGTTGTTGACGTCCGAGTGACTTTGAAGTTGCGGTACGTCTGGACGGCGATCTGGCCCAAGGGCCCAGTACAAAGTGTATGGTGTCCATGGGTAGGGTCTTTAGGTCAGGCCTGTTACCCTACCCCTAATACATGTCCTCGTCACGTCATGCATCTCGCAATCCTCTGCATGACAAGCATACACAAGAGCAAGTCGACGAGCAAGTACTTCGTCCTCAACCACACGAAGTTGCTTTTGCACAAGCTCAAGAACGCCAACGCCAACATCGCCAAGAGGAAGGACGAGCGTGTCTACACCAAGAGGAACAAGACGTCGGGGATCAACGTCTTCAACAACAACAACAACAACAACAACAACAACGTGAATCACAAGCTCTTGGGGTGCAACGTGCCCTTCAAGAATCGAGTCGAGCCATCACCAACCGCAACTGAGATAGGCGCAATCAAGAGGAAGCACTTCGAGAAGAAATCCAAGAGTGGAACTACCAACCACGAGTGCAACATAAAGTTCCTCAAGCTCCTCCTCAACCTCAAGTTCAACAAGAACAAGTTGATCATGGACTTCCTCCACGCCAAGAGCAACATGAGGATGATTATCCTCCACGTCAAGGGCATCATCATCATCCTCGACCACAACACAATGAAGAGCAACGCTATGGCAAGCTAAAGTTCACAATGCCCAAGTTCAACGGAAGCAATGATCCCGAAGAGTACCTATCATGGGCATTGAAGGTCGACAAAATCTTTCGTTTGCACAACTATGAGGAAGAGAAGAAGATCGCTATGGCATCACTTGAGTTCCAAGACTATGTGCTCATATGGTGGGAACAAGTCCTTGAGCACCGAGAAGCAAGAGGTGAACCACCAATCACCACTTGGGCTCAAATGAAAGATGTCATGCAAGCACTTTTTGTGCCCACCTACTACAACCGCGACCTCTTCAAGAAGCTCCAACTTCTCAAGCAAGGAACAAAGAGTGTTGAGGAATACTACAAGGAAATGGAGATAGCCATGATACGAGCCAATGTCACAGAAGAAGATGAGCAAACTATGGTCGCTTTTTGAATGGCCTCAATCATCCCATCAAGAAGATTGCCGACTTCCAACCTACTCCAACCTCATTGAGATCGTGCATCAAGCTACCAAGGCGGAACGTCAAGTGCAAGATGACTTCAAGTACGCAAAGTACTCATCCAAGACCTATGGCTTCTCCAACACCCAAGCTTCAACAACTCCAACTCCTACCTCAAACAACGACGACAAGTCAAGTTACAAGAAAACTTCGACAAGCTCAAGTCGTCCTCCACCTACTACAAGCAACTTCAAGCCGCGCGCTTCATCATCTACTCCAACCGATGAGACCGTCAAGACAAGCTCCTTCAAGTGTTTCACTTGCGGCGGCGGTGGCCACAAGTCCTTCCAATGTACAAACAAGCGCACCATGATCCTCAACGGTGATGGAACCTATGATTCCATGAGTGAAGAAGAAATGGAAGCCCTTGAGCAAGTGGCCATGCACCGGCGCGTGAACGAAGATGAAGATGATCAAGTATTTTGTGATGAGGATTCGAGCCCCGCTCTCGTTGTGTCCAAAGTCTTGACTCTTCAACATCAACAAGAAGAAGACCAAAGATGCCATATCTTCCACACAAAGGCCGGCATCAATGGAAGGTCCGTCAAGGTCATCATCGATGGTGGTAGTTGCCACAACTTGGCAAGCAAAGAACTATGCTCCAAGCTCCAATTGGTCAAGATGAAGCACCCGCACCCCTACAAGGTCCAATGGCTAAGCGATTCCGGCACTATACGAGTTGAGCACAAGGTCCAAGTTTCCTTCAAAATTGGAGCATATGAAGACACTTTGGAGTGTGATGTCGTCCCGATGTCCGTTTGCCACCTCCTTCTTGGTCGACCATGGCAATTTGACCGCGGCGTCATCCACAACGGGCGTACAAATCACTATAGTTTCAAGATGAAAGGGAAGGAATATGTGCTACGACCTATGTCTCCTATCCAAGTAATCACCGACAATCAAACCACCCATCATGGAGAAAAAAGTGAGAGAGTGATCCACTCAAAAGAAAGTGAGATCCACAAGCCAAACTTGAGCGCCTCTTCGCCTAGAGAGAGAAACCTAGTCCTATTTGCCACCAAAAGTGAGATGAGAGAAGTGTGCGAGAACCCATCAAGTGTTATGCACTTTGTCCTAGTGTGCAAGGATGGGGAACCAAAAACTAACACCTCTCACGATCTACCTTTGGTGTTTCAATCTCTTTTGCAGGAATTCAAAGATGTTTTCCCCGATGAGCTACCTCCGGGTCTACCTCCTCTACGAGGCATTGAGCACCAAATCGACCTCATCCCGGAGCACCTCTACCAAACAAGGCTCCATACCGCGTCAATCCCGAAGAAACTAAGGAGATACAACGGCAAGTACAACAACTAATCAACAACGGACATGTACGTGAAAGCTTAAGCCCTTGTGCCATTCCAGTTATACTTGTCCCTAAGCAAGATGGAAGTTATTGCATGTGTTACGGTTGTAGACCCATCAATGCTATTACCGTTCGTTATAGGCATCCCATTCCTCGCTTAGATGATATGCTTGATGAACTTAGCGGTGCTGCCATTTTCTCAAAAATTGATCTTAAAAGTGGCTATTATCAAATCCGCATACAAGAAGGTGATGAATGGAAAACCACTTTCAAAACCAAATTTGGCTTGTACGAGTGGTTGGTCAAGCCTATGGGTTTATCGGAAGCTCCCGGAACTTTCATGCGTCTTACGCATTTCGTGCTTCGCCCTTATATTGGAGTGTTTATTGTGGTTCACTTTGATGACATTCTTGTTTTTAACAAATCCATGAAAGAGCATCTAAAGCATGTTAGGGCTGTTTTGCAAACTCTTCGCAAGGAAAGTCTTTATGCCAACATGAAAAAGTGCACATTCGGAGTTGACAAGCTTGTTTTCTTGGGTTTCGTTGTTTCTTCCAAGCGTGTCCATGTTGATGAATCTTAAATTGAAGCAATTAATACTTGGCCCCAACCCTCCAATTTGCAACAAGTGCATAGCTTTCTTGGCCTTGCGGGTTTTTATCGTTGCTTTGTGAAAGATTTTAGCACTATTGCCGCTCCTTTGCACGCTTTGAGTAAGAAGAATGCTCCTTTCGTTTGGGGAACTTTGCAATCTACCGCTTTTGATGAGCTCAAGTCTTTGCTCACTCATGCTCCGATTCTCGCTTTGCCCAACTTTGAAAAAACTTTTGAGGTTCATTGTGATGCAAGTGGTACCGGAATTGACGGAGTTTTGATACAAGAAAAACGAGCTATTGCATATTTTAGTGAAAAACTCTCCGGTGCTCAACTTAACTATCCAACCTATGACAAAGAATTGTATGCTTTAGTGCGTGTGCTACATGTTTGGGAACATTATCTTAAACCTCATGAGTTTGTCATACATACCGATCATGAAATGCTTAAGTACTTAAAAGGCCAAACTAAGTTGAACAAGCGTCATGCCAAATGGAGTGAATTTATTGAATCTTTTCCCTACGTGATCAAGTACATTAAGGGTAAGGAAAATGTAGTTGCGGATGCACTTTCACGCATATGCACGCTTGTCACTAAACTTGAGTTGAATTGTTGGCTTTGAGCACATAAAAGACTTGTATGCGAATGATCCTTCCTTTGCTACTCCTTATGCTAAGTGTTTGACGCATACTTCTTGGGAACGATATTACATCAAGGATGATTATCTTATGAGAGCTAACAAATTTGCATTCCCGAGTCTTCTCTTCATTTGCTCCTTTTGCAAGAGGCTCATGGAGGCGGACTCATGGGACACTTTGGACACGACAAGACATTCGCCACGCTCTCCAAGAACTACTTTTGGCCCAAGATGTTCCGCGACGTCTCAAGCTTCACCAACCGATGCTCTACATGTCGCAAAGCTAAGTCTAAAGCTCAATCCCATGGTCTTTACATGCCTCTTCCTATTCCTTATCAACCTTGGGAAGACATTAGCGTGGATTTTGTAATTGGTTTGCCTAGAACTCAAAATGGAAAGGATTCCGTGTTTTTTGTTGTGGACCATTTTTTTAAAATGGCTCATTTTATCCCATGCAACAAGATAGACTATGCTTCACATATTGCGAATATCTTTTGTAGGGAAATCTTGCGTCTACATGGAGTACCCAAAACGATCGTCTCGGACCGCGACGTCAAGTTTTTGAGCTACTTTTGGAAGACACTATGCGCCAAGCTCGGAATCAAGTTCTTGTTCTCGCCGGCATACCATCCTCAAATCAATGGCCAAACGGAGGTGACGAACCGTACACTCTCCACTCTACTTTGCGTGTTGATCAAGAATAACATCAAGGAGTGGGAGGAGTGTCTACCCATCGCCGAGTACACCTACAACCGCGCAAGATTTCGACTAGCGGCAAGTCCTCTTTCGAGGTTGTCCATGGCTTCAACCCTTTGCCTCCATTGGACATCCTACCTCTTCCTCTACAAGAGCGCACCAACCTCGACGCAAGCGCACGTGCAAGCTACATCAAGAAGATACATGAAGATACAAGGACAACTATCGAGCGCCAAGTACAACGACTAGCGACCAAGCTCAACATCAACAAGCACCCCATGATATTCAACATTGGAGATCTCGTGTGGCTACACCTTCACAAGGACCGCTTCCCCAACGAACGCAAGTCCAAACTTCTACCTCGAGCTGATGGACCCTTCAAGGTGCTAGCACGCTATAACAAAACGCTTACAAGAACGATCTCCCACGCGACAAATACAACATGAGCGACATCTTCAACGTCACCGATGTATCCCCATACCATGGTGATGAGGATTTTGATCCGAGGTCGGATCTTTCCCAAGGGAGGGGAGATGATGCGGAGCATCCTTCGGTCATCCGCATGGACACTACTTCGACTACTCAAGCTCCAAGTGCACCCATGACAAGAGCTCGAGCACGTGCTATTCAATCCGAGGTTAACTCTCTCCTTGTTGAATTTCCCTTTGACCCACTTGAGACATGGCTACTACCTCAAACGGAGATGCTTTGTGTGATTAGGTACCAAGAAAGCAACCAAGGAGAAGCTACGATGCAAGATGAACATCAAGAGCATGGAGAAGGATTTTCCCAGCGTAGATATAGAGGTACTACCGGTCAACTACCGGTCCACCGGTACTACCGGTCAACTACCGATCAACCTTCTGTAATCAAACCGGTACAAGGCCTGCATTGCCCCGGTTTATACTAGAAACTGCCACAAGACCGGTACAACCGCCCCAACCACCGGTTCTACCGCTAAACCCCTCCGAGAACAACTCCAGGAAGCAGCACCTGAGCCCCTAGCGGTACAACCGCCCCCAAGACCGGTACTACCGGCCTGCCTGCACGCAGTGAGAGCGATTTCACCCCATGTACCTCCCACTTACCCCTTGGACTATATATACTTGTCTCCTAGCTTCGTATTAGGGTTAGCGTTGATTTAGCTCGTTTGTGAGATAGAGCCCCGCTCATCCATCCGGATCTACTCCTCGTGAGGGACCGACACCTCTTCGAAGAAGATCCTTGTTGGATTCAAGACCTCCATCCGGAGAAGAGTATCATCAAGATCTCCTCATGGAGAAGAACGATTACCTTTTGTATCGTCCTTTGTTGGACATAGATCTTGTATTACTTTGTGCCTCGATGATCTAGCACTTGTGTGATCATATTCTCGTTGGTTGAGTGTTTTCCTCTTGTGATTTCCCTTGTTCCCCTTCTCGCGTTCTCCGTGCTCTTGGTAGGGATCCTCTCCAAACTTGAAAGATAGGCCCCTAGGGTCCTACCCTACATCAGCTTGTCAACTAAAATTGTCATAGAAAACATTCGATTTGCTATGGTAAAAGTTCTGACATTTGGATTTTATAATTTTCATTTTCTTTTGAACTGGAGAAAAGCTTTCTATTAAGCATGAACAAACAACCACGGGCAGATCGATGGATACATCGTGATGCACTAAAGCTAACAAGGGCCTCCTGCTACACAGTTTCTTATCCTTTTAGCCCATACTTATTTGTTTTGGTTGCTGAAGGCCTATCGGTATTGCTTTTGGAGGCAGAAGCTATGGGACAATTGGAGGGGAGTGAAGGTATTGAGAGACACCCCATCTGTTTCACATCTACTCTTTGCCGACGACTTCTTAATTTTGATGAACGCTAATGCTCGGAATGCTAGTTGTTTGAAGAAGATTTCAGATGATTACTGTATGTTAGAGTACTATATATATAGTCATATAACCTTTTGTATTTACCTCATTGTATAAGAAATTTTCTGCATATTTCCCGCCTCTGTACATATATATGAGTTGAGATCCTCTGCAATACCGTAGTGCAGATGACATATGGGGCCAAGTCCAACATGGCAGTGATTGTACTGCATTGTATGATACTGCAAAGGATCCTAACCCCATATAGCCTTGTCCCTCCTCAAATGAATGTATCTAGCACTAACTTGATGATAGATACATCCATTTGAAGGACAAGCTTTTTCGGACAGAGGGAGTATTTTCTAACAAGCCCTAAGTTTTTTTCGCATGCCGCAACTCATGTTCGATCCCATCTACCGCCGCTGTTGTACTGCCCCGCGCATGTCTCTCTGGTCAAAATCCCCAGCCGTGACGTCTCGCTGCCGGTGCAGCCGCACGCGTTCTCTCTCATCTCGCCTTCAGCGGCTACACGCGCGTCGATGGCTACACGCGCCTGTTGCACATGCCCCGACTGTCTGTGTGCTGACTTCCACCCATCCGTTCGCCGCCTGCTCATGTGATGCACTCGGCCACGTCCGGCAAAATTTTGTGTTTTGACCCTTTTCGTGTACTTTAGCAGGATCTGACCCTGGTTGGAATTTTTTCGGGATTTGACCCTTTTGGCTACTGCCGCAGACCCTGGTGGTAGCTTTTGACAGCCTACCGCCGCACCGCCCGGCGGTAGATGGAATAGACAGTGGTTTGGCCGTTAACGACCTGCGACGTGGCAAAGTACCCTACCATTGTGGCCCGCGGCGGTAGGATAGCAGAACCTACTATCGGGGTCCATGGTGGTAGGGTCCTGGATAAGGTTGTGAGGGGTGGGGCTGTGCTCCCCGACCCACTCATTCACCCCCATTCCCCATTATCACTCTTTCGAGCTGAAGGTCTCTTCTCCCTCTTCTCCTCACACAAGGCCCTCTCAAATCTCACTCATTTGCTTGCGATTTGTCCGTTGGATTCGGAGTACTTTCATCATCCAAGGTACCTCCCTCACTCCCCCTAATTTTGGTTGGTTGGAATCATGTATTTTTCTCATTTTGTTGCAAACCCTAGTTCATGATTTTGTGTGTGGTGAAATCAATGTATATGATGCATTTAGGGTAATGTTTGTGCTTTGACAATGTATTGTGTGACTAGCATTGTTCGGGGTACTGAGAACTAGCATTTAGGGTTTTGTTAGGGTTAGGTTTAATGTCATGGTTAGGGTTAAGGTTATGGTTAGGGTTATGCTTAAGTATATGCTTATGATGACCGTATAGTAGTTACCCCTCGAATTGTAGCTCGATCTAGTCCTAGGTTTAGAGTTTTTGTCAAGAAACATTAGGATTTTTGCCTTGGATGACCGTTATAGTAATCCCTTGCCTTGTAGGAGGGGATCAATCATCTTTGTTGAGACGTCTACGGAGGCAGCGGCGAAGCATGAACATGCAGTCATTGAGGAAAAGATGGACCCATGGGTCGAAGCCATCAATGCATTAAATGCGGCTTGTAGAGACTTTTCAAATTACTATGTGTCCAAGTGCGACGATGACAAAGTTAAGTTGTACGAAGCTAAAGAGAAAAACAGAAGCAAGCTCAAGAAGGAAGAGAAATTTCGTAGACGTGCTCTTGCAAAGAAAATTGCATTGTGTGGAACAAGGGATGAAGTGCATGAGATGGACTTTAAAAACCCTACCCAGATCATTGACTGGCTAGTTAGGCAACCAGCATCACCAATAGCTAGTCGGGCTTCTCGTTGGGCTTGGGTTCGTGAAAGAAATGATGTCATTTGTTGCAATCCGGGGCCGTACGACAAAGATGTCGTGTTGATGGACGAATAACCGGGGTTGAACCACATGATGTCGTAGTGTTATTTGGACTATAATGGCATGTATCCTTATCATTTATGTAACCTATGTCATTTGAACTTCTACTTATGTTATGTAAGCTATGTCATTTGAATTCGTTCTTATGTTTTGTACATTATGTCATTTGAACCCGTGAGAACTTTATGTGTTAGGTTATTCTAAATAAGCTATGCTTTGTGTTTGTCTTATATCATTTGATTCAGGTTTTGGTTTGTTCAATTTCCTGTAGCATGAAAAAAGGACCCCGGCGTTGCAGATAGAATATGAGAAGTGCGAAGGATAACGACGATGTAGGATGATGATGGAGCTTCAAAAATGGATTAAGAGTTGTGAAGAGGCAAACACAACTATGATGATTTCAACCAGTATGTTTTCTATGACTTCCCTGAAGAGCTCGAGAAAGAAAAATGCAAGATAGTTCTCGAGTTCCAAGAGAAGAAGATGAGTGTAGATGGACTTTGGCAATGGAGATAGTGTTCTCCATAAGCATTGATGAATTCACCGAGATGGACATGGCAAAGCCCGGGAAGGTCATTGGATGGGCAGTCAAACAAGGAGTGTCGGAGAATCCAACCTGACGAGCTCGATGGTCCTGGTTCCACGAGAGGGTTCGATGATCCATTGGGCGGGTTCTGCCGAGTATCAACCGAAGCCTAATCCACAGCATGATGGACAAGTCGAACGTATTAAGGCGATTAGGGCCTACTTTCCGGCTTATTAGGCAATGAAGCTATTTCCCGGTGTAGAACACTTGTCATTTGAATATTTGGCATTTGAACCAATGCTCTAAGTCATTTAAATTTGGTAGATGAAACTTGATGTAATGAACTTCATGTAATGATGTGATGTTATTTATGCATTTCTATGGTATTTAAACATGTCGATTGAATGTTTGTCAGAACGGATCAATGCTCTAAGTCATTTACATAGTAATGATGTAATGTCATTTACATTGTATGGTTAAAGAGAAAGGCAAAGGCAAAGGGCTAAAATAGAAAGGCAAAGGAAAAGGCAGGTAGTGTGGCCACCTTACTGCCATGGCCCTTGGCGATAGGGTGACCAACCCTATCGCAGAAAAGGGAGGAGTTTTCGTCACAGAGTAGGTGGCCACCCTACTGCCATGGTCCTTGGCGGTAGGCTGGCCAACCCTACCGCAGAAAAGGGCGAATGTTTCGTCACAGTGCATGTGGCCACCCTACCGCCATGGACCTTGGTGGTAGGATGGCCAACCCTACTGTGGAACAGGGCGACGTTTGCATCACAGAGAAGGTGGCCACCCTACCGCCGAACAAGGCGACGTTTTCGTCATAGAGTAGGTGGCCACCCTACCACCATGGCTCATGGCGGTAGGTCGGCATATCCTACCGCCAAGATGCCTGGCGGCAGGGGTGCAAAGCAGAGTTTGCCTGGTTTTTCATCATTTTCAGGAGTCGCAGTAACTCACAGCATAGCACAACAAATGAACTGCACAATCATGTAAAAATTAAGGCTACGACATAGTTCATGACTTGCAAATTAAGTACATAGTTCATCACAAGTTCTCGAATCGAAGACATAGTACATTACAAGTTTCTCAAATCAAATACATAGTTCATGACAAGTTTGTCGAATCAAAGGCATAGTTCATGGGAAGTTTCTCGAATCGAAGGCCTTATTTGGGTCACACGAGGCCATTTTCCTTTCTTGTCGTGCGACTCATCCTCCTCTTGGGTTGCACGAGCCCTTGCAAGCTTTCTTGCCATCTCCTCTTCACGAGCAATCATCTCCTTGCGTGCCCTCTCCTCCTCACGCTTCTTTCGCTCCATCTTCTCCTTTTGACGACGCTCTTCATCCAAGCCTCTCTAAAATGCTTCTTCAAACAACCGTTGGCAGATACGTGTCCAACATATCTATAATTTTTTATTGTTCCATGTTGTTATATTATCATTCTTGGATGTTTTACAACTATTTTATAATCATTTTTTGGTACTAACCTATGACATAGTGCCCAGTGCCAGTTGTTGTCTTCTACTTGTTTTTCACATCGCAGGAAATCAATACCAAACAGAGTCCAAACGCAGCAAAACTTTTTGTGGATCTTTTTGGACCAGAAGACACCGTATGGGCCAAGAAAGTACCTGAGGGGTGCTCCAAGGGGAGCACAACCCACTAGAGCGCACCTGGGGGCCCAGGCACGCCCAGGTGGGTTGTGCCCACCTCGGTGGTCTCCCGCACCGCCTCTTTGCTCTATAAATACCCCAATATTCCAGAACCCTAGCGGAGTCGATGAAAATCAATTCCAGCCGCGGCAAGTTCTATAACCACCAGATCTAATCTAGACACCATCACGGAGGGGTTCTTCATGTTCATTGGTGCCTCTCCGATGATGCATGAGTAGTTCTTTGTAGAACTACGGGTCCGTAGTTAGTAGCTAAATGGCTTCCACTCTCTCTCTTGATTCTCAATACAATGGTCTCTTGGAGAAGCATATGATGTAAGTCTTTTTGCCGTGTGTTTGTTGGCATCCGATGAACTTTGAGTTTATGATCAGATCTATGTTTTTATCCATGAAAGTTATTTGAGTCTACTTTTGATCTCTTATATGCATGATTGATATAGCCTCGTATTTCTTCTCCGATATTTGGGTTTTGTTTGGCCAACTTGATCTATTTATCTTGCAATGGGAAGAGGTGCCTTGTGATGGGTTCGACGGTGCTTGATCCCAGTGACAGAAAGTGAAACTACACGTATGTATCATCGCTATTAAGGATAACAAGATGGGTTCTATTTCTACATAAATACATCTTCTCTACATCATGTCATCGTTCTTATTGCATTACTCTATTTTTCCATGAAACTAATACACTAGATGCATGCTAGATAGTGATACGTCTCCGTCGTATCTATAGTTTTCTATTGTTCCATGCCAATATTATTCAACTTTCATATACTTTTGGCAACTTTTTATACTATTTTTTGGGACTAACATATTGATCCAGTGCCCAGTCCCAGTTCCTGTCGGTTGCATGTTTTATGTTTCGCAGAAACCCCATATGAAACGGAGTCCAAACGGGATAAAAAAGGACGGAGAATTATTTTGGAATATTTGTAATTTTTGGGAAGTAAAATCAACGCGAGATGGGGCCCGAGGGGGCCAGGAGATAGGGGCACGCCCCAGGGAGGCAGGCGCGCACTGGACTCTCCTGGGCCCCCCGTAAGGCGGTTGACGCTCTTCTACTGCCGCAAGAAAGCTAATTTTATGAGAAAGATCTGGGCGAAAGATTCACCCCAATCGGAGTTACGGATCTCCAGATATAAAAGAAACGGTGAAGGGGCAGAATCTGAGAACGCAGAAATAGAGAGATAGATCCAATCTCGGAGGGTCTCTTGCCCCACCCACGCCATGGGAGCCAAGGACTAGAGGGGAAACCATTCTCCCATCTAGGGAGAAGGTCAAGGAAGAAGAAGAAGGGGGGCTCTCCCCCTTGCTTCCGGTGGCGCCGGAACGCTGCCGGGGGCCATCATCATCACCGCAATCTTCACCAACACCTCCATCATCTTCACCAACATCTCCATCACCTTCCCCCATCTATATTCAGCGGTCCACTCTCCCGCAACCTGTTGTACCCTCTACTTGAACATGGTACTTTATGCTTCATATTATTATCCAATGATGTGTTGCCATCCTATGATGTCTGAGTAGATTTTCGTTGTCCTACCGGTGATTGATGAATTGCTATGATTGGTTTGAGTTGCATGTTTTATTATTGGTGCTGTCCTATTGTGCCCTCCGTGTCGCGCAAGCATGAGGGATCCCCGCTGTAGGGTTTGCAATATGTTTATGATTTGCTTATGGTGGGTGGCGTGAGTGACAGAAGCACAGACCTGAGTAAGTAGGTTGTTTGCATATGGGATAAAGGGGACTTGATACTTTAATGCTATGGTTGGGTTTTACCTTAATGAATCTTTAGTAGTTGCGGATGCTTGCTAGAGTTCCAATCATAAGTGCATATTATCCAAGTAGAGGAAGTATGTTAGCTTATGCCTCTCCCTCAAATAGAATTGCAATAGTGATTACCGGTCTAGTAACATAGTCAATTGCTTAGGGATAATTCCACGACTCCTACCACCACTTTTTCACACTCGCTATATTTACTTTACTTCTTCTTTATCTAAACAGTCCCTAGTGTATATTTACGTGTTCTTTATTATCTTGCAAACCTATCCAACAACACCTACAAAGTACTTCTAGTTTCATACTTGTTCTAGGTAAAGCGAACGTCAAGCGTGCGTAGAGTCGTATCAGTGGCCGATAGGACTTGAGAGAGTATTTGTTCTACCTTTAGCTCCTCGTTGGGTTCGACACTCTTACTTATCGAAAGAGGCTACAACTATCCCGTATACTTGCGGGTCATCAAGACCTTTTTCTGCCGCCGTTGCCGGGGAGTCATAGCGTGGGGTGAATAATCTCGAGTGTGCTTGTTTGCTTTATCACTAAGTAATTTTTATTTGCTGTTCTAAGTTGTTTTCTATCTTTAGTTATGGATATAGAACGCAAAATACCAAAAAAATTAGGTGTACTTGCTACTCATGGAGATGGGGTAACTCCTAAAACCCTCGATTCTCATTATGTGAAAGATATTATGTACTACTTTGATAATCCTGAGAAAACCCCATTCAACTTTATAATGGGAGACATGTTGGATCAACGTGAATACTTTAGGGATTATCGCTTTACACAAAAAGGGAAACAATTATGGGATCAAATTAATATGTTGCGTTGGTATGCTCGGGATCTATGCTTGAGATATGATATTACTTGTTGCTCTAGGATGAAGGCTCCACACCTTCCCTTTTCATGCAAGTTTAATGATAATGAAACCTTAGCTTCTTATGCTAATGGTATATATGATTACTATGATGTAGAACAAATAGAAGAATTTGTTGCTTTTAAGGCTGCTTATGAAATTGAATCTTTGTTTGAAAAGTATGAAGCTTTTGATGATGATGTTTATAGGCCTGAAAATCTTGCTATACTTAGATATTGCTATGAAAATTATGAATACAATTACAATATTAATGCATTTATTGAGAAAGTCTCCGCTGTCCAAGAAGAGACTAATATTTTGTAGGAAGCTATGGAAGAAGAAATTGATGAAACTGTGAGCTCATTGGATGAAAAAGATGATGAGGAGAGCGAAGAACAAAAGGAGGAGGAGTGGATTGATCACCCGTGCCCACCTTCTAATGAGAGTAACTCTTCAACTCATGCATTGTTTAATTCCCCTTCGTGCTTAGCGAAGGATGATTGCTATGATGATTGCTATGATCCCTTGAATTTGTTTAAAATATCCCTTTTTGATGTTGCTTGCTATGCTTGTGGCCAAGATGCCAATATGAATTATGCTTATGGAGATGAACTTGCTATAGTTCCTTATGTTAAACATGAAATTGTTGCTATTGCACCCACGCATGATAGTCCTATTATCTTTTTGAATTCTCCAAACTACACTATATCGGAGAAGTTTGTGCTTATTAAGAATTATATTGATGGGTTGCCTTTTACCATTGCACATGATGATTTTGATGAATGTAATATGCATGTGCTTGCTGCTCCTACTTGCAATTATTATGAGAGAGGAACCACATCTCCGCCTCTTTATGTTTCCAATACGATAGAATTGCAAGAATCTGCTTATACTATGCATTGGCCTTTACTATGTGTGCATGAATTGTTCTTTTATGACATGCCGATGCATAGGAAGAGAGATAGACTTCGTTGTTGCATCATATATGTTACTTGGTTCTCACTACTAAATTACAAATCATTGTTAATTAAAATTGGCTTTGATATACCTTGGGATCCGGGTGGATTCATTACTTGAGCACTAAATGCCTAGCTTAATGGATTTGAAGAAAGCGCTGCCAGGGAGACAACCCGGAAGTTTTAGAGAGTCACTTATTTCTTTTGAGTGCTTTTATATAGTTTTTAAAAAAATAAAGAGGGGAACATAAAACTTTTCAAAAAGGAAAGTGAAAGTGAGAAAGACAAGCATTGTTGAAGTGGGAGCTAGCCTTGAACTTTGTTCATGCTCACGAAACTTTGTGAATCTTAATTACAGAAAATTTTCAACAAAAATAATTATTCCCTTGTACAATTCCATTGTATATAAAAATAATGTGCTAAGGTTTGCCTTTAGGATGTTTACAATGCTTGTTGGTTTGTACAGTGCAGGACAGAAACTTTGGCTGTAGTGCGCGATTTTACATTTTTAACGGGACGTCAAATGGTTCTGATTCCTTTTGCACTGTCTTGCTATGCAACTTGTTTATTTTTCCTAATTTTGGTAGAATTTTTGGGGTACCATAAGTATGGTGGATGTTCAGATTGCTACAGACTGTTCTGTTTTTGACAGATTCTGTTTTTGATGCATGGTTTGCTTGTTTTGATGAAACTATCAATTTATATTAGTGGATTAAACCATGGAAAAGTTATATTACAGTAGACACAATGCGAAAAAAATATGTATTGGTTTGCAATAGTACTTAGAGTGGTGATTTGCTTCATTATACTAACGGATCTTACCGAGTTTTCTGTTGAAGTTTTGTGTGGATGAAGTGTGTAATCGAGGATGACTCGATATGAGGAAAAGGAAGAGAGGCAAGAGCTCAAGCTTGGGGATTCCCGAGGCACCCCAAGTAAATATTCAAGGAGACTCAAGCGTCTAAGCTTGGGGATGCCCTGGAAGGCATCCCCTCTTTCTTTAACAAGTATCGGTATGTTTTCGGATTCGTTTCGTTCGTGCATTATGTGCAAGTCCTGGAGCGTCTTTTGCATTTTGTTTCCACCTTTCTTTTATGCACCATGCTGGTATGAGATAGTCCTTGGTTGATTTATAGAATGCTCATTGCACTTCACTTAAATCTTTTGAGTATGGCTTTATAGAATGCTTCATGTGCTTCACTTATATCATTTGAAGTTTGGATTGCATGTTTCTCTTCAGATAGAAAACCGCCATTTGTAGAATGCTCTTTTGCTTCACTTATATTTGTTAGAGCGTGGGCATATCTTTTGTAGAAAGAATTAAACTCTCTTGCTTCACTTATATCAATTTAGAGAGATGACAGGAATTGGTCAATCACATGGTTAGTCATAAAATCCTACATAAACTTATGGATCACTGAATATGATATGTTTGATTTCTTGCAATAGTTTTGCGATATAGAGGTGATAATATGTGGGAGGTACTAGTAGATGGTTGTCTTTAGTAAGGATGTTGGTGTTAAGGTTTGTGATTCCCGAAGCATGCACGTATGGTCTATTAACTATGTAACCAAATTGGCACGCATTGTATTTTGATTGTTTATCTTTGCGTGAAGTTCGGGGGGGCGCGATGGTTAACTCCTACCAACCTCCCCCCTAGGAGCATGCGCGTAGTACTTTGTTTCGAAGGCTAATAAATTTTTTGCAATAAGTATGTGAGTTCTTTATGACTAATGTTGAGTCCATGGATTATGCACACTCTCACCCTTCCATCATTGCTAGCCTCTTTGGTACCGTGCATTGCCCTTTCTCACCTCGAGAGTTGGTGCAAACTTCGCCGGTGCATCCAAACCCCGTGATACGATACGCTCTATCACACATAAGCCTCCTTATATCTTCCTCAAAACAGCCACCATACCTACCTATCATGGCATTTCCATAGACATTCCGAGATATATTGCCATGCAACTTCCATCATCATCATATACATGACTTGAGCATTCATTGTCACATTGCTTTGCATGATCGTAAGATAGCTAGCATGATGTTTTCATGGCTTGTCCGTTTTTTGATGTCATTGCTATGCTAGATCGTTGCACATCCCGGTACACTGTCGGAAGCATTCATATAGATTCATATCTTTGTTCCAGTATCGAGTTGTAATATTGAGTTGTAAGTAAATAAAAGTGTGGTGATCATCATTATAGAGCATTGCCCCATAAAAAAAGAAAAAGAAAAAAAAAGAAAAAAAAGGGAAAGGCCAAAGAAGCCTAAATAAAAAAGGGGGCCAAAGAAGCCCACCCAAAAAGAAAAAAAAGAAAAAAAAGAAAAAGAAAAGGGGCAATGTTACTATCCTTTTCCACACTTTTGCTTCAAAGTAGCACCATGTTCTTCATATAGAGAGTCTCCTATATTGTCACTTTCATATACTAGTGGGAATTTTCATTATAGAACTTGGCTTGTATATTCCAACAATGGGCTTCCTCAAATGCCCTAGGTCTTCATGAGCAAGCAAGTTGGATGCACACCCACTTAGTTTCAGTTTGAGCTTTCATACACTTATAGCTCTAGTGCATCCGTTGCATGACAATCCCTACTCCTCGCATTGACATCAATTGATGGGCATCTCCATAGCCCGTTTATTAGCCGCGTCGATGTGAGACTTTCTCCCTTTTTGTCTTCTCCACATAACCTCCATCATTATATTCTATTCCACCCATAGTGCTATATCCATGGCTCACGCTCATGTATTGCGTGAAGGTTGAAAAAGTTTGAGAATACTAAAGTATGAAACAATTGCTTGGCTGACACCGGGATAGGCATGAGGGGTACCTTGTGTTAAGAAAAGGGAGCATACCAGACAATATGATTTTGTAGGGATAACGATCTGAAGCATTGATGTTTTGAAAGACATGATTGTTTGTTGGGATGCCCTAAGTATTATTGTCTTTATGTCAAATGATAGACTATTGCTTTGAATCACTCGTGTCTTAATATTCATACCATGATTAGACATATGATCAAGATTATGCTAGGTAGCATTCCACATCAAAAATTATCTTTTTATCATTTACCTACTAGAGGATGAGCAGGAATTAAGCTTGGGGAAGCTGATATGTCTCCGTCGTATCTATAATTTTTGATTGTTCCATGCCAATATTATTCAACTTTCATATACTTTTGGCAAATTTTTATACTATTTTTTGGGACTAACATATTGATCCAGTGCCGAGTGACAGTTCCTGTCTGTTGCATGTTTTATGTTTCGCAGAAACCCCATATCAAACGGAGTCCAAACGGGATAAAAACGGATGCAGTATTATTTTGGAATATTTGTGATTTTTGGGAAGTAAAATCAACGCGAGACGGTGCCTGAGGGGGCCAGGAGATAGGGGGCGAGCCCCAGGGAGGCAGGCGCGCCCTGGACTCTCCTGGGGCCCCCATAAGGCGGTTGACCCTCTTCTTTTTCCGCAAGAAAGCTAATTTTATGAGAAAGATCTGGGCGAAAGATTCACCCCAATCGAAGTTACGGATCTTCGGATATAAAAGAAACGGTGAAGGGGCAGAATCTGAGAACGCAGAAACAGAGAGATAGATCCAATCTCGGAGGGCCTCTCGCCCCTCCCACGCCATGGGAGCCAAGGAACAGATGGGAAACCATTCTCCCATCTAGGGAGAAGGTCAAGGAAGAAGAAGAAGAAGGGGGGCTCTCTCCCCCTTCCTTCCGGTGGCGCCAGAACGCTGCCGGGGGCCATCATCATCACCGTGATCTTCACCAACACCTCCATCATCTTCACCAACATCTCCATCACCTTCCCCCATCTATATTCAGCGGTCCACTCTCCCGCAACCCGTTGTACCCTCTACTTGAACATGGTACTTTATGCTTCATATTATTATCCAATGATGTGTTGCCATCCTATGATGTCTGAGTAGATTTTCATTGTCCTACCGGTGATTGATGAATTGCTATGATTGGTTTGAGTTGCATGTTTTATTATTGGTGCTGTCCTATTGTGCCCTCCGTGTCGCGCAAGCATGAGGGATCCCCGCTGTAGGGTTTGCAATATGTTTATGATTTGCTTATGGTGGGTGGCGTGAGTGACAGAAGCACAGACCTGAGTAAGTAGGTTGTTTGCATATGGGATAAAGGGGACTTGATACTTTAATGCTATGGTTGGGTTTTACCTTAATGAATCTTTAGTAGTTGCGGATGCTTGCTAGAGTTCCAATCATAAGTGCATATTATCCAAGTAGAGGAAGTATGTTAGCTTATGCCTCTCCCTCAAATAGAATTGCAATAGTGATTACCGGTCTAGTAACATAGTCAATTGCTTAGGGATAATTCCACAACTCCTACCACCACTTTTTCACACTCGCTATATTTACTTTATTTCTTCTTTATCTAAACAGCCCCTGGTTTATATTTACGTGTTCTTTATTATCTTGCAAACCTATCCAACAACACCTACAAAGTACTTCTAGTTTCATACTTGTTCTAGGTAAAGCGAACGTCAAGCGTGCGTAGAGTCGTATCAGTGGCCGATAGGACTTGAGAAAGTATTTGTTCTACATTTATCTCCTCGTTGGGTTCGACACTCTTACTTATCGAAAGAGGCTACAACTATCCCGTATACTTGCGGGTCATCAAGACCTTTTTCTGCCGCCGTTGCCGGGGAGTCATAGCGTGGGGTGAATAATCTCGAGTGTGCTTGTTTGCTTTATCACTAAGTAATTTTTATTTGCTGTTCTAAGTTGTTTTCTATCTTTAGTTATGGATATAGAACGCAAAATACCAAAAAAATTAGGTGTACTTGCTACTCATGGAGATGGGGTAACTCCTAAAACCATCGATTCTCATTATGTGAAAGATATTATGTACTACTTTGATAATCCTGAGAAAACCCCATTCAACTTTATAATGGGAGACATGTTGGATCAACGTGAATACTTTAGGGGTTATCGCTTTACACAAAAGGGAAACAATTATGGGATCAAATTAATATGTTGCTTTGGTATGCTCGGGATCTATGATTGAGATATGATATTACTTGTTGCTCTAGGATGAAGGCTCCACACCTTCCCTTTTCATGCAAGTTTAATGGCAATGAAACCTTAGCTTCTTATGCTAATGGTATATATGATTACTATGATGTAGAATAAATAGAAGAATTTGTTGCTTTTAAGGCTGCTTATGAAATTGAATCTTCGTTTGAAAAGTATGAAGCTTTTGATGATGATGTTTATAGGCCTGAAAATCTTGCTATACTTAGATATTGCTATGAAAATTATGAATACAATTACAATATTAATGCATTTATTGAGAAAGTCTCCGCTGTCCAAGAAGAGACTAATATTTTGCAGGAAGCTATGGAAGAAGAAATTGATGAAACTGTGAGCTCATTGGATGAAAAAGATGATGAGGAGAGCGAAGAACAAAAGGAGGAGGAGTGGATTGATCACCCGTGCCCACCTTCTAATGAGAGTAACTCTTCAACTCATGCATTGTTTAATTCCCCTTCGTGCTTACTGAAGGATGATTGCTATGATGATTGCTATGATCCCTTGAATTTGTTTGAAATATCCCTTTTTGATGATGCTTGCTATGCTTGTGGCCAAGATGCCAATATGAATTATGCTTATGGAGATGAACTTGCTATAGTTCCTTATGTTAAACATGAAATTGTTGCTATTGCACCCACGCATGATAGTCCTATTATCTTTTTGAATTCTCCAAACTACACTATATCGGAGAAGTTTGTGCTTATTAAGAATTATATTGATGGGTTGCCTTTTACCATTGCACATGATGATTTTGATGAATGTAATATGCATGTGCTTGCTGCTCCTACTTGCAATTATTATGAGAGAGGAACCACATCTCCGCCTCTTTATGTTTCCAATACGATAGAATTGCAAGAATCTGCTTATACTATGCATTGGCCTTTACTATGTGTGCATGAATTGTTCTTTTATGACATGCCGATGCATAGGAAGAGAGATAGACTTCGTTGTTGCATGATATATGTTACTTGGTGCTCACTACTAAATTACAAATCATTGTTAATTAAAATTGGCTTTGATATACCTTGGGATCCGGGTGGATTCATTACTTGAGCACTAAATGCCTAGCTTAATGGATTTGAAGAAAGCGCTGCCAGGGAGACAACCCGGAAGTTTTAGAGAGTCATTTATTTCTTTTGAGTGCTTTTATATAGTTTTAAAAAAATAAAGAGGGGAACATAAAACTTTTCAAAAAGGAAAGTGAAAGTGAGAAAGACAAGCATTGTTGAAGTGGGAGCTAGCCTTGAACTTTGTTCATGCTCATGGAAACTTTGTGAATCTTAATTACAGAAACTTTTCAACAAAAATAATTATCCCCTTGTACAATTCCATTGTATATAAAAACAATGTGCTAAGGTTTGCCTTTAGGATGTTTACAATGCTTGTTGGTTTGTACGGTGCAGGACAGAAACTTTGGCTGTAGTGCGTGATTTTACATTTTTAACGAGAAGTCAAATGGTTCTGATTCCTTTTGCACTGTCTTGCTATGCAACTTGTTTATTTTTCCTAATTTTGGTAGAATTTTTTGGGTACCATAAGTATGGTGGATGTTTAGATTGCTACAGACTGTTCTGTTTTTGACAGATTCTGTTTTTGATGCATAGTTTGCTTGTTTTGATGAAACTATCAATTTATATTAGTGGATTAAACCATGGAAAAGTTATATTACAGTAGACACAATGCGAAAAAAATATGAATTGGTTTGCAACAGTACTTAGAGTGGTGATTTGCTTTATTATACTAACGGATCTTACCGAGTTTTCTGTTGAAGTTTTGTGTGGATGAAGTGTGTAATCGAGGATGACTCGATATGAGGAAAAGGAAGAGAGGCAAGAGCTCAAGATTGGGGATTCCCGAGGCACCCCAAGTAAATATTCAAGGAGACTCAAGCGTCTAAGCTTGGGGATGCCCTGGAAGGCATCCCCTCTTTCTTTAACAAGTATCGGTATGTTTTCGGATTCGTTTCGTTCGTGCATTATGTGCAAGTCCTGGAGCGTCTTTTGCATTTAGTTTCCACTTTTCTTTTATGCACCATGCTGGTATGAGATAGTCCTTGGTTGATTTATAGAATGCTCATTGCACTTCACTTAAATCTTTTGAGTATGGCTTTATAGAATGCTTCATGTGCTTCACTTATATCATTTGAAGTTTGGATTGCATGTTTCTCTTCAGATAGAAAACCGCCATTTGTAGAATGCTCTTTTGCTTCACTTATATTTGTTAGAGCATGGGCATATCTTTTGTAGAAAGAATTAAACTCTCTTGCTTCACTTATATCAATTTAGAGAGATGACAGGAATTGGTCAATCACATGGTTAGTCATAAAATCCTACATAAACTTGTGGATCACTGAATATGATATGTTTGATTCCTTGCAATAGTTTTGCGATATAGAGGTGATAATATGTGGGAGGTAATAGTAGATGGTTGTGTTTAGTAAGGATGTTGGTGTTAAGGTTTGTGATTCCCGAAGCATGCACGTATGGTCTATTAACTATGTAATCAAATTGGCGCGCATTGTATTTTGATTGTTTATCTTTGCGTGAAGTTCGGGGGGGCGCGATGGTTAACTCCTACCATCCTCCCCCCTAGGAGCATGCGCGTAGTACTTTGTTTCGAAGGCTAATAAATTTTTTGCAATAAGTATGTGAGTTCTTTATGACTAAGGTTGAGTCCATGGATTATACACACTCTCACCCTTCCATCATTGCTAGCCTCTTTGGTACCGTGCATTGCCCTTTCTCACCTCGAGAGTTGGTGCAAACTTCGCCGGTGCATCCAAACCCCGTGATACGATACGCTCTATCACACATAAGCCTCCTTATATCTTCCTCAAAACAGCCACCATACCTACCTATCATGGCATTTCCATAGACATTCCGAGATATATTGCCATGCAACTTCCATCATCATCATATACATGACTTGAGCATTCATTGTCACATTGCTTTGCATGATCGTAAGATAGCTAGCATGATGTTTTCATGGCTTGTCCGTTTTTTGATGTCATTGCTATGCTAGATCGTTGCACATCCCGGTACACTATCGGAAGCATTCATATAGATTCATATCTTTGTTCCAGTATCGAGTTGTAATATTGAGTTGTAAGTAAATAAAAGTGTGATGATCATCATTATAGAGCATTGCCCCATAAAAAAAGAAAAATAAAAAAAAGGGAAAGGCCAAAGAAGCCTAAATAAAAAAGGGGGCCAAAGAAGCCCACCCAAAAAGAAAAAAAAAGAAAAAAAGAAAAAGAAAAGGGGCAATGTTACTATCCTTTTCCACACTTGTGCTTCAAAGTAGCACCATGTTCTTCATATAGAGAGTCTCCTATATTGTCACTTTCATATACTAGTGGGAATTTTCATTATAGAACTTGGCTTGTATATTCCAACGATGGGATTCCTCAAATGCCCTAGGTCTTCATGAGCAAGCAAGTTGGATGCACACCCACTTAGTTTCAGTTTGAGCTTTCATACACTTATAGCTCTAGTGCATCCGTTGCATGACAATCCCTACTCCTTGCATTGACATCAATTGATGGGCATCTCCATAGCCCGTTGATTAGCCGCGTCGATGTGAGACTTTCTCCCTTTTTGTCTTCTCCACATAACCTCCATCATCATATTCTATTCCACCCATAGTGCTATATCCATGGCTCACGCTCATGTATTGCGTGAAGGTTGAAAAAGTTTGAGAATACTAAAGTATGAAACAATTGTTTGGCTGACACCGGGATAGGCATGAGGGGTACCTTGTGTTAAGAAAAGGGAGCATACCAGACAATATGATTTTGTAGGGATAACATTCTGAAGCATTGATGTCTTGAAAGACATGATTGGTTGTTGGGATGCCCTAAGTATTATTGTCTTTATGTCAAATGATAGACTATTGCTTTGAATCACTTGTGTCTTAATATTCATACCATGATTAGACATATGATCAAGATTATGCTAGGTACCATTCCACATCAAAAATTATCTTTTTATCATTTACCTACTAGAGGACGAGCAGGAATTAAGCTTGGGGAAGCTGATACGTCTCTGTCGTATCTATAATTTCTGATTGTTCCATGCCAATATTATTCAACTTTCATATACTTTTGGCAAATTTTTATACTATTTTTTGGGACTAACATATTGATCCAGTGCCGAGTGACAGTTCCTGTCTGTTGCATGTTTTATGTTTCGCAGAAACCCCATATCAAACGGAGTCCAAACGGGATAAAAACGGACGCAGAATTATTTTGGAATATTTGTGATTTTTGGGAAGTAAAATCAACGCAAGACGGTGCCTGAGGGGGCCAGGAGATAGGGGGCGAGCCCTAGGGAGGCAGGCGCGCCCTGGACTCTCCTGGGTCACCCATAAGGCAGTTGACCCTCTTCTTTTTCCGCAAGAAAGCTAATTTTATGAGAAAGATCTGGGCGGAAGATTCACCCCAATCGAAGTTACGGATCTTCGGATATAAAAGAAACGGTGAAGGGGCGGAATCTGAAAACGCAAAAAACAGAGAGATAGATCCAATCTCGGAGGGCCTCTCGCCCCTCCCACGCCATGGGAGCCAAGGAACAGATGGGAAACCATTCTCCCATCTAGGGAGAAGGTCAAGGAAGAAGAAGAAGAAGGGGGGCTCTCTCCCCCTTGCTTCCGGTGGCGCCAGAACGCTGCCGGGGGCCATCATCATCACCGTGATCTTCACCAACACCTCCATCATCTTCACCAACATCTCCATCACCTTCCCCCATCTATATTCAGCGGTCCACTCTCCCGCAACCCACTG
Source organism: Triticum timopheevii (assembly GCA_963921465.1). Lineage (NCBI taxonomy): Eukaryota > Viridiplantae > Streptophyta > Magnoliopsida > Poales > Poaceae > Triticum > Triticum timopheevii. The sequence continues at coordinate 614,517,981 of OY997266.1, forward strand.
CACCCTCTACTTGAACAAGCTGCTTTATGCTTCATATTATTATCCAATGATGTGTTGCCATCCTATGATGTCTGAGTAGATTTTCGTTGTCCTACCGGTGATTGATGAATTGCTATGATTGGTTTGAGTTGCATGTTTTATTATTGGTGCTGTCCTATTGTGCCCTCCGTGTCGCGCAAGCGTGAGGGATCCCCGCTGTAGGGTTTGCAATATGTTTATGATTTGCTTATGGTGGGTGGCGTGAGTGACAGAAGCACAGACCCGAGTAAGTAGGTTGTTTGCGTATGGGATAAAGGGGACTTGATACTTTAATGCTATGGTTGGGTTTTACCTTAATGAATCTTTAGTATTTGCGGATGCTTGCTAGAGTTCCAACCATAAGTGCATATGATCCAAGTAGAGAAAGTATGTTAGCTTATGCCTCTCCCTCAAATAGAATTGCAATAGTGATTATCGGTCTAGTAACATAGTCAATTGCTTTGGGACAATTCCACAACTCCTACCACCACTTTTCGACACTTGCTATATTTACTTTATTGCTTCTTTATCTAAACAGCCCCTAGTTTATACTTACGTGTTCTTTATTATCTTGCAAACCTATTCAACAACACCTACAAAGTACTTCTAGTTTCATACTTGTTCTAGGTAAAGCGAACGTCAAGCGTGCGTAGAGTCGTATTAGTGGTTGATAGGACTTGAGAGAGTATTTTTTCTACCTTTAGCTCCTCGTTGGGTTCGACACTCTTACTTATCGAAAGAGGCTACAACTATCCCGTATACTTGCGGGTCATCAGATAGCGGTCGATGTGTTGAGTAATAGTAGTAGATGCGGGCAGGAGTCGATCTACTAATCTTGGATGTGATGCCTATATGATGATCATTGCCTGGATATCGTCATGATTATTTGAAGTTCTATCAATTGCCCAACAGTAATTGTTTCCCCACCATTTGCCATTTTTCTCGAGAGAAGCCACTAGTGAAACCTACGGCCCCCGAGTCGCTTCTTTAATATATTTGCCTTCGCGATCTATTTTATTTGCTTTTCTTATCAGTTTTATTAAACCAAAAATACAAAAATACCTTGCCGCAATTTATTTTGTTTGCGATCCATCTATCCAATCTATTTCAACTTTCTCACGTTCATTTGCCAATTTTTCGCGCCGTTGCCCGAAAGGGATTGACAACCCCTTTAACACGTCAGGTTGTGAGTATTTGTTATTTGTGTGCAGGGGCTGTTTAAGTTGTGTTGCAAGGTTCTCCTGCTGGTTCAATAACCTTGGTCTCATCACTGAGGGAAGTACCTATCGTCGTTGTGCTGCATCATCCCTTCCTCTTTGGGGAAATACCGACGTAGTTCTAGCAGACATCACTGCCTCCTTAGACAATCTCGATGTTGATCGTTTTTAACATCTTCTGGCACATCTTGATCTATCCATGCGAAGTACTTACAAAGTGGAGGCGGTGACTACGTAGAAAGAACAAAGCATACCGGTGGTACATCATAGGCATGAGTTGGACAAGGATGATCATAGGCATAGTTGGGAAAAACAAAATATCTTATTCCTTCTGTCCAAGACTTCTTGTGGTCGGTGGATACCTTCACTTTGCAAACATCTCCACACCAGCATGATGGAGTTCTCATATCTTTGTCCTTCACCTTATCCAACTTGGCCTCTGCCCACTTGTCCGGCATGTACTCGCGGTTAGCACACAGGGGCCTCGTCATGGAACTGGATGAAGCCATGCCTATGAAGAACAATTGGGTTGTTAGTAGAGTAAATAAGCATGTATAGATGCAAGAAAAACAATAAACAAGAACAAATTAAGTCAATAAATTTAATTACCATTCGTATTATTTCAACCATCGGGGTTATGTAAAATGTCAATAGGCCTTCTTCTATCAACCCTTCTCATCCTACGACCACGACCACCGTCTCCTCTAAGACTTGACCATCCTCCATGCACACCAATAGTGCCTCCTCGTCCACTATCGCCAAGATTCGTCCGTCCTCCACGGCCACCACTCCTACCTCCTTGTATGCCGCCGAAACCTCTTCGGCCACCCATTTGACTAGTGGGAGTGTTGGCATCGGTCCATGGCCTTTTGATGCATTTCGTAACATTATGTCCCAACTCGTCACATTGACCACAACCTATTGATGTCCGCCTCCATGAAATGGCCACTACCAAATTGTTTCATTCCGGTGTATCCAGATGTTGGGTAATGCAGTAATTTCAAAAAAATTCCTACGCACACGCAAGATCATGGTGATGGCATAGCAATGAGAGGGGAGAGTGCTGTCTACGTACCCTTGTAGACCGTTAAGCGGAAGCGTTATGACAACGCGGTTGATATAGTCGTACGTCTTCACGAATCGACCGATCCAAGCACCGAACGTACGGCACCTCCGTGTTCAGCACACGTCCAGCTCGATGACGTCCCCCGGGCTCCAATCCAGCGAAGCGTCGGGGATGAGTTCCGTCAGCACAATGGTGTGGTGACGATGATGATGTTCTACCAGCGCAGGGCTTCGCCTAAACTCCGCGACGATATGACCGAGGTGGGATATGGTGGAGGGGGGCACCGCACGCGGCTAAGGAACGATCCGTAGATCAACTTCTGTGTCTATGGGGTGCCCCCCCCCCCCCCCCCCCCCGCCCCCGTATATAAAGGAGCAAGGGGGAGGCCGGCCGGCCCTTGGGGCGCGCCAAGGAGGGGGGAGTCCTCCTCCTAGTGGGAGTAGGACTGCCCTTTCCTAGTCCAACTAGGAAGGAGGAAGGGGGAAGGAAAGAGGGGGAGAGGGAGAGGGAAAGAGGGGCCGCGCCCCCCTCCCCTAGTCCAATTCGGACTCCCCTTGTGAGGGGGTGCACCACCTCCTGGGCTGCTGCCCTCTCTCTCCCCTCAGGCCCACTAAGGCCCAATACTTCCCCGGGGGGTTCCGGTAACCCCTCTGGCACTCCGGTTTTCTCCTAAATCACCCGGAACACTTCCGGTGTCCGAATATAGTCGTCCAATATATCAATCTTTATGTCTCGACCATTTCGAGACTCCTCGTCATGTCCGTGATCACATCCGGGACTCCGAACAAACTTCGGTACATCAAAACTTATAAACTCAAAATAAAACTGTCATCGTAACGCTAAGCGTGCGGACCCTACGGGTTCGAGAACTATGCAGACATGACCTAGAACTATTCTCGGTCAATAACCAATAGCGGAACCTGGATGTTCATATTGGTTCCTACATATTCTACGAAGATCTTTATCGGTCAAATCGCATAACAACATACATTGTTCCCTTTGTCATCGGTATGTTACTTGCCCGAGATTCGATCGTCGGTCTCCAATACCTAGTTCAATCTCGTTACCGGCAAGTCTCTTTACTCGTTCCGTAATACATCATCTCATAACTAACTCATTAGTTACAATGCTTGCAAGGCTTAGGTGATGAGTATTACTGAGAGGGCCCAGAGATACCTCTCCGACAATCGGAGTGACAAAACCTAATCTCGAATTATGCCAACTCAACATGTATCTTTGGAGACACCTGTAGAGCACCTTTATAATCACCCAGTTACGTTGTGACATTTGGTAGCACACAAAGTGTTCCTCCGGTAAACGGGAGTTGCACAATCTCATAGTTGCAGGAACTTTGTATAAGTCATGAAGAAAGCAATAGCAACATACTAAACAATCAAGTGCTAAGCTAACGGAATGGGTCAAGTCAATCACATCATTCTTCTAATGATGTGATCTCATTAATCAAATGACAACACATGCCTATGGTTAGGAAACATAACCATCTTTGATCAATGAGCTAGTTCAAGTAGAGGCATACTAGTGACACTATGTTTGTCTATGTATTCACACATGTATCATGTTTCCGGTTAATACAATTCTAGCATGAATAATAAACATTTATCATGATATGAGGAAATAAATAATAACTTTATTATTGCCTCTAGGGCATATTTCCTTCAGTCTCCCACTTGCACTAGAGTCAATAATCTAGATTACATAGTAATGATTCTAACACCCATGGAGTCTTGGTGCTGATCATGTTTTACTCGTGAGAGAGGCTTAGTCAACGGGTCTGCAACATTCAGATCCGTATGTATATTGCAAATCTCTATGTCTCCCATTTGGACTTGGTCCCGAATGGAATTGAAGCGTCTCTTGATGTGCTTGGTCCTCTTGTGAAATCTGGATTCCTTTGCCAAGGCAATTGCACCAGTATTGTCACAGAAGATCTTCATTGGTCCCGATGCACTAGGTATAACACCTAGATCGGAAATGAACTCCTTCATCCAGACTCCTTCATTCGCTGCTTCCGAAGCAGCTATGTACTCTACTTCACATGTAGATCCCGCCACGACGCTTTGTTTAGAACTGCACCAACTTACAACTCCACCGTTTAATAAAAATACGTATCCGGTTTGCGATTTAGAATCGTCCGGATCAGTGTCAAAGCTTGCATCGACGTAACCATTTATGACTAGCTCTTTGTCACCTCCATATACGAGAAACATATCCTTAGTCCTTTTTAGGTATTTCAGGATGTTCTTGACCGTTGTCCAGTGACCCACTCCTGGATTACTTTGGTACCTCCCTGCTAAACTAATAGCAAGGCACACATCAGGTCTGGTACACAACATTGCATACATGATAGAGCCTATGGCTGAAGCATAGGGAACTCCTTTCATCTTCTCTCTATCTTCTGTAGTGGTCGGGCATTGAGTCTGACTCAACTTTATACCTTGTAATACAGGCAAGAACCCTTTCTTCGCCTGATCCATATTGAACCTTCTCAATACTTTATCAAGGTACGTGCTTTGTGAAAGTCCAATCAAGCGTCTTGATCTATCTCTATAGATCTTAATGCCCAATATGTAAGCAGCTTCACCGAGGTCTTTCATTGAAAAACTTTTATTCAAGTATCCTTTTATGCTATCCAGAAATTCTATATCATTTCCAATCAACAATATGTCATCCACATATAATATTAGAAATGCTACAGAGCTCCCACTCACTTTCTTGTAAATACAGGCTTCTCCAAAAGTCTGTATAAAACCATATGCTTTGATCACACTATCAAAGCGTTTATTCCAACTCCGAGAGGCTTGCACCAGACCATAGATTGATCGCTAGAGCTTGCACACTTTGTTAGCTCCCTTAGGATCGATAAAACCTTTCGGTTGCATCATATACAACTCTTCTTCCAGAAATCCATTCAGGAATGCAGTTTTTACATCCATCTGCCAAATTTCATAATCATAAAATGCGGCAATTGCTAACATGATTCGGACAGACTTAAGCATCGCTACGGGTGAGAAAGTCTCATCGTAGTCAACCCCTTGAACTTGTCGAAAACCTTTCGCAACAAGTCGAGCTTTATAGACAGTTACATTACCGTCAGCGTCAGTCTTCTTCTTAAAGATCCATTTATTCTCAATTGCTTGTCGATCATCGAGCAAGTCAACCAAAGTCCATACTTTGTTCTCATACATGGATCCCATCTCAGATTTCATGGCCTCTAGCCATTTTGCGGAATCTGGGCTCATCATCGCTTCCTCATAGTTCGTAGGTTCATCATGGTCAAGTAACATGACTTCCAGAACAGGATTACCGTACCACTCTGGTGTGGATCTTACTCTGGTAGACCAACGAGGTTCAGTAGACACTTGATCTGAAGTTTCATGATCAATATCATTAGCTTCCTCACTAATTGGTGTATTTGTCACAGGAACTGATTTCTGTGATGAACTACTTTCCAATAAGGGAGCAGGTACCGTTACCTCATCAAGTTCTACTTTCCTCCCACTCACTTCTTTCGAGAGAAACTCCTTCTCTAGAAAGGATCCATTCTTAGCAACGAATGTCTTGCCTTCGGATCTGTGATAGAAGGTGTACCCAACAGTCTCTTTTGGGTATCCTATGAAGACACATTTCTCCGATTTGGGTTCGAGCTTATCTGGTTGAAGTTTCTTCACATAAGCATCGCAGCCCCAAACTTTAAGAAACGACAACTTTGGTTTCTTGCCAAACCACAGTTCATAAGGCGTCGTTTCAACGGATTTAGATGGTGCCCTATTTAATGTGAATGCAGCCATCTCTAAAGCATAACCCCAAAACGATAGCGGTAAATCAGTAAGAGACATCATAGATCGCACCATATCTAGTAAAGTACGATTACGACGTTCGGACACACCATTTCTTTGTGGTGTTCCAGGTGGCGTGAGTTGCGAAACTATTCCGCATTGTTTCAAATGTAAACCAAACTCGTAACTCAAATATTCTCCTCCATGATCAGATCGTAGAAACTTTATTTTCTTGTTACGATGATTTTCTACTTCACTCTGAAATTCTTTGAACTTTTCAAATGTTTCAGACTTGTGCTTCATTAAGTAGATATACCCATATCTGCTCAAATCATCTGTGAAGGTGAGAAAATAACGATATCCGCCACGAGCCTCAACATTCATCGGACCACATACATCTGTATGTATGATTTCCAACAAATCTGTTGCTCTCTCCATAGTACCGGAGAACGGTGTTTTAGTCATCTTGCCCATGAGGCACGGTTCGCAAGTACCAAGTGATTCATAATCAAGTGATTCCAAAAGTCCATCAGTATGGAGTTTCTTCATGCACTTTACACTGATATGACCTAAACGGCAGTGCCACAAATAAGTTGCACTATCATTATCAACTCTGCATCTTTTGGCTTCAACATTATGAATATGTGTATCACTACTATCGAGATTCAGTAAAAATAGACCACTCTTCAAGGGTGCATGACCATAAAAGATATTATTCATATAAATAGAACAACCATTATTCTCTGATTTAAATGAATAACCGTCTCGCATCAAACAAGATCCAGATATAATGTTCATGCTCAACGCTGGCACCAAATAACAATTATTCAGGTCTAAGACTAATCCCGAAGGTAGATGTAGAGGTAGCGTGCCGACCGCGATCACATCGACTTTGGAACCGTTTCCCACTCGCATCGTCACCTCGTCCTTGGCCAGTGCTCGCTTATTCCGTAGTCCCTGTTTCGAGTTGCAAATATTAGCAACAGAACCAGTATCAAATACCCAGGTGCTACTACGAGCTCTAGTTAGGTACACATCAATAACATGTATATCACATATACCTTTGTTCACTTTGCCATCCTTCTTATCCTCCAAATACTTGGGGCAGTTCCGCTTCCAGTGACCAGTCTGCTTGCAGTAGAAGCACTCAGTTTCAGGCTTAGGTCCAGACTTGGGTTTCTTCTCTTGAGCAGCAACTTGCTTGTTGTTCTTCTTGAAGTTCCCCTTCTTTTTCCCTTTGCCCTTTTTCTTGAAACTAGTGGTCTTGTTGACCATCAACACTTGATGCTCCTTCTTGATTTCTACCTCCGCAGCCTTTAGCATTGCGAAGAGCTCGGGAATAGTCTTGTTCATCCCTTGCATATTATAGTTCATCACAAAGCTCTTGTAGCTTGGTGGCAGTGATTGGAGAATTCTGTCAATGACGCTATCATCCGGAAGATTAACTCCCAGTTGAATCAAGTGATTATTATACCCAGACATTTTGAGTATATGCTCACTGACAGAACTATTCTCCTCCATCTTGCAGCTGTAGGACTTATTGGAGACTTCATATCTCTCAATCCGGGCATTTGCTTGAAATATTAACTTCAACTCCTGGAACATCTCATATGCTCCATGACGTTCAAAACATCGTTGAAGACCCGGTTCTAAGCCGTAAAGCATGGCACACTGAACTATAGAGTAGTCATCAGCTTTGCTCTACCAGACGTTCATAACATCTGGTGTTGCTCCTGCAGCAGGCCTGGCACCCAGCAGTGCTTCCAGGACGTAATTCTTCTGTGCAGCAATGAGGATAATCCTCAAGTTATGGACCCAGTCCGTGTAATTGCTACCATCATCTTTCAACTTTGCTTTCTCAAGGAACGCATTAAAATTCAACGGAACAACAGCACGAGCCATCTATCTACAACAAACATAGGCAAGCAAAATACTATCAGGTACTAAGTTCATGATAAATTTAAGTTCAATTAATCATATTACTTAAGAACTCCCACTTAGACAGACATCTCTCTAGTCATCTAAGTGATCATGTGATCCAAATCAACTAAACCATAACTGATCATCACGTGAGATGGAGTAGTTTTCAATGGTGAACATCTCTATGTTGATCATATCTACTATATGATTCACTCTCGACCTTTCGGTCTCCTTGTTCCGAGGCCATATCTGCATATGCTAGGCTCGTCAAGTTTAACCTGAGTATTCCGCGTGTGCAAAACTGGCTTGCACCCGTTGTAGATGGACGTAGAGCTTATCACACCCGATCATCACATGGTGTCTGGGCACGACGAACTTTGGCAACGGTGCATACTCAGGGAGAACACTTCTTGATAATTTTAGTGAGAGATCATCTTAAAATGCTACCGTCAATCAAAGCAAGATAAGATGCATAAAGGATAAACATCACATGCAATCAATATAAGTGATATGATATGGCCATCATCATCTTGTGCTTGTGATCTCCATCTCCGAAGCACCGTCGTGATCACCATCGTCACCGGTGCGACACCTTGATCACCATCGTAGCATCATTGTCGTTTACGCCATCTATTGCTTCTACGACTTGAAGGAAATATGCCCTAGAGGCAATAATAAAGTTATTATTTATTTCCTTATATCATGATAAATGTTTATTATTCATGCTAGAATTGTATTAACCGGAAACATAATACATGTGTGGATATATAGACAAACAGAGTGTCACTAGTATGCCTCTACTTGACTAGCTTGTTAATCAAAGATGGTTATGTTTCCTAAGCATGGACAAAGAGTTGTTATTTGATTAATGGGATCACATCATTAGTTGAATGATCTGATTGACATGACCCATTCCGTTAGCTTAGCACCCGATCGTTTAGTATGTTGCTATTGCTTTCTTCATGACTTATACATGTTCCTATAACTATGAGATTATGCAACTCCCGTTTACCGGAGGAACACTTTGTGTGCTACCAAACGTCACAACGTAACTGGGTGATTATAAAGGTGCTCTACAGGTGTCTCCAAAGGTACTTGTTGGGTTGGCGTATTTCGAGATTAGGATTTGTCACTCCGAATGTCGGAGAGGTATCTCTGGGCCCTCTCGGTAATGCACATCACTTAAGCCTTGCAAGCATTGCAACTAAAGAGTTAGTTGTGAGATGATGTATTACGGAAAAAGTAAAGAGACTTGCCGGTAACGAGATTGAACTAGGTATTGGATACCGACGATCGAATCTCGGGCAAGTAACATACCGATGGCAAAGGGAACAACGTATGTTGTTATGCGGTCTGACCGATAAAGATCTTCGTAGAATATGTAGGAACCAATATGGGCATCCAGGTCCCTCTATTGGTTATTGACCGGAGACGTGTCTCGGTCATGTCTACATTGTTCTTGAACCGTAGGGTCCGCACGCTTAAGGTTTCGATGACAGTTTTATTATGAGTTTATGAGTTTTGATGTACCGAAGGAGTTCGGAGTCCCGGATGAGATCGGGGACATGACGAGGAGTCTCGAAATGGTCGAGACGTAAAGATCGATATATTGGACGACTATATTCGGAGTTCGGAAAGGTTCCGAGTGATCCGGGTATTTATCAGAGTACCGGAGAGTTACGGGAATTCGCCGGGGAGAAGTATTGGGCCTTATTGGGACATACGGGAAAGAGAGAGGGGATGCCTAGGGAAGGCCGCGTGCCCCCCCATGGCCTAGTCCAAATTGGACTAGGGGGAGGGGCCACACCCCCTCCTTCCTTTCCTTCTCCCTTCCCCTTCCTTGTCTCCTACTCCTACTACTTGGAAGGTCTCCTAGCTAGTTGGACTAGGAAAGGGGGAATCCTACTCCCGGTGGGAGTAGGACTCCCCTAGGGCACGCCATAGAGAGGGCCGGCCCTCCCCCTCCTCCACTCCTTTCTATACGGGGGCAGGGGGCACCCCATGGACACACAAGTTGATCATCGTGATCGTTCCTTAGCCGTGTGCGGTGCCCCCCTCCACGATATTACACCTCGGTCATATTGTAGTAGTGCTTAGGCGAAGCCCTGCGATAGTTAAACATCAAGATCGTCACCACGCCGTCGTGCTGACGAAACTCCTCCCCGTACCTCTGCTGGATCGGAGTTCGGGGTGCGTCATCGAGCTGTACGTGTGTCAAGAACTCGGAGGTGCCGGAGTAACGGTGCTTGGATCGGTTGGACCGAGAATACGTAGGACTACTTCCTCTACGTTGCGTCAACGCTTCCGCTTCGGTCTACGAGGGTACGTAGACAACACTCTCCCCTCTCGTTGCTATGCATCACGATGATCTTGCGTGTGCGTAGGAAATTTTTTGAAATTACTACGTTCCCCAACAGTGGCATCCGAGCCAGGTTTTATGGTTTGATGTTATATGCACGAGTAGAACACAAGTGAGTTGTGGGCGATATAAGTCATACTGCTTACCAGCATGTCATACTTTGGTTCGGCGGTATTGTTGGATGAAGCGGCCCGGACCGACATTACGCGTACGCTTACGCGAGACTGGTTCTACCGCCGTGCTTTGCACACAGGTGGCTAGCGGGTGTCAGTTTCTCCAACTTTAGTTGAACCGAGTGTGTCTACGCCCGGTCCTTGCGAAGGTTAAAACAGCACCAACTTGACAAACTATCGTTGTGGTTTTGATGCGTAGGTAAGAACGGTTCTTGCTCAGCCCGTAGCAGCCACGTAAAATTTGCAACAACAAAGTAGAGGACGTCTAACTTGTTTTTGCAGGGCATGTTGTGATGTGATATGGTCAAGACGTGATAAGATATAAGTTGTTGTATGAGATGATCATGTTTTGTTGAAGTTATTGGCAACTGGCAGAAGCCCTATGGATGTCTCTTTGTTGCATAAGATGCAAGTGGCAAATAATTGCTTTACTTTATCGCTATACGATAGCAATAGTTGCAAGAGCAATAGTTGGTGAGACAACCATGTGATGACACATTGATATAGATCAAGATGATGAAGATCATGGTGTCGTGCCGGTGATGATAGAGATCATGACAGTACTTTGGAGATGGAGATCAAAGGTGCAAGATGATCATGGCCATATCATGTCACATATTTTGATTGCATATGATGTTTATCTATTATACATCTTATTCTTGCTTTGATTGACGGTAGCATTTTAAGATGATCTCTCACTAATTATCAAGAAGTGTTCTCCCTGAGTATGCACCGTTGCCAAAGTTCGTCGTGCCCAGACACCACGTGATGATCGGGTGTGATAAGCTCTACGTCCATCTAGAACGGGTGCAAGCCAGTTTTGCACACGCAGAATACTCAGGTTAAACTTGACGAGCCTAGCATATGCAGATATGGCCTCGGAACACGGAGAGCGAAAGGTCGAGCGTGAATCATATAGTAGATATGATCAACATAGTGATGTTCACCATTGAAAACTACTCCATCTCACGTGATGATCGGTTATGGTTTAGTTGATTTGGATCACGTGATCACTTAGATGACTAGAGAGATGTCTGTCTAAGTGGGAGTTCTTAAGTAATATGATTAATTAAACTTAAATTTATCATGAACTTAGTCCTAGTAGTATTTTGCAAATTATGTTGTAAGATCAATAGCTTGCGTTGTTGCTTTCATATGTTTATTTTGATATGTTCCTAGAGAAAATTGTGTTGAAAAATGTTAGTAGCAATGATGCGGATTGGATCCGCGATCTGAGGTTTATCCTCATTGCTGCACAGAAGAATTATGTCCTTAATGCACCGCTAGGTGACAGACCTATTGCAGAAGCAGATGCAGACGTTATGAATGTTTGGCTAGCTCAGTATGATGACTACTTGATAGTTTTGTGCACCATGCTTTATGGCTTAGAATCGGGACTTCAAAGACGTTTTGAACGTCATGGACCATGTGAGATGTTCCAAGAGTTGAAGTTAATATCTCAAGCAAATACCTGAGTTGAGAGATATGAAGTCTCCAACAAGTTCTATAGCTAAAAGATGGAGGAGAATCGCTCAACTAGTGAGCATGTGCTCAGATTGTCTGGGTACTACAATCGCTTGAATCAAGTGGGAGTTAATCTTGCAGATAAAATAGTGATTGATAGAATTCTCTAGTCACCATCACCAAGTTAGTAGAACTTCGTGATGAACTATAGTATGCAAGGGATGATGAAAATGATTCCCGAGTTTTTCATGATGATGAAATCGATGAAGGTAGAAATCAAGAAAGAACATCAAGTGTTGATGGTTAACAAGACCACTAGTTTCAAGAAAAGGGCAAAGGGATAGAAGGGAACTTCAAGAAGAACGGCAAGCAAGTTGCTGCTCAAGTGAAGAAGCCCAAGTCTGGACCTAAGCCTGAGACTAAGTGCTTCTACTGCAAAGGGACTGGTCACTGAAAGCAAAACTACCCCAAGTATTTGGCGGATAAGAAGGATGGCAAAGTGAACAAAGGTATTTTTGATATAAATGTTATTGATGTGTACTTTACTAGTGTTTATAGCAACCCCTCGGTATTTGGTACTGGTTCAGTTGCTAAGAGTAGTAACTCGAAACAGGAGTTGCAGAATAAACAGAAACTAGTTAAGGGTGAAGTGACGATGTGTGTTGAAAGTAGTTTCAAGATTGATATGATCATCATCGCACACTCCCTATACTTTCGGGATTAGTGTTGAACCTAAATAAATGTTATTTGGTGTTTGCGTTGAGCATGAATATGATTTGATCGTGTTTATTGCAATACGGTTATTCATTTAAGTAAGAGAATAAACTGTTGTTCTGTTTACATGAATAAAACCTTATATGGTTACACACCCAATGAAAATGGTTCATTGGATCTCGATCATAGTGATACACATATTCATAATATTGAAACCAAAAGATGCAAAGTTAATAATGATAGTGCAACTTATTTGTGGCACTGCCGTTTAGGTCATATTGGTGTAAAGTGCATGAAGAAACTCCATGCTGATGGGATTTTGGAATCACTTGATTATGAATCACTTGATGCTTGCGAACCGTGCCTTTTGGGCAAGATGACTAAAAACTCCGTTCTCCGGAACAATGGAACAAGCTACTGACTTATTGGAAATAATACATACCGATGTATGCGATCCAATGAGTGATTGATGCTCATGGCAAGTATCATTATTTTCTGACCTTCACAAGATGATTTGAGCAGATATGGGTATATCTACTTGATGAAACATAAGTCTGAAATAGTTGAAAGGTTCAAAGAATTTCAGAGTGAAGTGGAAAAATCATCGTAACAAAAAAAATAAAGTTTCTACGATCTGATCACGGAGACAAATATTTGAGTTACGAGTTTGGTCTTCAATTAAAACAATGTGGAATAGTTTCACAAATTCATGCCACCTGGAACACCACATCATAATGGTGTGTCCGAACGTCATAACCGTACTTTATTGGATATAGTACAAACTATGATGTTTCTTACCGATTTACCAATATCGTTTTGGGATCATGCATTAGAGACAACTGCATTCACGTTAAATAGGGCACCATCTAAATCCGTTGAGACGACACTATATGAACTATGGTTTAGCAAGAAACCAAAGTTGTTGTTTCTTAAAGTTTGGGGCTGCGATGCTTATGTGAAAAAAAATCATTCTGATAAGCTCAAACCCAAATCGGGGAAGTGCGTCTTCATAGAATACCCAAAGGAAATTGTTGGGTACACCTTCTATCACAGATCCGAAGGCAAAACATTCGTTGCTAATAAATGGATCCTTTCTAGAGAAGGAGTTTCTCTCGAAAGAAGTGAGTGGGAGGAAAGTAGAACTTGATGAGGTAACTGTACCTGTTCCATTATTGGAAAGTAGTTCATCACAGAAATCTGTTCTTGTGACTACTATACCAATTAGTAAGGAAGCTAATGATGATGATCATGTAACTTCAGATCAAGTTACTACCAAACCTCGTAGGTAAAACAGAGTGAGATCCGCACCAGAGTGGTACGGTAATCCTGTTCTGGAGGTCGTGTTACATGACCATGACAAACCTACAAACTATGAGGAAGCGATGATGAGCCCAGATTCCGCGAAATGGCTTGAGGCCATGAAATCTGAGATGAGATCCATGTATGAGAACAAAGTGTGGACTTTGGTGGAGTTGCCCGATGATCGGCAAGCCATAGAAAATAAATGGATCTTCAAGAGGAAGACGGACGCTGATAGTAGTGTTACTGTCTACAAAGCTAGACTTGTCGAAAAAGGTTTTTGACAAAGTTCAAGATGTTGAATACAATGAGATTTTCTCACTCGTATCGATGCTTAAAACTCTGTCTGAATCATGTTAGCAATTGCCACATTTTTGAAATCTGGCAAAAGGATGTCAAAACTGCATTTCTTAATGAATTTATTAAAGAAGAGTTGTATATGATGCAACCAGAAGGTTTTGTCAATCCTAAAGGTGCTAACAAAATGTGCAAGCTCCAGCGATCCATCTATGGACTGGTGCAAGCATCTCGGAGTTGGAATATACGCTTTGATAAGTTGATTAAAGCATATAGTTTATACAGACTTGCAGTGAAGCCTGTATTTACTAGAAAGTGAGTGGGAGCACTACAACGTTTCTGATAAGTATATGTGAATGACATATTGTAGATCGGAAATAATGTAGAATTATTCTGCAAAGCATAAAGGAGTGTTTGAAAGGAGTTTTTCAAAGAAAGACTTCGGTGAAGTTGCTTACATATTGAGCATCAAGATCTATAGAGATAGATCAAAACGCTTGATAAGTTTTTTCAATGAGTACATACCTTGACAAGATTTTGAAGTAGTTCAAAATGGAACAGTCAAAGAAAGAGTTCTTGCCTGTGTTACAAGGCGTGAAATTGAGTAAGACTCAAAACCCGACCACGGCAGAAGATAGAAAGAGAATGAAAGTCATTCCCTATGCCTTGGCCATAGGTTCTATAAAGTATGCCATGTTGTGTACCAGATCTATTGTATACCCTACACTGAGTTTGGCAAGGGAGTACAATAGTGATCTAGGACTAGATCACTGGACAGCGGTCAAAATTATCCTTAGTGGAACAAGGATATGTTTCTCGATTATGGAAGTGACAAAAGGTTCGTCGTAAAGGGTTACGTCGATGCAAGTTTTGCCACCGATCTGGATGACTTTAAGTCTCGATCTAGATACATATTGAAAGTGGGAGCAATTAGCTAGAGTAGCTCCGTGCAGAGCATTGTAGACATAAAAAAATTGCAAAATACATAACGGATCTGAATGTGAAAGACCCGCTGACTAAGATTCTCTCACAAGCAAAACATGATCACACCTTAGTACTCTTTGGGTGTTAATCACATAGCGATGTGAACTAGATTACTGAATCTAGTAAACCCTTTGGATGTTGGTCACATGGCGATGTGAACTATGGGTGTTAATCACATGATGATGTGAACTATCGATGTTAATCACATTGTGATGTGATCTAGATTATTGACTCTAGTGCAAGTGGGAGACTGAAGGAAATATGCCCTAGAGGCAATAATAAAGTTATTATTTATTTCCTTATATCATGATAAATGTTTATTATTCATGCTAGAATTGTATTAACCGGAAACATAATACATGTGTGAATATATAGACAAACAGAGTGTCACTAGTATGCCTCTACTTGACTAGCTTGTTAATCAAAGATGGTTATGTTTCCTAACCATGGACAAAGAGTTGTTATTTGATTAACAGGATCACATCATTAGTTGAATGATCTGATTGACATGACCCATTCCGTTAGCTTAGCACCCGATCGTTTAGTATGTTGCTATTGCTTTCTTCATGACTTATACATGTTCCTATAACTATGAGATTATGCAACTCCCGTTTACCGGAGGAACACTTTGTGTGCTACCAAACGTCACAACGTAACTGGGTGATTATAAAGGTGCTCTACAGGTGTCTCCAAAGGTACTTGTTGGGTTGGCATATTTCGAGATTAGGACTTGTCACTCCGAATGTCGGAGAGGTATCGCTGGGCCCTCTCGGTAATGCACATCACTTAAGCCTTCCAAGCATTGCAACTAAAGAGTTAGTTGCAAGATGATGTATTACGGAACGAGTAAAGAGACTTGCCGGTAACGAGATTGAACTAGGTATTGGATACCGACGATCGAATCTCGGGCAAGTAACATACCGATGACAAAGGGAACAACGTATGTTGTTATGCGGTCTGACCGATAAAGATCTTCGTAGAATATGTAGGAACCAATATGGGCATCCAGGTCCCGCTATTGGTTATTGACTGGAGACGTGTCTCGGTCATGTCTACATTGTTCTCGAACCGTAGGGTCCGCACGCTTAAGGTTTCGATGACAGTTTTATTATGAGTTTATGAGTTTTGATGTACTGAAGGAGTTCGGAGTCCCGGATGAGATCGGGGACATGACGAGGAGTCTCGAAATGGTTGAGACGTAAAGATCGATATATTGGACGAATATATTCGGAGTTCGGAAAGGTTCCGAGTGATTCGGGTATTTATCGGAGTACTGGAGAGTTACGGGAATTCGACGGGGAGAAGTATTGGGCCTTATTGGGCCATACGGGAAAGAGAGAGGGGATGCCTAGGGAAGGCCGCCCCCCCCCCCCCATGGCCTAGTCCGAATTGGACTAGGGGGAGGGGCCGCACCCCTCCTTCCTTCCCTTCTCCCTTCCCCTTCCTTGTCTCCTACTCCTACTACTTGGAAGGTCTCCTAGTTGGACTAGGAAAGGGGGAATCCTACTCCCGGTGGGAGTAGGACTCCCCTAGGGCACGCCATAGAGAGGGCCGGCCCTCCCCCTCCTCCACTCCTTTATATACGGGGGCAGGGGGCACCCCATGGACACACAAGTTGATCATCGTGATCGTTCCTTAGCCGTGTGCGGTGCCCCCCTCCACGATATTACACCTCGGTCATATTGTAGCAGTGCTTAGGCGAAGCCCTGCGACAGTTGAACATCAAGATCGTCACCACGCCGTCGTGCTGACGAAACTCCTCCCCGTACCTCTGCTGGATCGGAGTTCGGGGTGCGTCATCGAGTTGTACGTGTGTCAAGAACTCGGAGGTGCCGAAGTAACGGTGCTTGGATCGGTTGGACCGGGAAGATGTACGACTACTTCCTCTACGTTGCGTCAATGCTTCCGCTTCGGTCTACGAGGGTACGTAGACAACACTCTCCCCTCTCGTTGCTATGCATCACCATGATCTTGCGTGTGCGTAGGAAAATTTTTGAAATTACTATGTTCCCCAACACGACTATCGCTACCGCTTAGTGATAAAGTAAAGCAATTACAGGGCGTTTGCATTTCATACAATAAAGCGACAACCATATGGCTCCTGCCAGTTGCCGATAACTTCGGTTACAAAACATGACCATCTCATACAATAAAATATAGCATCACGTCTTGGCCATACCACATCACAACATGCCCTGCAAAAACAAGTTAGACGTCCTCTACTTTGTTGTTGCAAGTTTTACGTGGCTGCTACGGGCTTAAGCAAGAACAAATCTCACCTACGCATCAAAACCGCAACGATAGTTTGTCAAGTTGATGATGTTTTAACCTTCGCAAGGACCGGGCGTAGCCACACTTGGTTCAACTAAAGCTGGAGAAACTGACACCCGCTAGTCACCTGTGTGCAAAGCACGACGGTAAAACCAGTCTCGCGTAAGCGTACGCGTAATGTCGGTCCGGGCCGCTTCATCCAACAATACCGCCGAACCAAAGAATGACATGCTGGTAAGCAGTATGACTTATATCGCCCACAACTCACTTGTGTTCTACTCGTGCATATAACATCAAACCATAAAACCTAGGCTCGGATGCCACTGTTGGGTAACGCAGTAATTTCAAAAACTTTCCTACGCACAAGCAAGATCATGGTGATGGCATAGCAACGAGAGGGGAGAGTGGTGTCTACGTACCCTCGTAGACTGTTAAGCGGAAGTGTTATGACAACGCGGTTGATGTAGTCGTACGTCTTCACGAATCGACCGATCCAAGCACCGAACGTATGGCACCTCCGTGTTCAGCACACGTCCAGCTCGATGACGTCCACCGGGCTCCAATCCAGCGAAGCGTCGGGGATGAGTTCCGTCAGCACGACGGTGTGGTGACGATGATGATGTTCTACCGGCGCAGGGCTTCGCCTAAACTCCGCGACGATATGACCGAGGTGGAATATGGTGGAGGGGGGCACCGCACACGGCTAAGGAACGATCCGTAGATCAACTTCTGTGTCTATGGGGTGCCCCCCCCCCCCCCCCGCCCCCGTATATAAAGGAGCAAGGGGGGAGGCCGGCTGGCCCTTGGGGCGCGCCAAGGAGGGGGGGAGTCCTCCTCCTAGTGGGAGTAGGACTCCCCTTTCCTAGTCCAACTAGGAAGGAGGAAGGGGGAGGGAAAGAGGGGGAGAGGGAGAGGGAAAGAGGGGCCGCGCCCCCCTCCCCTAGTCCAATTCGGACTCCCCTTGTGAGGGGGCACGCCACCTCCTGGGCTGCTGCCCTCTCTCTCCCCTCAGGCCCACTAAGGCCCAATACTTCCCCGGGGGGTTCCGGTAACCCCTCCGGCACTCCGGTTTTCTCCGAAATCCCCCGGAACACTTCTGGTGTCCGAATATAGTCATCCAATATATCAATCTTTATGTCTCGACCATTTCGAGACTCCTCGTCATGTCCGTGATCACATCCGGGACTCCGAACAAACTTTGGTACATCAAAACTTATAAACTCATAATAAAACTGTCATCGTAATGTTAAGCGTGCGGACCCTACGAGTTTGAGAACTATGTAGACATGAACTAGAACTATTCTCGGTCAATAACCAATAGCAGAACCTGGATGTTCATATTGGTTCCTACATATTCTACGAAGATCTTTATCGGTCAAACCGCATAACAACATACGTTGTTCCCTTTGTCATCGGTATGTTACTTGCCCGAGATTCGATCGTCGGTATCCAATACCTAGTTCAATCTCGTTACCGCCAAGTCTCTTTACTCATTCCGTAATACATCATATCATAACTAACTCATTAGTTACAATGCTTGCAAGGCTTAGGTGATGATTATTACCGAGAGGGCCCAGAGATACCTCTCCGACAATCGGAGTGACAAAACCTAATCTCGAATTATGCCAACTCAACATGTACCTTTGGAGACACCTGTAGAGCACCTTTATAATCACCCAGTTACGTTGTGACGTTTGGTAGCACACAAAGTGTTCCTCCGGTAAACAGGAGTTGCACAATCTCATAGTTGCAGGAACTTTGTATAAGTCATGAAGAAAGCAATAGCAACATACTAAACGATCAAGTGCTAAGCTAACGGAATGGGTCAAGTCAATCACATCATTCTTCTAATGATGTGATCTCATTAATCAAATGACAACACATGCCTATGGTTAGGAAACATAACCATCTTTGATCAATGAGCTAGTTCAAGTAGAGGCATACTAGTGACACTATGTTTGTCTATGTATTCACACATGTATCATGTTTCCGGTTAATACAATTCTAGCATGAATAATAAACATTTATCATGATATGAGGAAATAAATAATAACTTTATTATTGCCTCTAGGGCATATTTCCTTCACCAGCTAGATCATCCATGTCACCCCTAAACCTCTTCTTTCTTCTTCTTCCCTTTGTAGGCACCATGAGTTCGGGATCAGGGACGATGTGTGGCCCATCTTACTCAAGCCACTATGATTGATCGAGAAGGTGATGAAACCTAGGAGCCCATGTCAACCTCATTTGTCCAATGTGAACTAGTCCAACCGCACGGTGGTACCACCGGATACGTTTAAGTTTCTGAACCTTGCGGCGGTCATCACATGCAAACAAGGCGAATGATACATGTGAGGTCTCTCACACTGACACCACCGGTTCTTGAGGTGCACCTCGTACGCAACTCCACCGTATGTCACGTTGTCCCTTGTTGTGCCACCCGGCTCATCGACTTGGTAGATTTGTTCTTTTTCATTGAAACTAATGATTTGTTGACGCGAGGACTTGCATGCTTGATGCTTCAACCAATTCTCAACTTTGAAGGGAAACTTCATCTTTTCACCTATCCATTTGGCGGTTACTTCGGAATGCCTCAGAAAATACTCGTTGAGCTTGAACAAAGTATATTTCACTATTGTAGGCACCGGCAAGGAACGGACACCCTTGAGCACATTGTTGAAGCATTCCACCATGTTACTTGTCATGTCTCCGTATCTGAAACCTCCTTCGTCATGAGCACGTGACCACTTAGGCTTCTCTGGAAGATGCCTTGTCAAGAATTCTCTCCCTCCTTTGTTCTTCTCCAATGCCTTAAATAGTTTATCATAGCATCTTTGGAATGTTTCGGTGTTGAATGCCACACAAACATGGGTAAGATCCATGCAAAACTCATTACTCTTGCATGCCCAGTAAAAGGTTGCCACAAAGTGCCTCATGCACCAACAGTGTTGGAGCTTTTGATAGCCTGGAATGTCAACTTCTATTTCTTTGAGAATCCCATGATGGAGATCCAATATGATGCACACCTCTCTTGTGGGGCAAATCACCTTCGTCCTCACATGACCCATAAACCACTCCTAGTTGTCATCGTGCTCGGAAGACACCAATGCAAATGCCACTGACAACAAGTTGTCATTGTACGATTGGGACATTGCCACCATCAACGTGCCTTTGTAATTGCTGGTCAAGAACATGCCATCAATTGACAAGACGGGGCGGCAATGCCTAAATGCCTCGATGCATTTCCCAAAGCTCTAAAAATCTCGATGAAACACTCCCTCAATTGACTCGACCCTGTGGCGCATGTCTGGGTTCCGATGAGCAATGGCTCCCAACATTCTCGGAAGAATATTGTACGAAGCGACATAATGACCATGCAACATCCTTATAGCGTTTACCTTGGCCATCCACACCTTTCCATACTTGACCTCGTACCCGTATCGTTCGAAGACCGAACTCATGAGGAACTTCACCTTCACGGTCGGATCGTCGGATATCTCATTCAACAATTTGTAGCCTAGATACTCGGACGTGAGTTGGCGGTGTCCCTAGCTTCGGTACGCTTTGTCCGGCGGTATGCACTCGTGGTTGGCCACACAACTCTTCAACTCCCATTGCCCGGCTTCGTTGATCTTTCTTCCATGGACCTTCCATGGGCAACCTTCTTTGTCACATTTGATGGTGTAGCGCACATTTTGATTCGAATGACCAACAATGTACGTCCTATGGTTTCGAATGGTGTAGTCACTCAACCAATATTGAACTCTTGCAAACAACCAAACTTAATTCCTTTCTTCAAATGAGCATTCTCGTCATCACCCGTGGCCTTGGATGAGCCATCCTCAGGCAAGTTGATGGTTTGACCAAACCTCATGCCACCATCAACAACGGCCTTGTCGGCAAGACTAAGATCACGAAACAAAGAGGGTCCTCTTTCCTTGCCATTAACCTTCTTGTAGACTTGATTTTCTTGCGTCGTGAATCTATCCTCGTCCAATTCTTCCGTCGGACCTTCGACATCTGACTCATACCTACACATATGGCTATAAGGGAGGTTACAGTCCATGTCCTGTTAATGCACAATGACATCCAAGTCACCAATGGGATTGTAATGAATCTCTTCTCGTTCCGCATACACATCATCTTGAGAAATATCTCATCAACATGAGCAATGGCATCTTCATCAACATGAACAATGGCATGTTCATCAACATGAGCAATGGCCTCATCTGCAACATGATCAAAATCATGTATTTGGGAGGACACATTATGGTGGAGGACACATTCCAATGCAATTGAGAGGTGATGGGAACACTCTTTAATCGGGACTTCACTCCCGCTCCCACATCATACCTCCCAATAAGCTTCACCTCATCACTTGGGTTAATCCAATTGAGGAAACTTCTCACTTTCACGACAATATCATCATAGCTCAGGCTTGTGTCAAAAATAATGGCCTCCCCCCTTCGTCAGCATTTCATTCATAAAAGCCACCTTGTCCAAATAATGCACATTGACTAGTTTATCCATCTAAATGTTGGGGAACGTTGCATGGGAAACAAAAATATTCCTATGCTCAACAAGATCCAATCTAGGAGATGACCATCTACGAGAGGAGAGATTGCATCTACATACCCTTATAGATCGCTAAGCGGAAGCGTTAAGAAACACGGTTGATGTAGTCGAACGTCTTCATGATCCAATCACGATCCATCCCGCGAAGTCCCGATCCAAGTGCCGAACGGACGACACCTCCACGTTCAACACACATACGGCTTGATGACGCCTACACCTCCTCGATCCAGCGAGCGATGGTGAAGTAGTAGCTCGAGTCCTTCGGCAGCACGACGGCGTGGTGGCGGTGGTGGTGGCGGAATCTTAGTAGAGCTTCGCTAAGCGCTACGGAGAGGAAGATGGATGCGAGGGAGAAGAGAGGTAGCACCGTGGCATGGATATGTGCTCTTGAGGTGCGGCTGCCCTCTCTCTACCTCTCTATATATAGGGGAAGGGAGGAGGGGGTTGTGCCCCTAGAGGGGCGGCGGCCAGGGCAGATGGGATCTCCCCTAGGGTGACTTACCCCCCAAGCCGGGAGGTGGGAAGCCCTAGGGGACGTCCCCAACCCTCCTAGTTACGTGAGATGGGGTGAGGGGGCGCTCAGCCCCTTAGTGGGCTGGTTTGCCCCCTCCCCTTGGCCCATAGGGCCCCCAACACTTGTCGGGGCCCCCCGAAACCCCTTTCGGTGACGCTGGTCATCACCCGGTACCCCCAGAACAATCTTGACTCCAATACCTTTCGTCCAATATATTGATATTCACCTCCGAACCATTCCGGAGTTCCTCATCATGTCCGGGATCTCATCCAGGAGTCCGAACAACCTTCGGTAACCACCATAATGACTCAACTATACTTATATCATCACCAAACATTAAGTGTGTAGACCCCGCGGGTTCGAGAACTATGCAGACATGACCGAGACACCTCTCCAGTCAATAACCAATAGCGGGACCTGGATTCCCATATTGGTTCCCACATATTCTACGAAGATATTATCGGTTGAACCTCGATGTCAATGATTCAGCTAATCCTGTATGTAGTTCCCTTTGTCTATCGGTATGTTACTTGCCTGAGATTTGATCGTCAGTATCTCCATACCTAGTTCAATCTCGTTGCCGACAAGTCTCTTTACTCGTTCCGTAATACAAGATCATGTGACTAACTCATTGGTCACATTTCTTGCAAGCTTATTGTGATGTTGTATTACCGAGTCGGCCTTGAGATACCTCTCCGTCATACGGTGTGACAAATCCCAGTCCTGATCCATGCCAACTCAACAGACACCCTCGAAGATACCTGTAGAGCACCTTTATAGTCACCCAGTTACGTTGCGACGTTTGTTACACACAAGGCACTCCTCCGGTGTCAGTGAGTTGCATGATCTCATGGTCATAGGAACATATACTTGACATGCAGAAAAACGATAGCAATAAACTTGATACGATCATATGCTACGTTCATATTTTGGGTCTTGTCCATCACATCATTCTCCTAATGATGTGATCCCATTATCAAATGACAACTCATGTCATGGCTAGGAAACCATAGCCATCTTTGATAATGAGCTAGTCTGGTAGAGGCTTACTAGGGACATGCTGTCACTACAAAAAAAAACACACATGACATTTTGGGACGAACAAATTTTTTCTGTCATACTTACGACACTTCTATGATGATAATTGTGACAAAACCCGGTATCATCATAGATGTGGTGGGCTCCTACTTCTATGACAAAAAATCATGACAGAAAATGGGCTTTTCGTCCTGGGCGCGCCGGAGACGCAGCTGCATGACATTCTTTGGGCCGTCCATGATGGGAAAAACCGTGGTAGAAGCGAGGGCGAGGAAAATTTCAGGGAGTTCCCGGTTATGGTGGGTGGTCGGGGGCCGAGCGATGCATGTTTCTCTCGTACACATACGTACGTGTGTGCGAGGCGTTGGGCTCTAACTGAACCCGAGCGAGGCGTTGGGCTCTAACTGAACCCGAGTGATTCCTTCGCTACTGCTGCTAACTGAAGCCGATCGAACCCTGCTGCCTCCTTCCCTTGATGAATAGTGAGCTTTGTTGGGGGGGGTGGATGAACAGTTCCCGGTGGGGGTGGATGAACATGACCCCGTGGTGTTGCCTCTGGATGAACAGGACCCTGATCGAGCCGGTTGGGGTGGATGAACAGGACCCCGTGGAGGGCTGGATGAACAGGACGACCCCGTGGAGGGCTGGTTGAACAGTAGCCGGTGGAGGGCTGGATGAACAGTAGCCCGTGGAGAGGGCTGGTTGAACAGTAGCCGGTGGAGTAGCGCGCGGTGGAGGCTGGATGAACAGGAGCTCGTGGATGAACAGTCGCAGGTGGAGGCTGGAGGAGGTCGACGGTGGATGAACAGTAGCACGTGGAGGCTGGAGGAGGTCGACGGTGGAGATGAACAGTATCCCGTGGAGTCCCGTTTTGCGGTACGCCACACCCCTCCCGATGAACAGGACCCCCATTTCGACCGTAGCGCTCCAACACAAGTTCGTTTCCTCTGTTTTGCGGTACGCCACACCCCTCCCGATCAACAGGACCCCGTTTCGACAGTAGGAGGTCCAACAGAAGTCTGTTTCCTCCATTTTGCGGTATGCCAGACCCCTCCCGATGAACAGGATCCCGTTTCGACCGTGGCCGGTCGAACACAAGGTCGTTTCCTCTGTTCTGCGGTACGCCAGGCCTCGTTTCCATCGGCTATTCCGTCCAAGCTGGTTGGCTCCCACGCGTTCCATTGCCTCCCGATGAACACGACACATTCTGTTGCCTCCCCATGAACACGATGATGATGCATTTTCTCCGTTTTGACCCAGCCATGTACACGAGCCCTGGCCATACCTATGCGCGAGTAGGCGTTCGAGACCCCGCCCGTATGTACGTATGTGGCCGTATTTACTTTCTTGCACCCTGGCCTCTGTACGTACGTGTACATGCTACGTGCGCGTCTACATCGACCAGTATGTATGTACACATCCGCGACCAGAATGACAACGCTACGTTTGCTTCGACCAGGTGGGTCCCGACTATCAGGCACTTCCCTGCGTGCGAAGATGTAGCTGGTGGGTCCCAGCAGTCAGGGGGGCGAATCATTTTTTTGCCCGTAATATGGACGCACTTCCTTGCGTGCGAAGATGTAGCTGGTGGGTACTAGCAGTCAGGGGGGAAAGTTTTTTTCACAAAATACGGTGGCCCGTCCGGTGGGTCCCTGCTGTCAGGTGGCAGAATAATTATTTTGCATGTAATAAGGAGGCACTTCCTTGTGGCCGCCGTGGACCCAGCTGTCAGCCTCTCCACATACAGTACTCTTCCGATGGAAGTTGTTCCTTGACCATGTTGACCACACCACGCCGAGAGCACTAGGGCGGTGGACGAGGATGAGGCCTAGGAAGGGGACAGTGCAGAGCCGGGGAAGACGCGGTAGTGCAAGCCCGCGCGGAGAGGAGTACGAGGGTTCACTGGTTCGGCTGCGGTGTGAGGCTGCCATTGCCGCACGGCCTGGCCAGCGGTGGGAATAGTAGGTGGCGGTGAGGCCTCCGTGGCAGCACAGCCGGCCACGGGAGGCAGGAGCATGCGGCACGACTGGCGCTGCTTTGGGCGGCTGGAGCAAGAAGACCAGAGGTTGAAGAAGCACTACGGCCGTTGGATGGACAACTTACTGTCACTGGAGCTAGAATCGTTCATATTGACTAAGTTGACAAAGCCCTCCATCCCTGTCAACTTAGTAGGCCCACAAGTCAGCCTCCCACCAAGGTGGGACCCAGCTAGCAGGGGTAGTATTCATTTTTTTGTGCGTAATAAGGAGGCACTTCCGGTAGGTCCGAGCTGACAGTGGGGGGAATGTTTTTTCGTGAAATACAGAGGCCCTTCTGGTGGGTCCCAGCTGTCAGGTGGAGTAATCATTATGTTGCGCGTAATAAGGAGGCATTTCCTTGTGTGGGCCCCTACTGTCAGCCTCTTCCGATGGCTGTTGTTTGTTAACCATGTTGACCTCGCCGCGCCGAGAGCACAAATGCGGTGGACGAGGGCGAGGCCCGGGAAGGGAACCACCCGGAGCTGGCGAAGCCACCGCAGCGGATGCCCACGCTAAGGGGAGTACGAGCGCTGACTGGTTGGCTGCGGGGTGAGGCTGACATCATCGGAAAATAACAGGATGTGTGGGTGGGTAGAGGGATGACCTGGCGGTAGCACAGCCAGCCACGGGAGGAGGGAGCAGGCACTCCCGCCGACGCTAGTTTGGACGGCTGGAGCAGGAAGATCAGAGATTGAAGAAACATGGCGGCCATTGGATGGACATCCAACAGTCACTGCTCTATGTTGACTAAGTTGACAAAGCCTTGCGTACACGTCAAAAAAATGTAGGACAGCGTCCTCGTCAACCTAGTAGGCCCAGAAGTCAGCCTCCAAATATGTGGATAACAGCATACAACCCATTAGCCATTATTTTCAATAATTTATAGCCCATTTGCTAATTCTTAAGGATATTTGAAGCCCATATTCTTTTTATTAGCGTTACAGACAATATTTTCTGGGCACTGCTAAAAAATTCAACGAAATTTTGCATATTTCAATGGGGTCTGAACTCTTTTAATCACGAAATTCCAAGTCACGTTAAAAATAATTTTAAAAAAATTATATCAAAATAAAATTCAATAAACAATTCTTCACAAAAAAATGAATGAAATTTATAATCTTAACTAGCAAGATGCCCGTTCGTTGCACAGAACATGAAGATGCATTTGTATGAGTAGTTTATCTTGTGGGAGAAAACATGGTATTTTAATGTAATTGCCAGTTGGCTTTGGTTTTTATAAGAGTAGAGAGTAGAGAAATCCTGAAAAAAAAGATATTTTAATGCAATTGCTGGTTGGCTTTGGTTTAAAAATTTACAACCCATTTCTTACAACTTATAGCCCATTTTCCGGGGAAGCCCATTTCTTACTACTTACATCTCTCCTCGTCTTGAAAGATTTGCAGCCCAGCAGGGCTGAGAAAAGCAAGTAGGCCTCGGTTTTAGTATTCTCCAAAAAAAGAACTGGGCTAGCCATTTTCAGAAATAAAAAATATATCAACTGGGATCGTGATGTGCTTAAATAAAAGCGTAAGCGTGGGCTAGACGGCCCACAGCCCCCGCACAGCGCGCAGTTGAGCTCCATCTCTGAAACTAAAAAACAACTGGGCGAGCTGCTAGGTCCCTAGTGTTATCCACTCATTGTGTAATTTTCTTGTTTATTGACTACATTGACAATGGCGTGGGACCTAGTTGTCAAACGATTAGGAGGAAGTATTTTTTTTGGCTTGTAATAATGAGGCACTTGCTTGCGAAATGCAATGACCCTGGTGGGTCCCTACTGTCAGCCTCTCCACATACAGTCATCTCCTGATTCCTCTTGGTTGTTGACCATGTTGACAACGCCAGACGGTGGCGGGCACAGCGAGCGAACCAAGGCGGAGAACGACGGCAAGGCCTTGGACGGGAACGAACAACAGCCGTGGAAGATGCGGCAGTGTAGTGGCAGGTGGTGGGGAGTACGAGGGAAACAACATGCAACTCAAGCTTACAAATGGTACAAAAAGCCAAAGGATTAATTGTTCATCAAATTTTTAGACAAAACCCAGATTGAACATGCCAGTAACATCTAACCCAACCACTCTTTTTTGCAGTCACAAACAAATGGATCAGTCTGATCCATAAAATCAACATCCCATGTAAAAAAAATTATTTCAGGATGACTACAACTTGTTGTAAATAGAAGCCGAGCACGTTTAGAAGCCCATTTGTCCACCTGAAACTTATTTTTTTGCTGTTCGACGTGTCCGTCCGTGAGAAATCTCTTGCGGTAAAAATTAAGCCTCATGGACAATAGTAACCTCGCATTCAACAGGAAGAATGTGACAAAGCTTCTTTTTGCCTGGTTGGATGCATATCCTTCCATCGTTATTGTCCTCAAACGAATGTCATGAGAACTAAGAAAATCCTGGTTCTTATTACGCCACCGATTGGTTATATTTTTTGCTCCATGTGGTTGTGCCTAAGTAGACATGAAGATTGAAAACAGTTAAGGTCTAAAAAAAGAGTATTTCGAAAAAACAACAACTGAACAGTTAATTCTAGTACAATATATACAGGCTTTCAATGTGCATGAAATCATCACCTCTATATATAAATTCTCCAGAGATCGAAAGCATCGCAGCAAGCCAATAATTATGTTCATATCAAAACTAAACATTTCGATATATAAGATCTTGACAGAATCCAGCAGCATTGATAGGCTATCAATGGACGAACTCTTCATTGAGCATATAACATAATATCAGTACCCAAAGTGTACTCCAAGATGATATAAAACTTATGCGCACAAATGAAAAATGCAGCTTATGATTACAAATGTGTAGATGATAATATACGGTACCTGAAAAAGTGAGGAGCCAAACACCAACTCCTTGTGATCATTAAACGGGCCACGAATTACACCCAAGGTCTCCAGTTTGGGCGCAGAGACGATAGTTATTTGTGAAGGTTTATAACAATTATCAAGGAGCAACCTTTGAAGTGAAGGGGCATCTTCGATGATGAGCTGCTGTCCTTCAAAATAAATTCCAATGCTTTTAAGGTGGGGCAACTTTATTTGGAGACAACTGATACAGATTTCTATTCCCAAAACAATCAACAAGCGTTCCAGGGCAGGGCAACTGGACTGGATGATGTTGTGCACTGAGGCCTCCGATAGATAAACCACCACAAGCGGAAAAAAATTAGCAGTGGGAGCCGAAGCATTTGTACCAGATCGTCTGGTAGATGGCACCGAGCTAAGGTGGCGGTGTGGAGAGAGGAGGAAAACCGCGAGATGGACAATGGTGGTGTGGGCATGAATTCTTGGTGTGTTCGTGGTATGAAACTTTTGTGGTAATGGTACAACTCAAACTACTGGAGTTTTCCGAATTCAGGGGATGTCAGCCAAGCGTCCACCGTGCCGGGTATGGACAACAGGTAGCGTGTCGGGATGTAGAGGCATTGAACGGGGCCCTACTGGTGAGAGGAGACAGGCTTTGAGGAGATCAAATTTAGGAAGGACAGATATTTGACGACAGTCGAGATTGAGGGGCGCGGTGCGCCATAGAGGGCGCCACCGAGTTGAGAGGACTTGTGTGCGGCAGCAATCCTTGGTAGGGAGAAGCGAGATGATATCCTCAAGGATGACGTCCAGGAGATCGCTGATACGGTCCATCGGAGATTCTACCAGTTCCTCAGACCCGGGTGGGGGGTGGGCTCGCCGCTTCTCCCCGCGCTACCGGGTGCGGGATCTTCAACCGGCATCGTCGCTGGCGGGAGCCTCATCTTCTAGGTACTGGGGCCAGCCGACTCCATTTTCCTTGTGGGCGTCGTGCCGAGCTCACGGTTTTGAGAAGAGTAGGTAGAGACGAGCCTAGTGGCAGTGCGAGTGGGGAAGAAGGAGGGCTGGGGATTTCTGTAGGAGTGGAAGAAGAGGAGCAGGCATTTTCTGTACGAGTAAGGAAGAAGGTGAGCGGGGGTTTTCTGGACGAGTGAGGAAGATTGGGGATCCGGGGGAATTGGAGGGAGACGGAAGCGGGAGAGCGAGCTATTCGTGTTTATAAGGCCCGCATTACGTACTCGCTTTTTCCCAAGAATCACTCTCTTCTTTTGCGTTGATGCATTGGAGCTGGCGCATGGACTTGGCTGACTGGCCATGCATGCAGGATCCATGTGCCCGCCAGCCACTGCATGCACCTGGTTTGTTACTAGGCCTATTTAATAGGGTGGTTATGGAGTAAATTAAGGAGATTTATTTTCTCTGTGTGCATCTTCTTGGTCTTAGCAATTGGCTCATGGGCCTAATAAACCCGGACGGAGGGAGTATAAGTGGAAGCGAGGAGGAAGGAGGGTTTTTCTGGGATCACTCCCTCTTCAAGAAATATGGGCTTCTCCTCGCAAAAAACAAAAACAAATGGGCTTTAAGATGGATAGGCTTTTGTATCGGCCCAGTCGGTTCGTCGTTTTCGTACTGGAGGGCCTTGTGCTAGAGGCAGCCCGAGACACTCTCCAGCTTATTTCCCATTCGAAAGAAAAAAAAAAGAGACGCCTCCAGCTTATGGCTACTCATCGGTAACCTTTTTCAACTTGGCATCCACCAAATTAGAGGATGCGGTACTGGATGCAGACACTCACATTAAACTAAGCTTCAGAATATACGGTATGCATACTAACATTCAGAAGAACAAAACTTCAGCATGTTTATGCATCTCAATAATTTACCATACTATAACCAGTACAAAGTTGTGAGAAGGTGTGGAAATAAAGAAAATTGGTCGATGCTTCTCTGAGCAAAGGGCCTCCCTATGCACACATTAATTTCCTAGGCATTCTTGTTTCTTCTCAATGTTGCGAGCACTTTGAGCATGTTGGAAACTCCACAGCTAGCTAGCTGCCTCATCCTGCAATTGATGCTAACACATTTGCAGCAAACACATGAGGCAATAGAGATGACTCAACATGAGTCTGTATTGTGCAGTTCCCCTGAAATCATCTTCATTGTCCTGAATCTGAAAAGATAGGAAAATAATAGCTATATTTAAACGGTGTTGCAAAACAGTAGCACATATCAATAGCTTGGCATGACAAAACACGATCATCTGGACGAAGGGGATACTTACCTACCTGAGGAAGATTATATATAATTTCATAAGTCCTTGGTTGATTTCCACCTTCGGCTGCTGTGGCACCCCGGCTCAGAGAAAACCGGAACGTCCCATATTCCAGCCCAGCGATCGAGGAGAAGTCTTCTGGAATACGGCACTGCTTAGCATAGAACAAACCAGCTTTCTATTATTACACGAATATGAATACAAGGTCTCCGATATTACAATGAGTAACATCGGTATGGCGGTACAATGGTTACATCGGCACGGCGACACTACGCGATCCTCAATTGCTCTATGCAAGCAGCAGAACAACATGATGCGGTGAAAGAACTCTAGCAGCGGAACAACGACGACGGTGGTGAACTCCACTCCGCGGGGACTAGCTGGAACGCTTATCCTAGCTCGCAAATAAGGACTCCACGGCAACCAAGAAATCAAATCCGGAATAACCTGCAAACTGGCATGACACGCCAGGTCAGTACATTGAATGTACTTGCAAGCTCACAATAACTAGAAGCATTCAAGACAGGTAACAGCATGGCAATTACAGTTTAAACATGAATTAACGTGATATCATCAGAATAACATGGCATGACCAACGTAAACATGATACAGCTAACACAACATGAACATATTAATCCGATAATACTAGCATGCAACATGATGACATTATATGCACCACTTATTCTGCTCGGGTTACTTCGTAACCAACACATGCATCACTTACCAACCTCGGACATCACATGATCATCTCAGGTTGAAATCAAGCTTGGCATAAACAATATCGTAGTAATCAGTAAATGACCACAAGGAGCTTGATCTTTACCCACGACTCTCGCACAACATCACGAATATACAACAACTCGGTATCCTCGATACCACCATGATCTTTACGGCGATCACCACCCAACAAACACTTGGCCCGTGATCCTTACGGCGATCACAACCCACTTATCTCACTGTTATTAAGCACATTATTCTTATTACTGTTGACTCATGGTGTGACCTACTTTCGACCTGGGCCCTTATCCATGGGCGCGGCTATCGATAGATTTAATATACACTCTGCAGAGATTAGTACACTGTACCCACACTACGGAACCCATGGCCTCGCACTCCCATTCGGGTGGACCAACGGCATTCTGACAAAACCATCCTACTGCCATGACACTCTCCCGGCCACTCCGACTCACTCCCCACTAGGCTAAGTCATGGGTGGCCCCGTGTCTACCTCCAGACAAAACGACCACCGTCGTGGCCCGTCCCACTCTGGGACCCGGATCCAAAAACTAACTCAACAACGGGCACACAAGGTTATGCCTGCTTACTGGGCCGGGGTACAGCACGCCCATAACCTTCCCTCGTTGGAGGCACCGGTGAGAGGCACGACAATAGACCCAGTTAGGACCGTCCCATACCGGTAAGCGTGGTTGCACTGGTCAGCATCGATTCAGCGGCACCATGACTCAGCCAACAGTTGTTCAAGTTCAATTTAATCCAGTTAACTTGAATGCACATATGTTGAGCCATGATAAAATGCATGAACATGATATCAACATAATCCTGAGAGTATCACATAACCATCCACCATGTCAACAATAAATCATATCCACTGAGCATGGCATACTGACTAGCACGACCATCACCAACATCAACATGTACTACTAGCAAGCATAAACTTATAAAAGGAGATACTAGCAGGTAGAACATGATAACAGAGTACCAGACAATATAGCACAAAAGTGACATGCAAATCTAAACATCACCGAAACAACGATAACCATCTTTTCAACGAGCAAACATTTATTAAATATTTCAAGTTGAAAACCATGGCTACTTCATGACTATCATGCAAGTGGGTATTGTGGCTTGCCCGAGGGTGAATAAGGCACCGGGGAGAAGTGCGGTGAAGCTGGGGAAGGATTTGCCGGAAACAGTTCTCTCTCGGAGGGGCTGTTTATGTGCAAGGACAAAAGGATATTTCCAGTATGTCAAACCATAATGAAAATGATACTGACAGAAAGATCTCGACGAGACGAAGAAGTGAAAGTTGGTTTCACCTTAAACGGAGTTATGGTTGAAAAGTTATGAGGGGTTGAAGTTCAGGGACTTTTCTGCAAAAATAACATCACAACCAAGTCCCTGAGTGGATAACGCAGAAACGGGTTTTCAGAAATACGCTTTCGATCAGTGAAAACACACTCACCAAAATACGCTTCCACTTGCCACGTCAGCGTGGACAAGTCAACGCGGGGCCGGCTCCTGGGACGCTAACAGGCGGGGCCCACGGCCACTGATTCAATTTGTTCTTCATGAGGCAACATAATTAGAGAAACTGACGCACATTGGCAATGATCCATACTACAAAACATCGCTGTGGCAGGCCGTCGTGCGCAATTCTCCAGAGGAATGGTGCACATTAACCGAGGGCAAGGAACTACTCCCTTCGTCCCATAATATAAGACGTTTCTAGCAAAAACGTCTTGTATTATGGGACGGAGGGAGTAGGAAATGTTAGACATTATACTGTCATGTGTAACAAGATGTAGGCGCAGACTTGAGTATCAAGTCTGAATATTGAGAGGTTAGACTAGTTAGAGATTTTTCTGTTTAAACCTCTCTATCCCAACTCCTGTAATCTCTCTGGTCGTTAGCCACGGCTGCGCCTTTCTCTGTAACCCTCATCGATCAATATATACTTGCGGGTCTCCATGTTGAGGAGATTGAGATGCTTCCATATCTTCCTTCATGGTATACAGAGCAGGCCCTTCCATCACTTCTAGCTAGCTTTCATCAATCTCCCATCACCTCCCTCCCATCATGTCGTCCTCCACCGTCCCCGTCACCTCCGGCCTCAACTACAACACCTCCGAGACCCTCTCCCGGACAAACTATGTTCTTTGGAGAGCTCAAGCGCGATCCCAGATAATGGGCGCCGGCTTGTTTGGCTATTTAGATCAAACCCTAGAGGAGCCTCCCAAAACCATCAACGCCAAAGAAAAAGATGGCAAGGACCAGGTGATTCCAAACCCTGCCTATGCCCCCTGGCTGATCCAGGATCAACAAATCGCCGCTTATCTCCTCTGCAACCTGTCCAAAGAAGTTCTTGTCCAAGTTGCCTCGCTTGAATCCTCCCATGCGATATGGGCTGCACTGGCGACTATGTTCTCTGCCGTCTCGTTGTCCCGCGTCAACAACATCGGATCTGCGCTAACCAATGCACAGAAAGGTACTCAGTCGGCCTCGGCATACTTCGGGCACATGCGCTCCCTCTCCGATGAGCTCGCGGTGGTGGGCAAACCACTCGGGAAGGGTGAGCTCATCTCCTTCATTGTCGCGGGCCTGGACATGGACTACCAGCCAATCATCTCTACTCTCGATGTGCGCACTGGACCTGTCACCATCGACGCGCTCTTCTCCATGGTGGCGAACTTTGATCAGCGGATCGAGATGTTCCATGGCGGTGGTGCTGGTGGCTTCAAGTCATCGGCAAACGCTGCTTCTCGGGGTCGTCCGAACGCCGGCAAGGGCGGCTACCGCAACCAGAAGGACGGCGGTGGCGGTGGCTCCTGCGGAAACAGCGATGGCTATGGTGCTTCCGGTGGCGGCAACTACGGCACCGGCGGAGGTGGCTACAACGGCATCGCTGGCGGCGGCTACCACCCAGGCGGCGGCTCTGGTGGTGGCTACCATCAGAACAATGGAGGAGGAGGCCACTATGGTGGTGGTGGTGGCGGCCACTATCATCAGAACCCCTCTAGTGGCGGCAACAACACTCGGCGCCCTCCCAACAACAACACCAGAGGGCGTCACTTCCAAGGGTATGAAGGTTATGAGGGACATTGCCAAATCTGTAAGAAAACAAATCATCTTGCAAAGGACTGTGATTGGCGCTATGCCGATGATCCTAACTCCCAAAGCAAGAAAAATGCAGCTGCAACTGATGTGTCCTATGGTGTCGATACCAATTGGTATATGGACACAGGCGCCACAAATCATATCACTGGTGAATTGGAGAAGCTGACAATGCATGAAAAATACTGTGGCCATGATCAAGTCTACACCGCCGCAAATGGTGCAGGTATAGAGATAAGTCATATTGGTCATGCATTTATCAAAACCCCACACAAAAATCTTGAGCTCAATGAAATCTTGCATGTTTCCAATGCTTCCAAAACCTTGTTATCTGTTCACCGTATTGCTCTTGACAACAATGTGTTTCTAGAGTTTCATCCATTCTTTTTTTTATCAAGGATCAGGTCACGAAGAAAGTACTTCATAGAGGTGTTTGTGTGCAAGGTCTCTACTCTTTGCTTCCGCGGTATTGCCGATACAATAAACAAGCCTATGGTGCCATCAAGCTTTCTGCTGAACGGTGGCACAATCGCTTAGGACATCCTTCGTTTGCTACTGTTCGTCGTATTCTTAGCAATAATAATCTCCCAGTTGTTGGTGAGAGAAACTCAGAAACAATTTGTGATTCCTGTCAACGTGCTAAAAGTCATCAGTTACCATATCCTGTGTCTATTAGTGTCTCTACAAAACCTTTGCAACTTATCTTTTCTGATGTATGGAGTCCAGCACCCACCTTTGTTGGTAGACACCAATACTATGTAAGCTTTATTGATGACTTTAGCAAATATATGTGGATTTGTCTTCTTAAGAAACGTTCTGACGTGTTTCAAGTGTTCCGCAATTTTCAAGCTCTTGTAGAGCGAAAATTCGATAGTAAAATCGTTGTTGTATAGTCCGACTGGGGTGGTGAGTATGAGAAACTCAACTCTTTTTTTCAAAAGATAGGTATCTCTCACCATGTTTCCTGCCCACATGCACATCAGCAGAATGGCTCTGCTGAACGAAAGCATCGACATATTGTCGAAGTAGGCTTGGCCCTATTAGCTTCTGCCTCCATGCCTCTCATATTTTGGGATGAGGCTTTTCTCACCGCTGTTCACCTTATTAACATGTGGCCCAGTTGCACTATTTCTCATGAAACTCCCACTGAACGTCTTCTCCATATCACACCAGATTACACCGCCCTTCGTGTTTTGGTTGCGCATGTTGGCCAAATCTTCGTCCATACAATACTCGAAAACTCATGTATCATTCCAAACAGTGTATTTTTCTTGCTATAGTGCGCAACACAAAGGTGTCAAGTGCCTTGATGTTCTACAGGCCGTGTGTACATATCACGTGACGTTGTTTTTGATGAGACTCAGTTTCCCTTTGCAAGTCTACACCCCAATGCCGACGCTCTCCTTAGGAAAGAAATCCTTCTTCTCCCATCTCATCTTTCCGGTGTTTCATGTGTGGGCGATGATAGTTGTGCTGACCAAAATATGACTAATATATCTCATGTTATCCCTGAGTTTACTGTTCCAGGAAGAATCGGCGAAGAAAATGACGCAGAAAATGGTGCATCAGGGAGCTCCAGCGTGCATGCAGGCGATCCGGTGCAATCAGCCTCGGGATCGACCCGGCTGGACGCGTCCAATCTGACCACATCCTCTTCGGGATTGCTGTCGAGTCAGGCGGCCCGGGGCTCTCCACCATCTCCCGCCCCGCGCCTCTCCTCAGGAGACGCGTGTTGCCCTGCCTCCGCGCAGGGCTCCATGGGCGCCGCGCTCCAATCAGCAACAGGGAACCAGCCGACCGAGAAGTATGCACCGGTCCCACAGACGTACTCCCGGCGCCTCCCGCGGGCCACCTTGTCCTCTGTGCCAGGCGAGCTAGACGGGCCCGCTGCTGGATCCGATGATGATCCAGTCCCTCCACCTGGATCTTCTGCGGCCTCGCCCGTCTCTCCATCGGCTCGTCCTGCCACAGCAGATCCGGCGGGGTCTGGTCTGCTGATGCTGCTGGATCTTCTACGGCTACACCACCACTCGCCTCCACGCCTCCTCGTACACGTCTTCGTGACGGCACAATACAACAGGCGGTCAACTGCAAAACTAAGTATGGCCTATTTTCTTCTGTTCCCACACGCAAACCTCGCACCGTTAATGAGGCTTTAGTTGATCCTAAGTGGCGGATGGCAATGGAAGAGGAGTTTCATGCTCTTCAGAAAAATCATACATGGCATCTTGTTCCTGCCCGTCCAGGTCGTAATATCATTGATTGCAAGTGGGTGTACAGAATCAAACGCAGGTCTGATGGTACTATTGATCGGTATAAAGCCAGACTCGTTGCCAAGGGGTTCAAGCAGAGGTATGGACTAGACTACGAGGACACATTTAGTCCTGTTGTTAAAGCTGCCACCATCCGCCTTGTTTTATCTATTGCTGTGTCCAGAGGATGGAGCCTTCGACAGCTAGATGTGCAGAACGCGTTCCTTCATGGTGTTCTGGAAGAGGAAGTGTATATGAAGCAACCTCCTGGATTTGAGGACAAACATAAACCATCTCACATTTGCAGACTTGAAAAATCTCTTTATGGACTCAAGCAAGCTCCACGTGCCTGGTATTCTTGGTTGAGTTCTAAGTTGCACACCCTTGGCTTTACTCCCTCTAAGTCGGATACATCCCTGTTTATTTACAATAAGTCACAGATAGCTATCTTTGTACTCATTTATGTGGATGATATCAATGTCACTAGTTCGTCAAATGAGGTAATCATAGCTCTTTTGAAGGATTTGAACTCAGAGTTTGCTCTTAAGGATCTTGGAGATCTTCATTATTTCCTTGGTATTGAGGTAAAAAGGAATGCAGAAGGTGGTCTACATCTCTCTCAGGAAAAATATGCATCTAATCTTTTGAACAAGGCTGGGTTGCAGGGCTGCAAACCATCTCCAATACTACTCTCCAGTTCAGAAAGACTGTCTCTTGCTGAAGGGGTTCCTCTGAGTCCAGAGGATGGCACCAAATACAGGAGTTTGGTAGGTGCACTCCAATACTTGACACTCACCAGGCTTGATATTTCTTTTGCAGCCAATAAAGTGTGTCAGTTTCTTCATGCACCTACTTCAGCCCATTGGACTGCTGCCAAACGCATCTTGAGATATGTAAAGCACACCTTGGGTGTTGGCCTCACTTTCAGCAAGTCACCCTCAACACTTGTTAGTGCATTTTCTGATTCTGACTGGGCAGGATGTCTGGATGACAGAAGGTCCACAGGTGGGTTTGCAGTTTTCTTTGGACCTAATCTCATCTCATGGTGTGCCAAGAAACAGGCAACTGTCTCTAGGTCAAGTACTGAGGCGGAATATAAGGCGTTGGCCAATGCAACGGCCGAAATTATATGGGTTAGATCTATGCTTAAGGAGCTTGGAATATATCATATACAAACTCCATGTCTTTGGTGTGACAATCTTGGTGCCACATATCTTTCAGCTAATCCGGTCTTCCATGCAAGAACCAAGCATATTGGGATTGATTGTCACTTTGTTCGAGAAAGGGTTGCAAGCAAGGAGTTGGGGATCCGGTTTGTTTCTTCAAAAGATCAAGTTGCAGATGGTTTCACAAAGGCCTTGGCTACAGGACCGTTTGAAGAGTTCAAGCGTAATCTTACGAAGCTTAGATTAAGAGAGGGTGTTAGACATTATACCGTCACATGTAACAAGATGTAGGCGCAGACTTGAGTATCAAGTCTGAATATTGAGAGGTTAGACTAGTTAGATATTTTTCTGTTTAAACCTCTCTATCCCAACTCCTGTAATCTCTCTGGTCATTAGCCACGGCTGCGCCTTTCTCTGTAACCCTCATCGATCAATATATACTTGCGGGTCTCCATGTCGAGGAGATTGAGACGCTTCCATATCTTCCTTCAGGAAACACAGCAGCAGCGGGCGAAATTTAATGATCGACGCTGATGGAAAGACTTCTGTTTCATCACTCAATGCATGCTTGTTATTTTCAGCAGTGTCCGCCACACTCTTTCTCTTCACATCTCTCCTTTTGGCTGTCATACCCAAGCTTAGAATCGCCTCTTCTCCACTCTACGAATCTATTTCTTTCTCTGCCTTAGACACATTTATGGTGGACGCACATAAAAGAAATCATTTTCCTTTGCACGCTGGCATAGAGCACATGGGTGTGCATGCCTTCGTACGTTAGACGAAACGAATCCATAAAGAAGAGGAATCAAGCTGACGCATACCACCTTTGTTACTTTTGTTAAAGTAAAGGCAAAGGTTGGCAAAGCACATCTATCCTGTGCTTTTTATTTAACTGGACCAATTTTTTTTTCTTTTTCGAAAAGAAGGAATACCCCCGGCTTCTCCATCAAGGGACGCACACAGACATTTTTTTAACTGAATAGCATCAAAGTATGAGTAACATCTCAAGTATGAAAACCAAATCAAAAGTATAAAAATAGTCGCAACCGGCAAAAACAGGACACAAGGCCTACGCCCCTATCCAATTGTTGGACGGCCATCCAAACGGCCGGTCATACGTAGCCTGTGCTACCGTCTCCACCCATGATCATGGTCATTTCTAATAGGGGCAAGCAAAGGTCGCAAGGTTACTTTTTGCCTCTTCCACTTAACAAATTGCTTAGCTATAGAGATAGACTTATGTCCCAGCAAATGAGTACAACCTTCTGTCTTTTTAGAGTACAACTATGTAATAGTTCTGCACAATTTTAAGATTATCAACAAGAATGACTATAGTACACTTCGGTTAGGTGCTTTATGTAGTCATGCAAAAATACTTAAAAAAAACGAAGTAATTACAGGAAAAAGCAGACTAACTATATAACATTAGGTAGACATCCGCATCTATAGCAATTTTCAGCTAGACAGCTACTCCCTCCGTCCCATGATATAAAAACATTTTTTACACTAGTGTAGTGTTAAAAACGTTCTTATATTTTGGGACAGAGGAAATAGAATGTCAAAGTAATAGCCTAGTATGGACAATACGTACTTGGCAAGTTTGGAATTGAATTCCGTCCAGCTGGTTTCCCTTTGCTTCGCTGGTGCGGATGCCTTGCTTCCTCTTGTCTGCATTTAGTTCCTCGCTGTGCCAGCCGACGAGCATTTGCATTGCTAGCTGATCCAGTTCATACTTTTTTTTCCAACTGTCAATCCAAACAAAAAAAAAATGATGGCGGCAACTGCCGAGAGCGCCGTCGAGTCGCTGTTGGGCCGCCTCTCGTCGATGCTCCTCGACGAGGCGCAGCTGCTGAAGGGAGTGAAGGGTGACGTGCAGTTCATCAAGGATGAGATGGAGAGCATGAATGGCTTCCTCCTGGACGTTGCCGGTGGCGGGCACCAGGTCCGGGCGTGGACAAAGCAGGTCCGGGAGGTCGCCTGCGACTCCCAGAACTGCATCGACCGCTACGTGCAGACCTTGGGTGCCAGCCGTCCCTCGGCGGGCCTCCTGGGCTCGCTCCAGCAGGTGCCGAAGCTGGTAAAGACCATGCCGGATCGCTACCGCATTGCCAAGCAGATCCGGGAGCTCAAGGGCCGGGCGCGCGAGGTGGGGGAGCGGCGGCAGCGGTATGGCATCAAAGCTCCGATGCAGAGCAGTACAGGCGCCATTGGAGTGGGAGATGGCGCCACCAAGACCAAGCTGGGGGATGCGGACGATGCACGGAGGCGCCGTGTTTTAGCTGATGTTGATGACTTGTTGAGCAACGACGCGCGAGTGCTCATGGCTTGGCTCATCAGAAGTGAACGCCATGACCATACTCCGCCAGTCTATCAGCATGTCTCTAAATTCTTCAAGAACATGTACGCCTCCACGTCCAAGATGGATGACCTGCTGCCAGAGTATCACAGGATGTTTAGGGGGATAGTCGGTGATGAAAACCCAGAGAACATAGCTGATGCTGCTGCCGTCTTGACCAAAGCAGGCATAGATATGACGAAACACGAGATTCGTATGGTTGTCAGTGTGGTGGAAAAGGTGCTGGGACAATTAGCCCTTGGCCACAAATCTCGACAAGATGAAAAGAAAGGAAAAAAACCAGCAGCAAAACCAGAAGGAAGCACCCCTCAAGAAGATGGAAAGAGCGGGAAAGAGCCAGAAATTGCTAACCACTTCATGCTTGCCATGACATCAACTGACATGAAGGAAATGATAGAAGCAGAGGCATTGTACACAACACAGGTCTCTCTGCGGCTGACACGAATACTCTGCAATGGCATCATTCATGAACTAGCCGGCAAAGGCGTGTTCCGAAAACTAGCAGCAGCACTTGGCGGCGATCGAGGACGGCTGCCTAGACTCCTCGTTGTTGTAATACCACCAGTGGATATCCTCAACCCAGAGGAGGACCAGCTGCGTACACACAAGCCTGCGACGGAGCTTGCAAGGAGAGTGTACGACAACGCCAAGAAGGCCAAACATTTCGAATGCATGGCTTGGGTCGACGCAAGGCTCCACGTGCAGCGCAAGCAGAGGCTTCAGTGCATACTCCAACAACTGGTGCACCCCTCATCTGGTGAGGCAGCACAAGTCGACGATGAGAAGGAGCTGAAGAAAAAGATTCAGGAACACCTGAAAGGTAAAAAGTTCTTAATTGTTCTGGCTGATCATGATGATCTCACACCATGGGAAGACATAACGCTAACAGATGCTCTGCCGACTGACTACTCTGAAGACAGTGCTAAGTAACTCCCTCAATGCAGCACCCAATTCAATTGCATGTGTGGTACGCAGCCAGCTGGTTTTTCTTGGGAAGAGCCACTCACTATAAAGTGCACTTCTATTCTCACCTTGATGCTCTAAACAAGAAAGCCAATGAATTGCTAGTCGGTAGCCACCCTAGAAAAGATGAAGTACATGCCATCGTCAAGCAAATCCTCAAGAAATGTCGCTGGGATGCCTTTTCCACCAAGATGGTCCTTCAGGCTTTGTATGCTAATCCTCACAGAAGCAAGGCCGA
This sequence comes from Triticum timopheevii, assembly GCA_963921465.1. NCBI lineage: Eukaryota > Viridiplantae > Streptophyta > Magnoliopsida > Poales > Poaceae > Triticum > Triticum timopheevii. The sequence continues at coordinate 614,559,622 of OY997266.1, forward strand.
GTTGGAGACACTGCTGGGTAGCATAAGAGAGTTTAACACAGTCCCTAATGCCCGGAACATCATAAGGTTCTGCTATGATGACCTCCCCAGTCAGTACAAGGCGTGCTTGCTATACCTATCAATTTTCCCCCTAGGTTCCAAGATCAGAAGGACAAGCTTAGTCAGAAGATGGGCAGCTGAAAACATCATCACCAAAAGGCACGACCTCAGTGCAGTGGATGAAGGTGACCGTGCTTTCCGTGCACTACTTGACCGAGGACTTCTTCTTCCTTGCCGCATTGATCCTGCAGACAAAGTCAAGAGCTGTACAGTGCATCATCATGTCTTCTCCTTCATTGCCGAGATGGCCCGTGAGGACAATATTGGCAACACACTTCTGCCGCTACACTTGTCTCACCGTCTCTCCATTCGCAACGGAATTCAAGTTCTAGAACTCTCCAAGAAGCAACAGGCCACACGTTCCAATGCCTGCTGGAGATTCCATGGGTCTTCTCGCTCCAGACGTTCAGAAGATTCTCAAGGTCCATTGGATGACATGGTCACGTTTCTCAACGTACTGCATGAATCTCCTCAGTTGGGATTGATCAAAGTGCTTGATCTGGAAGACTGCACTGGACTGAAGAACCGCAACCTCAAGAATATATGTAACAAGATATTTCAGCTCAAGTATCTGAGTGCAAGGAAGACAAGCATCACCGAGCTGCCCAAGGAGATCAGCAAGCTCCAAGACTTGGAGACACTTGACATCAGGGAAACCAAGATAAAATCGTTCCCTGCAAAAGCAACTCTGCCACCAAAGCTAGTGCATCTGCTTGCTGGTGACATTTACCGTCCATCTAACAATGACACTGGATCTACTGAATCATATTCCACCATCCATATGCCTCCTGGGATTGGGAGCATGACAAACATGGAGATACTATCCCATGTTGCAGTTTCCGAGAGTGCAGATGAGCTGCAGCATGTTGGCCAGCTGCAGCGGTTGAGGAAACTGGGTCTAGTTATCCATGGCAACAGTGACAGGCTGCTCAGTATTTTGCTTAGAGTAATCTGGAAGCTTGAATGCCTATACTCTTTGTCAGTCCATATTGAGGCCGGTGGCAAGGATGCTGACATGAACACGAAGGGCATAACAATCTCGCCTCCCAAGTCTCTTGAAAGACTTAGCATCAGTGGCAATATCAGCGAACTGCCTAGATGGATTGAAGAGCTTCCTCAACTTTCCAAGATAACATTATGCCGTACCTCCTTGACAGAGAGTGATATACAGTTCTTAGGTAAACTTGTGAACCTGCGCTACATCAGGCTCCGCCATGAGTCATATACTCCAAAGAAGCTTACTTTGAAGGAGAAAGAATTCAAAAGACTTGAGTTTCTTATCATTGAGGGCACAAAAATCTCCGACATCACATTTGAACAGTATGCAGCCAGTCAGCTCGAGAAGATAGTTTGGACGCCCACCAGCATGGTAAAGCTATGTGGAATTGAACACCTCCTAAGACTACAAATGGTTAAGATCAACGGCAATTGCAACATGGATCACATCAACATGGAAGCACATCCAAATCATCCTATCCTGGAAATCACTGAGGCCAATGCTACTGCTACCGCTGCTAATGCCAGCAACACTCCTGCTCTGCAGTAGAGAGTAGAGACTATATCAGCATGCGGTTATTTGTCCTGGTTGTGTGCTACTAATTGATTTTGCTGCTGGTTTGTCCGAGTGTATGTGTGTGCAGTCATTTGTTATGCAAGTGAGCCTGGGTGTTTGCGCATGTGTGATTATTTTATTTTGCATTGAGTGGTGTGCTTGTGCTCACAAGTTGGATTTGTCATTTGTGTGTGGGATTTCTGTGCTTTCATATGGACCATGTGATAATCATGGTTTTCTAGTCTGAATTAATGTGCGTTGTGACATGCATTGATTGGGCACAGTGTTGAGAGTTGTACATGTCTGTAATGGTACCTACTGAAATAAATAGTATGTGATGTGGTATTTTATTACTTGCTCTGGTTTGGAGAGCCTTGCATCCATGCCTAGCAGGTAGCCACATGAGGGAAACTTCTCTGCAAACCGAGAGTAATTGGCTTGAATTACTTTCTTCATATAGCAAACGTTGATTCATGTGGCCAAAATCAACAAAATGTGTGTGGTGCCAGCAGGAACTCAAGATGAATGATATATGGTGTTGTGCACCCCCACCCACCCACCTGCTCTCTAATCTTTATGCAGCGCGAATCACTGAAGAGTCGAATCAAATATTGCTCTTCCAGAACCACTTGTCGATAAGTTCTGCTGTTCTAGTTATGTGCCCTGGTCATTAGTGCTACTAACCATCAGTGTCTCATACTCTCGGTGGTTTCTAGTATTACTTTCCTCTGCAGAAGCCAAACCTGCCTATGTTGACGAACTGTGCCTAACAAAACAATCCGAAAAACAGAGGCACAGTCCATAGTCTGCGTAGACAATTGGATAGCCCAGCCCCGATTTGTAACAAGAACCAAGTAAGTAATCGCCAGATCGATGGCCTAGAGAAGCCAATCACGTACCCAGATGGTCTGGAGAAGCCAGTCACCTCCGGAAGCTGGCGGTGCCGCGGTGGGTCAGGTTCCGGAGGACGGCGGCGGCCCGCCGAGGGGAATCGACGGGGACGGGATAAGGCGTGCTCCGCGGCATGGAGACAGGGATCCGAGCGGGAGACCGGCCACCGGTGGTTCGGACATGGGTGGTGGAGGAGGGGCGTGGTCGTGCGGATCTCTTCCCGACAGAGGCGGAGGCCGGGCGGTGCTGGAATCTAGAGGGGGCTGTGGAGGAGGAACGTCAGGTCGGTGCTAGCCGTCCGCGGCCGGCCGGCGATTGGTTCCGATTAGCAGCTTCCTCCACAGTCCTGATCTCTCTTAGGGCCAGTTCTTTCGGCGGCTTATTTTAAGCAGCCTCCTCCCCGCTTTTCCCATAAGTCATCCCCATAATTTATTGAGTTTTTTAAACTACTTCCTCCGTTTCTAAATGTTTGTCTTTTTGAGATTTCAAATGAACTAACACATACGGATGTATATAAACATATTTTAAAGTGTAGATTCACTCATTTTGCTTCGTATGTAGTCATTTATTGAAATCTCTAAAAAGACAAATATTTAGAAACGGAGGGAGTAGTTATAAGATAACTAATTTAGAAGTTTTAAAAAAAATTTGATCCGCTTACTTTTAATGCTGAAGAGAGGTAGCTTATTTGTTAAGCCGCCCAAAAGAAGTGATCATTAAACGTGAGATCTGGAGGGCCCACCTTATTTTTTATGTTTGCAATTGTAACATCATCACAAAATATTAAAAAAAAACGTAGCAATCTTTTAAGCACACCAATACAATAAAACAACAACGTGGAGTTCATTATATGGAGCTACAAATTCGGGGAACCTATAACATTTTACACAACTTAGGGCATGTACAACGATACTCCCACCGATCCTACTACTCTGCATATCAGATTTGTTTGAAGTTAGAATTCATGAAGTTTGACCAACTTTATAGAAAAATATATATCAACATTCATAATACAAAATTAATATCATTAAATGTGTCATAAATTAAATTTTCATATTATATAATAACTTTAATATTAAAGATGTTGATATTTTTTACATGAATATGGTCCAACTTTACAAAGTTTGACTTCAAACAATTCTTATATGCAGAATTCTTACTAGACACCCTCTCCTCCATTTGGGCTCGACCCATTTTATTTTTCCCCTTCATCAACCGCACATTCGTAAGCACGATGTTTCTTTTTTTTAAGCGACCCAACCAGTTTGTGAACCCCTAGAAGCTTGCGGCCGATTTCGGAAAGCATCTAGAAGCTTTAGACTTTTTTTTGTTTTTTTTAGTTTATAGCAGGATTTTATTCTGTTTTCCCCCTTTTTAGTTTTATTTTATTGTTAATTTTCCTTTTCCTAATGCATGATTTGTTTTCAAATTTCTAAACTTTTTCTAGTATATTTTTGAACATTTTTCTGTTAAGTCGCGATTTCATTTTTTTCAAATTTGTGAACTGTTTTGATTTTTTTAACAAAAAAAAGACTAATACTTTTATGCAAATTTTTGAATTTTTTTACTCAAATCGTGATCTTTTTTTCAAATCTGTGAGACATGTGTACCCTTTTCAATTTTCGTGAACTTTTTAAAATGTATGAACTCTTTTTGAATGCGTGAACCTTTTTTGAACTCCTGAATTCCTTTGAGTTTGTGAACTTAACTTTTTTGAATCCTGCGAACTTTTTTTGAACTTGTGACCTTTTTCAAACTCATGGACTTTTCTGAATTCGTGAATTTTTCTCAAATTCGTGTACACTTTTTTGTAATTTTAAATTCAGTGAGCAAGGGTCAACTTAGAATTGAGTGACCAAAGAACCAGGGAAAACCGGTGCCTGAACGATGGTTCGCCAAGTGGTCCTTAAGGTGCCGAAGAGGAGGCCTAGTGGAGGAAACCTTATTTGATGCTCTCTGCGTCGATGGGTTGACCAATCTCACCGGGGCACGATCAATTAAGCCGCCCATCTCCCGCTCTTCGTGTAGCTAGGAAGTTCCGGTTTTGGGATCTTTCTAGAAGGTTCCCACCTGATTTTTACCATCAGGTTCCCAAAAGAATTCAAAATTGTTCGGGTTTCAAAAAAATCAGGTTTTCAATATCTGACTTCCGAAGTTTGTTTCACGTTTTACAAAAATGATCGAGAATTTGATAAATCTTCCCATTTCAAAAAAACACAAACTTATAAAATATTAGTTCTTTCGAAAACATGTTATGGAATTTTTAAAATTGGTTGCATTTAAAAAAACAGTTCATGTTTTCAAAAATCATTCGGGTTTTTACATTTTGTTCAGAGTTTTAAAAATGTTCGCATTTTAAAACTTTGTTGAAAATTCAAATATTATTTTTTATTTTAATATTTGTCCGCAGACGTTTATGGGTCATATTTGCTATGTCCGGCTGTAGATGCTCTTATCTGGCATCGGCGATTGGTCCACTTTCACCGCGGCGGTGCACGCCGAGTAGGACGAGTTCGACACGCTGCTCCACCGCCTACATCACCTCAAACAAACCGGGCACTATTGCCGGCTACCACATGGCGTTCGAAACAATCATGCATCATTTGATCGCTCTGGACCCTACTCTGAATCAGAAATTCTTCGTCTCCTACCTCATCATCAGTTTGCGCGACGAGGTGCACACAGATGTTTGTCAACATGCACCAACAAACGTGTCGTCAGAGGCAACTCTAGGAAGAGGAGTCGGAGCACAATCGTCTGCGAGGACGCCCTCCGATGTTCGCGAGGGTGCTACCACCGGCACCGGCGCCCATGGACCATGGTCGCCGTAGGACCAATGCAACTCCACACTGACAGTGCCAAGCACGGGTCACACAATTTTGTTCGCGATTGGAATCTACGAGAAATCAGGTGCCCCAAGGGTTTATGCTTCAGTACGTTGACAAATACAGCCGCAAGCACAAGGGCAATCACACAGGCCAGCTCCTCACAATTGAAGTGGGTGATTATGGCAAGTTATTGTCTGACGATGCCATGCACGCCCCGAGCTGCTTGATGAAAATTCAGAGGAGGCGGCATCATGCTATCACATCTCGGTACACGCTGTCATGGCTACATATGCCACAAACAACATGAGGTTGCATGCACTGGTGGGCAACCAAGTCATGCTTTTGTTGGCCGACTCCAACAGCACCCACATCTTTAGAACTCCGTATCGCATTACACACGTGCACAATCCAGGACGCCGCTCCGATGACAGTGTATGTTGCCAACAGGGACACGGCGGATAGGGCCAACAGTTGGACAACTGACTCTTAATGCATGGCGTGTTTTGGTGAAGACATACTTTGACACATCTCTCACTTCGATATGTTGCAGGCACATTTTAACGGGTGTCTTCCAGACCAAAAAGTAAATATCACAATGATCCCGACGATCGACAAGTATATGGTTGTAAGAATACAGTCTCATACTCACTTTTATTATGAGTGTTAGGAACGAAATGATTACAATCCAGTCTAAAAACTGAAATTTAATACTCCCGCAAAAGCTTGTAGAAACCCTTGTCATAAGTGCACGTCCTCTCATGAGTTTGATAACTCAGAGTCACCCCTGTGAAAAAGACGAGAATCCTTTCTGCTATCTGTTACCGGATCACTAAAGAGACTCATCACGAGCCATGAAACCTCAGATTTTCCGCCTTTCAAGCCGGTGCTGGTGGTAAGTTCACTATTCTCCAATTTTCGGCAATTGACATTATTTACTTGTTTGGGAATAACCCTCATGTTTTACACAAGCCTGGGGGAACCGGTCAACCCAACTCGACTTCCTGGCCTCATGTCCGACAACGTCCCTCAGCCTGATGGGCTGGAACAACTGCGGGCCATTGATCCTGTCCCGATCATCACCTTGGGATCCTTTTGGAATGATCAATTGATCACTTTAAGCCTGGCTATATGGTTCTATGGAAACTGTTTCCCATGAGATGTCTCAGAAGTTTTAGAGAGTCATTTTATTCTGGTGTTTCACCACAACAGACTCTTTAATTTTTCATTATTTTGACAATGGTACTCTAGAAACTTCTATTAGGATATTTATTAAGCTTATATTACATTGTAAGAAAAGGCTATCTTAATATTTATAATAGTGAAAACAGACACAAATACACTATATACATCTAATTAATCAACAATTATACGATGGATAAATGTGATTTTCTCATCTGCTTCCTACCTTAGTTATATTTAAACAATGTTTAGTTTTAGCAAAATGTCATAAAATATTTTGACAATAAATGGAGTTTGACCACAAATGTTTTCTATTCAAATAATATTTGGAAGTTGTATTATTTGAGAAACACGATTAAAATTGTGAACTGAATATAAGTAAAGAAAATTAGTATAAATGTGTGGCTGTTATTATTTCACTCATCGTGTGTCTGTGAAAACTATTGGATGGCTGAATATTTGTGTTGTATTGATCTGACCCTCGTAGGGGCATATATAGAAGTACACGAGGGGTAGAGGTTTGGAGTACAAGGCAAGATATTATGTGTTTAAACTAAGTTTATCTCTATCTCTCCTTATCTCTACGTTTATACTTCTAACATTCCCCCTCAGTCGTAGCGGGAGTGAAACGGGTGATTACGACTGAATTTGAAGTCTTGTGCTTCCGTCGTCTTCTCCTCTGCGCCATCATCACTACGTCTCTGATGGGTCGACACCTAGGGCGGTGACTCGTCCCCTTCTGGTGCCTCCCTTGTCTCTCCTCTATTCCCTCCCGCAGTCACAGCGGGAGTGGCGTGGATGCTGGTGACGACGCGAACGCTGTTGACTGGAGTCGTCGCCGATGTGTTGCTGTAGACGTGGTCGTGTGTGTCGATGTCGATGTAGCCGTGGTCGAGGTAGTCGTGGTCGATGGTGTGGTCGTCATGGATGATGAAACCGCACAAAGCTGGAGGCGCAAAAAAATGCGCTATGAAGGAACTGCAGACGTGGATGATGCACCTTGCGGATGTCAGGGGGTGCTGTCGGCGATGAGTCCACCGGTTTTGCCAAGACCGGAGGAAGCCCATCAAGCACACATCGGTTTTGCCAGAACCGTGTGGCCGTGTAGGGTCGCCACTGTAGTGACGCCGTGTCGATGTAGTCGTGCTGTCATGGATGACGCGGTCGATGCCGTCGTCGTGACGCGGTCATTGCCGTCGTCAGGGTCGCGTCTTGCAGAAAGTCTGTCAAAGGACGCTAGGTTTCCATGTCGTGGACAAGGCAGCGGCGGTGTGTCGACGAAGATGTTGATGAAGACCACGTTGATGAAGACCTTGGCGATGAAGTGTGAGCTATGGCATCACGGCGGCGCGTCGACGATGTGTCGCTTGAAGGTGTCCCTCGCGGCGACGAGGTGTCGATGCCGTGTCGTGTCGAAGAAGTAGCCTGGCGTAATCGTACAGCTTGATGTCGTTCGGCTCGATGCAAGGGCGTCGGTGTAGCCGTGCACAGATCGGCGGCGGCGGTCGATGCAGGTGCAGGAGGGCTCGGTGTAGTCGTTTGATTGGTGCTGGTGTTGATGCAGTTGCAGGTCCGGTCGATGTTATCCGCGTACCAGAAGAAGATGATCCGTGTACGACCGTAGGCACGGCCGACGATTGGAGATCCGATCGATCCAAGCCGCCGCAGCTCCAAGTTCGTGTGTCCGCAGACGCGTACGCGGAGACGTGACTGAAGCTTCATCTGAGTGCATGCACGTACCTCGGACTGCTGGTTGCTTCGTGTCCCACGTTGTGAGAGGCTGCGTGCGCATCTGTTGATGGAGTTCTGCGAGTCTGTGCATCCGCCTTTGCGGCAGGCTCGCCATGCCTGGTCCGCGCGAGGGTTGCTGGTCGATCTTGGTCGATGAGAAGAGGGCCACGCATAGCCGTCTCCGTTGGCGTCGAGGGAGCGCCGCCTTGAATCGCCGCCGTATAGAAGCCGCGCACACGGCATGAAGTGATAGATTTCTATGCAATTTTCTCAACCGGATTTTGAGGGTTGATGGATTTATTGGTGTCTAAAAGAAAGGCGAATCAATCTACTAGAATTTCGGAAATTGGAATTGATCTAATCTACGAATTCGGTCGAATCTTTGATTGACCGAATGCCGCGCCCCCGAGGAGAGAAGATTAATCTCCCCGGGGGCGGCGCGCTTCGGAAGATGCGAAAGGTCTTAGGATCAGCGTCGTGAGACTAACCGCTCTAATACCATGTGAAAACTATTGGATGGCTGAATATTTGTGTTGTATTGATCTAACCCTCGTAGGGGTATATATAGAAGTACACGAGGGGTAGAGGTTTGGAGTACAAGGCAAGATATTATGTGTTTAAACTAAGTTTATCTCTATCTCTCTTTATCTCTACGTTTATACTTCTAACAGTGTCGATAATTTTATTTTTTATAATAATCGCGAAACTTATATCGTAAAGAAAAACTGGTCCAGTAACGAAAATATAGTTCCTAGTTTAACTTCTACCCTAGACCCTTCACCCTAGTGTAAAAGGATTCGCGAATTTGGCCTGGTCTATGCCCGTCACGTGTCACTTAAACAAGTTTGGGGCGCTGAAGCAGCGTCTCTATTTTTTTTCTTGAAACATGCATCCCTTCCCTGATCTAAACTTCCAAATGTAGTCATACTGTCGAAGTACCAAAATGGTGCAATTTTTTCCTGATGTGAAGAACAAAATCCTTCACCACGTCCAAACCAAAACCCACGTCCTTCCAGCAGGAAGTTGTTCATTTGGCACATCTTGACCGAAACGTTGCAGAAAGGTCAGTCCAACATGTGTTTTTTAGCTGAAGAGTAGAGTCAGTTTGCCTGAGTGGAAGAGCGGGAGACCGATTGTGAAATAAATTATCTCGAGCGGAGGAACCCATGGACCATGGTGTAGCTACTCTGCAGGCCGATGTATATACAATTCTTCCAGCATTTCAGCTGGGCTTTCGTTGGTCAAAATAGCAAATATTATACACGAGTTTTACTTGCACTTGCACAGTTTTCTCCACAAGAGCACGAGGTAAAGGTCAACAGAGGACAAAAGCCTAGGCCGGACCGGGAAATTTCAAAGCTTTGGTACGACCCAGAGCACCATTATGGCATTATCCGATCTATAATCCCAGTAGGACTGCATATAAGAACCCCGTACGCACTCATCTAGTAGCATACTACACCTCACGGTTCCGGCAATGGCAGCTCAGACCGGAGCAGCGCTCCTCCTCATCGGCCTCCTCGCTCTTGCAACCATTGCCAGCAGCAACACTGAAGGTACCAGTACATGCTAACTAGTATTCCCTCCGTAAAGAAATATGAAAGCATTTAGATCACTTACATTTCTTTACGGAGGGAGTACTTTACTGCTCTCAAGTGACTTCCTCGTTGCTCAAAGATTTGGTGCTGAATCACGTACAATTTGTTTTGTTACACGAAGGCGACATCCTTTACTCGCAAAGGCAGGTGTGGAAGGACCCCAACGACGTGCTGACGAGCTGGGATCCGACGCTTGTCAACCCCTGCACTTGGTTCCATGTCACCTGCAACCTCGACAACTCCGTCACCCGAGTGTATGCCACATCTCTTTTCTCCTTCCTGCTCTGAAGGTCCAAATTAGTTTCATGATGATAGGAAGTTACCACTCTGCTTGTCTGCACGCAGTTTGCACAAAAAATTTCAACATCAAGAAACTTTTAATTTGGACAAAAATTGCACCATTCTTCTTGAATCTCTACATATTAACTAGATCATACTTGTGTTATTCCTCACCGTGCAGGGATTTGGGGAACGCGGGCATCTCAGGCACCCTGATTCCTCAACTGGGACAACTGAAGAATCTGCAGTACCTGTAAGTGCTGCAACTTGCTGCAAAGTGCAGACTTGTCAAATTACACTCAAAAATTTCCACAGAATGACCTCATGTTCATAGGGAGCTATACGGGAACAATATGAGTGGCACAATACCAACGACCCTGGGCAACCTGACACGCCTGGTCAGCCTTGATCTCTATGACAACCATCTCACCGGCGTGATACCTTCCTCGCTAGGGGCAGTCGCAACACTGCGTTTCTTGTATGATGAGTCTTGCTGCAACATTTTTCAGATGACGAGATGCTAAAATGCATACTAATTGTCTCCAAGTGCTGAAAACAATCTGTTGGTGCCTATCTTCAGGAGATTGCATGGGAACAAACTGGCGGGAGTTATACCGGCGTCGTTGGGCCGTCTGACGAAGCTTGTCGAGCTGGAGCTTCAGGAGAACATGCTGAGCGGCACGGTACCGCTGGAGATCCTCTCACTTGTTCTTGTTGGGGACTTGACTGAACTGTGAGTAGTGCGGTTTTGTTTCACATACCAGAAATTGCATCCACTTTCTTCCTTCCTTCCTTCCTTCCCAGTGACTTCCTCTTACAATATTTCTTTACCTTCGCGCAGAAATGTTGCCAAGAACAATCTTGCCGGCACTGTCAGATCATCTAAACCAAGAGGTAGGGATCCGTATATTTGTGATCTGGAACTCTGACGGATTAAATTGTTCTGCAGTAGTAAATTTTGGTGTGTACAGTATATCTAAACCGATTGGAATCATTTGCAGTGGCTACCGTCATCCAGGACGCGCTCAAGACTACAGGCTGAGCAGTAGTGGCAACCTGAACTTATGTAAGAATAAACTAAATGATTTCTAATTCTGAAACTGCTGGCAGTAGCTGTAGCTGCAGCCTGAGCTTTTGTAGACCTCTATTCTGGTAAGGCTCCGGGGGCTTACCTCCGTTTCAAGAAAAAAGAGGAAGTTGTGGTTGAATGCATTGTAATTACTAGCAACCTTTTACCCGCATATCCTGTGTAATCTATTTGGTGTCCTGTCGTGTCTCACTATAAACTATAAAAACCCTTGCCACATGTGGCTTGGTAACCCAATTCCATGTGGCTTCCCTTGCTGTGTGCGAAAGGGAGCATGTGATGGCCCTCGGTGTTTTTGATGGCTTGAAGGCTATCTAGGATAATCATTATCGTCAATGGATTTTATTTGAAAACGTCTACAATAATTATGTATCTAAGACAACTCTCTATGTTAAGGTCCCTGATGCTACAACCGCGACGGCGTTTCTATAACAAGTGTCTGACGAGGAGGCATCGGTTCCTGGAGGTGGAGTTCTTTTTTTTTAGTCGAAACAACACATTTTGTTTATTCATCAAAGTTTAAAGGGATGCAAAGGTTAGCAAGAGGTTTAGAGAGCCAAAGATGATGTCCCACTCCCAAGTCAGTAGCCATTCTTGCAATATTATGAGATTCAAAGTTTTGCTCGCGCTGCTGCTCGTGGCATATTTCACATGTGAGAAAACTAGACTAACAAGAATTGATCTCTCTCTCAATCAGAAAATAACTCCCTAAATGCTGCGCAGCTCTCAACTCGTTCGTGACTCTCAGACAGTCGGTGCCGATGGAGATCTTGTGCAGGGCCAAATCCTCCGCCAGAGCTTGAGCATCCCTACACGCATAAGCTTCAAGAGTTCCTGGATCAAGTACACCCTCGTATACCACAGCCGATGCTCCAAGGAATGTATCGTGATCATCCCTTTATATGACCCCCAACACACCTCGGTTTGCTGTCTTTGGGACAGAAGCATCAACATTTAATTTAGCAACGGTTACTTTTTTTTTGAAGGAAGCTAGGGCTTTTATTCAAAGTTCAAAACATCCGGAATACAAGCAATATCTGGCAGAACCCCTAGCCACACATGGCGACCCACCGCGAGAGACGCAGCTCCCTTAGCAAGCGAATGGGCCTCAAAATTATTAACTCTACTTTCAAAACGGAAAGAAACAGATATAAAGTTTGCCCTACTAGTTTGAATTTCCCTCGGAATGGGAGCATAAGATGGCGATCCTGCGTTGCTGATATTAGTTATTACTTCGACACAGTCTGAGGCAATCACAAGCTCCTGTAGGTTCAGATCCCGTGCGAGGGCTAGTGCCTCGCTGCATGTTTGAGCCTCCAAGCTTGCCGGGTCAGATAGGCCTTCGTACACCACCGCCGACGCACCTAAGTATTTCCCATTTTTATCCCGACATACAACTCCAGCTGCTCCCTTTTCCCCCAAAGATGATAGGCCACCATCACAGTTAAACTTTGCTGCATCGCCGGGTGGTGGTAGCCAGACTTTTGCATGAGGTCTAGCCGAACTTCCCTTGATTTTCTGGGGGCTGTGCATATTGGCTATCTCCAGATCTTCCATGAATCTATTGATAAAGCACATAGTTGACAGCGGGCTCTGGTATTCATTCTCATGGATTGCCTTCCTTCGAGCCCACCAAATTGCCCACATAGTTACCAAAACTCGAGCTAGGTCCTGCTGGTTGGTTGTTTCAAAAAGCCAGAACAGCCATAGCTTAGGATCCTCCGTTTGGTTTGAGATCACATGCCCGACCAGATCATCATCTTCCAACGCCCACACACATCTTGCCATGCGGCAGTTGAGTAGTGAATGACGCCATGTATCCTCTTCCGCCCCACATAAAGAGCATGCTGGGGTATCAGCCATCTTCCTTTCATGCCGGACTAGCCCCGTCGGTATAGATGTATGTGCCAACCGCCAAACAAAGACTCGAATCTTCGATGGAATCCTCACCTTCCACAGCTGTGTCCAAGAGTTCTTGCTAGCTGCAATATTTGAGTGACTTGGCCGATGCTCTAGCCAGTCTTCCCGTTGAGTTTTGATGGCACAGATCATCCTATAGGCTAATCTTACTGAGAAAATACCACGCCTATCATAGTGCCATGCCCAAAAGTCCTCTTGCATCCGCGTGCTAAGTGGTATATTAAGAATAGCCTCAACATCAGCCACAATGAAATGTTCAGTCAACGCATGCTTATTCCATGAGCGAGTAGCAGGGTTTATAAGCTCCGAGACCAAAACCGGAGGATTCAAAGAGCGGGCACATATGGGTCTCAGTTTATAGTCCCTTGGGATCCAATTATCTTGCCAAACGTTTGTATCTGCACCTGTTCCAATTCTCCTGATAAGTCCCAGTTGTAATATATCCCTTCCTTCAACAAGAGATCGCCAAACTTGGGAAGGGGCCGAACCCAGATTGGCCTGTAGAAGATCGGTGTTAGGGAAATACCGGGCTTTTAACACTCGTGCACTCAAAGACAGTTGCTGCAATAATCTCCAAGCTTGTCGAGCAAGTAAGGCCAGGTTGAATAACTCAATATCTCGAAAGCCTAACCCCCCATAAACTTTGGTTTTGACATGGTTTTCCAAGACACCCAAGCTGTCTTTCTCTCGCCATTCTTACTCCCCCACCAGAATTTCCGAATCAGACCGTTTATATGTTCACACAGTCCACGGGGTAACTTAAAACATGCCATTGAGTAAGTCGGAATGGCTTGTGCCACCGACTTGATAAGAACCTCCTTTCCTCCCGCTGACAAACACTTTTCCATCCATCCTTGCACTCGTTTCCAGATTCGATCTTTCAAATATTTGAAAGAGCCCTCCTTTGCTCTCCCCACATCCGAGGGCAGCCCCAAGTATTTCTCTGTCAAAGACTCATTGTGCACATCAAGAATATTCTTTATCGAACCTTTAGTGGCATCCGAAACCCCCTTACTGAAGAAGATAGAGCTTTTTTCAACATTAATCTTCTGGCCCGAGGCATTACAATAATCTGTGAGCAACTCGTTCACACGCATAGCAGCATCATCATTGGCCTCAAAAAAGAGTAAGCTATCATCGGCAAATAGGAGATGATTTACCGAGGGGGCGTTGGGAGCAACCGCTAAACCATTGACCCCACGTTGAGACTTCAGCAGGCATGAAAGCCCTTCCGCAGCAAGCAAGAATAGGTATGGCGATATTGGATCCCCCTGCCGTAGCCCCCGAGAAGGCCTGAAAGCATCCAGACTACCACCATTAAACAAAACAGAGAAAGAAACTGAAGTCACACACCTCATAACCGTGTTTGTGAATCTAGGGCTGAATCCCATCTTTAACATAACTGCCTGAAGATAGGGCCACTCCAACCGATCATAAGCCTTCATCATGTCAAGTTTGAGCGCACAAAATCTGTTCCCTTTCACCCTTCTAGTTTTCATGTAGTGCAAACACTCATAAGCCGTGATAAAATTGTCCGTAATGAGACGTCCAGGGACAAATGCAGACTGCTCTTCAGAGATGATCTCGGGGAGAATAGATTTCAGCCGGTTTGCTAAGACCTTCGAAGCAATCTTGTAGACCACATTACAAAGACTTATAGGCCGAAACTGTCCTAAAACTTTTGGACTGGATATCTTGGGAATTAAAACGATGAACGTATTATTTATCTCCTCCGGAGAATCAACACCATCAAGCACTCGTATGATCATCCTTGTAACCTCATCACCATATAAATCCCAATGCTTCTGGAAAAAGTGCGCGGGGAAACCATCTGGGCCTGGGGCCTTGGTCGGAAACATCTGAAAAAGAGCTTGTTTCACCTCTTCATTGCTATAGTTCTCATTGATACGTGCATTCATGTTGCCATCCACCCGAGCCGGTATATGCGACAGGACTTCCTCCATACCGATTGTGCCCTCCGAAGTATACAGATTCTTATAGAAATCGGTGGCCATACCGGCCAACTCACTAGGATCCGTGCATGTCGTGCCATCATCTTGGTTCAATTGCACTATCCTGTTTTTCGCCCGGCGAGCACTCGCCTTCCTTTGAAAAAACTTTGTATTGCTATCTCCCTCAGCTAACCACATGATGTGTGACCGTTGTTTTGCCATAATCTCCTCTCTATACGCGAGCTCGATCATGCGGTCTTCAAGCTTTCGCTCTTCCTGACTTGGGCCAGTTCGCTGCGGGTCAGCCCGTAGTGAAGAAAGCTGGCTCCGCAACAAACGCATCTCCTGTCGAACAGAGCCAAAGGTGCTTCTACTCCACCGTGTCAGTGAAGCCGCTATAGACTGCAGCTTATTTGCCAAATCGCCAACTGAAAGCGCCGGGCCGTCACCAGCCCAAGCCTCTACGACTGAATTTTTGAATCGTAGGTCAGTTTCCCATGCACATTCATATCGAAAAGGCTTTTTCCCTATTGTTCGCTGACATCCCGTTTCCATCTCAGTCTTTAGCAGGATCGGACTGTGGTCACTTTTTGCTGCAGTCAAGTGCTCCACATTAGCAAAAGGGAAAAGGTTGGACCAGCTCGGTGTAGCAAGAGCACGGTCCAGCCGAACCCTACAAAACTGTCCTCCTGCCACCCTTTTCTCAAAAGTCCAATCGAGACCCTTATAGCCTAGGTCCGACAGGCCACAAACATCTACTGCCTCTCTGAAACCCGCCATTTGTGCACTGTCGCGAGGATTTGGCCCCATTTGTTCCTCCTGGCGTAAGATCTCGTTGAAATCGCCAATGCAAAGCCAGGGTAAAGTACTCTCCCCCCTTAGCAACGGTTACTAGGAGGTGGAGTTCAGTTAACTGAAGAAGGTTTAGATAAGGATGTTATCAAGCCCAGCACAGCGCGGCCCTGGCGCACCACCCGCGTGGTTCGGCCCATCCCCAAGGTCACCAGCCCAAACTGGACACATGCACATGAATGAGTCGTCGATGGCCAGATCCTGAAGCAACCTCTCTCTCGGCTTGTATATATCTCTGTACCTCACCCGCTCTTTTCACATGTTCCTCATCTCCTTCAGACATGTTCCTCACTGTCACGTGGAGACAAACAGCGAGGCTGAGAGCCAGCCGGCGCAATGCATGGAGAAGAAGAATACAGGCGGGACCCAAAGCAGAAGAGGAGCCATTCGCCAAAAAAGAAAAAAAAAAGGAGACTTAGTCGCGCCATGCAATGTGGGACATAGGCCGGTTGGCATGGCTATTTAATGTATCGGTGTGCACAGTACTGTTCACGCTGAATGAAAAGTATGTGAAACTATCTCATCCCCCTCCGTGAATTAATCTCACCCACTCTCCTTCTTCCTCATTGATTTCACCCTCTCCTCGCCGCCCCACCGATCCCTCCTATTTGATCCGCAAGGGTTGTTACAAATTTGATATTCCAAGCCTGGTTTCGATCCGCCGTCGCACCTCAATTCCTTAATCGGCCATAACACCCACTGCGAACGGTGACTTGTTGCTCCGATGATGAGACGCAAAATACCAAGCATGGTAGGCTTGATTCGCGGCAGCCGCCGCAAGCCATGCCCTCCGCGCAAACCAAGTTCATGCTGCAAACCATGGAAGGGGTGCACAAGACCCTTGAAGAATTGCTCCAGAAAATTGGTCGCTCCCTACCTTGGTCCAGCAATGGAGCATGCAAGTGGCAGATTTCGGCGAGGATCTCGACGTGGTCAAGTGCCAGCAGGCAACCCATCGCACCCCCCCCCCCCCCCCGGGCGCATCTACATCGACGACGCCTCTGACCGCGACCCTCACCAGCAACGGGACCACCCCTCCTCCACCTTTGGCCCCATCCACCACAAGTTCGCGACAAGCGTCTCGAGCACCAGGAGCGCCATCGGGGTACACATGACCGCAAACACTCCCCACAGCCGTCATCGTGCGACAACTATCATCACAAGCCATTGAAGCATGATTTTCCACGCTTCGAGGTGACTAACCGCGCCTCTGGCTCGACCTCTGTCGGACCTACTTTGATCTCTACGGAACTCTATCGGAGCAGTGGGTGGTCACGACCATGTTATACATGCAAGGACACGTCGCGTTGTGATGTCAAACGTACAAGCGCTTATCTGGCCTCGGCGATTGGTCCACTTTCACTGCGGCGGTGCACACCAAGCTTGGGCAGGACAAGTTCGACAAGCTGCTCCACCGCCTACATCACCTCAACAAATCAGGCACTGTTGTCGGCTACCACATGGCGTTCGAAAACAATCATGTATCATTTGATCGCTCTGCACCCTAGAATCATAAGTTCTTCGTCTCCGAGTTCGTCATCGGCTTGCGCGACGAGGTGCGCACAGGTGTTCGTCAGCATGCACCAAAGAACGTCATCGAGCTGCTTAACCCTCGACACGTTCTAAACCCACTTCAATGGTGAGGAGATGGACGATGGCAATCACACAGGCCATCTCCTCACCATTGAAGTGGGTGATCATGGCAAGTTCTTGTCTGACGATGCCATGCACGCCCTTAAGCTGCTTGATGAAAATCCAGAGGAGGCGGCCAGCATCATGCTATCACATCTCGGTACACGCTGTCATGGCCACATAGGCCACAAACAACATGAGGTTGCATGCACTGGTGGGCAACCAAGTCATGCTTTTGTTGGCCGACTCCAACAGCACCCACAGCTTTAGAACTTCGTATCGCATTACACACGTGCATGATCCATGACGCTGCTCCGATGACATTGTGTGTTGCCAACAGGGACACGACGGATAGGGTCAAGATGCAGGGTGTGTTCTGGTGAAGACGTACTTTGACACATCCCTCACTTCGATATGTTTTTTTAGAAAAGGAGGATGTATCCCTGGCCTCTGCATCTGGATGATGCATGCAGCCATATTATTAATTATTCACAAAGACCATACAAGGTGATACATCAATAAGCCTGAAGCAACCATCTTGGCAACATTGTTGCTACTCCTATCCCCTTGATGAAGGTGTGCAGAATGTCTGGGCCTAATGCCAAACAGACACCGCACTAAAGCCTAACATCTAAAACCGGGTGTCCCATCCAAGCCACTACCTGGATTGGGTCCCACACCGGTCCGGCACACTCCCAATGAGCACCGCACACTGCAAGGGCCGTCACCTCCATCTTTCATCGGCCCATCCTCAGAGCAGAACTGATGCACCGACCTTGCGAGGCCTCTCTGCCATCAACACCACTGAAAGGATTGATATAGTTGACTAGAGGGGGGTGAATAGGCAACTAACAATTTTTAGCTTTTCTTTACCAAATTAAACTTTGCATCAAAATAGGTTGTCTAGATGTGCAACTAGGTGAGCAACCTATATGATGCAACCACAACAAGTACACAAGCAAGCAAGGAATACAACACAAATAAAATCCAATAAGAGTCGCCACAATGGCGCATCCTCGCGCGTGCCACGTCATTCCCAGCGCACTGTGCGTGCCAGCCAATGACGAGAGAGCTTGTGTGAGAGAGGAGGAAAGAAAACGTCGGTGGGTGGGGAGTCTGGGGACAAAAGAGAGAGAGAGACACGAGCAGTTTTTTTTATTCCCACGCAACTTCCTCTCTTTCCCATCCCGACCGGCTAGGGTTCCGCCGGCGCCGCCACAGCCACCGGCGCCGCCCCTTCTCGTCCAGCGCTGGCCAACGGAGAAGGCGGGCACGCGGAGGGGATTCGACATCGACCACGTCCGCGGCAACGGCGAGGGCCTCCGCTCGCAGGTCTTCATCTTGCTGCTCGTCCGGGAGGCTGCGCGGAGGGGATTCCGAGCTGCCGTGGATCGGCAAGCGAGCGCTCGGGACGAGCAGTACCTTTTCTTCTCCGGCCTCTTGGCAGTTCGGATCCTCTGTCTTCTCGCCGTGGCTAGGGTTGCCGCCGTCGCCGCCCCTCCCCATCCTGACTCCTCTAGCGCCGGCCTCGACCCGCTTGGCGATAAGGCACTGGTACTTCAGCTCCTATGACATCCATGATTGACAGTGATCAGGTACGTGCCATGCTCCTCCTTGCCATCTCCCTTCTCTGGAACATATTCATGGATCTGTTTTTGTGTTCTGGCCCTTACTATGTCGTTGATTTTGAATGTCTATATGCAGTGCTGGATGGATTAATAGATATGTTGAACTTATACATTTTGTATTACCTAGATGGATTAATCAATGTGCTTTCATTTTTGTTTTCTTGATGTGTCCCAGCTATGCATCTTCTTTCCTTGCTCATAGTATTTTCTTGTGTGCTGATGGCTGCAATTATATCTGATACAAGTTGTCCTGCTTGTGGTGGTTGCCCAGATGCCAACAACGCATGGGAGTGGATGTCATCACCTAGTGACGTGTCTCCTTGCCGGTTATGGTTGGACCCTTTGCTGTTCGCGGAACCCATAATTCATCCCATTGTTCTTCCTCAACATTGGTCGGGGGCGGGATGGACCTACACATCCGTCAAGGTAACTAGCGGGGGTGGTGTTCATGAATCGGGGCAGTACGAGATAAGATCGATTACAAGGGTTGTGCCTTTGCAGCAGGTGTTTGGATGGGAGGGACATCCAAGTTCTATTCTTGTATTTGATCTCTTTTTTGATATAAGCTGCAAGTAATTGCTATCATCATGAACATTAGGCTCGTCAGTATATACTCACAAAATCTGGTCAAACTGACAATACTGGTACAGCAATACTATTTTGGTGATATCTCAACAATCATTTATCTGAATTGAGCAAACTCAGTCCCTTTGGAAAGATATCAACAAGCTTAGCAAAACTGATTTTCGTGTCATCTCGAAATTATGCACAGATTAATACCAGTTTTCAGAACACTAATCTTGTCCAATGATTCAGTCATCGGAAGCAATTCTATGCACCTACTTAGATCAGCAAACTGCATATTTAGGAACTAGGGACTGTCAAAGAGGTTATTCTTATGTTGTAGAACAGAGATTCGAAATCAGTTGATATGTCCAGATCCAATCAGGCAGTCCTCTTCGTTTCTCTCTTTATATTCCTTCGTGTCCTGATCCTTCTCTTTCTCCTTGCTGCTTGTGCTATGCTACAGCATCAGGCAAACCTCCTGGGCGAGGCTTCCTTGTACAACAGAAAGCATCATCTGTGTGCCCTCCAGATTCTCTTGTAGCACCTCCTGCTGCTTGTCCTTGCACGGTAGCAAGCCTAGCAGGTAGCACCAACACAGGAAGGTGAGGTTGCCAGCGCCGGTGGGTGACTGCTCCAGCAATAAACTAACCGAGCCTATCATGTGGCAACAGGACTTAAGGTGGAGGCACACTGTATTTTTTACTATTACATGAAATTCCACTAACACCTGCATCTGCTCTCTGTTCTTTGCTATTTTTGTCTGTAATCCTTTTGGTTGTCCTAATTAGCCCCTTCATGTTTTTCTTCAACTACGGTTGTTCTTGTGCAGGGTATATGGCTTTGCTTGAGAAGCCCACACAGAGCCGACAGTCGAGGTAATTCTTTCTTCGCTTTTTCCAAAGGCATCTAAAAGGTTTTCTTAAAGGCTTCTATCTTGGTCCTCTCAGTCTGGGATATTCAAACCACTTGAAAGAGCAAGACTACTCGATGGAAGTAGGAAAGATTAATGATATTCTGGGTGTGGAAGAACCAACAATGGAGTTTCTGCTACTGGACAGGTAACTGCATATGCGTAGGTGCCTCATTGTTGGACTGCCAGCTCACACATGATAATTATGCTTACAATACTAATAGTACTGGCTCGTATATGTTCTAGATTTATTGTTGTCTCTTATTTTTATTTTGAAGTACCAGTTTCAAGTCTCCATACAGAAATCATATCTTTTGAATTGGTATTTGCTACTATTTATCGAATGTCATATGCAGAAGTACATGACCACCTATGTGATAAGATCGTTGTAATGTCACAATTATGTACTCCGCCATGCAACCACGTCTTTATTGAAATTTATTGCAAAAAAAAACGAAAAAAAAATCATAGGATGTTAGGAGGCCAAAGGAGCACTATAGCAAGAGGATAGGGACAAAGGGAGTCCCTAGCCCCTAGGCACCCTCCAGCCCAGGGCACCTAGGAGGGGCGCTTGCGCACCCTCTGACCTCTACCATATCTATCACCATTTTTCCTCCGCCGCACACCCGTATGTAATCCATATTGGAACCTCTAAAAGGTCTTATATTTAGGAATGGAGGGAGCAGTTGACATCTTGAAATTAGGACAAATTTTTTGAGAAACAAGTAAGATATCTTTTAGCTCGGGCCTTAAGCTAATCAGAGAAAATATCTACGACTATTGCATTCTTTGGATTGTTAGGCCTCTATATAAAGGGGGTGCTCTATGAGGAACAACTAAGCAGAGCATAAGCCAATATTATTCATGGTCTCCTTGTATGCAGCAGGCTTAGTTTATCTTGTATGTGTCGTTCCTCTCCAATTGTCCAGGTAAAAACAGCTGCACATTCGACCCAAAGCTTCTCAATTCTTTCCAGATGCATTAGATAATTGGACTGCCATGTGTGTTTGGCTCCCATGTATCCTCCAATTCATCAGGTATGCTTTCTTTCTGAACTAATCACATTTAACTATAGCATCTCAGTTGCATCATACTAGCTTTATTCTATGATTTTGGCTTTCTATGTGTATGCCGAAATATGTGATCGGATAAGAATGTTCAGTTGCAAAAGAATATGAAATTGCCAATTTACTTTCAAGGGTAGGCGGAGCTAAAATAGTTTTGGTTGGCAAAGTTTCTCTGTGAATCCCTTTCACCCTAATAGGTGACATCCCTTCCTTTTTGTTATCCACCCCATGCATCAGGCCTACCTCTGACTAGCTCCCTGCAAACATTTTTAACTTACAGATTGCAACACTATTATTTGGGCATTTGATAGCAAACTGGCGAAGTGGTTTTGTATAACTATAATAAATGGGGTTGAACTGGTTTTGATATTGTTTCTGGTACTAACCAGTAGGCTGTTACAATTTTGTCCTTGTTCCCTCATTTAAACACCCATTTTTGTCTTATTTAGCAAGCAACCTCTGGAAGTCAGCCATGGTTTTGGTTCCCTATACACTCCTGGCAGTAGTTGGGGTAGTGGCGGTCCGAAGGATGAACTTCCATGGAAGATCGAAGCTTCAGTCCTTGACTCAGCTCGTGCACACCCTGGGGCTCTACAGTCATTCGAAGTCCATCATGATGATTGCACAATTTTTACTGGGGCAGTTGGACATGGTTTTAAAGGGTGTATACATCATTGGGAGTTGTCCAACGTGTCAGTTTGTCTCACTACCTGCACATGACTTTCTTTTTTGCTGTTATTGTTGGATGGTTTTTGAATTAAACGTAGTTTGTACAGATCTTGTACTGGTGTTTGGCTTAGTGTATGAAATACTAATATAGGATTAATGGTTTATGAATTATTATATGATAGGTAGTGATGGTAAATTATTTGAAGATAGTTCTGTGTAGATCAGAGTTAAACATGTTTATAACGAAGCCTTCTCTTGGAATGAAATTAAATTTATGACTTCAAAAGTACACCTCTATAACAAAATATAAGATGTTTTTGCAGTTCAAATTGAACTAAAAAAAACGTCTTACATTTTGGTATAGAGGTAGTAAGAATTTAGCATTTGCTTGATTGTCTAATTTGAGAGCCTTCATGTTCTCGGATGTCTTTGTTTTCAACTCTTTGTTGATGTCACCATGAAGCTTGAATATTTTCCATTCCTTGATAAATACATTGCTCTACAGAATTGGTTGATTAAAGAATTAACTCTTCTTCATAGTAGTGTTTTTCTCAAATTATGAAACCTCCAACAACGTAGAGAGATAACCATTTTGTTAGTTTTTCAATCAAGCTTTCATCAAATAATTTATTACAATTGTCCTCCAGCTTATTCAGAAACTGCATGATTCGAATGACGGATCGGATGAGGCCGCTGGCCATTGCGCATAGGCCTGCTTACGGCGGGACATGAATCAAGTATCCTCACAGCTGCTAAGTAAAGGTGAAGAATCCTCTTTGAAGTGTATGGTGTTCCCTATGTAGAATTTTTGTTGAGCAAACAATGTTGAGTGACTTTTTGAATCAAGTATGATCTGGATTGCACAGGATACCGCCTGCTCTTTGTTGAATGACTTTTTGAATGAAGTGTGATCTGGATTGCATGTAGTTCTTTAATCAGATCTTACACTTGATGTGTTGTTCATAACCGGGTTGTTCATAGCCTGTTCACAAATGTAGTGTACTAATGAGTTCAGTTTGTAAGCTACCCTATTAATCATGAAGCTGACAAAAACGGAGAGGCGGCCAATGCGCCTTAGGAAGCGGCGCACCTGTGAAGCGACAATGAACACTGCTAATGCCAACACTCCAAGGTGAGCTTCCCCTAATTCCTCTCTGTATATATGCAAGCTTGTGTGATGTGCTCTGCTTCCTCCTCCCTTATTTAATTAATGAATCTATTACTGAGCAGAGCATGTGCTTTAGGTTCGCAGCACAAAAGATATAGTTGAATTAGTGCTCTTTTATTGGTGGTTTTTGGTAATAACCTACTATGCCTCACATATTTGGAAAGCCTATGCTTTTACATTCCTGCTGTCAAATTGTGCTCCATAAATTACAGGAGGACAATCTACCTTTGCCTTTAAATATGAAATTACTTGTGTGCAATTGAATGCAATCTAAAATTCATAGCTATGAAAGAAGGCCTTGATATTCAAATAACTCTCATTTTAAATCGTGTAGAGTGCAGGTGCTATCCTGCTAAGTGAATTATGGCCACGAAGGAAATTTCCTACTAGGAACATATGCAATGTTTGGTTATCTCTGTCGTCTTACTGTCAAAAGCATCTGTGGAATGCAATGCGAACTGTGTAATACTTCTTGAAGAGACAATACTTGTTATCTGCATGCAAGTTTCTAACTGCCCTGGCAGGAGAAAAGTCCGGTTTATGTTAATGTAATCTTTAATACATCTTTATCTGCTGCTTGCAACTTTAACTTCTGTTCCACTTTCTATTTATTCTCTGGTAAAGTAAAAGAAGTGTGATCCAATAACAATATTTAGTATAAATAAGAAAGTGAAAGGAGCGCACCCCACCAGGCACCGCCCCAACTTACTCTCAAGCGGCGCACCAAGGGTGCGCCCCAACCACTAGTAAGCTTGCACAAGTAAAGGCACGAGATAACCAAGAGTGGAGCCGGTGAAGACGAGGATATGTTACCGAAGTTCCTTCCTTTTGGGGGGAAGTACGTCTCCGTTAGAGCGGTGTGGAGGCACAATGCTCCCCAAGAAGCCACTAGGGCCACCGTATTCTCCTCATGCCCTCACACAATGCGAGATGCCGTGATTCTACTATTGCTGCCCTTGAAGGCGGCGACCGAACCTTTACAAACAAGGTTGGGGCAATCTCCACAACTTAACTGGAGGCTCCCAACGACATCACGAAGCTTCACCACAATGGACTATGGCTCCGCGGAGACCTCAACCGTTTAGGATGCTCAAACACCCAAGGGTAACAAGATCCGCAAGGGATTAGTGGGGGGAATCGAATTTCTCTTGGTGGAAGTGTAGATCGGGGCCTTCTCAACCAATCCCAAGTAAATCAACAAGTTTGATTGGCTAGGGAGAGAGATCGGGTGAAAATGGAGCTTGGAGCAACAATGGAGCTTAGGGATGGAAGAGGTGGTCAACTAGAGGAAGAAGACACCCCTTATATAGTGGAGAGACAAATCCAACCGTTATCCACTTACTAAGCTCGCAACCTGCGGTACTGCCGCTCCAGACAAGCGGTACTACCGCAGGGGTTCACGGTACTACCACGGCGGGCCGCGGTACTACCGCTGCTACGGCAGGAGCTAGTCCAGGCCTAAGCCGCAAAGGCTGAGAGCGGTACTGCTGCTGAAGCGGTACTACCGCAAGGCCGAAATGGACTAGCCTGGGAAGGGCGCGGATGAATAAAACTACATCCGTGCCAACTTCCGCTGAAAATCAAACAGTGCAAAATCCGACACGGTACTACCGCGTTGATGTCTACTACACAACCTTCTTCTTGTAGACGTTGTTGGGCCTCCAAGTGCAGAGGTTTGTAGGACAGTAGCAAATTTCCCTCAAATCGATGACCTAAGGTTTATCAATCCGTAGGAGGTGTAGGATAAAGATGGTCTCTCTCAAACAACCCTGCAACCAAATAACAAAGAGTCTCTTGTGTCCCCAACACACCCAATACAATGGCAAATTGTATAGGTGCACTAGTTCGGCGAAGAGATGGTGATACAAGTGCAATATGGATGGTATATAAAGGTTTTTGTAATCTAAAACTATAAAAACAGCAAGGTAACTAATGATAAAAGTGAGCGTAAACGGTATTGCAGTGGTAGGAAATAAGGCATATGGTTCATACTTTCACTAGTGCAAATTCTCTCAACAATAATTGAAGGAAATATGCCCTAGAGGCAATAATAAAGTTATTATTTATTTCCTTATTTCATGATAAATGTTTATTATTCATGCTAGAATTGTATTAACCGGAAACATAATACATGTGTGAATACATAGACAAACATAGTGTCACTAGTATGCCTCTACTTGACTAGCTCGTTTATCAAAGATGGTTATGTTTCCTAGCCATGGACAAAAGAGTTGTCATTTGATTAACGGGATCACATCATTAGGAGAATGATGTGATTGACTTGACCCATTCTGTTAGCCTAGCACTTGATCGTTTAGTATGTTGCTATTGCTTTCTTCATGACTTATACATGTTCCTGTAACTATGAGATTATGCAACTCCTGTTTACCGGAGGAACACTTTGGGTACTACCAAACGTCATAACGTAACTGGGTGATTATAAAGGAGTACTACAGGTGTCTCCGAAGGTACATGTTGAGTTGGCGTATTTCGAGATTAGGTTTTGTCACTCCGATTGTCGGAGAGGTATCTCTGGGCCCTCTCGGTAATGCACATCATTATAAGCCTTGCAAGCAATGTGACCAATGAGTTGGTTATGGGATGATGCATTACAGAACGAGTAAAGAGATTTGCCGGTGACGAGATTGAACTAGGTATTGGATACCGACGATCAAATCTCGGGCAAGTAACATACCGATGACAAAGGGAACAACGTATGTTGTTGAGCGGTTTGACCGATAAAGATCTTCGTAGAATATGTAGGAGCCAATATGGGCATCCAGGTCCCGCTATTGGTTATTGACCGAGAATAGTTCTAGGTCATGTCTACATAGTTCTCGAACCCGTAGGGTCCGCATGCTTAAGGTTTCGATGACAGTTATATTATGAGTTTATGAGTTTTGATGTACCGAAGGAGTTCGGAGTCCCGGATGAGATTGGGGACATGACGAGGAGTCTCGAAATGGTCGAGACATAAAGATCGATATATTGGACGACTATATTCGGAGTTCGGAAAGGTTCCGAGTGGTTCGGGTATTTTTCGGAGTGCCGGAGAGTTACGGGAATTCGCCGGGGAGAAGTATTGGGCCTTATTGGGCCCTGCGGGAAAGAGAGAGGGGCTGCCTAGGGCAGGCTGCGCGCCCACCCATGGCCTAGTCCGAATTGGACTAGGGGAGGGGCCGCACCCCCTCCTTCCTTCCCTTCTCTCTTCCCCTTCCTTGTCTCCTACTCCTAATACATGGAAGGACTACTAGTTGGACTAGGAAAGGGGGAATCCTACTCCCGGTGGGAGTAGGACTCCCCATGGCGCGCCATAGTAGAGGGCCCGCCTCCTCCTCCCTCCCTCCTTTATATACGGGGGCAAGGGCACCCCATGGACACACAAGTTGATCTACGGATCATTCCTTAGCCGTGTGCGGTGCCCCCCTCCACCATATTCCACCTCGGTCATATCGTCGCGGAGTTTAGGCGAAGCCCTGCGTCGGTAGAGCATCATCATCGTCACCACGCCGTCGTGCTGACGGAACTCATCCCCGAAGCTTTGCTGGATCGGAGCCCGGGGATCGTCATCGAGCTGAACGTGTGCTGAACTCGGAGGTGCCGTACGTTCGGTACTTGGATCGGTCGGATCGTGAAGACGTACGACTACATCAACCGCGTTGTGCTAACGCTTCTGCTTACGGTCTACGAGGGTACGTGGACGAACACTCTCCCCTCTCGTTGCTATATCATCACCATGATCTTGCGTGTGCGTAGGAAAATTTTGAAATTACTACGTTCCCCAACAGTGGCATCAGAGCCTAGGTTTTATGCGTTGATGTTATATGCACGAGTAGAACACAAGTGAGTTGTGGACAATATAAGTCATACTGCCTACCAGCATGTCATACTTTGGTTCAGCGGTATTGTTGGATGAAGCGGCCCGGACCGACATTACGCGTACGCTTACGCGAGACTGGTTCTACCGACGTGCTTTGCACACAGGTGGCTGGCGGGTGTCAGTTTCTCCAACTTTAGTTGAACCGAGTGTGGTTACGCCCGGTCCTTGTGAAGGTTAAAACGGAGTCTATTTGACAAACTATCGTTGTGGTTCTGATGCGTAGGTAAGAACGGTTCTTGCTAAGCCCGTAGCAGCCACGTAAAATTTGCAACAACAAAGTAGAGGACGTCTAACTTGTTTTTGCAGGGCATGTTGTGATGTGATATGGTCAAGACGTGATGCTATATTTTATTGTATGAGATGATCATGTTTTGTAACCGAAGTTATCGGCAACTGGCAGGAGCCATATGGTTGTCGCTTTATTGTATGAAATGCAAACGCCCTGTAATTGCTTTACTTTATCACTAAGCGGTAGCGATAGTCGTAGAAGCAATAGATGGCGTAACGACAACGATGCTATGATGGAGATCAAGGTGTCGCGCCGGTGACGATGGTGATCACGACGGTGCTTCGGAGATGGAGATCACAAGCACAAGATGATGATGGCCATATCATATCACTTATATTGATTGCATGTGATGTTTATCCTTTATGCATCTTATCTTGCTTTGATTGACGGTAGCATTTTAAGATGATCTCTCACTAATTATCAAGAAGTGTTCTCCCTGAGTATGCACCGTTGCGAAAGTTCTTCGTGCTGAGACACCACGTGATGATCGGGTGTGATAGGCTCTACGTTCAAATACAACGGGTGCAAAATAGTTGCACACGCGGAATACTCAGGTTATACTTGACGAGCCTAGCATATACAGATATGGCCTCGGAACACGGAGACCGAAAGGTCGAGCGTGAATCATATAGTAGATATGATCAACATAGAGATGTTCACCATTGAAACTACTCCATCTCATGTGATGATCGGACATGGTTTAGTTGATTTGGATCACGTGATCACTTAGATGACTAGAGAGATGTCTGTCTAAGTGGGAGTTCTTTAGTAATATGATTAATTGAACTTAAATTTATCATGAACTTAGTACCTGATAGTATTTTGCAAATTATGTTGTAGATCAATAGCTCGCGTTGTTGTTTTCATATGTTTATTTTGATATGTTCCTAGAGAAAACTGTGTTGAAAGATGTTAGTAGCAATGATGCGGATTGGATCCGTGATCTGAGGTTTATCCTCATTGCTGCGCAGAAGAATTATGTCCTTGATGCACCGCTAGGTGACAAACCTATTGCAGGAGCAGATGCAGACGTTATGAACGTTTGGCTAGCTCAATATGATGACTACTTGATAGTTTAGTGCACCATGCTTAACGGCTTAGAATCGGGACTTCAAAGACGTTTTGAACGTCATGGACCATATAAGATGTTCCAGGTATTAAAGTTAATATTTCAAGCAAATACCCGAGTTGAGAGATATGAAGTCTCCAACAAGTTCTATAGCTAAAAGATGGAGGAGAATCACTCAACTAGTGAGCAAGTGCTGAGAATGTCTGGGTACTACAATCGCTTGAATCAAGTGGGAGTTAATCTTCCAGATAAGATAGTGATTGACAGTGTTCTCTAGTCACCATCACCAAGTTAGTAGAACTTCGTGATGAACTATAGTATGCAAGGGATGACGAAAATGATTCCCGAGCTCTTCGTGATGTTGAAATCGACGAAGGTAGAAATCAAGAAAGAGCATCAAGTGTTGATGGTTGACAAGATCACTAGTTTCAAGAAAAGGGAAAGAAAGGGGAACTTCAAGTAGATTGACAAGCAAGTTGTCACTCCCACGAAGAAGCCCAAAGCTGAACCAAAGCCTGAAACTGAGTGCTTACACTGCAAAGGAAATGGTCACTGGAAGCGGAACTGATATTTGGTGGATAAGAAGGATGGCAAAGTGAAATAGGGTATATTTGATATACATGTGTTTGATGTGTGCTTTACTAGTGTTTATAGCAACCCCTCGATATTTGGTACTGGTTCAGTTGCTAAGAGTAGTAACTCGAAACGGGAGTTGCAGAATAAACAGAAACTAGTTAAGGGTGAAGTGACGATGTGTGTTGGAAGTAGTTCCAAGATTGATATGATTATCATCGCACACTCCCTATACTTTCGGGATTAGTGTTAAACTTAAATAAATGTTATTTGGCGTTTGCGTTGAGCATAAATATGATTTGATCATGTTTATTGCGATACGGTTATTCATTTGAAGTTAAAGAATAATTGTTATTCTGTTTACATGAATAAGACCTTCGATGGTTATACACCCAATGAAAATAGTTTGTTGGATCTCGATCGTAGTGATACACATAATCATAATATTGATGCCAAAAGATGCAAAGTTAATAATGATAGTGCAACTTATTTGTGGCACTGCCGTTTGGGTCATATCGGTGTAAAGCGCATGAAGAAACTCCATAAAGATGGATTTTCGGAATCACTTGGTTATGAATCATTTGATGCTTGCGAACCGTGCCTTTTGGGCAAGATGACTAAAACTCCGTTCTCCGGAACAATGGAACAAGCTACTGACTTATTGGAAATAATACATACCGATGTATGCGATCCAATGAGTGTTGAGGCTCGTGGCAAGTATCGTTATTTTCTGACCTTCACAAGATGATTTGAGCAGATATGGGTATATCTACTTGATGAAACATAAGTCTGAAATAGTTGAAAGGTTCAAAGAATTTCAGAGTGAAGTGGAAAAATCATCGTAACAAGAAAATAAAGTTTCTGCGATCTGATCACGGAGACGAATATTTGAGCTACGAGTTTGGTCTTCAATTAAAACAATGTGGAACAGTTTCACAGTTCACGCCACCTGGAACACCACAACGTTATGGTGTGTCCGAACGTCGTAACCGCACTTTATTTGATATGGTGCGATCTATGATGTCTCTTACCGATTTACCACTATCATTTTGGGGTTATGCATTAGAGACAGCTGCATTCACTTTAAATAGGGCACCATCGAAATCCGTTGAGACGACGCCTTATGAACTGTGGTTTGGCGAGAAACCAAAAGTTGTCGTTTCTTAAAGTTTGGGGCTGCGATGCTTATGTAAAAAAGTTTCATCCTGATAAGCTCAAACCCAAATCGGAGAAGTGCGTCTTCATAGAATACCCAAAGGAAATTGTTGGGTACACCTTCTATCACAGATCCGAAGGCAAGATATTCGTTGCTAAAAATGGATCCTTTCTAGAGAAGGAGTTTCTCTCGAAAGAAGTGAGTGGGAGGTCAGTAGAGCTTGATAAGGTAATTTGTACCTTCTCCCGAATTGGAAAGTAGTTCATCACGGAAATCAGTTCCAGTGATTCCTACACCAATTAGTTAGGAAGCTAATGATGATGATCATGAAACTTCAGATCAAGTTACTACAAAACCTCGTAGGTCTTCCAGAGTAAGATCCGCACCAGAGTGGTACGGTTATCATGTTCTGGAAGTCATGTTACTAGACCATGATGAACCTACAAACTATGAGGAAGCGATGATGAGCCCAGATTCCGCGAAATGGCTTGAGGCCATAAAATCTGAGATATGATCCATGTATGAGAACAAAGTATGGACTTTGATTGACTTGCTCGATGATCAGCAAGCCATGTTAAATAAATGGATCTTCAAGAGGAAGACGGACACTGATAGTAGTATTACTATCTACCAAGCTCGACTTGTTGCGAAAGGTTTTCAACAAGTTCAAGGTGTTGAATACGATGAGATTTTCTCACTCGTATCGATGCTTAAGTCTGTCTGAATCATGTTAGCAATTGCCACATTTTATGAAATCTGGCAAATGGATGTCAAAACTGCATTCCTTAATGGATTTATTAAAGAAGAGTTGTATATGATGCAACTAGAAGGTTTTGTCAATCCTAAAGGTGCTAATAAAATGTGCAAGCTCTAGCGATCCATCTATGGACTGGTGCAAGCATCTCGGAGTTGGAATATACGCTTTGATAAGTTGATAAAAGCATATAGTTTTATATGGACTTACGATGAAGCCTGTATTTACAATAAAGTGAGTGGGAGCACTAAAGCCTTTCTGATTAGTATATGTGAGTGACATATTGTTGATCAGAAATGATGTAGAATTTTTCTGCAAAGCATAAAGGAGTGTTTTAAAGGAGTTCTTTAAAAAGAAAAGACCTCAGTAAAAGCTACTTACATATTGAGCATCAAGATCTATTGAGATAGATCAAGACGCTTGATAAGATTTTCAATGAGTACATACCTTGGCAAGATTTTGAAATAGTTCAAAATGGAATAGTCAAATAAAGAGTTCTTGCATGTGTTGCAAAGGTATGAAATTGAGTAAGACTCAAATCCCGACCACAGCAGAAAATAGAAAGAGAATGAAAAGTCATTCCCTATGCCTCAGTCATAGGTTCTATAAAGTATGCTATGCTATGTACCAGACCTATTGTATACCTTGCTCTGAATTTGGCAAGGGAGTACAATAGTGATCTAGGAGTAGATCACTGGACATTGGTCAAGAATATCCTTAGTAAGGACTAAGGAGATGTTTCTCGATTATGGAGGTGATAAAAGAGTTTTTTTGTAAAAGTTACATCAATGGAAACTTTTACACTGATCCAGATGACTCTAAGTCTCAACCTGGATACATATTGAAAGTGGGAGCAATTAGCTAGAGTAGCTCCGTGCAGAGCATTGTGGACATAAAATATTTGCAAAATATATACGGCTCTAAATGTGACAGACCCGTTGACTAAGCTTCTCTCACGAGCAAAACATGATCACACCTTAGTACTCTTTGGGTGTTAATCACATAGCGATGTGAACTAGATTATTGACTCTAGTAAACCCTTTGGATGATGGTCACATGATGATGTGAACTATGGGTGTTAATCATATACAGATATGAATATTGGTGTTAAATCACATGGCGATGTGAACTAGATTATTGACTCTAGTGCAAGTGGGAGACTGAAGGAAATATGCCCTAGAGGCAATAATAAAGTTATTATTTATTTCCTTATTTCATGATAAATGTTTATTATTCATGCTAGAATTGTATTAACCAGAAACATAATACATGTGTGAATACATAGACAAACATAGTGTCACTAGTATGCCTCTACTTGACTAGCTCGTTTATCAAAGATGGTTATGTTTCCTAGCCATGGACAAAAGAGTTATCATTTGATTAACGGGATCACATCATTAGGAGAATGATGTGATTGACTTGACCCATTTCGTTAGCCTAGCACTTGATCGTTTAGTATGTTGCTATTGCTTTCTTCATGACTTATACATGTTCCTGTAACTATGAGATTATGCAACTCCCGTTTACCGGAGGAACACTTTGGGTACTACCAAACGTCACAACGTAACTGGGTGATTATAAAGGAGTACTACAGGTGTCTCCGAAGGTACATGTTGAGTTGGCGTATTTCGAGATTAGGTTTTGTCACTCCGATTGTCGGAGAGGTATCTCTGGGCCCTCTCGGTAATGCACATCATTATAAGCCTTGCAAGCAATGTGACCAATGAGTTGGTTACGGGATGATGCATTACAGAACGAGTAAAGAGACTTGCCGGTGACGAGATTGAACTAGGTATTGGATACCGACGATCAAATCTCGGGCAAGTAACATACCGATGACAAAGGGAACAACGTATGTTGTTGTGCGGTTTGACCGATAAAGATCTTTGTAGAATATGTAGGAGCCAATATGGGCATCTAGGTCCCGCTATTGGTTATTGACCGAGAATAGTTCTAGGTCATGTCTACATAGTTCTCGAACCCGTAGGGTCCGCACGCTTAAGGTTTCGATGATAGTTATATTATGAGTTTTGATGTACCGAAGGAGTTCGGAGTCCCGGATGAGATTGGGGACATGACGAGGAGTCTCGAAATGGTCGAGACATAAAGATAGATATATTGGACGACTATATTCGGAGTTCGGAAAGGTTCCGAGTGGTTCGGGTATTTTTCGGAGTGCCGGAGAGTTACGGGAATTCGCCGGGGAGAAGTATTGGGCCTTATTGGGCCATGCGGGAAAGAGAGAGGGGCTGCCTAGGGCAGGCTGCGCGCCCACCCATGGCCTAGTCCGAATTGGACTAGGGGGAGGGGCTGCACCCCCTCCTTCCTTCCCTTCTCTCTTCCCCTTCCTTGTCTCCTACTCCTAATACATGGAAGGAATACTAGTTGGACTAGGAAAGGGGGAATCCTACTCCCGGTGGGAGTAGGACTCCCCATGGCGCGCCATAGTAGAGGGCCCGCCTCCTCCTCCCTCCCTCCTTTATATATGGGGGCAGGGGGCACCCCATGGACACACAAGTTGATCTACGGATCGTTCCTTAGCCGTGTGCGGTGCCCCCCTCCACCATATTCCACCTCGGTCATATCATCGCGGAGTTTAGGCGAAGCCCTGCGCCGGTAGAGCATCATCATCGTCACCACGCCGTCGTGCTGACGGAACTCATCCCCGAAGCTTTGCTGGATCGGAGCCTGGGGATCGTCATTGAGCTGAACGTGTGCTGAACTCGGAGGTGCCGTACGTTCGGTACTTGGATCGGTCGGATCGTGAAGACGTACGACTACATCAACCGCGTTGTGCTAACGCTTCTGCTTACGGTCTACGAGGGTACGTGGACGAACACTCTCCCCTCTCGTTGCTATATCATCACCATGATCTTGCGTGTGTGTAGGAAAATTTTGAAATTACTACGTTCCCCAACAATAATAACATAGATAGATCATATAACAATCCCTCAGCATGCAACAAAGAGTCACTCCAAAGCCACTAATAGCAGAGAACAAACGAAGAGATTATGGTAGGGTACGAATCCACCTCAAAGTTATTCTTTCGGATTGATCTATTCAAGAGTTCGTACTAGAATAACACCTAAGACACAAATCAACCAAAACCCTAATGTCACCTAGATACTCCATTGTCACCTCAAGTATCCGTGGGCATGATTATACGATATGCATCACACAATCTCAGATTCATCTATCCAACCAACACAAAGTACTTCAAAGAGTGCCTCAAAGTCTCTACCGGAGAGTCAAGACGAAAACGTGTGCCAACCCTTATGCATAGGTTCATGGGCGGAACCCGCAAGTTGATCACCAAAACATACATCAAGTGGATCACGTGATATCCCATTGTCACCACAGATAAGCACGACAAGACATACATCAAGTGTTCTCAAATCCTTAAAGACTCAATCCGACAAGATAACTTCAAAGGGAAAACTCAATTCATCACAAGAGAGTAGAGGGGGAGAAACATCATCAGATCCAACTATAATAGCAAAGCTCGTGATACATCAAGATCGTGCCATAGAGAGAACACGAGAGAGAGAGAGATCAAACACATAGCTACCGGTACATACCCTTAGCCCCGAGGGTGAAATACTCCCTCCTCGTCATGGAGAGCGCCAGGATGATGAAGATGGCCACCGGTGAGGGATCCCCCCTCCCGCAGGGTGCCGAAACGGGCTCCCGAGAGGTTTTGGTGGCTACAGAGGCTTGCAGCGGCGGAACTCCCGATCTATCTTGTTCTTCGATGTTTTAAGGGTATATGGGAATATATAGGCGAAAGAAGTCGGTCGGGGAGTCTCGAGGGGCCCACGAGGGTGGAGGGCACGCCCAGGGGAGGTGGGCCCGCCCCCCTATCTCGTGGCTTCCTCGAAGCTTCCCTTACTTCAACTCCAAGTCTCCCGGGTCACGTTCATTCCAAAAATCACGCTCCCGAATGTTTTGTTCCGTTTGGACTCCGTTTGGTATTCTTTTTCTTCGAAACACTGAAATAGGCAATAAAACAGCAATATGGGCTGGGCCTTCGGTTAATAGATTAGTCCCAAAAATAATATAAAAGTGTATAATAAAGCCCATAATCATTCAAAACAGATAATAAAATAGCATGAATGCTTCATAATTATAGATACGTTGGAGACGTATCAGCATCCCCAAGCTTAATTCCTGCTCGTCCTCGAGTAGGTAAATGATAAAAGAAAAAATTTATGAAGTGTGAATGCTAGAAGGTGCACAAGTTTGATCAATGAAAATTTCAATCACCTTTTGTAGCATGATTATATGTCATAACAGTAATTCATCTCATAAAACTTCTCAAGATCAAGTAACAAGCTATTCACATGTTAAAGCATATACCATAAACTTTCTTGAAAACTAGCAAACTTCATTCTTAGTCATCAAACAATTGCAATTCATCTTATTTTCAGGAAGGGTCTATGTCAGAGCTTTGATTTAGCAAACTCCACATACTCAACTATCATATAGTCTTCTACAATTGCTAACACTCATGCAATACTAATGGTTATGGAGTTTTAATCGGACACTGAGAAAGATAGGGGCTTATAGTGTTGCCTCCCAACGTATTCACCTTTGGGTGATGTCAACAATAATAGTTCATGCTAACTTACATCCAATTGGATATATATATATATATCAGGATCTTTCCAACATAAGGTGCTTGCCAAAGCATAAAATGAAAAAGGGAAAGGTGAAGATCACCTTGACTCTTGCATAAAAGTAAAAGATAGGCCCTTCGTAGAGGGAAGCAGAGGTTGTCATGCACTTTTATGGTTGGATGCACAAAATCTTAATGCAAAAGAACGTCACTTTATATTGCCACTTGTATATGGACCTTTATTATGCAGTCCGTCGCTTTTATTGCTTCCATAACAAGATCGTATAAAGCTTATTTTCTTCACACTAATAGATCATACATATTTAGAGAGCAATTTTTATTGCTTGCACCGATGACAACTTACTTGAAGGATCTTACTCAATCCATAGGTAGGTATGGTGGACTCTCATGGAAAAAATTGGGTTTAAGGATATTTGGGAGCACAAG
This sequence comes from Triticum timopheevii, assembly GCA_963921465.1. Taxonomy (NCBI): domain Eukaryota; kingdom Viridiplantae; phylum Streptophyta; class Magnoliopsida; order Poales; family Poaceae; genus Triticum; species Triticum timopheevii. The sequence continues at coordinate 614,596,014 of OY997266.1, forward strand.
TAGTATCTCTACTTGGTGTAAGGAATTTTGCTAGCATGAGGGGGAAATGCAAACTCAACATGTTTGAATGATCCATGACAATATACTTTAACTGAGATGTGAGAAAACATAACCCATTATGTTGTCTTCCTTGTCCAACATCAACTCTTTAGCATGTCATACTTAATGAGTGCTCACAATTATAAAAGATGTCTAGGATAGTATATTTATATGTGGAATCTCTCTTCCTTCAATATTCTTTCATGAATTGTTCAAATGACCAATACAATGCTTGCTAACCTTCAATAAATTTACAACCTCTACTTCTTAGATGTGAAGTAATTACTCCCCATGGGATAAGCAAATGAGACATATATAATTTCAGATTTATGACAATCAACTCATTCAACAATTTACTCATAGGATATAAGTGAAGCACACGAGTAAATGAAAAACTACTCCAAAAAGATATAAGTGAAGATCAATGAGTAGCTAAATAATTCTGTAACTATGTGAAGACTCTCTCTCATTAAAGAATTTCAGATCTTGGTATTGTATTCAAGCAAAACAAAATAAAATGACATTGCAAGGATAGCACAACTCATGTGAAGAAGCAAAAACTTAGGCTCAACCGATACTAACCGATAGTTGTTGAAGAAGAAAGGTGGGATGCCTAACGGGGCATCCCCAAGCTTAGATGCTTGAGACTTCTTGAAATATTATCTTGGGGTGCCTTGGGCATCCCCAAGCTTGAACTTTTGTGTCTCCTTAATTCCTCTCATATCATGATTTCTCTTTTTATCAAAAGCTTCATCCACACCAAACTCAATAAGAACTCGTGAGATAGGTTAGTATAAACCAATGCAAAACCTTATCATTTTCTACTGTAACAAATCACTAAAATTATTATTCAACATTGCATACTAAATGTCTCTGCATATTTAATACTCCTATCCTCAAATAGAATCATTAAACAAGCAAACATATACAAACAATGCAAACATAACAGCAATCTGCCAAAACAGTACAGTCTGTAAAGAATGCAAGATTCATCATACTTCTCTAACTCCAAAAATTATGAGAAAAATACTACGCTGTATAAGATTTATCAGATCTCAATATGAAAAACATTTCAACATTTTACCATTCTCTAACTTTTCTAGGGAATTTTTGCAACAGCGGTAAACTTTCTGTTTTCAAACAGCAACATGTATACTAGCAAAATAAGCATGGTAAAGGCTATCCTTGACATTTTTATTGAAAATATAGATGCAAAACATTAATCTAAATAACACAAAGCAAATACTAACAAGAGAAAATGACGCTCCAAGCAAAACACATATCATGTGGTGAATAAAAATATAGCTCCAAGTAAAGTTACCGATGAACGAAGACGAAAGAGGGGATGCCATCCGGGGCATCCCCAAGCTTAGGCTCTTGGTTGTACTTGAATATTACCTTGAGGTGCCTTGGACATCCCCAAGCTTTGGCTCTTGCCACTCCTTATTCCATAGTCCATCGAATCTTTACCCAAAACTTGAAAACTTCACAACACAAAACTCAACAGAAAATTCGTAAGCTCCGTTAGTATAAGAAAATAAAACCACCACTTAGGTACTGTAATAAACTCATTCTAAATTCATATTGGTGTAATATCTACTGTATTCCAACACCTCTATGGTTCATACCCTCCGATACTACTCATAGATTCATCAAAATAAGCAAACAACACACAGAAAACAGAATCTGTCAAAAACAGAACAGTCTGTAGTAATCTGTATCAAACATATACTTTTGGAACTATACAAATTCTACCAATTAGGAAGTCCTAAGCAATTTGTGTACCAATCCAGAGAAAAAAGAATCAGATCAGAAGCACGTTTCTGTGAATTATCAAAACTAATTTACTGGGTGCAAAAGTTTCTGATTTTCAGCAGGATCAACACAACTATCACCATAAGCTATCCTAAAGGTCTTACTTGGCACTATTGAAACAAAAGCTATAAAACATGATTACTACAGTAGCATAATCATGTGGACACACAAAAACAGTAAAAGTAAATATTGGGTTGTCTCCCAACAAGCGCTTTTCTTTAATGCCTTTCTAGCTAGGCATGATGATGGCAATGATGCTCACATAAAAGATAAGAACTGAAACATAACGGGAGCATCATGAAGCGTATGACTAGCACATTTAAGTCTAACCCACTTACTATGCATAGGGATTTTGTGAGCAAACAACTTATGGAAACAATAATCAACTAGCATAGGGAGGCAAAACAAGCATAGCTTCAAGATTTTCAACACATAGGGAGGAAACTTGATATTATTGCAATTCCTACAAGCATATGTTCCTCCCTCATAATAATTTTCAGTAGCATAATGAATATAACCAGCACCTAAAGCATTCTTTTCATGATCTACAAGCATAGAAAATTTACTACCCTCAACATAAGCAAAATCCTTCTCATTTGGAATAGTGGGAGTATCATAAGAGACTTGAATACTATAAATTGTTTCCATATTAAAAGAGTAATGTTCAGAAAAAGGGTAATCATAATCATGACAAGTTTTATAAATATAATCATCACTACTTTTTATAGCATAAGTTTCATCACAATAATCATCATAAGTAGCAACTTCGTTCTCATCATAATCGATTGAAACCTCTCCCAAGATAGTGGAATCATCACTAAATAAAGTTCAGACTCTTCCAAATCCACTTTCATATTCATCACAATAAGATTCAACATCCTCCAAAATAGTGGGATCACTACTTCCTAAAGTTGACACTCTTCCAAACCCACTTTCATCAATATAATCGTCATAGATAAGAGGCATGCTATCATCATAACAACTTTGCGTATCAAAACTTGGGATGCTAAAAATATCATCTTCATTAAACATAGCATCCCCAAGCTTGGGACAAACATTAATTTCAGCAAATATATTCTCAAATATGTCATCCTCATCAAACATAGCTTCCCCAAGCTTGGGCCTTTCCATATCATAAGCATAATCACTCTCATCATTAATAGTATGGATAGCACCAATAGTATAGCAATTATCATCATCACAATGAGTAGTAGGAGCAACTTCATTTCGGAGGGATACCTTTTTACCTTTGTTGCACCTACTTTTATTTTTCTTCTTCACATTATGTGTGGGTTCAACCTTGTTCTTTGAGCTCCTTATTGATGAGATTGGTTGAATAGAAAGCTCCTCCTCGTTACCTGATTCATCATAAGAAATAATAGGAGGATATTGGGAAGTATCTTCCCTTTCATTAGTGTTCTCTTCATCTTCTATTTGCTTCCTTTTCTTTAGGTAATTGGCAATATAAGGATTTTCAATGCAATTCACCGCACAAAACATATAAATATCCTCTAGATCAAAATCAATAAATCTATCAAGATTAAATTTTGGAATATCCTCAGTTATACGTTTCATTTCTTCATACCCCAAAAGAAGACTAATCTCTTTATGATGCTCAAGGGTAATCAAGTTATCATAATTTTTGGACACGATTCGATCAAGAAACAATTTGCATTGGAGATTTAAATGATCAAGTTCATTGCAAAGTTCACAAGGAGCGCGAAAAATATTGAATTTTTCAGCACAAACATCAAGGCTTTGTTGCAACAATTTAGTTTCTAAATGCTTATGCCTCTTGCAATATCTATCTTCCCTATTTGGTGCGTACTTGCAAACCCGATTCACTCCACAAAAATCGACATGCTTATAGGAGACATTTTCATCATAACTAGTGCAATCATCATTAGTACTATGGATATTCAAAGAGTTCATACTAACAACATTGCAATCATGCTCATCATTCAAAGATTTAGTACCAAGCATTTTAATGCATTCTTCTTCTAGCAATTGAGCACAATTTTTCCTTTCCATAATTCTTACGAAAGATGTTAAAAAGGTAAAGCGTATGAGACAAACTCAAATCCTTTTTTATAGTTTTTCTTTTATAAACTAAACTAGTGATAAAACAAGAAACTAAAAGACTCGATTGCAAGATCTAAATATATACCTTCAAGCACTCACCGCCCCGGCAACGGCGCCAGAAAAGAGCTTGATGTCTACTACACAACCTTCTTCTTGTAGATGACCTCCAAGTGCAGTGGTTTGTAGGACAATAGCAAATTTCCCTCAAGTGGATGACCTAAGGTTTATCAATCCGTAGGAGGCGTAGGATGAAGATGGTCTCTCTCTCAAACAACCCTGCAACCAAATAACAAAGAGTCTCTTGTGTCCCCAACACACCCAATACAATGGCAAATTGTATAGGTGCACTAGTTCGGCGAAGAGATGGTGATACAAGTGCAATATGGATGGTAGATAAAGGTTTTTGTAATCTGAAAATATAAAAACAGCAAGGTAACTAATGATAAAAGTGAGCGTAAACGGTATTGCAATGGTAGGAAACAAGGCATAGGCTTCATACTTTCACTAGTGCAAGTTCTCTCAACAATAATAACATAGATAGATCATATAATAATTCCTCAACATGCAACAAAGAGTCACTCCAAAGCCACTAATAGCGGAGAACAAATGAAGAGATTATGGTAGGGTACGAAACCACCTCAAAGTTATTCTTTCGGATCGATCTATTCAAGAGTTCGTACTGAATAACACCTAAGACACAAATCAACCAAAACCCTAATGTCACCTAGATACTCCATTGTCACCTCAAGTATCCGTGGGCATGATTATACGATATGCATCACACAATCTCAGATTCATCTATCCAACCAACACAAAGTACTTCAAAGAGTGCCTCAAAGTCTCTACCGGAGAGTCAAGACGAAAACTGTGCCAACCCTTATGCATAGGTTCATGGGCGGAACCCGCAAGTTGATCACCAAAACATACATCAAGTGGATCACGTGATATCCCATTGTCACCACAGATAAGCACGTCAAGACATACATCAAGTGTTCTCAAATCCTTAAAGACTCAATCCGACAAGATAACTTCAAAGGGAAAACTCAATTCATCACAAGAGAGTAGAGGGGGAGAAACATCATAAGATCCAACTATAATAGCAAAGCTCGCGATACATCAAGATCGTGCCATAGAGAGAACACGAGAGAGAGAGAGAGAGAGAGAGAGAGAGAGAGAGAGAGATCAAACACATGGCTACTGGTACATACCCTCAGCCCCGAGGGTGAACTACTCCCTCCTCGTCATGGAGAGCGCCAGGATGATGAAGATGGCTGTCGGTTCAATATCCGGCGTATCTCGTAGTAGGGGTCCTAAGCTAGGCGTCTTGGAGCGATGGTAACATGGACACGGGGTTTTACCCAGGTTCGGGCCCTCTTGATGGAGGTAAAACCCTACATCCTGCTTTTGATTGTTTTCATATGGGGTATAGTACAGAGTACATGTATCTACCACGAGATAATAGTAATGAATATGAGATTCTCCATTGACTAGCCTGGCCTCGGTTTATATAAGACACCGGAGGCCTAGGGTTTAGGAGAGTTCTTGTCTTGGGCGCCAAGTCTTGTGGAGTCTTCCTTGTATGCGGCAGGGGTTGTCCGAACTGGCCCATGAGTATATGGCCATAGGGGTCCTTGGCCCAATCCAACTGATCGGGAGACGACGTGGTGAGTACCCCCTAGTCCAGGACACCGTCAATGGCCACCGGTGAGGGATCCCCCTCTGGTAGGGTGCCGGAAAGGGCTCCCGAGAGGTTTTTGGTGGCTACAGAGACTTGCGGCGGCGGAACTCCCGATCTATCTTTTTCTTCGATGTTTTAAGGGTATATGGGAATATATATAGGCGAAAGAAGTCGGTCGGGGGAGCCTCGAGGGGCCCACGAGGGTGGAGGGCACGCCCAAGGAGTGGGCGCCCCCTATCTCGTGGATTCCTCGAAGCTTCCTTTACTTCAACTCCAAGTCTCCCGGGTCACGTTCGTTCCAAAAAATCACGCTCCCGAAGGTTTCGTTCCGTTTGGACTCCGTTTGATATTCTTTTTCTTCGGAACACTGAAATAGGCAATAAAACAGCAATATGGGCTGGGGCTCCGGTTAATAGGTTAGTCCCAAAAATAATATAAAAGTGTATAATAAAGCCCGTAATCATTCAAACAGATAATAAAATAGCATGAATGCTTCATAAATTATAGATACGTTGGAGACGTATCACACGCCTGGCATGCGGTACTACCGCGCAGGGAGCGGATGTAAAAAATTACATCTGCCCCTACTTCCGCTCGTGTCGCTGTGCCAGACCAGGACTCACGATACTACCACGCGCATGGGGCGGTACTACCGCGTAGGGCGCGGATGTAAAAAATTACATCCGCCCCTACAGCCGCCCGAGTGGTTGAGTCTGGTCTGAGGCCACGGTACTACCGCAAGTGCGTGCGGTACTACCGCAGGGGCCTGCGGTACTACCGCTCCTAGGAGCAGTACTACCGCATGCCTCAGAACAGCAACACTAGGAATCCTTCTCTTTGCATAAATATGACAAAAACGGAGGATGCTCCAAAGCGCAAAGGGAAAGGCGGTGCAAAGGGAGTAAACGTGTACGTGATGATTCCACCCGAACCTTTCCAACGCGGACCCCCTCTTAATAGTACGACTTTCCTACGACTCAATTCCACCAAAAAGAAACATAGAAAGACGCCGTCTTCAATAGTCTTTGAGGGGCACCAAACCGTCTTGTGCCTAGTGATGAAGCGTCTGAAATACTCAAGGCACATGATTAGTCTGCAAAAGCATTGTCATCAATCACCAAAACACCTTAGGGATAAATATGCCCTTACAGCCACCATGACGCCAAACAGCTTCCTCCTCCTGGCGAGTCCATCTCCACGCTTCAGACGCCGAGCCTCCACTACAGCATGGCGCTGAGATCCACTGTTGACGATATGGTTGATGCCACACTGCTCCTCCTACATGCCATCTCACGTTGACTCCGAACTACCAGCAACTCCACCATCCTGAGCAGTCCCCGGTCGACGCCTTCAGGAAGGAACATGACACCGAAGTGCCATCGTTGCCCAAACAGAGGAACAGAGGCTTTCTCCTGCGCTCTTGGCAGAGGTGGGGGCGAAAAATCCACATTGAAGCCTCCTGGAAGGGAATCGGCGCCGAGGACGTCGACTTTGGTGCGGTCGCCACACCGGCCAGGAGTTTCCCCCTCCATGCCCACCTGCCAGATCCGTCTAGGCAGTATTGGCGTTGACCGTAGTCGCTATCGTAGCCAGCACGAATCGGAGTAGATCGAGTTGGAGCCAATGCCTCTCATGGAACTCCGGTCGGCCATCGAGGAGCCGCTGTAGCGTCGCCGCCTCTACGTCGCCCACGCAGCCGTCGAAGGCCCCCCATCAGCACCCGCGGGTGCCGCCCGCCAGGCAGGCTGCACCACGCGCCATCGATCAAGGCCGCCGCCCCGAGATCCGATCTGCCAGCCGCCGCCGCGCCATGAGAGCCATGCCTGCATCCATGCACCGCACGCGCTCCCTCGCGCCGTACACACTCATCGCACAACCCCAACGTTTGCCACGGCGATCACACGCTCCCATGGCGGACGCCCCGCAACAACCGAGCACCTTGAGAGGGAGAACCGAAGTGCCCCGGCGCCGCCGACACTACGCGGGATTTGCCTGGCGGCGGCGAGGGCAGGGAGATCTGGCGGCTAGGGTTCCGCCCAGGTCACCCGCAGGGTGGGCGACACGGGGGATGGGGTCACTTCGATATGTTTGCAAGCACATTTTAACGGGTGTCTTCTAAAGCACAAATTAAATATCACAATGGTTCTTACAGTTGTAAGAATACAGTTTCATGCCCATATCTATTTTATTACAAGTGTTAGGAACAAAGTGATTACGATCCAGTCCAAAAACTGAAATTTAATACTCTTGCAAAAGCTTGGTAGAAACCCTTGTCATAAATGCACATCCTCTCGTGGGATCGGTAACTTAGAGTCACCTATGTGAAAAAATAATAATATGAGAATCATTTCTGCTATACTATTACCGGATCACTAAAGAGACTCATCACGAGCCATGAGACATTAGATTTTCCGCCTTCAAGCTGGTGCTGGTGGTAAGTGCACTGTTGTCCCTTTTTCGGCAATTGACGTTATTTACTTGTTCAAAAATAACTCTCATGTTTTACACAAGCCTGGAGGAACATGTCATCCCAACTCGACCTCCCGGCCTCATGGCCCAACAACGTCCCTCAGCCCGACGGGCTGAAACAACTGCGGATCATTGATCCTATCCCGATCATCACCTTGGGATACCTTGGGATCCTATTGGGATGATTAATTGATCACTTTAAGCCTGGCTATATGGTTTTAAGGAAAGTGTTTTTTGGGAGACATCCTGAAAGTTTTTGGGAGACACACCCTTTAATTTACATTATTTTGACAATGGTACTCTAGAAACTTCTATTAAGATATTTATCAGGGTTATATTACATTATAAGAACAAAAACTATCTTGATATTTATAATAGTGAAAATAGACATGAATTATATACATCTAATTAATCAACAATTATACCATGGATAAATGTGATTTTCTCATCTGCTTCCTGCCTTAATTATATTTAAACAATGTTTAGTTTTAGCAAAATGTCATAAAATATTTTGACAATGAATGGAGTTTGAGCACAAGAGTTTTCTATTCAAACAATATTTGGAAATTGTATTATTATAGAAACACGATTAAAATTGTGAAGTGAATTATCTGTGATAAGTAAAGAAAATTAGTATAAATGTGCGGTTATTATTATTTCACTCATCATGTGTAGATGATTTGATTTTGTTCAACGATCGCAAAATTTGTATTTTTAAGAAATGTTAATAAATGACACACTTAAAATCATTTCTTAAACACTTAAAACACATAAGACACACGTTGTTTCGTCGATGATACAAAATTTAAGTGTAAGGTCTGCTCAAAATTTAGAACTTTAAGGCTTAGACAAATGAGCTGCAGAGTGAGCTTAAAAGAGACAATTTTTATTTGTTATTTTCTTAAAAAGATGTAGACATTTCGTATAGAGTGACTATGAATGAGTTGGTAAAATTATGTCTACATAAAATCTACTTCTGTCAACATTGAGGAATCTGCCACTTTATTTTTATTTGTTTTTTTTCATTATTTTATTTATATATGTTTTTTACCCTTCTGTCTTTTGTCTTGTTATAATTTTTTCCAACAATGTTGCCAAAAAAATATAATTTAATTTTTTTTGTAAATTTTCTAAAACATTCATAATTTTAAAATTTATATTTAAAAAAACTCACTTTTAAAAATGGCAAACTAAATAAATGAAATATTAAAAAATGTCCACAAAAGTTCCTAAAAACATGCTTTTTTAGTGTTGTGTTTAAAAAAATGTTCATAGAAGTTTTAAAAAGGGTTCCCTTTTTTAAAAATGCTTTCAAGTAATTATCTTCTTTTTTTGCACCCAAAAGTAAAAAAACCAAAGAAAAACAAGAAAAAACGAAAATACCAACGGAGCGACAGATAGGAGGAGGTCCCACTTAAAAGAGGCCACCGGGTGACCATGGAGTTTGGATTGGGATCCATCCCCTTCTAGAATCTACACTCTCCTCCAGTCCAGTCTCCACCCACCACCACCACCACTACCCCACATCCCGCCGGCGATCGCGCGATGGCGGCGGCCGCTCCCCCTCCCGCGGCGGCGCTGGAGCAGCTGAGCAAGACCAAGATGTTCGGCGGCCACAACCTCCGCTTCCGCCACCAGAGCGCCGCCCTCGGCTGCCCCATGACCTTCTCCCTCTTCCTCCCCGCGTCGCCGGCCTCCAAGCTCCCCGTGCGTGCCCTTCCCCGCTCGCCCCGGGACCCCACTCCCCGTCTCCGTCCCAGAGATCTGACGTTGTTGTCGTGGGTGTGGTGCAGGTGCTCTACTGGCTCTCCGGCCTCACCTGCACCGACGAGAACTTCATCATCAAGTCCGGCGCCCAGCGCGCCGCCGCGGCCCACGGCGTCGCCCTCATCGCCCCCGACACCTCCCCGCGTACGTTTAACCTTAATCCCCCTCTCTCGCCGCGTTCAATTTCTAGGGTTTATGCGCGCCCGTCCCTCGGCGGCGTACCATCCAATTGTGAGGGGAATAATAAATTTTGGGGGGAGTGTGGGCGAAAACACCGTAAGGTTCATCTTTTTTTTTTGTGAAGTTTTGGTAGTTTATGCATTTTAGATTTGGGAATTGGGATGCCACCGGAGAGGAATCGTAGGATTTGCTCATATGCCTGACAAATTATCAAATGGGGAAGTAAAGTGTGGCACATGATCCAATTTCCCTGCAGTTTGTCACGGGCTCACTGCTAATGTTTTGCACTACCCTTTTGATTTAGTCAAATTCACTTATATCACTCAGGAAAGTGTGAGCGGAAAATTATGCGCGTTAAATCTCAATTGAAATATTACGCTTAGTTTTTTAGAAAAAAGGACCACTGATGCCTCATTCTGTGCATCAGGTCGGAGTTACCCTCGATAGAACACTTGGACGTATGGCAGGTTCAAGGATTATGTTATGTGTGTGCATATGGATGCACTCATGTTTGTGTTGTACAGCACAGGGACGATGAATTGTGTAACTATAGTCACTAATGTTGTAATTACATCATGCCAATGGTGGCAGTGCACAGTTCTTGTAATATTCTTTTGCTATAGCTACTCATTGACGACTGTTTGCTGAACTCAGTTTCTTCAAGGCATAACATGCAGTCATATACTCATACATGATGCTAAAACTGATGAGAGATTTCTGTATCACACAAGTGGATCTGTTAAACTTATGCACCTGTAAAGGTGATGCTTGTGAATATTACCCCACTCATATAATAAGAATCATCCCAGTTTAATTTTTTTACACATCCATGGATTATTTTATCCAAAAGTGTTTGCTGCTGTTGGTGATAATTGCCTCAAGTCTCCATGTAGTAGATCATCTTTCTGCAGTGTCTGTTAGGAGTACTGAGTTGAAGTTTTAACTGACCCAACATTATCAGTTTCAAATATCAGGAGTAGGTCAAGTTCCGTGCTGTATGGTAGATATTGACATGGGAAAATTGGTCCATTGTCATGTTGCTATCTGGTTCTTTAGTTGATTTAACAAGCCCCCCTCATCAGTAATCTAATTCTCCACAACAGTGCTGCTGGTGTATGGAGCAGAAGAAAGAAGGTTAACCGTCAAAATTTTGGAACCTTCCTGACGCACAATCAGTTGCATTTTAGCTGTTCGTTTCGGGATTGTTAGGACCGGAGTATGACACTATAACCAAATGAGGCCAATAAAACACAATCTGCTTCTTGTCCGGGGCATGTATGAACTCTATGATACACTTCATTTTTTTTACCTTGTCGAGCAATAGGACAGATCTGTTCAGCCTAAAGATGGTGTAGAGCTGAGTCTGAATAACTTTAAGGGCATTCTAGGTTGATCAATGGCATGTTCCTGATATTCTGCTAACTAAGGGAGTAATTTGTTTCCTTTGACTACCAGATAACTTGTGGTGTGTTCAGCGTGATCTCATCTCTATTGCTTCTTATTACCTTTTATTTTGTCGAGAGCACATCATATGATTGTTGATCCTTATTTAAACCTTTTGCTTTTCTCATCACTCTTTTCATTTGTTTCATGCAGGTGGACTAAATGTAGAAGGAGAGGCAGATAGTTGGGATTTTGGTGTTGGTAAGGACTGTAACTAAGACAATCTTGTTGTGCCATTTGCTTTTTATATGATATATGACTTGTCAACTTCCATGAGAGTCCACAACTAACTGCATGCACCTCTCATTGCCATAAAGAAATGGAATATTAATATTCTGCGTGATCGTTGAGAACTTCTCATTCGCTCTACTCTTTGCTGTTTTTTGTATTAAATTTATGCTGCTCTGTTTGTATCGTGTTGGTTATGGAGCAAATATTTATATATTTTTTGTTTTTGTTGAAAACATGAGGACATGGTTACTGCTAATGCGTTCTTTTAATAGATGGGATCTCTTGTGGAGTTGCTGAGACAATAAATATTTAATCAACACATCCAACTAAGAATAGTCCTTCTCATTATTACATTGCTGTATGTCTATGTGGTCAAAGCTCAGCCAGAAAGCAATATGATTGCCCTAGCGGCTACTATGGCACGCTTTATCTCAACCATCAGTGTGCCACCAGCCCATATGTCTATATTCTTAATTATGCAAAATACAGCAGCTATAAATCTGGTGGTTTAGATTTTTCTTCATCAATGTAGGATCTTATAACATGGTTGGGCTTTGGCCTTTGTTAACCTGTTAGGTCAAGCATCATATACCATGTGAATTTGACAGATACGGCAAAAAGAAATATGACGTGGCCATGTTTTTTTTTTCTCATCTTTCACCTATGTGTTTGACCTTAAAGATGCAATGATTGCATACACGTTATTCTTTGGTCATTAATAAGATTGCTATTCATGAAATTGTGAAGTACTCCTAAACAAGTTCTAAAATAATCAGTTAATAATGAATTGGTGAATTTGTCCATTAGAAAGTGCAGCTGGTTTACATTTGTTGAGTTCGTATATGCCAGTACCACGTGAAGAATTGTATCATGTTGATAAGATTTATGTTTCTGTGCATGTGGCTGGAGGTGCCTTACATTCCTATCTTGACTATTCATGAGTAGGTGCTGGATTTTATTTGAATGCCACAAATGAGAAGTGGAAGAACTGGCGCATGTACGACTATGTTGTGAAGGAGCTGCCAAAAGTTTTAAGTGACAACTTTGAACAGCTTAACACGTCATGTGCATCAATTTTTGGCCACTCTATGGGAGGTCACGGCGCACTGACTATCTACTTGAAGAACACTGACAAATACAAGGTACTATTTTACACTATTTGTTAAACTCTCTGCTTCTGGAAATTCATGTCTATAAACAATTTTCAAATTAGGAAACTTGTAGGTGTCTACTTTGTATAACATCTGTACTTTCTTGTTATTACTTCCATTAGATCTCACTTGGCATTGCGAATTTGTCTTACCTATGCAGTCAGTGTCTGCGTTTGCTCCAATTGCTAACCCAATAAACTGCCCTTGGGGTCAGAAAGCATTCTCAAACTATCTAGGCACAACTAAATCAGAATGGGAGGTAAGTCTTCTCTGAAATCGTCCCCCTCCCTCCCTCCTTCCATTCTGAAACCGACCATGTAAAATACTTAATAGTTCATGCTTACTGCAGGAATACGATGCAACCCTGTTGGTTAAGAAGTGCAACACACTTTCAACTCCCATCTTGGTTGACCAGGTATAATGCAACAGTACGATGCATAATGCCTAATTCCTGTTTTCATGTTATCTTCGTAAGCATACAAGGTAGTTGGATAAGGTCCCTGGAAGGTATAAGTGAGATGTAGTCTTCTCTGAGATCATTGCCCTCCCTCCCTCCTTCCCATCTCAAACCAGCCATTCACTTGATGTGACACAAGGATCTGTCGTAAGGCATTGGTGACAACATGGAGTCATCCTCGTGGGCAGTAGGAAATTGATCGGTTAGCTGTAAATCGAGGCCTACCAATTTAAAATTAGTTTGTGCCTGGAAGACATGGAGCCATTTTGATTGGTATGCTAGATGTGCATGATTGGTTAGCTTAGATATGATTGCCTCGTCAAGTTACAGTCTCTTCTATCTAGATTGGTTAATATTGGTAGGAGCTCATTGTATGTTTCAGTAAGAGAATCTATCTATCAACATCATCAAGGTCAACATGCTTGTAGAACTTCCAAGTGTAGGATCCCTTTTCTGTCAGGGAGTGAGATGTTGTGAGGTTATAGTCATGCATGTTGAACTGAACTGCCTAGATCTGAAGTTTGGCAATTCAACACAACTGCATCAAGGAATTGATTATACACATGATGATAGGTTCGATTGAACAAGTTGAAAGTACAAGGCCCTAGAGAGTAACCGTTTGCCTGTACCCGAACTGATTCTGAAGGATATGAATTTGAGAACAATGCCACTGCCATTTACCATCTCACAACCCGCTTTGTTTGCAACCTGGGCTACCTACCCATGGTCGCCACATTTTCCTTTCTTACTTAATTCTCTTGCTTCCAATCATATAGAACAGTGAAAAGGAGGTAATGTTGGCACAATCACTTAAACCCACCACCGTTTTTATGTGTGAATTGGAACAGGGAGAGGATGACAAGTTCCTGGCGGAGCAGCTGCTGGCGGGCAACTTCGAGGAGGCGTGCAAGGCGGCGGGGGCTCCCCTGACCCTGCGCATGCAGCCGGGGTACGACCATTCCTTCTTCTTCATCGCCACCTTCATCGACGACCACATCGCACACCACGCGCAGTTCCTCAAGAGCGCCTGACTGACCAGTCACATGTAGTGAGTGATGCAATCCAGTTGAATTGCCAAGTCAGAGGCATCGCCTCCATACACGGTCGGATCTGTATGCGTCGATGACTCTGTGTGTGTTAGATTGAGACGAGACGAAGTATGGAAATAATGTGGACGGCTTGCGGTCGTCTCTGAACTGAAGTGCGTGCCTTGGCTGGAAATTCGCGTCAGTCGGTAGAATTTGCTGGCCCATGCTGTAGTACCGTGGCCTTTGGTTGAAAGCGCGTGTGGCAGGCAGCCTGGGCCACGGGTGAGTAGAGCGAAGCACGCACGCCGAGCGTGGCAGGCGCTGTGTCACGTCCCGGATGTGCATTATTTTTGTTTAGAGATAGCGAAATGCGCGCGAAAGTTGGTCGGAAACTTTGCTTTGCTCGTAGTGGTGTGTGTGATGATGCACGCGCCCGGAGTTTATTATGCAGATTTGCTAGAATTCATCTAGATGAGATATAATTTGGTCTCATTCACCTTTTATGGCCATTGGATGTGATGTTATAAGATGTGTGTGTGCTGATGTGGGTTGTATCGGTTCTTGTTTTCAAAGTGAACGAGATCAAATTATATCTCGTCCCTTTATTATTTGGTAGTCATGTGAAAAGCGAAACGTGGATCAGCACTGAACCTGCTGTGTGCTGCACGATTTACTTGGTTCCATACAGCTACAAGCTGATCTGATGGCTCAACACTATAGGTTAGAGTAGTGGGTGAATGGCCAGCTCCTCAAGAGCGCCTGAATGGCCAGTCACCTGTAGTGGGTGATGCTATCAGCTGAATTGCCAAGTCGGCGGCGTTGCCTCCATATACCAGCTTGTTGCAATCTGTGTTATCACCCGTGTGAATGTGTCGACGGACCGTGTGTTAGATTGAGACGAGATGAAGTGTGTGGAAATAATGTGGACGACTTGCATTCGCAAAAAAAAAAAAAGAAAAAAAAAAGGTGGACGACGACTTGCGGTCGTCTATGAAGTAAAGTGCGCGTGCGTGACTGGCCGGAAATTCACCCGGTAGAATCACATTCGAGTCCTGCGTTTTGTGAGGAGTAGCTGGCTCGAGATTGTAACCCTGTAACAATGGAATAAAGTTCTTTCACCCCGTAAAAAAAAAAAAAATCACCGGCCCTGTTGCAGTACTGTGGCGAGCGCGTCGAGTTTCGTTTAAAGAGTATGTGGCAGGGCCACGTGATGGGTGTCCCTCGTCCGGATCTGCAATTATTATTTTTTTAATACAAAATGCGCGCGATGTCGATCGCAATCTTTCCTCATAATGGTGTGCGATGATGCACGCGAACGGAGTTATTTCGTGGTAAACGTGGATTCAGCACTGAAACCTGCTGCGTGCTCTGCACCGATTTACTTACTTGATTCCGTACAGCTACAAGCTGAAGTTTCATCACCGTTGATTAACCCAGACAATGTTTCACTGCCCTTTTCGAGCCAAGCCCCAACCCCTCCCTCTGCTCTGCTCAAATAAACAACTCCTGCACACCGCTCCCCGCACGGCACCGCACCATCGACCGCGGCAAGTTCCGGGAAACTTCCCCGCAAGCGCCAAACCGCGTGCAGGCGCGCTCGTGGCCGACCCACCACCGCCCGCCCCGGCCCATCCATCATAATTTACCCACCCCTGGCACACCAGTCCAGACGGCATCCAATGCCCCCACCCACCCGCCCCCAGATCGGATCTGAGCCCTCCCCCCCTAATTACACCACCCACTCCCGCCCCACCCCGCCGACGCATGGGCCCATGCCGCGCGGAGGACCACGCGGCAGCGGCTCTGCGCGGGCACATGGCCGGTCGCGCCCGCTCACGAGCACCCCTCCCCCCGCGGTTATTTCTACCGGGCCGAGCCGCGCTTGCAGAGGGCAGAGTCAGCAGAGAGGCGGACTAGACTAGACTAGACTAGACTAGATCTCGTAGCGGAGTCTCCGGCCGCCTCTCCCCCCGGGGCGAGCACGCCCTGCCGGCCGCCGACTGCCTGCTCGGTCGGTCGTCGGTGAGTACGCGCAGCGGCCCGAAGAGGCGCGTGCTCGCTCCAAGGGCGAGGGGGGAGGCGCCGGATCTCGCGGGGCAAGTGCGCCAGCGACCTGAGGTATACTTCGTTTTCTTCCCGATCTAGATCCGGCTATTGGTACTTCAGTTTGATAGAGTTTATCCAGTAGATCCGCTGCTGGGCGCATCTCAAGCATGAGCTGTCGGTGATCCGCCGTAGGTTTAATTATGTCCTCGTTCTGCTCCAGTAGATCCGGTTGAGATAGGCTGTTGGGCTAGGATCATCATAGGTGCGTGCATCTCAGGCCCAAACTGTTGTGCATCCACCCTAGTAGAATCGCGCGTTTAAGTCCTAAGGGTTCGACCGAATCATGAGTAGATCTATTTTCTTCAACAATTAAATCATGCGTACCAAATATTTTCTTTTCATTGCTGGTCGGCTCGTGTGTGCATCTTTAGTTCTTCCGTGCAGATTGTTGGCCATCCATGATAGATTTATACTGTGCTAATCTGGTGGTGCAAGCTGCTCGAGAAACCAAAAGTTTTCTCTACTCTTAGGTAGGTCTGTATTAGGCACTGTTTCTTCTATGAAGAACTGTGCACTAGTGATAGTAGTGTGAGATTGTTGTTTACCCGTTACTTTTTTTGCGCTGGTTGGTGTGTGCGCGATCTTAAGTGCAGATCATTTGACATTCACTGTTATTTTTTTATGGGTGCATTGAGAGTGTGTCTTTCTTTTAGGTTCTGCTCATTTCTTTCCTAGATAAGATAACTAGCTCATGATTCAGTACTGTATTTCTCTTCATGAAGATATATTGTACTCTTGCAGATTTGCTTGCCTGCTGACCATTGCAAAAACTTTCTGTTCAACAGGTATTCCTTGGTATGGAATGAAGTGAAGACTGCAGAGTATTTTGGTCTTATTAATCAATGCATCATATTATGTGCGCAATAAGATTTTGCTATGCTTTCACCGTCGATGCCCACTGGTTGGATCATGCTTCTGTTTATGAGCTCATTGAAGTAACTCTCTCGTAGCTCAAATGGGCCAATTTCTCGTTTGCGTGGCACACAAAACCTTCAGCTATCCATCTCCATATCAGTTGGTCTCTCTTAATTTTGTAATCTTCTGGAAATATGCTTAAGTATAGTAAATGATGCAAAGGTAAATCATAGAACATGAAAAAGCTACATGGTGTAAAAGAGGCACTCATGCACCAAAACTATAAAAAGTAGCAAAGAAAATGTGTAAAAGAGGCACTTGACTTGTAGATTATACTAGAGTGATGATTTGCAAGTCAACCCTCGTTTACCAGTAGTTTGATCTACCTTCTCATCTATAGGATTAGTTATTATGTTTAAGCATGTTTTCAGAAGATTAGTAGATTAAGCAAGCTCATTCGATATGTAAGGTGGATAGTTTGAGGTTTTGTTTATCATGAAAAACAAGGGATTAGCAAGTATGAGCTCGGTGGTAGAATTGCTCATTGAGACCGTGAATAGGAGCATGATTCAACCAATTGGCATCAATGTTGATAAAGGCATGGAAAAATCTTATCGTATACATGATATGGTGATTGATTTCATATTCTGAAGAAGAATGCTTGCGTGGCAAGATTTGAAGATTATCCACCCGAAAGAGCACAAGAGGTAGCAGTGATGTGACAATGTGGTCTCTTGCAATTGTTGATTCAGTGTAGATTATATCGAGTGTTCCAAGTCCTACATGCCCTGGATTTAGAATATTGTGCTGCATGTCCTTTCTTGGCAATCACAATGATTCAAAAATACTGTGTTTGCAATGACATGAAGCTCCCATTGTATTTCTAACCACTAATGCTGAATTATATTCATGAATCTCTTGGTGTATTTGTACCAACTTTACTGAATTATAGTTTAATCTAGAACTGTCAAAGTTCTGTGTCGGCTCCTGCAGTTAGCTAATGATGAACTTGTTTTCCCATTCCTTTATTTTGATGCTGGCTTGTTATTCTGTGTGATTATGCTTATCCATTGTGTCTCTTTTCTTTATAGTGGTAGCAGCTTTTGAAGTCTTTTTACTCTGCTCTTTGTATGAAATTTAAGTTCATTGTTCTGAAATGATCTGTATATGTTGCTGTGAATTTTCTTTGATGTCCTGTATGTGTTACATTTGTTTAAATTTGTACTGATTAAATGATTTTTGTAGGTACAATGATATGGACGAGTTTCTTTTTGACTGCCATCAGTAGCAGGATCACAAGTGAGGCCGTGCAATGTTCGTGCTGAATCTATTTGTTGAGCCGTTTGAGGATATTGGTCCTCCATGCTTCCATTTTTGCCAAGCGAGGCGGCATGAGAGGCTGAGGCCCTAGAGCACTGCATTTGCCTTGTTTTGATCTGTCTTTCTTCTGTAGTAGAGACATGAAGTTCTAATTGAGATTGTAAGGAACTTGCAGGTTTTGTTAAAACAGCTCAGTTTATAATACAATTTCTAGTAATTTAACTTGCAGTACTGATGCAAAGATTTCTGGAACCACATGTTGTAAAGCAAAAGAAAGCCCATTTATAGGAGCTTATCTCTCAACTGACAATGAAATACTCTTGGGTCTTGCACTTTGTATGGCATGGCACAAACGTGTACATGATTCTTTTTACCCTGAGATGGAGGCATTCCATTAATTTAGCCACAACAAATATCAGAAACTCTAGTGTTCCTTTCGATCCAAAGCCAATTCCAGCTGTAGTGTACATGATTCTTCCAAAGTTTTAGACTTACTTTGGATAGTTATAGCGGCCCATGTTTTGGCACAAACAACAACGATGCGGTCAGCAGAGCTCTCGGATGAACAGTACATTTATAACTTTTGAACACAAAAATTTATTTTCTTTGCCATGATTTTCATCAATGTGATTTTATTATAATGAAACTCTGTGAGCACTACAAACATTACCTAAAGTTTGTAAAAAGAAAGTCAGATTTTGTTCACTGGAAGCAGCTGAGCCCGGGTTAGAAGTTTTAAGACTTTATTGTTCACACCAGAAGCATTTGATCTCGAGCTGAGAAAAGTACTTACGCGGTCAATGTTGGTTTCCTTCTACTCCCTCCGTCCCTTATAATGTGTGTTAAAAAACGTCTTACATTATGGGAGGGAGGGAGTACATTCGCTACCCCAGCTTCTACTAGGAAACAAAAGATTTTTCTAGTGTTTTTTCTTTGAAAGATTTACTGTTCGCTGAAAGCAGCTGAGCCCGGGTTAGAAATGAATATTCGCACGCTACCAGCCACTTCACCCAGAACACCACCAGACTCGCGCTTAGTTAAGCCGCACAAGCTAAGACTGGGAGATCGCAGTGTGATCTTCGCTTCGACAGGTTACTGATGGTGCTAGAAAGTACTACTCCCCCAGTTTGAATTATAGGATGTCCTAATATTTTTTAAAATCGGATGCATATACACGTGTTTTAGTCTGTTTGTTTACTTATTTTAGTTCGTATGTAGTCTATATTATAAAACGTTTTATAATTTGGAACAGAGGTGATGCATCACATTAACTGTTTGAAACATTTTTGTTGCATGCTTCAACATTGCACATAACGTGGTGAATATTACATGTGGCCGTGTGTGCTTCCGTATTTAGAGTAACCGAGCCGTTCGTATCAATGCATGTCTTCTCACGTTGCATTGCAGGTAGCAGGAGCTAATCGAATTCGTCGACATGGACTCCACGGTGCGAGCCTCCAGCTCCCCTGCTTCTAGTCCGACCAAGACATGGGTTCAAGGACGCTGCATTTGCCTTGCCTTCTGTAACAACATGAAACTTAGGGCATGTTCGGAGATTCTCCACTCCCCAAGTCCGCTCCGGGAGTTGGTGGAGCTCTTGTCACTCATGGATTTGTGAACTAGGGTTCATGAAGGAGAGGAGACATTGGGGAAAAATCTGAGGTCTTCTGCCGATCCCCTTCTCACCTCTCTTCATTTATATTTTTGTTCTTTTACAATGTAGTCCTCATGTCCTTACATAATTACAACTCACATCAACACTCCCCCTCAAGATGGAGTGAATATATCATACAGACCCATCTTGCTACAGAAAATAGAGAATGATTTCTCAGGTAGGCCTTTTGTAAGTATATCCGCTACTTGACTAGATGAACTTACATAAGGCATACATATTATCCATCTATCCAATTTTTCTTTGATAAAGTGACGATCAATTTCCACATGTTTGGTTCTATCATGTTGCACTGGGTTATTGGCAATATCAATGGCGGCCTTGTTATCACAGTATAACATCAGTGGTGATTCCTTGAACAACCCTAGTTCTGTCAGTAATATCTTTAACCATAATACCTCACATACACCATGTGCCATAGATCGAAACTCAGCCTCTGCTGTGGATCTAGCCACAACAGTTTGCTTCTTGCTGCGCCATGAAACTAAATTCCCACCAACGAAGGTACAATACCCAGATGTTGATTGTCGATCATCCAGTGAGCCTGCCCAATCTGCATCAGTATAACACTCAACCTGGAGGTTTCCCTGATGACTGTACAGTAAACCCTTTCCAGGACACCCCTTCAAATAGCGTAGGATTCGAGTCACGGCATCCATATGAGATGATCTTGGGTCATGCATGAATTGGCTCACTACACGAACATCAAACGCAATATCTGGTCGAGTATGAGACAGGTAAATGAGCTTACCGACTAATCTTTGATAGCATTCACGGTCCACGGGTTTTCCTGAATCACTCATCAGGCGACGGTTTTGCTCGATTGGGGTTGCAGCTGGACGACACCCAAGCATACCTGCCTCTTGTAGTAGGTCTAGGACATATTTTCTTTGGGAAAGGAAAATACCTTTTGTTCCTCTAGATACTTCTATCCCAAGAAAATATCTCAAGTGTCCCAAATCCTTGACTTCAAATTCTCGCGCAAGATGATGTTTTAAGTGAACAATTTCCTCTTGGTAATCACCTGTGATAACAATGTCATCCACATATACAATGAGGACGACAACCTTGCTCATTCTGCGTTTGTAAAACATGGTGTGATCTGCATTGCTCTGAGTGTACCTAATTCTCAACATAGCACGCCGAAACCTATCAAACCAGGCCCTTGGCGATTGTTTGAGCCCGTACAAGGAGCGACGTAAGCGAAGTACCTTTCTAGTAACATAGCCGGACTCGAACCCTGGTGGGATCTCCATATACACTTCTTCTTGAAGGTCGCCATGAAGAAAGGCATTTTTTACATCCATCTGGTGAATGTTCCAGTTCAAGTTTGCTGCACATGATATGAGTGTTCTAACAGAATTCATTTTTGCTACAGGTGCAAATGTTTCCTCATAATCAATTCCATATGTTTGGGTATATCCCTTTGCCACAAGGCGAGCTTTATATCTATCCACTTTACCCTCCGGGGTATGCTTAATGTTGAAAACCCACTTGCAACCTACAGGTTGTTTACCTGGTGGTAGATCCACAAGCTCCCAGGTTTTGTTCTTTTCCAAAGCTCACATCTCTTCAAGCATTGCTTCCCTCCACTTTGGATCCTCCTTGGCTATGTCGAAGTTAGTAGGTATGGATGTGGAATCTAGAGATGTAATGAAGCTCTGAAAGGATGGGCTACAATGTTTGTAGGAGATGAAATTGGCTATGTTGTGTTTATAACCAACATCGTAGTCTTTTAGGTGTGGAGGAAGATTTGAGGTTCTAGTTGGTTTTCTCAAGGCAATGGGTAAATTACCTCGCGGAACAGATGTCGACAATTGGTTATCACTCTCACCCAT
The DNA here is from genome assembly GCA_963921465.1 of Triticum timopheevii. Taxonomy (NCBI): domain Eukaryota; kingdom Viridiplantae; phylum Streptophyta; class Magnoliopsida; order Poales; family Poaceae; genus Triticum; species Triticum timopheevii. Next base: position 614,618,145 of record OY997266.1, read on the forward strand.
GGTGCTAGTAGGAGCAATAGGACTAGGAGAGTGATCATCAATGCCTGGGTCATCATGTGCAGAGTGATCAACATTCTGTGAAGGTGATAATAAATCTCCTGTTGCATCTTGCATGTCTCCATGACCAGAATTATTACTCTCCTCATGATTTATCTCATCCCCATGTCCAGGAATATTATTATCAAGAGCAGAAGCATCTGGAGTAGGGACAAGTATTGATCCAATAAGGGTGTCTCCACCACTGCTCTCCCCCTCTTGTCCTACTTCAGGTGGGGATAGAGCAATGCCAGTGTCATTGGCTAATCCAAGATAATAAGGTTCATGTTCACGAAAGGTCACATCCATACTCACAAAGAATCGACGTTCAGAGGGACACCAACACCTATAGCCCTTTTGAGAAGGAGAATAGCCCACAAAGACACATTTGATGGCACGAGGATCTAATTTCCCAACAGAATTTCGATAATCATGCACAAAAGAAACACAACCAAATACCTTGGAGGGACCACAAAATCATTTGTGTTCAAAAGACACTCAGCTGGAGTCTTAAACTCAAGAGTGCGTAGAGGCATACGATTTATTAAATATGTTGCTGTTTTTATTGCCTCCCCCAAAGAAACTTAGGGACATTCATGGTGAACATGAGTGAACGAGCAACTTCAAGTAAATGCCTATTCTTACGTTCTGCAACACCATTCTATTCTGGTGTATTGACGCATGTAGTTTGATGTTCAATGCCATGTGATGCAAGGAACTGTCCAAACTCCATGTTAACATATTCAGTACCGTTGTCAGAACGTAAGGTTTTTATAGTTGTTCCAAACTGGTTTTGAATGAGAGCACACAAATCTTTGAAAACAGGGAACACATCACTTTTACGCTTCAAAAGGTAAAGCCAAGTGTAACGACTAAATCCGTCAATGAAAGTCACAAACCACCGATGTCCAGAAACAGAATAAACCTCACAGGGCCCCCAAACATCAGAATGTATTACTTCAAATGGTTTATGACTTCGCAAACCCCTACTAGGATAGGTACCCCTTGTATGTTTTGCTAATTCACATGCGTCGCATATAAGGGATTCTCTAGAACACAAGTTAAAGAGAGAGGGATAAATACGTGACATGGCAGCAAAAGAGAGGTGTCCCAATCTTCGGTGATGAAGTAACAATTCTTGAGTAGGAGACATGCAGGTTGCAAGAGCAATTTCATCTCCCCCTTCATCAAGATAGTAGAGTCCCTCATGCATGGTCCCAGTCCCGAGAACTCTCCCTGTCCCAAGCTCCTGAAAAACACAACAGGTAGGATCAAATCAACATCTACACTTGAGAGCACTAGTGATGGAGCTAACTGATAATAGGCTGATAGGAAATTTAGGAACATGCAGAACTGGGGATAAGGACAATGTCTTGGTACACTGGACAGTTCCACGTCCTGTAATAGGTGCCATGGAACCATCACCAACACGAACTTTGTCCTTACCAGAGGTAGGTGTGTAGGAAGTAAACAAGTTTGAGGCTCCTGTCATGTGGTTAGTAGCTCCAGTATCAATTATCCATGATTTTGACTGGGCTTGGTGGGATTCCATACCTTGGGTGATGGCATTAAAGCTAGAATCAACTTTGGAGGAACCTTGGGACGAAGATGAGCCTTCAGAAAGTTTGAGCTTGGATTTGAAATCCTCAAGAGCTTGCATATCTACCACAGGTAGTTCCCTTGCAGATGCATTGTAATTAGCTTGTCTTTTGTTTGAACCCCGAGCTCCCCCTAGCTGAGATCTCCCTTTATCCCACCAAGGTGGATAACCATGCAACTCAAAACACTCACCCTTGGTGTGTCCTTTTCTCTTACAATGGTCACAAAGCAATTTGCTTTTATCCACCTTACCAAAGGAATTTGTAGCACGGCGAGGTTGTATGGATACTGCAGCACGAGCATCTGCACGCTCCTGACCATCCTCCTTCGGTTGTGCCAAACGAGTCTCCTCCTCAATCATGCTAGAAATAATATCATCAAGACTAGGCCACTCAGGCATTGCAAATATCAATTGACGACGGAGGTTTAGTTCCTGGTCTAGGCCATCAAGAAAGAGCTTGCTCACAAACGACTCAAACCACACATGATGAATTGCCAAGTCATCTTTGTCAACATGTTCAAAAGGGTGATGATAATGTAAGTCTCTGTATAATTTTTTTACTTCACCTGCATACTCTGTTACAGATCTTGAGCGCTGCTTCAAATTAGTTAACTCATGCATGATACGGGTGGCTTGCATTTTATTTGTTTTCCCTGCAAATTGTTTCTTCAAAGATGACCAGACCTCACAAACAGTGTCCATGCCTTCCACTTGTTCTCTTATTTTTGGTTCCATACTTCCCAACAGCCATACTAGTACTTTATCATTGATTTGTTTCCTGCCCGCACCGCCTTTCTCCAAACTTTCTTCACTGCCAACAAGTAAATAATCATACTCATTGGCGCTCAAAATTAATTTGGCATGGCGTGCCCAACTGATGTAGTCACCAGGTCCTGATAGTCTGACTGGATTTGGCTCAAGTGTATGCTTAACTGGCTCAGCAGCCTGCTGGTGCTCAAGCAGTTTGCTAAATATTTCATACATCTTATCAACACTAGAATCCCCTGTTTTTTCTTTACTTGGATCTCCCATGGTTCAGTGAGCAAGAATATGTTCCAACACTAGTACTTGGTTCTTCTCAAATACGTGCAGCACAAAGAGGAACCAACTAGTACAGCTCAACAATGTGCCAAAGAGTACGGCAATTACTTCAGATTGCAACACTAGCAAATAGTATTATTTAATCCGGCCAGCTGACCACCAAAGCAGCTCCAGGAAACACTGATTCTTCTTCTAAAGCAATGAAAAACACAGATCAAGGAGTCCGAGAGTCAAGTTGGGGACGAACTAGACCTGCTCACGGCGCCGGATGGCAGGAGAGAAAAAATTAGCTTGTAGCGGGCGAGGGAGTCCAGACGCCCAGGCTCTATTCAACTCAACTGGTAGCTGTAGGAGCCTCCCCGATTGTACTTGATTCAGGCGGAATCGAGATTGCTCCCCGACACCTACAGCAAAGCCAGCAGCAGAAGCACCTCCAACAATAGGAGCGACACAGCACCGCACCGACGACCAAACTCAATCGGAATCACAGGAGAACCACACAGGATTCGTCCCGCCTTGATACCATCTTGTCACTCATGGGTTTGTGAACTAGGGTTCATGAAGGAGAGGAGACATTGGGGAAAAATCTGGGGTCTTCTGCCGATCCCCTTCTCACCTCTCTTCATTTATATTTTTGTTCTTTTACAATGTAGTCCTCATGTCCTTACATAATTACAACTCACATCAACAGGAGCTGTAGTTGAAAGTGACGGAGCGGGGAAAAAGGAGCTCCACAGATTCTGAGATTTCAGAGAGCTGAACACTTATGCCTGAATTCTGTTAATCAGATTCTGAGATTTCAGGGAGCTGGACACTTATGCCTGAACTCTGTTATCACTTCCGTCGATTCAAGAACCATCAAGTTTCTGCCGTGCCTCCTGCTTACAATGTACTGCTCGTTGGTTAATTTGCCTGCTTTGATTACCTGTTCCGTTTCTTTCTTCATAGCAGCTTTCAGAATTCAGACTTATTTATTTCAGACTTGTGGAATAAGAATTGTTCAGTTAATAAGATCTTGTGAAGTTTTGCCTTCAATTCTAGCCGTTGCGTTTTGTTTCTTCATCCCCTTTTCATGGTACAAGGTTTACCAAACAAAGAGGAAACACAGTGGGTGTTAGTGACCCTGTTGATGCATCGATGTCTGAAGTTAAGAAAGACTTGATGAGCAAACCATATCAGGCAACTTGTTACTTTTCTGTAGCGTAGCAACACGTCAGTTTACACCACATGTCATGACGGTACATAAGCATGATTTTAGGTTGACAGGGCACACAATTAGCAAACAAAAGGAAATACGAAGGCAACAAAATAAATAATTCTCCTTTTGAAAAAATGAAAATAAGTAAATTTATGTAATCAACTATTCACTGGTTCTTTCTTCTACGCGTTCTCGCCTCTAGTTGGGTCGCACTTTTCACGCACCATCTTTTTTAATTAGCTAGAATTCACAAATTTATATAATCAACTATTTTTTCCTATTTTATTTATTGATGTGAAACATGAATCTAGATTAGAAACTGTGTGGTGTGATAAAAGCATATCGTGTTGATGTTGTCGAATTTCTGCCCTTTTTTGTGAACACCACAAACCGTGTTGATGATACTTCATCCCGCCAACTGATGACTGATGAGCAGAATGACAAATTTGTTCTAATCCTATCATGAGGACTTCTTCAGTTTATGATGGCATCTGTTTGTCCACAAGCGCATTAGATGCCCCGATGCAACACATATATTTTGTATCCATCCTTAGGCTTCATTCGGTTTGAAGGATTTTTACAAGAAAAGCATAGGAACAAAGATCCAGAGGAGAATTTCCTATAGATGCATTCGGTTTGTAGGAAGCGCGCATGGGAATTTCGTAGAAATATTTTCTATGTTTTTAGAGAAATCTACACATCCACTCAAAGCTTAATTATTTTGTTTGTAGGAGTGAGGCAGGACAATTCCTTAGGATGGCAAGTGCCATCCTATCAACTTCCTCTACTATTCCTAAATCCTACGTTTTGTTTCCTTCAAACCGAATGAGGCCTTATACTTTCAATCAAACAATAGTCTTAGGACCTATTTGATTCATAGGATTTCTAGGAAAAATACTGGAACGGAGTGGCATGACATCTCCAATCTCATAGGACTAATGGGCGTTTGTTGCACATAGGATAGATGTTCTTGACACGGAGCTGGAGTAGATGGAAATTTTACTATGAAAACTAGTACAAACAAATCGTAAGGAAGAAAATCTTACGAATTGTTATCTAGGAATCAAACCACGAACGCAGGAAAAAGCCTTAAGGATTACAATCCTGCAAATTGTCTTCAAAAATCATTTGAGTGAAAGAGGCCCTTCGAAGTTAGCTGCGGGAATATAGCTGCGGAGTCCAGATCAACCACCGTTCTTAAAATTAGCAATATGTGGTCATTTGCTTCACTACGGACGAAGGAGGTGCGTGGTTCCAAAGTTGATTAAATCCAACGACCAAGGCAGCTGTGAGTATTTAACTACACTAATGCACCTGTTTAGAGAGTTGAGGCATCGAGCCATCGATGGCATCATCTCAAGTGTTCTGATGACCATTGTCTATTGGCAAGCACCAAAGGACAGGGCCAAAGGGGCATACGCTTATCCTAGCGCATACTTAGACATAGTCACATACACATCCACATGGGTATTAATTAGTGTGTTCTACATGGATGACAACTAGTCGCAAAGTCAGCGCATGGAGATTGATTGGCTCAAATTTGACAATACAAATAGGGAAGACATAGGAGTTACTACGGAAATTACTTTTGGAGGCCGAGCTCCATGGAGGCCTCCAAATGCAACATTCAAAATTCATGAAAATTCACACATTTAAATTTTTTTGAAAAAAATACAGATATAGATGAAGGCATAATGCACAAGTATGTAAATTTTTAGGACGAAATACGTTGAAATGAGGGCTGTACAAAAAAGTAATATTTGGGGCTTTTTAACACATGATACTATTCATCCCCAGACCATGAATCTGTCTTTTTTGTACAGGTAGTATTTCAACGCATTTCATTCTAAAATTTTACACATATACACCTCACATCCTTCTTTACTTGTACAATTTTTTCTTCAGATTTTTTTGAAATCAAAGTTTTATTTCTTCAAAAATTCGGCCTTCATGGAGGCCGAGATCCAAAACGCTTCTCTTGAGTTATTGGCCCTTAAATGATGCAACAATTCATGGAGTTAAACGTGTTCAAATATGTCCTTTGTTTTTTTTTTCCTTTTCTTTCGGTGCGCGGGGCGGTGGTTCCCTAGTTGATTAATCCAATTATCCAAGTAACTGTCATGCTTGTCTGGAGTCAATGCAAACTGAGTTGTCCTGGTGCTTAAACATGGCCACATGGATGTTAATTAGTGATGCACACATGATCTTAGGGAACATCAAGAATCTCTCTAGTTTTTCTAAGTCGCATGAAAACTACGCGTACGTTAAGTCAGCGCCTTGTGATTGGTGGTGCGGTGTATACTTACGTGGCTATTTATTTCTTCCATCTCGAGATCCCATCTGTCTACTATTACTACCACAACCGCTGATACATGGGACCCCGCTATCCACAGCCCCGCATGGCAGCCAGACTATGAACATGATGGTCTAACTAATCCAGTCACATCGTTAAATTAGTAAGAATTCTGTACAACGCTGGTTTCTACTCCCTCCGTTCCTAAATATAAGTCTTTGAAAAGATTTCACTATGAACCACATACGGATGTATGTAGATGCATTTTAGAGTGTAGATTCACTCATTTTGCTCCGTATGTAGTCTATAATGAAATTTCTACAAAGACTTATATTTAGAAACGGAGGGAGTATACCTTAGCCAGTTTCTCCCTTATGACACGATCATTTCCCAGAGTGCCTTTGGAGTAACCACATAGCGCTTCCAGCCCTCTGACACCCAAACCACTCCCAGAGAGGCCGAGACATGGAGATCGCCATGGGAGCTATTGGCCCTCTCCTCCCGAAGCTCAGTGAGCTGCTCACGGGAGAGCTCACCATGGAGAAACAAGTGAGGAAAGGCATCGAGTCTCTCATGACAGAGCTCACATTGATGCATGCTGCCCTGAGTAAGGTGGCAGAAGTTCCCGTGGACCAGCTTCACAAGGGGGTCAAGATCTGGGCAGGAAATGTCAAGGAGTTGTCGTACCAAATGGAGGAAATTGTTGATGTTTTCATGGTGCGTGTGGAGGATGGTGGCAAACCTGCCAACCCGAAGAACAAAGTCAAGAAGATACTCAAGAAGGTTAAAAGATTATTCAAGAATGGCAAGGATCTCCATCAGATCTCTAATGCTCTAAAAGAAGCGGTTCATCAAGCTAAGCAGTTGGCCGAGTTGCACCAAAGGTATGAGCAAGGGATGCGAGATCCTAGCACTAGTGTTAGTGTTGACCCTCGCATGATGGCCCTATACACAGATGTGTCTGAACTCGTCGGCATTGATGAAACACGAGACGAGTTGATAAACATGTTGACCGAAGGTGATGATTGGTTGAAGCATCCATTGAAGACAATCTCTATTGTTGGATTTGGTGGGTTGGGCAAGACAACTCTTGCCAAATCAGCGTATGAGAAGATCAAAGGGCAATTCGATTGTGATGCTTTTATTTCAGTTTCTCAGAATCCCAGCAAGAAGAAAGTCTTCAAGAATATTCTCTACGAACTTGACAAGAAAAAGTATGCACGCATTCATAGTGAAGGATGGGAAGAAAATCATCTAATCGATGAAATAATTGAATTCCTTAATGGCAACAGGTACATGTGTTTTTTTCCTTTTGCAAATGGATTATCATTTTGTCTAGTTAAATAATGATAGTATTTAGAGTAGTGCCTATGCATCTTGATATCGTATTGTTGGTTTATAGTTTTATGCTTTTGGCATAAATGATCTAGTTAGTACATAACTCAGCTTTCAACAATTAGGGAGTGCTTATATCAAGGTGACCGAGAAATTCTTACGCCTAAGTGGATGTTCTCAACTGTTAATGCAACAATTGCACATTTCTAGAACTATAGTTGCACATAACTTATTGTGTGTGTGTGTGTGTGTGTGTGTGTGTGTGTGTGTGTGTGTGTGTGTGGAAATCTAGGTCTCAGAATATGCAATTTTGTCGAGTTATAAATATATTTTTGCTAGTTTCCTCTGAAATAACAAATCAGTACAAATATAATATATCTTACCGTATATATCTTCATTGTATTGATTTGCTAACTAATTCAAAATGTAAACAAAGGTACCTCATCATAATTGATGACATATGGGATACAGAAGTGTGGCAATTAATCAAGTGTGCTTTCTCCAAGAAGAGTCCTGGAAGCCGGCTAATTACGACAACCCGCATCGTTAGTGTCTCTGAAGCATGCTGCTCTTCCAGGGATGATATTTACAAAATGAAACCTCTTTCTGACGATGTGTCAAGAATGCTCTTCTGTAAAAGAGTATTTTATGAGAAAGGGTGTCCTCAAGAGTTGGTGCAAGTATCAAAAGACATTTTGAAGAAATGTGGTGGCATACCATTAGCTATTATTTCTATAGCAAGTCTTCTTGCTAATAATCATGAAATGAAAAGAAAGGACCAATGGTATGCTTTGCTCAATTCCATTGGCCGCGGACTTACAGAAGATCGTGGTTTGGAGCAGATGAAAAAGATATTATTATTCAGTTATTATGATCTACCTTCGTATCTGAAACCTTGTTTGTTATATCTTGGCATCTTCCCGGAAGATCACAAGATTATGAAAGGAAAGCTAATATGGAGATGGATATCAGAAGGCTTTGTTTATAGTGAAAAACAAGAAACTAACTTATATGAGCTTGGTAACAACTACTTCAATGAGCTAGTGAATAGAAGTATGATCCAGCCAATTGGCATTGATGATAGAGAAGATAAACAAGCGTGTTGTGTACATGACATGGTGCTTGATCTCATATGCTCACTTGCAAGTGAAGAAAACTTTGTCACAATATTGGATGGCACCGGAGGAAAAATGCCTAATTATGAAAGCAAGGTTCGCAGATTGTCCATCCAAAATAGAAAGATTGATGTGGATATTTCTAGGATGGCACATATAAGATCTCTTACTATTTTCACCAATAATGTTGTCGGCAAAATGTTGGATATTTCAAGTTTTCAAGTTCTTCGTGTGTTGGATTTCGAAGGTTGTGATATCTCGGATATTGGGTATGTGGGAGATCTTTTACATTTGAGGTACTTAGGACTAAGATATACTCATGTTGAGGACCTTCCCACTGAAATTGGGAAGCTACAGTTTTTGCTTACCTTGGATTTAAGAGGTACTAAGATAAAAGTTTTGCCATCAAGTGTTGTTCATCTAAGACGTCTGATGTGCCTATATGTTGACTATCATATGAAGCTGCCATGTGGGATAAGTAATCTGGCTTCCCTAGAAGTGCTAGGTACAATGATGTTGTTTGACAAGGACCTTGATGCTGTGAAAGAATTGGGCCATCTGACCAAGCTTAGGGTGCTCCAGGTTTACTACCATGTTGATGAGAGCCTGGATAAAGCTTTGATGGGATCTCTTAGTAATCTGTACAAACTGGACAGTCTAGATATTTATGTCCGTGGTGGAGAAATCAATTTCCTGAGCGAAGATTGGGTTCCTCCTCTACAACTCAGTAGATTGGCTTTCTCGTTACCGTCGAGTTGGTTCAAGATACTACCGTCATGGATCAATCCTTCATCGCTTTCTCTCCTCTCCTATCTTCATATAAAGGTGGTTAAAGTGTCATCGGAGGCCATCCAACTCATTGGGATTCTTCCTGCTCTTTGTGTTCTCGAGATAATGGATATTTCTAATTTCTATGAAGAGCGTGTGGTGGAAATGTCTGCCCTTTCCTCGGTTGCGTTATTCCCATGTGCGACGGAGTGTCACTTCCTTTGTATTGGTGCAGTGCCGTCTATGTTTCCACGAGGAGCTGCGTCGAGGCTTAAGCACCTTGGTTTCACCTTCTCAGCTAAGTGGATCGCCCGTGAAAACATCGATTTGTGCATGCGCCACCTCCCTTCCTTGGAGCGAGTTGAGGTTAAAGTTATTAAGGAGGAAGCTAGTGATCGCGAGGTGTATGAAGCAAAGGCAGCGCTGAGGGCCGCAGCGGAGGACCACCCCAACCGTCCCGCCCTTGACTTGCATTGACGTAAGCACACTAGTGTTCATTGCTCTTTCTTTGTTTCTTTCTCAGTTTCATGTGGAGGCTAGCTCCTCGAGCTAACCTCTGTTGTTCGTGAATTCTTTTGTTTTCTGACCAAGTTTTTAATCCCTCTCCTCTTCTGTTGTTCAGTTTCAGGCGGCCGGAGTGCTAGGTTGATTCACCAAATCTTCCACTCAGCAGGTATTATGCTGGCAGCATTGAGCTATTCTTGATTTTAATATTTTATTTGGCTAGCTAGGTCGATCGATCTGGCCCCTAAAGCCTAAATATTGTAATATGAACTACTTATGCTACAAAGGTACAAGATTACATATGTGAAGTACTCCCTCCGTAAAGAAATATAAGAGAGCGCAGGGAGCAATTCAGATTAGTGAGCAATCCACTAAGTAATATGTGCTTCTATTGGATGAAACATGTGGTCTTTGTTTTCTGTTCGGAACATTTGACTGAACCATTGGTATGCCTGTGATGTGTGCTTACATGATACACATCTGTATGTATTTGCTAGCAGTATATGCGCCTATCTGAAGTTCCAGCAAATCTGCAATGTGGATTTCGCCTTGGTTACTTATGGTGCATAAATACATAGCATCATTGTTACTTCTGCTTGCCACAAGAACACTTATAAAGTACTCCACATTACATTAGCAAGCAATCCACTAGTAAGTACTAGTATAAATCATAGAATAAAATCGGGGGAGAAACGATTTCGCGGCGGCCTCTCCCAGCAGCTATAGCGGCAGCCATAGCGGGCAATCGCGGCAAATAGCGGAAAATTTTCTGGTGGGACAGATGTTTTCTGAAGGGTTTTGCTGATTTTTGAGCCATTTAGAGGGATATGTGGAGGTTTTCGCGGCAGCAGCCATAACGTAGCGGCGAGGCTCCCGGACAGCTATAGCGCAGCTATCGCGGCTATTTCGCGGGCTATTTTAATATATGGTATAAATATGGGCCCTGTATGTGTGCCCTTTTGGTAGTTGGATGGGGTATGTTTTCTTCTTCTGTAACATTTAGATGGGCCACTCACATGTATGTTCTTCAACATGGCATTGCAGGCAGCATGAGCTAACAAATGTCGTCGGCATGTACTTGATTGCGCATGCCTCCGCTTCTTCTCAAGCCAATACTGTCAAGCACACTGCTATGCCATGCCGTTTGATCCGTCTTTGTTCTGCAACGAGATGAGGCAAATCAACCGACTCTTCTATCTTTATACAGGGGAGCAAGTCATATGGTGAATTGGTGATGTTTTTTTCCCCTGTTATCTTGCGACGAAATTGTATTAAGTGACCCATATAAAGGCCATGAACTCATAGATCGATTGTCATACCAGTGTCTTGTCATAGCCATGAACTCTTTTTTTGAACGGTGCGTGAGAGTACTCTTGTTATTGATCAAAGCTACACGCATTTATTTTTCTCTCAGCTGTATCAGTGCCGTAGATGTCGATGATGCCAGCCAGTCGGTTTCGGCCGCAGTTTCGATGACAATTTAACTGGAGCTGTAAGGCTGAAGCCACGCCGAATTCAGTCAGACAGACTATTTAGCGATGCCTCAGTTTGTGGAGCGTTTGTTACACATGGACACATTCGGGTGTAATTATTCGCAGGTCCTGGCGTTGCTGTGAGGTATTCTGATTTGTCACCACACGTTCCAGAAATGTGGTCAGGTCCTCTCCTGTCTGTAGCAACTTATGCGTGAAAATGATCCTCCAGTGAAAGCGGAATCACGCACGATGAGACCAGGAGATCCATCAGACCTCAACTTAGTTGTTCTCTGCTGTCTTAGCTGGATGACACATGGGACATACCTCACGGAGGACCCACATGGCAGCAGATCTGTGCTGACACGTGATTGGTCGGATCCGTTATCAGAGCATCTCTAGCCGTTCGCCCCCCGACACTTGAAATATCGCCGCCTGGGGCGAACCGGCGATAATCTCGGCGTGGGGCCGGTCGGGTTCCCAGCCATAGCCCCTAGGTCGCCCCCAGACACCCTCTTTTTGAAAAGGAACTCGGCCAAACACGACACAAAATTCGTCCAAACTCGGCGAATTTCATTCATATTTGTACAAAAACTTAAAAACATAAATTAAAACTAACTAAAACGACATTACTACGCCGCCGCCCGCCTTTTACATGCCGAGGAGCCCGTCGGTTTCGGCCGCAGTTTCGACAGAAATCTAACTGAAGCTGTACGGCTGAATCCACGCCAAATTCAGTCGGACAGATTATTTAGAGATGCCTCATTTTGTGCAGCGTTTGTAATACATGGACACATTCGGGTGTAGTTACTGGCCAGGTCCTGGCGTTGTTATGAGGTATTCTGATTTGTCACCACATGTTCCAGAAACGTTGGTCAGGCCTTCTGCTGTCTGCGTGAGTGGGGAAGTTTCAGATGGAGTTGCAATCAGAAAGATGCAGTGCCCAGTCTTCAGAAGTAGTAGTAGGAAAATGATCCTCCAGTGAAAGCGAAATCACGCACGATGAGACAAGGAGATCCATCAGACCTCAACTTAGTTGTTCAATGTTTGTCTAAGCTGGATGACACATGGGACCATACCTCACGGAGGACCCACATGTCCGCAGCTCTGTGCCGGCACGTGGTCCGTCGGATCCGTTAACAGGCCCTCTGCTCCCGGCGTCTATTTCTACAGCGTTTGGAGAAGGGGGAGAAAGTCATTCAGAGACAGAGGTCGAGCCGTGGAGTAGATCTCACGGGCCCCCAGCCAGGTTCCTGCCGGCCGCCGGCGACCTCCTCGTCGGTGAGTAGAAGGCTGGATCTCGCAGAATCGTGAGGTATAATTCGTTTCTTCCTGATCTGGATCCGGTTAACTTCTTCGGCTAAACTCATGGGGGTGTGCATCCTCAGTGCAAATTACTGGTCATACACCATAGGTCTTCTTCTGTTCTAGGTCGTTCAATCCAGCTCGTGCAAATTTTGGTTATCCCCGATAGATTTACAGTGCTTATTTGGTCGTTTAAGCTGCTCCTACGGTCTGCTCTAGTGAGTTCAGTTGTTGCCAGATAACTGCCACGCCGCTTCTTTATTTATCAGATGCATCTTGATTTGTTTGCCAACTAAACCGTGCAGAAATTTCATATACATTGGTCAGCGTGGTATGGAAATCACAACTATTTGTGGCCTTAAAATAAATGCTAGTGCAGATGATACGAAGCTATTTAGCTGTTACCATCTTAAGTGGAAATCGTTTGTGATTTACTGTAGATTTACTTTGGTTGATATAAGATGTTTTTCCAAAGTGTCTGCTCAATTTTTTTTTTTGCCTTGATAACTAGCTCATTAGTCATTGTTATCTTCCCTTTATGAATTAATAGTATACGCATGTTGACTTGCCTGCCAACTAATTGTTGCAGAATCTTCACATGCATAGGTGCTTGGGCATGGGATGAGAATCACAATTATCATGGAGGAAATGAAGAATATCTTGTTGTTTGGCTGCTACAATCAATGTTCTTTTAGATTGAATATTGCCATGAGTGTTTCTCTACGCAACGAATATATTAGATCAAGCATCATATCATGGACACCATAAGACTTTTCTGCCTTGATAGTGATTTCTACAGGTTGGATCATGCTTCTGTTTATGAGCTCATTGAAGCAACTCTCCTAGCTCAAATGGGTCAATTTCACGTTTGCATGATAGATGATACACAGATCTTTAGCTATCCATCTCCATATGAGCTGGTCTCGCTTAATTTTGTAATCTTCTGGATATATGCTTACATATAATAAATGATGTGAAGGTAGATCATGGAACAACAACATAATCTTTAGTCTTAAACAAATTAGAGTAGACTAGAGATAGAACACAATACGAACCACACACACACACCAACGATATGGAAGTAGCAAAGAAATAGTAAAAAAAGTTCTTGACTTGTAGATTATGTCAAAGTGGTAATCTAGAGTCAGGCTTCTTTTACTACTAGTTTTGATCTACCTTGTCATCTGTAGGATAAGTTATTATATCTAAGCATGTGTTTAGAAGATTAGAAGATTAAGCAAGGTCACTAGATATGTAAATGGATAGTTGAATAATTTGTTTATCATGAGAAGTAAGAGGTTAACCTTTTTGAGCTCGGTAATACAGTTATTTAATGAGATCATAAATAGAAGCATGATTCAACCAATAGACGTCAATGTTGATGAAGGCGTGGAAAAATCTTATCATATACATGATATGATGATTGATCCCATATGTTTTTGCAAATTGAAGAAAACTACCTGCATGGCACTGAGTGAAAGCGATCTATCCAAAGATAAGGTTTGAAGATTATCCATCCGAAAGAGCAAGGCAGATATAACCACCATGAACAGCAGCAATGTCAAAAGTGAGCTCCCTTGTGATATCCATGTGCTATTGTCGATTCATGTTGCTTATGCTGAGCATTCATGTTCTACATGGTTAGATTTAGGATGTGACCACCATCAACAGCTATGACATTGTTGGTTCGGTGTTGCTTATCCAAAGGCAAGATTCGAAGGTTATCCATCTGAAAGAGCATAGCAGATATGACCACCAGCAGCAATCTCAAGGTCACAAGTGAGCTCTCTTGCAATATCCATGTGCTATTGCCGATCCAGTGTCGCTTATGCTGAGAGTTCATGTTCTACATCTGTTAGATTTAGAATATTGTGCTGAATGCTTCCATTCCTGCCGATTGAGACGGGAAGACTCAAGAACACTGCATTGGCCATGGTGTTTTGATGTCTTCTGCAACGATATGAAGCTCTCATTGTAGTTGTACCCACTTATGCCTGAAGGCTGCTATCACTTCTGTTGGATTCAAGAACCACCAAGTTTCTGTGGCGCCTTCTGCATCCTGCTAATAATGAACGTCCTTCTCCATTTCTTTCTTTTATAAGGAATAGTAATGTACTTATGATGTATGTCTGGCTGGTTAATTTTCCGTCAGCTCCATTAAGTTTGTAGGGCTTTCCCCTGTGTTTTGCCCTTTATGAACTATTAGTTATTATGTACTGGTTTGCTTGCTCTCTTGCATTCTTCATTACCCCTTTGTTTGTGACAGCTTTATCTCAGACTCGCAAACTAAAAAGTCGTGTTCAGTTTGTACTATTTTCCAAGGTTTCATCTTCTATTTGTCATGCTGGTTTGATCAAATAAACGGGGATGTTCGTAGTGTAGTTTTGATGTGCCGGCTTAGAAGCTGTATTGAGTGCATCTTTCTATTTTGAGTACAACTGGGACTTGACTTGCCATGTCATCTCACGTGTACGTTCGCTGCCATTTACTCTGCAGTAGAAGTGTTGGCCCTGAAATGCTGCAACGCTTTCTGGACGATTGGATGTTGCCCTCAACTCAAGTGACTCTTCTATCTCTATACAGGGGAGCAAATCATGTGATTTTTTATTTGTCTATTTTGCGACCAAAATCATATGGTGCCGCAGACAAAACCCCGTCTACGAGCAACTTGATATGATAAATTCATAGAAGCATCTTGTTAAGTTCGCCCCTCAGACTTGTTATCGTTAGTGTGTGATTCCTCTTGCCGTGTTCAAGCTATGTTGGTAGGCTGCTTTTGCCGAGCTGTAGATGCCAATGATGCAAACTGTGTCATTCACAGTCGTTGTTTCCACAGATACAGCTAACTGAAGTCTGTTTAATTTGCACAAGAGAATGAGCATCAGTGAGTACCATGGGCAAGAGAATGAGCGGCGGCTGTAGGCAATCCGAGTGTCTTCTTTGCAAGCGCCATTTTCTTTCTGGACACATGAGGAATTGATCTTAATTATCACAACAATCATATATACATGGAATGGGTAAAATGGGTACGCATGGTGGTGCGTGGCGTGGTGCCTAATTTGAATAATCCCACAGACAGAGGTGTCAGTCTTTCTGTCTAATGCAATTGCAAACTAATGCATCTGCTCAGAGGCATCTCTCTAGGTAATGCAAACTAAGCAGTTGATGACTAAACTAGTGCACATGCATGCTCAGAGGCATAGATCGGATTGTCCCAGGCACATACCATTTCACAAGCGCCAAAGAAGCGGGCAGGAGCTGAAATATTGCGTGAGTGGAGTAATTAACTAGAGTTGCTCACACGCACAGATGGTCTCGATCAGGGAGCAAGCAGGAATCTCTTCTCACATTTTTCTTAGGCACGACAGCACGCGAGTAAAGTGCGCACATGGAGACAGGTGACGCCGTGTAATTTAACAGGTCACTGCAGTCGAAGTCGCATCCAAGGAAACTTTTCTCCCATCTCAAGATCGCATCGACCTCCAGCCTTATGACATGACACCTGGTACCGTGTCTATCAGCTACTAACACCTAGCTTAAACACACTTGTGTTCAGAAGATTAGAAGATTAAGCAAGGTCACTTGATATGTAAACGGATGGCTGAATGTTTTGTTTATCATGAAGAACAAGAGATTAGCCTATTTGAGCTCGGTGGTAGAGTTACTCAATGAGATCATAAATAGAAGCATGATCGATCAATAGACATGAATGTTGATGAACGCAATGAAAAAATATCTTATGGTATACATGATATGATGATTGATCCCATATGTTTTTGCCAAGTGAAGAAACCCACTTGCATGGCACTGAGTGAAAACTGTCTATCCAAAGGCAAGATTTGAATATTATCCATTCGAAAGAGCATGTCAGATATGACCACCATCAGAAGAAGCAACAATGCCACAAGTGAGCTCTCTTGTATATCCATGTGCTATTGTCGATTCAGTGTCGTGTTTGTTGAGCGTTTATGTTCTACATGTGTTAGATTTAGAATATTGTGCTGAGCACTTTCATTCTTGCCAATTGAGATGGTGAGACTCAGGAACACTGCATACATGTTTTGATTTGTCTTCTGCAGCGACATGAAACTCTGATTGTAATTGTACCCACTTATGCCCCAATACTGATATCACTTCGGTTAGATTCAAGAAGCACCAAGTTTCTGCAGCGCCTCCTGCATTTTGCTAATGATGAACTTCCCTCTCCATTTCTTTCTTTTGTAAAGAACGTACTTATGATGTATGGCTGGATGGTTAATTTTCGGTCAATTCAACAACCAGTTTGTAGGGCGGCTGCTGCAGTTTGCCCGTGTGAATCATTAGTTACTATATATGCATTAGTTCTAGTTCTATAGTCTGCTCTGTCCAGGATTGCAGCCAAGATCAGGCGAGATGACAATGTCATTGCTTTCGGTCTTTCATTCAATCGCTCACCGTTCCGTCAGAAAATTGTACTCCTCCATCCAATAATATAAGACGTTTTTGCAAGCTATGTTAGCTTGCAAAAAAACATCGTATATTGTCCGACAGAGGAAGTACTAAGTAAAGTTAAAAACCTGAAGCCCCTAGCTCAGTGGTACAAAATTCAGTCAACCCGTTTCACGTAGGACTACTGGATTTTGTTTATCAGTAACAGCATCAGCAAAAGAAAAATGACAGCATCAGCATCTTGTTTTTACCGGTATAACCTCATACTAGTCCCAAGGGCATTTTCAAGGGGGATCCGCAAACCTCCCGCAACCATTCGGACCAGTGCGTCCGGACCGCGGAAATCATCCAACGCTAACCTCTATTGGTCAGCGGAGCGGTCCGGACGTAATCTCTCCCGCAAACCAGAGACAGAAGTGGGGGAGGTTTGCGGGATTCGAACCGCTCCCAAGCCCGCTTCTGACCCATCAAAAACCCGTCACTGGCCCTTCCTGCGCTTTTCTTACGATGCACGCGCCACTTACCGCACCGCATTCATGCCGACTCAGAGCACGCGGACGCCGGCATTGATGCCGCGAGATCGGAGGGAGGGAGGGCGGCACTGACCGACGAGACCTCTCGGCAGCCGCCGCTTCAATGCGGACGCAGGTTCCCGAGGAACCAACTCCGGCCGCTGCGCTGCATTTGAAGCAGCTGACCAGCCCTTCGCATGACCGCGCTCCGGCGCCGTCCACATCACATCCTCCTCCTTCCTCCTCCTTGCTGCACCCCCCTCCACATCTCCGGCGATGGGCAAGTCCTCAGCGTCGGTGCCGGCAGACGGTTCTGGGGCAGAATCTGGTGGCTCGTGGAGACGTCGCCCACGAACTCCGGGGTCGTCGTCCTCGTCGGCTAGCGACAACTTGGCACGGGAGGAGATCGTCATCTCCTCCCGCGACGAGGAGGACCAACAGCCGCCGTCGCTACAGTCCGCACCAGCGGTGTCGGGCCAGGTGTTTGCCGGCACTGACGTGGAGTTCGAGGGGCAGATGCAGCCGATGCTCCGTCACTCTGTCGTCCACGCACCAGGGGCGCTCCTCTCCGTGAAGCCGGAGCCAACATCCCCTCCACACTCTTTGCTGTCGCGCAGTAGTGGTGCCCAAATCGGACACCGCTTCAAGGAAGAGTGGCTCTCCCCGCCGCCCCGGCGCTCCGTGAAGGAAGAGCGGCTCTCGCCGCCGCCTTTGCTCGTCATGAAGGTGGAGCGCTGCTCGCCGGCACCCCCATGCCCAAGGCGCACAGGCACACTCTGCACTACCTTCGTGGCGACTCCTTGTTGTCGTCGTCCTGGAGCTCCATGAAGGCGCAGGAGTACGCTGACCGGGAGCAGCGCCGGCGAGACAGGCGCATTACTGCGCGCCGATCCCAGTTCATAGACTCCCACCGCCACACATCCCGTGGACCCAAACCTGGCGTACGCCTGGGCCCTGGACCACTCCGTGACAACGTCGGAGATGGCCAAGTGCGGTCTCTGCCGCCTCGACGGGGAAATGACCAGGTACGGCGAGGAATGGTCCCTCGCCGAGATCACCGCTGCCGCGAAGACGACGCCTCCAACGACCGCCGCCCTCTCCCCCAGCCCACGTCCTGGGTGGGCGCGGCCGCACTGTGCACGATGCAGGAAGAGGCAGAGAGGATCATTCGCAAGCGTCAGGCGAACATCGGAAAGCCCTGTCGTGGCGCCACCACCTTCCGCCGCCCCAAGCCCGACTCCGACGGCGGGTCAGACGACGATGACGGAGGAGGAGCAGCCGGCCAGCCCGTCATTGGCTACAAGGTCACCGTGAAGTATAGGATAGTTTAGGGTTTTAGTTTAGTTCACCGGATGAAATATCATCCTGTTTTATGTACAAATTATCCTATTTTCAATGAAATCAGTCATGTTTATATCAAAATTCGTCGTGTTTGCACGAATTTCGTCCGGTTGGTTTGAGTTGTTGTTAAATTGTATACGTTTAGCATTGGATGGATGCCTTCTACATCCATGTCCGTGACCTAGTCCTTGTGCATGGACGGAGCCCTAATTGTTCATGTTTTCGTGATAGAAAACATAACTGTAGCTGGATGACACATGGGGCCAGACCGTAAGAAGGACCACAAGGCAGAGGTTCTGTGCGCGCACATGACCGGTCGAGTCTGTTCGTATGTCCTCTGCTCCCGACGATTATTTCTACCGCGTATGGAGAGGGGAGAGCCAGTCGAGTCTGTTCGTATGTCCTCTGCTCCCGACGATTATTCGTCAATGTCTACCAGTTCGATCATGCTTCTATTTATCAACTCATTGAAGTAACCTTCTCCTAGCTCAAATGGGCCAATTTCTCGCTTACATGATACATAAAACATCCAGATATCTATCTCCATATGAACTGGTCTCTCTTAATTTTGGAATCTTCTGGATATATGCTTACATATAATAAGTGATGTGAAGGTAGATCATAGAACAACAACATAATCTTTAGTCTTAAACAAGGTGCAGTAGACTAGAGATAGAATGCAATATGTGTCACATACAAAACAACAACATGGAAAGTAGCAAAGAAATAGTAGAGGGAGCTCCTGACTTGTAGATTACATCAAAGGGATGATCTAGAGCCAAGCTTCTTTTACTATCAGTTTCGATCTACCTTATCATCTATAGGATTAGTTATTATATCTAAGTATATTTTCAGAAGAATAGAAGATTAAGAATGGTCACTTGATATGTAAATGGATATCTGAATGTTTTGTTTATCATGAAAAAAGAGATTAGCTTATTTGAGATCGCTGACAGAGTTACTCAATGAAACCATAAACAGAAACATGATTGAACCAACAGACATCAATGTTGACGAAGGCATGGAAAAAAAATCTTATCGTGTACATGATATGATGATTGATCCCATATATTTTTGCCAAGTGAAGAAAACCACTTGTATGGCAACAATTGAAAAGAGTTGAAAGCGATCTATCCAAAGGCAAGAATTGAAGATTATCCATCCGAAAGAGCACGACAAATATGACCACCATCAGAAGGAGTAACAATTTCAAAAGTGAGCTCTCTTTGCAATATTCATGTGCTATTGTTGATTCAGTGTTGCTTATGCTGAGCGTTCATGTTCTACATGTGTTAGATTTAGAATATTGTGCTGCATGCTTCCATTCTTTCCAATTGAGATGGTGAGGTTCAAGAACAGTGCATTTACCATGGTGTTTTGATTTGTCTTCTGCAACGACATGAAGCTCTCATTGTGGTTGTACCCACTTTTGCCTGAATATTATTATCACTTTTGTGAGATTCAATAACCACCAAGTTTATGTGCCGCCTCCTACATTTTGCTCATGATGAACTTCCTTCTCAATTTCTTTTTTTGTAAGGAAGAGTTATGTCTGGCAGGTTAATTTTCCGTTAGCTCAAGAACCATTGAGTTTGTAGGGTGCCCCCTGCATTTCGCCCTTATGAACCATTACCTATTATGTAGTGATGTCTGGTTAGCTTGGTCTTCTGCACTCTTCATTACACTCCTTTGTTTGTAACAGGTTTATTTCAGACTTGCAAACTAAACAGTCATTTACAGTATGTACTATGTTCCAAAGTTCCATCTTGTATTTTTCATGCTGGTTTGATCCAATAAACGGGGAAGTCAGGAGTGTCATTTTGATGTGCCGGCTTTTAGACATGTATTGAGTTACATATTTCTATTTGAGTATAACTGGAACTGGAGCTTGACTTGCCATCTCATCTCACGCGCACCTTCGCTGTCATTTACTCTGTAGTAGAAGTATTTTGATAGGTTGCTTTGGCCGAGCTGTACATCGCAATGATGCAAACCTTGCAATGGAAGTACGAAGCCACGTACTGAGGTAAAAGAAAGAGTCTGAAGCCACGCGCAAGAAAATATAGTACCTCACTGTTTGTTTTACATCGACACACTCGGGTGCAATTCCTACCCTTCTTTCTTTCCTAAGTATATTCCTGTCGTTGTATCAAGCAAGCAATTCGGATTTGTCACCAAAGCCTCGTCTCCCCAAGCCACGTCCTCGCATGCAAACGTCTGTATGGCTGACTGGAGTAGCCAGCAGCGACGCCAGTAAAAATACGAGCGCGCGTACAAGTGATGAATTGTACGCATAATCCATCAGAGGTTTCAGGAATTGTCCTATCACTTGGTACGCATCGCGCTTGGTGCCAAAATAAAGACGTGTCTGTCTTCTGTCTAATTGCAAACTGCCTAGTTTGTCCTAATAACTAAACTAATGCATCTATAGATTGCATCACCCCAGGCACATACGATTTCACAAGTGCCAAAGAAACGGGCGGGTGATTAAACATTGCATGGATGGAGTAATTAAATACAGTTGCTCACACGTACACATGCTCTCAGGGAGCAAGACGAATCTCCCCTGACATTTCTCAGCACGCAAGTAAAGTGCGCGTATGGAGACCGGTGCCGTGGTGCAATTTAACCGGCCGGTCACTGCAGTCGAAGCGGCATCCAAGGGCATTTTTTGCTCATCTCAAGATCGCATCGAGCTTGAGCACCGTCTAATGCTCTTTTGCTTCACTTTTAATCTCTCTCGTTCTTTTTCTTCCCTGTTTCGCCACAAAGCGTGCATGGGAGATTGGTGTAATTTAAACCCGACGACACGGCAGTCCGAGCTGCATCGCCCGAGGTCGCATCTGAGGCCTGCGAGAGCAACACTTGAGATGAACGCATGGAGGTGCGTGGTGCCAACGTTGATTAATCCAACCAACGTGGTTGTTTGCGTCTCTCTAGCAAGACAATGCAATCTGAAGTAATCCACCTGCTCAACCAGAGGCATCGATGGCATCATCGCACAAGTGTTGAGGGCGGACCATTGGCTAGCACCAAAGCACGGAGCCAAAGGGCCGGCCTGTACGCTTATCTTAAAGCTTAGTCATGGTCTACAAAACTAGATGTAACTTTTCTTCTTTCTGGTGTTCATTGTACTGATATGATTGAAGGTGAATAGATCGAAAGTTTCTCGCAAAAACAAAGCCACATGGGTAAGTATTAATTAGCTGTTGCACACATGGTCTCACGGAGCAAGCAGGCTTACTCTAATTTTTTCTAGTAGTAAGCTCGATAAGGCTGGTCACAATGGGCAAGAACATAAGCTAGTAACTTCACACTTCCCTAGACTACTACCTCCATAGTGGGTAGGAACATCTATGTAGTGTCATGCAACGATGTATTTATTAGGTTGTAGACTCATTGTTTTTTGGAGTGTGTGATGTTCCGGTAACTTAGCTAGTTACCACAAGCACCTCTCTCTTCATTAAATATGTGCCACATAAGCAAAGTTGTATTGGAGTGTGTGATGTTACTCCTAAGTTCCTCCCCACTGTGACCAGCCTAACGCGTTCAGAAAGCTAGCCTATGGAGATTGATTGGTACAGACATCGGAGTTATTGGCCCAAAAATGATGCAACGATTTCCGGAGTTTCCGCTAGTTGCCGCTCAAGTCACCAATCCAGGGAAGTTACGTTCTCATTAATAAGGATACAAAGCGGGAAGGTTTGCAGCCTTGCAGGCAACACCACAGTATAAACTTACTACTAGTGTTAATCCTTGTGTCAGAAGTGAGCTACGTGTTAATTAGTGTTGCACACATGGGCTTAGGGAGCAGCAGGAATCTCTCTAATTTCTCTATGTCACAAGACAACAACAACGCGTACGTCAAAGTTAGCTTCTGATGGTTGGTGGCGCGGTGTATAATTTAACAAAGCCTGTCAGGCAAATCGGCATCTCGATGCCATTTTCTCCCGTCTCAAGATCACATCTGAGCCTTGTGAGATTAACATCCACATTATCTACTATTACTACAACCGCTGATACGTGGGACCCAACTGACCGTAGGCCCGCTGGACAGCCGGTCTATGCACATGATCGTCGTACCCAATCCCAGATCGTCACTAAATTCGTAAGGATTCTGTACTCCCCAACGCTGGTTTCTATACCTGGCCAGTTTCTCCTCTACTAGGACATGATAATTGCCCAGAGTGCCTTAGGAGAAACATATTAACGCTTCCAGCTCTCTTACACCAAAAACACTACGAGAGAGGTTAGAGCATGGAGATTGCCATAGGGGCCATTGGCCCTCTGCTCCCGAAGCTCGGTGAGCTGCTCATCGGCAAGCTCACCATGGAGAAACGAGTGAGGAAAGGCATCGAGTCTATTGTGACAGAGCTCACAATGATGCATGAGGCCCTCTGCAAGGTGGCGGAAGTGCCGGCGGACCAGCTTGACAAGGGGGTGAAGATCTGGGCAGGAAAGGTCAAGGAGTTGTCCTATCAAATGGAGGACATTATTGATGCTTTCATGGTGCGTGTGGAGGATGGTGGCGAGCCTGCTAACCCGAAGAACAGAGTCAAGAAGATACTCAAGAAGGTCAAAAAATTATTCAAGAATGGCAAGGATCTCCATCGGATCTCTGATGCACTGGAAGACGTGGTTCTTCAAGCTAAGTAGTTGGCTGAGCTGCGACGAAGGTACGAGCAAGGGATGCGAGATCCTACCACTAGTGCTAGTGTTGACCCTCGCATGATGGCCCTATACAAAGATGTGTCAGAACTCGTAGGCATTGAAGAAACACGAGATGAGTTGATCAACATGTTGACTGAAGGTGATGATTGGTTGATGCATCCGTTGAAGATGGTCTCTATTGTTGGATTTGGTGGGTTGGGTAAGACAACCCTTGCCAAATCAGCATATGACAAGATCAAAGGGCAATTCGATTGTGATGCTTTTATCTCGGTTTCTCAAAATCCCGACAAGAAGAAAGTCTTCAAGAATATTCTCTATGAACTTGACAAGAACAAACATGCACACATTCGTGGTGAAGAATGGGAAGAAAATCATCTGATCGATGAAATCATCGAATTCCTTAATGGCAAGAGGTACATGTTTTTTTTCCGTTTGCAAACGGATTATCGTTTTGTCTAGATAAATAATGATAGTATTGTAGACTATTGCATATGCATCTGGTGCGGATTTTTGGAAGCTGGGTCTAGGTGTACATAGGCAATTTTTGGAAAACAAAATAGTATAGGAAATAAATGTGAATCCTTTTAGAAACAAGCATTGTCTAGTGTATTACTCGTTCTAGAATTCGTCCGATTAATCAGTTAACGGACCAGTTAATTGCTACTCACAGGATGACGGGATCGAATAGCACATATTCACCGCGTTAACTTGTCAAGCAAATTAACTTGTTTGTGAGACCGGTTAATAGGTTGTCAGGCCGATTAATCACCGATGTCCCATTAACTTGTGGGAAACAAAGCCTAAATTTTGGCACGTAACCCCTCCCATCCCCTTCTCGCTCCTCAATAGCTAGGGTTCGACCAAATCGTAACATATTTTGTTATAGTTACATAGCTGATAGCATGGGAGTATGGCATAATACATAAAAATAATAATATGTGTGCATGTTCCTATTTAATCTACCGATTAATGGTCGACCAGTTATTCTAGTTAATAGGCCGATTAATCGGTACGCCCACGCCGACCGAGCAACTACCAGTTACCAATTTCCTTAACAATGTTTACTCGCTTGTAAAGTTCCGGGACAAGATGATTTATGTGGTATTGTTGGCAAAAAACAAAATTGCAAGTACAATTTGTGTGAATTGTAGGCTTAATATAGTATCGATTTTGTATTTGTTCGTTCAGAATACCACACAAGTCATTTTGTCGTGAAATTTTACACATGAGTATACACTAGACAATGCTTGCTTTGAAAACGTTTCAAAATATTTTCACCATTTTTTACGATTTTATAATATTTTCACAATTCGGGTGCATGTGCACTTGTGTCCCAAGGTTTATTTTTTATATGCACCTTGATACCGTATTACTTATTTATAGTGTTATCCTTTTGGTGTAAATGATGTAGTTAGTACATAACCTATCTTTCAACAATTAGGGAGTGCATATATTTAAGGCGACCAAGAAATTCTAATGCCTAAGTGGACGATCTCAACTATTAAAAACCATGTGCAACAATTGCACATTTCTACAACTATAATTGCTCGTAAGTTTTTGTGTTTGCTGAATCTAGGTCTCAAAATATGCAATTTGGTCGAGTTATAAATATTATTTGTTAGTTTCCTTTGAAATAACATTTGCACTAATATAATATATCTTATTATATATATCTTCATTGTATTGATTGTTAACTATTCCAAATTGTTAACAAAGGTACCTCATCATAATTGATGACATATGGGATAAAGATGTGTGGAAATTAATAAAGTGTGCTTTCTCCAAGAAGAGCCCTGGAAGCCGACTAATCACGACAACCCGCATCATTAGTGTCTCTGAAGCATGCTGCTCTTCTAGGGATGATATCTACAAAATGAAACCTCTTTCTGATGATGTATCAAGAGTGCTCTTCTGTAAAAGAGTATTTTATGAGAAAGAGTGTCCTCAAGAGTTGGTGCAAGTATCTGAAGACATTTTGAAGAAATGTGGTGGCATACCATTAGCTATTATTTCTATTGCAAGCCTCCTGGCTAATAATCGTCAGATGAAAACAAAGGACCAATGGTATACTTTTCTCAATTCCATTGGTCGTGGACTCACAGAAGATCAAAGTTTGGAGGAGATGAGAAATATATTATTATTCAGCTATTATAATCTACCATCATATCTGAAACCTTGTTTATTATATCTTAGCATCTTCCCAGAAGACCACAAGATTATGAGAGATATACTGATATGGAGATGGATATCCGAAGGTCTTGTTTACAGTGATAAACAAGAAACTAGCTTATATGAGCTCGGCAATAGCTACTTCAATGAGCTAGTAAATAGAAGTATGATCCAGCCGATAGGCATTGATGTTGAAGGAAATGTTGAAGGTTGTCGTGTACATGACATGGTGCTTGACCTTATATGCTTATTATCAAGTGAAGAAAACTTCGTCACAATACTAGATGACACCAGAAGAAAAATACCTAACTCAGAGATCAAGGTTCGCAGATTGTCCATTCAGAATAGCAAGATAGATGTGGAAACCACTAGGATGAAGCACATCAGATCTCTTACTGTTTTCACAAGTGATGTTGTTGGGAAAGTGTTGGATATTTCAAGTTTTCAAGTTCTGCGCGTGTTGGATTTAGAAGGCTGTAAAAATGTCTCAGATGTTGGGTATGTCGGGAATCTGTTGCATTTGAGGTACTTGGGGCTAAACGGTACTCGTGTTAAAGACCTTCCCATGGAAATAGGGAAGCTGCAGTTTTTGCTTACCTTGGATTTATGGGAGACTAAGATAAGAGTATTGCCATCGAGTGTTGTTCAGCTAAGACGTCTGATGTGCCTGTATGTTGATGATGACACGAAGCTGCCATCTGGAATAGGTAAGCTGACTTCCCTAGAAGTACTAATGAACCTGGGGTTATCTAACATGGACCTTGATTTTGTGAAAGAATTGGGCCATCTGACCAAGCTCAGGGTGCTCTGGCTTAACTGCTATGGTTTTGATAAGAGCCTGGGTAAAGCTTTGGAGGAATCCATTAGTAATATGCACAAACTGGACAGTCTAGATGTATTTGACCTTGATGGACACATCAATTACCTGAGAGAAGATTGGGTGCCTCCTCCACAACTCCGTAGACTGGCTTTCGTGTCAAGTCTAAGTTGGTTTGAGACATTGCCGTCATGGATTAATCCTTCATCGCTTCCTCTCCTTTCCTATCTGCAAATAACGTTGGTCAAAGTGCGATCCGAGGACATCCAGCTTCTTGGCATCCTGCCTGCTCTTGTTTATCTTGGGATATGTAATTATTCTACGTCCAAAGAAGCGCATGAGGTGGAAGCGCCGGTCCTTTCCTCTGATGCGTTATTCCCATGTGCGACAGAGTGTCGCTTCTTTGATATTGGTGTCCTGCCGTCTATGTTTCGACAAGGAGCTGCGCCAAGGCTTAAACACCTTTGCTTCACCTTCCCAGCAAAGTGGATCTCCCGTGAAAACATTGATTTGGACATGCGGCACCTCCCTTCCCTGGAGCGAGTTGAGGTTCATGTTATCAAGAAGGGAGCTAGCCGTCAGGAGGTGGATGAAGCGGAGGCTGCGCTGTGGGCCGCAGCGGAGGACCACCCCAACCATCCCGTCCTTGATATCCGATCCTATCGCTGAGGGCTGCATAGGGAAAGGTACGTACACTAACCGCGGAAGAAGCATGCATTTGCATTCCCATCATCTGTATATTCTCACAGGTGTTCATCGCTTTTTATTTGTTTCGTTCTCAGATTCAGGCGGTGGAAGGGAAGCATGCGTTGAGATTCAGGCGGTGAAGTATTGTTTCATCAGCAAGTGTTTATTTCCCGCCTCTTCCGTTTTTCAGTTTCAGGCGGTCGATTCATCAAACGTACTCAGGTATGATTATCAGAATTTTGTTTAGCTAGCTAGCCCCTCGAGCCTAAACATAGTAATATGATTCTATTAAGGGCGTTGGCCTCTTGATTACTCCTTATTTCTGCATGCTACAGGATTACATATGTGAAGTAATCCAGATTAGTGAGCAATCCACTAAGTGGTATGTATTGAGGTCTCTACTTGGATGAACCATGTGTTTTTACGTGTGTGTTTAGACAATCCAACTTTGCATGTCTATCTAAATACTGATGTGCCAACAGAACTGCAATGTGGTTTTCGCCTTGGTTACTTATTATGGTGCACAAGCACATACCATCAATTGTTAATTTTACAGTTCAAAAAGAAATTGTTACTTTTACAGTTCTACTTGCCACATACAAGATCTCGTATTTCTGGAAAAGACACGGTCTCATATAATGTAGTACAGATTAACAAGCAATGCACTACCGCAGTAATATATGTGTACCTTCGCTGTAGTTAGATGACCTTTGTTATATTCTTCTGTCATTTAACTGAGCCATTCACATGTGGCATGCAGGTAGCATGAGTTAATAAATTTCGTCAACATGGACTCGATCGTGCATGCCTCCAACTCCGGTGCCGTTTCTTTTCCAACTAATGCAGTCGAGCACACTGCGTTTGCCTTGCCGTTTGATCTGTCTTGGTTCCGCACCGAGATGAAGCTCTCATTCTGTCCACCACCCATGTCTGAAGTCTCTTCTTCCTTCCGTCAATTCAACAACAATCCCTGATGAACCATTAGTTATTATGTACTGGTGATGTCTGGTTTGCCTGCTCTCCAGCATTGTTCATTACACTTCTTTATTTTTAACAGCTTGATCTCAGACTCGATGTTTATTACAGACTCGTAAAGTATACTGTCAGAGTTCAGTTTGTAATATGGTCTGAAGTTTATCTTCCATCTGTCATGTTGGCTTGATCAAATAAATCGTGAACTGGAACTTGAATTTGCCACAGAATCACACCGTGTGGCCTTGCTGTCATTTACTCTGGTAGTCTCTCCTTTACTTGCACTTGTACAGGGGAGCAAACCAGGTGATGTTTTTTGTGTGCCATGAAGTAAGTCATATGCTGTAACCAAGAGGAAGACCCGTTTATAGCAATTCGATTGATAAGCTACACGTAATAGGTAGCCTGCTTCGGCCGAGATCAGATGAGAACGTTGCCTAAGTCTAAGTCTGCTCTGTCCGAGGTTGCAGCCCTTTTCAGTGTTTCTTTTGATCGCTCGCCCGTCGCCGTTTCTTCAGAAAATCCTACTAACTGAAGTTGAAAGAATGAAGCTCAGTGTCACGAAATTCAGTCAACTCGTTTCGGGCTGTTTCACGTAGGACTACTAGATTTTATTTGTCAGTTAAAAGCATCAGCATCTTGTTTTCGTCAGTAACCTCACATTCGTCCTGGTTGTTCATGTTTCCTGATACTACATAACTGTAGCTGGATAACACGTGGGACCATACCATACCGAGGACCACAAGGCAGCTGTTCTGTGCGTGCACGTGATCGGTCGTGTCCGTCGGTAGGTCCTCTACTCCTGATGACTAGTAGAATGCCCGTGCGTTGCACCGGGCGCAGACGCAAGAAACATAAATGAACATAAGAGCATAAGTTCTGGTCATCTTTTATCTTCTCCAACAAAATGTAGTCCCTCGGCTTTTCTATATACTAGATGACCCGTTGCGCCCATGGCACAAAGGCCGAACGCAAGCCATGTATTTTAAGAGTGTGCATTAAAATATGTAGATACAAATTGAAACATATGTAAGAGCCTCTTTTCAGTTGGCATACATCTGAACTTATTTAAGCAAATATTCTTGATAAGGCATCTTTATACTAAGAATTTTAAAAAGTAGAGCTTGCATAGTTGCAATGAGCAGAGAACATGCAGTAGACAAAGAAGGACTTTTAATTAGTATTGTTACTGCCAAAGCACAGCTCATGATACTGCATGCAGCAAGCAAGTGATACTGATAAACAATTATGCAGAGGCCCTTGGACGTGCACTTGAAGGCAAAAACATATATTGGTTCAGAAGCGCACCACACAACAGTCTAAGCAGCAAATGACCGACAATTAAACGCACAGGATGGTCTTAGGTGATTACATAAGATTCGAAAACATGATAAACATAGAAGTCTTGGTAGGCATGTATACTAATGCTAAGTTATATAATAAGGAGCTCTTGCAACTTGATTATTGAGTAGACGATTAAGCGCAGTCCCTTGGAAGTGCATTTAAAGGTGAAACCATATGCTTGACCTTCCTCCATGTGCGCCTCCCCATCAGCATTAAGAATAGTGAGCGGTTTGGTAAATGATAGATAGAATCGATGTGAACCAATAGTTTTACTTGGATGCAAAATGGAACATTTTGAATTCATGTTCAAATGAGAAACACCCAGAAAATCAGAAAATCCTTATCCACAGCCCTGGGTGCATTACACAGAGCAAATTTGTGTCTAAACAGTCGAAATCTCACAAGCTACCATAAAAAATTGTTGCCGCCAATGTTGAAGGCTGCTCTGCTGGAAAATAGTCACACTGGCCTCGACATCATCATTGCCCAGAGAGAGAGACTATTCGAGGAGCTCATCTTAGAGTTGATTCTGATTCTCGAACATCGACCCAGGCTGGATAGGGCGCTAACCACCAACTCTATGTGTTCAATATATATAGAGAGATATTTTAATAGATAGAGGAGGCTTGATCGATTCTCTGGTCATTACTGAACTCACGTATAAGCAGGCTTGTGGATCAACAATGAAAGCTAGCTAATTTTGTAGGTGAGCAAGATCGTATAATCTGCCAAAAAATGTACGTCGAATACGCACACAAAAAGATACACACGGCGACAAAAGGTCAAGCGGTGTGCCGCAGTTGTGCCAGTGTCATGCTTGCTGCGCACACCAACCAAACTTCCATGCTCCGCTACAGATGTGTGCCGCACCGGCAGTCCGGCACCACCGGGCCCTACTGCACGCCGAGCGACTGTGCGACATCGCCGTGCTACGACCATCACCCACTTGCATGCTCCCGTCGGCCGCCGTGCCGCAACCTCCATCGCATCAAGCATTCAACAAATCGGGTGTAACGAAGGAGGATACACGACGGCCGGGTCAGGGGGGCACGTAGGGAGGAGCCCACGTGGTTGACGCCTCCTTGGACTACTCTGCATTTTCACGGCCACGATCAAAGGAAAATGGGAAGCAAATCTCAGTATTTGTATTCCCACTGTCTCTCAGAAAGAACGACCATGGATTACAGACACGTGATCACTTAGTGTCGGCAACAACAAGCAATCAGGAAGGCATGCACGCATGACAAATCAATAAAAAAGGAACCGCCTGCCTTGTGGCCCCCATAGCGCTTCAGCCACGCGTGTACCTCTGCTGCCGGCTGCCGGCCGCGTGCCGCATGTGAGCAGTCGCTCCAAGAAACGGCTCGTGAGTGTGGGGCTCGGTTCCCTCTCCTCCAGTTCTCCACCACGCGCGGTCCAGTCACCTGCCGCCGCCCCGACTCCACCGGAGCCCCAACTGCTGCCGCCGGATACATCCGGTCGGAGTACCAGTAGGTCCGTCGGAAACACCGAGGTCAGCCAGCCACATCCCCCTCACTTTCTCTCTCCCTCGCGCCGCGAGTTTGCATCCCGAGTTGATTAATGGCTTGCTTCGAATCTGCTCGTCGTCACGCAGTCCCGGTGCCTCTGGCCATGGAGCAAGGGAGTCTGGTAAAGGAGCTATTTTACCAAGGCAACAGGCCTCCGGGGCTCGGAGAGGCCAGGATCCTCCTTCGATCTGAGCAAACACATTCCACCTTCCAGATCAAGGTGATTGTGTTGATTCTGCTGCTTTTTCCAAGGCATGGAGTCATGCCCGAGGAAAGAGGTGGGCAACTTAGGAGAAGCTAGTTGAAGAAATTTTGGCTCTTGCTCCCTGAATAACAGAATCTGTTATCACTTTTTTCCATTAGTCAGCTGAACAGGAACGTGTACCTGTACTTCTACTGAAACTTAACGACACTGCTCCTCAAAGAAAGACGGTTATTATACTACTGCACAACTCTTACAAATGCAAGGAATGGTTGTGTCCACTGCTTCAGGTACAATTACCTCTCTTTTGAACCATGCCAGATAGTGCCCCTAAGCAGCAGACATCGATATTTAGCATTAGTTATTCTCTTTGAGTCGCTTAAACATTGGTTGGCATATGCGTTCGGGGTTATATTTATCATGGTGAAAGCATCAGCCACAAGACTAACTTACATATATGTAATCTACTTAACTTCTGATTTCATCAAATGTTCAACAATTGTAGTAGTATTCATACATTTCATTTGACCTGACCATCTCTACATCCATGGTTTAAACACAGGCACTGAACTCATCTTGGAGGAGTGGGAAAACTATACCTTTCATTTTTACACGGTACCATACATTACTTCCACTTGTTGAAATTATTATTTTTATCATCCTTAAATTGCGCTGTTCAATTTGTCCATCAAATATAGTTTTTAATAAATGGATAGTTATGTACTCAAAGAATATGAGACCAAAAATACGTAAGATGTTCCTTTAGTACCTCTCCCCTTCTGCAAGTTCAGCTGATCAATATTGCTAGTGTCGGTTCAGCTGAATGTTTGGACAGGGAAATCATGTCTAAAGGGAGCAAGAAAGTAAGCACTGCTGCATGACGTTTGTAACTGAATAGTCAAACATTTTGAGTAGTAGCATAAAAGCCAGAAAAGATGACAAAAGGGAAATATAGGAGGTAGAGATCTCAATTGTAGTTCTGTAGATCGGTATACAAGAAAACACACACTTACCATTAATCTGGATAAGTGAGTTAGCGTGATAGTACGTTTTCAAACTCTCTGAAAGTAGATGGCTACCAAGCTTTTGTTTGCTGGAGAAGTGCCATGATACAGATGTATATATCTAGCATTGTCACCTCCATAAACAGTGAAACTTCAAAAGAAACAATTGTCACAGTCAGCTATCTTCAATCATAATGATAGTCTCATTCATTGCTAGGTTTGTAACCTTCTTGAAAATTATGGTACAACTAATCTGGAGAAAATCAATTGGCATAGGAGGAGACAATGTATACCCATAAAATTCATGTTAATAGGTTTACATTGAATTATTGGTTGAGACAAACCAACAAATTAGTATGGATGTTACAATTTGAATTCCAAGAATTATCAGATACAAATCTGTGACTCCATTATCAAACTGAGTTAACATCTTTATCACCATGGATGAAAGAGCAATATAACAAGGTACAAAGACATAATAGTTGTAGGAAAGTGAAAGGATGGAGGGGAGAGGGCCGTGTGTGTGACATCCACCTCGTGTGGATCTGGCCGCTCGTCAGCAAGCCTCGCTGGTGAGCAGCAGGAGATCGACGTGAGACACCTCACCTCGAACTGACTCTTGCTCGACTGCACCTTGAATCTCACCAGTGCGTGGCGTGGCCATTGTGCGTCACATAGCAGTTTGTAAAATTGGGAACAGGGCAATATGAGGAAAATAGAGAAACCATACACATCATGGCGATGCTGAACTTCAACAGCCATGCACAGCGCAGCAGATCCTAAGCGCCCTTCTCCTTGCCGGCGCCAAACAATAGCTGGCGGTGAGGCGCTGCCGGCCGGCGTCACCTCTCCTACTGTGCCGCGGATCCGTGTCGTAAAAGACGAAGAATTGTCAAGTCGCTGCAGAGATGCAAATTAAAATTCCAATACATATCTGTTAGTATGCAAAATGTTTAAAACTAAGGTTGTACCTTACAATGCACCACAACAACCAACTTCTTAGCATGCCATTTATTCCAAGAGCAGGATCGTAACATACTTTCAGAAAAGTGAAGTCCAGATCATACACTCATGAATAAAGGCTTTGGTTTTCAACTGCCACAATGATATCCCCGCTACTGCAAGCCCCTGCCTATAGCTCTAAACTGAACCAACAAGTTAGCATGCCATTTATTTACAAAGTAATGCTTAGCAACCTAATTCCCCAAAGGCAGGAGTCTAGATAGTTTCAGAATGTGCAGTTTAGATTATTTTTTCTAGTATCAATTCTGAACATGACACAACAATTTAGCTCCTTTTATTTAAGCTCACAGCATGTGATGATTTTTTTTGCAGTCCCAATCGCAGTAGGTTTACTTGCACAATGCTAGTAATTTATTCTTTCTGTATTCTGAAATAAAACAAAAAAACAGACCTTAGAAACATCCAAGTAGCACCAAAAGAATAAAACAGGGGAGGTTAGAAAATGCTCAAGCATCAGGATGGATGAGTAATTATCAAACAGAAACAAAAGGGCCTTCTTCCATTCTTTTTTGTTCCTTGTCACTTATATACATCACAGCAACACACATGCATTTTAACTATAGAAAAACATAATTCCTAACTGAGGAACAAAGTTATATTAGAGCACCACATTTTATAAGCACTATACATCTATACTGACCTTACTTGGGTATGACCTAAGTAGGCTTGACATTCACCATGATTCATACACATAATGTACTACATCTGAGATAGAATGGTACCCACAAATTAAACAATTATCTACATAAATTAGAATTAAAATGTCTATTACTTTGCCTCTTCTCCGCAATGGTACATACCGTTGGAGAAACATGAAAATGCAAATGAATAAATTCTCCATATTTTTGGTGATCCATTAATCATAAGCAAACATTTATAGTTCAACTCCTCACATTCTGTACTGTTTGGAGGTATAAATAAGGAATAGAAAAATTAAGAAACACTGACTTAATTAGTCTTTGACCAATATTTGAAGGTATAAATAAGTAGGCAAATTGGTCTCCAATTGCCGGCTTGAGTTTCACATTTGAAGACCACTTCTTTCCATGGATTATAGGCATTAGATACTGGTTGATTTCAAAGTTTCAATTTACATGAATTGGAAGGAAAAAAGATAGAGCAGAAAAGGAATTTATCAGGTAGTGGAGGAGCTCACCCATAGTTTAGACCCGTCGATCTAGCCGTGTGGACGCTGGATGTAGACAGAGAGCATGCATGCTCTTCTTCCTCCTCCCACCACACCACATCAGAGGAGGGGTTGGAGCAGGCTGTGGCATAGGTACAAGTTCAAAAGCGAAAAGGGAATGAAACCGTGACGCAATATAGTCACTACTCCAACACCAATAATCCTAAAGGTGGTTGTACAATACACTATAACCAACAACTATGCATAAAATTTAATAAAAGCATTTGAGAAAAAATAATAAGATTAAAATGACATTACAATTTGCTCAATAGTCCAATGCTTTGATTATAAAATTACTCCAAATAGATGACTGAACAATATGGAAAATTAATAAAGGTATGATGCTGATGATTTATCTCATATTAAAAGAAGATAAGTAATGGAGATTGTATTATTAGTAAATAAATAACAAAATGATGTACTTTTATGTAGAATTAAAAAGATGGAGGGCAAAATAAATACATATGGCTATCCTATTCCGCAATGAATAAGAATAAACAATCAGCCAAACTAAATCAGTCTATTTGAAGGTTTGTACTCCCTCCGTCGGTGCATTAGGCAACTAAGGAGCTGCATCGCGACCTAGGCACACACAGATGCCCAATGCACGGGAAGGAGGGAGTAACATATGTCCTGATTAGTGACAGGCCATCAAAGCAAAAGTATATTCAAGATTTTCAATGATATAAATATAGTTGAAATAAAGCTCCAGATTCAGTATGTTATGCTTAGTTCTTTCTAGAGCCAGAACATAATAAGAAGAATATTCACTATTTAGATAAAACAAGAAAATCACCTCAAACCACATTTTTCTGCTAGTCGGCTTATCAATTGAGCTCACTTGTGATGTCATCTCTTCCTGAACTGCCATTGACATGTGCTGCATGGCAAAGGCACATAACCCTGTCATCAACAACAACGGTATTCTGAATAGTCAGGAAAGGTGCAACACGAAATATGGCTACAAATTTCTTTTCTCTGTAATCACAACAAGAACTGAACATATTACAAAAAGAACTACATCATCTCCCATCAGTAGAAAAAAATCTCATTGTCTTTGATAGAAATATATTTAATTTAATAACTAATTCAGGAAAGCTCATGCACACGCATAGCATAATAACAAAACAACAGTTCCCTTAAAATTAGGTAAGAGGCGGCATCTAAGATAGCCTCGGCGAACAACAAGGGATGGATAGTCTATAATTTGAAGGGAACTGTTGTTATAAACTAAAAAAATGATTGTGAACTGCAATAGTAGTGTAGCACGAATATACTGCTTTATGTATTCCGGTTGATCAGTTCATATCAACTTGACTTTCCAATGCTTGAACAATTGAATGAATTTTGCAACTGAAACTAAACACAAACTAACACCATCAAAACAGAGGCAATTGACGTGGTGCCACGCAATGTCTTATTGACCTTGGCCACCACACCAGCCTAAATTGTAAATAGATGCGCAAGCCAATCTCCGTACCTATAAGTATTCGGTGTAGGATAGTACAAATAAGGGATATTAGCCTACAGAAATATGGGGTCATGGCAAGGTTGATCCCTTTCTTTTTCTATCATGTTCGTCTTCCTGCGTCCAAAGATCATCCGAACCTTGCTTCAAAGATAAGGAGCCCCACAAGGGTGACCAAAGCCAATATAGCAATCAAATGTGCCGATATCTCCTTGTAAGCATTGTGTTTATGTTGGTTATATCCTGCATTTGACATGAAACAGATGGTGTCAAATTGAGTTGATCCACCGGCAAATAAAATCAAGGCATAAAGAAGTTGATTCCAGCTTGGGCATATGCTCACAACAATCAATAGATAGTACGAGCGGGGGTGGGGGGGTGTAATTGGATTAGTCTGACCTTGGATGCGCCAAAATCCTTCACGGCCAGCACCATTGAGCTAGCATCTTCTCTCCCTGTCACCTCCATCGGATAATATCATCAAAAACAAAACACCACTGATTCCACCGAAAATCCTCAAGACTCATGGAGTTTCTCCCGGCCAATCAAAACCAGAGAATTCACCCTTTGCTAAGGGGGGAGTATTATACCTGAAACTCGCAGGTAACAGTAAATAGGCCGGTGAGGGAACTAACCAACAAGATAAATGCACTACCCATTCAATTCGATCATATCTTCTTATGCTTTCCTCCGAAAGGCAACACAATTTTGTCAAAGAGATAGCCTGAAGCAACATCTTGTTTTGTTCATATCAGAAAGTCAGTATAAAGTATTACATACCTTTAGCAAGAGGGCTTTGGCAACAGTTATGTATGTTCTGATGACCTGGGATAGAATCAACCATAACATCAAAATCAAACTGTAGGAACAAACGTGGGGTGGGGGGGGGGGGGGGGGGGAGGAGGAGGGAGAGAGAGAATTCACCTTGTTCCCCATGACCCAACTCTTCATCAAAAATTTTCCTCTTCTTTTTTGTCTCAGATCTTCACACATCATGCTTAGAAAAATGATAAACCAACAATTGAAATCAGATCATCAAAAAACTAAGGTTAATTTCAAAGGAAGAAGAAGGTGAGACGCAGATGGGCAACCTAGATTGAGGACGACAACGAGGGCCGACGAGCAGCGTCCGACACATGACGCGAGCGCCGTTTCGGCCTCCGGCCTCGCTGCTCCGTCCCCCAGTGCCGTCCTCCTGTGCTCCTTCTCCCTCCCCGCTGTCCTCCTCTGCTCCTCAGCAGCGACCTGTGACCGGTCCAGAACCACAGCCCACAGCGGTGGCTGATGGAGGATGGGGAGGCATCGTCCTGCAGGAGGCTGCGGGAAGAACTACGCAAGCGGCGACGGCGACCATACGCTGGGGCTCCGAGGTCAGGGGAGGACGAGGCGGCGCAGTGGCGGCGGAGAGAATTGGGGAACGGGAAGCAGAGCTCGAGAAGGGAGCGATTTGTGGGTCAAAGACACGAGCGATTGGTGGCTAGGGTTTCACCGTGCGAACCCCACGCTCGCTGCAGAGCCTTTCTTTTTTCACGCAGGCCACGCGCGAGACGCACCACCACGCTGGGCCCGTGGGTAAAGAAGGCCTACCCGTCATTCACTGGAGCATGAAACAATAACGTGCGAGAAAATAGACGGTTAGATTATTGACAGCGCCGTAAAACGCTACAGTAGTGGTGGATCGAGCGAACGACGTTCACCGCGCGACGCGAATGCCCCAGAATGGCGGGTACTCTAGGAGGCTTTATATGTTAGATAGCTAAGAGCATCTCCAACAACCACCCCAAAAGGCGCGCGCGTGGTAAACCGAGTTTTTTGCGCATGCGGGACGTTTCGGCGCGCTCCAACGGTGGCAGGAAACTCACGCGCACGGGAACCGTTTGCGCGCGCGGGAAAAGGCGGCAGCTCGCGCGCTATTTTTGGCGCACCGCTGCTGGCCGCGCCAAACCAGGCGAACGGCGCACGGTAAATGAGTTTTTAGC
This sequence comes from Triticum timopheevii, assembly GCA_963921465.1. Lineage (NCBI taxonomy): Eukaryota > Viridiplantae > Streptophyta > Magnoliopsida > Poales > Poaceae > Triticum > Triticum timopheevii. The sequence goes on from OY997266.1 coordinate 614,656,144, forward strand.
GCGCGGCGCGTTGCGCGGCTGTTGGAGATGCTCTAATGTACTTTTATATACATACCAAAATTGTGGGAAGACAGCTTGTAAGACAAGAAATCCACCAAAAAATGAAAAAACAAAGGAAGTAAAACGTTTAGAAAGTTGAACCATCTCAATAAACATAGGAAGAAATATAAAGGAGAAAATTCAATAGTCAGTAAAAAAGAATAGGTCTTAGCATAACATAAATTGTGTACATCCAAATTGCTAGGTAGATCCTCTGGTAGACTACTCCTGCAAGGACGTCCAGCATGCTGCACCCCTTACTTCTAAACACATGAAGAACTCAACATGTATGTGTTGAATGAAAAGATCCTCATTAAAAGTTAAAATATTCGATCAAGGTTTACCTTTAACTACATCCTTCTTAACTGTCATTCTTTGCATAGAATCTTCACTCTAGTAACATTGTATCATGTAGAGATCACATTTTTCATGACAAACACCCTTCACAATAGAAAATCTATATCAGAGTAGAAATTATAGGTAGCCTTGATGAGCGTATACTAATGGTCAGATCGGGTATCACACTTCCAGCCTTTACCATCATTCCTCATATTGTACATCATCTCATGTGCTTCTGCTTTCAGCTCTCCATTTGCACCTTCCACGCAATGCAGCCATAACCACACACAGCATGACCCTTTGAGGCTTTGATGGGTCCATAGACGTTGGTTACACTGCAAAAAAATAATGCTACATTTCGGAATTCCACATAAGTGCTAAAAAGTTAGCTAGGCAGAATGAAACTTTTCTAGGCTTTTAATCCTTGCATCATGCAACTATTGTCTTTCTATCATATGGCATAGACAACATTTAGGATACACACTCAGATATATGGTGTTACTGCAGTCCCAAGATCTAGTTTACTCACTTGTGAAGTGACATGAAACAGGTAGTGTTGGTTTATATGGAAGATAATTCCTTAATGATGTATATGAAGATAATTCCTTAGTGACATGAAATTCTTTCTAGACAAAGATTGTTGTAACTTTCTCAGAGAAAAATAATAATTATTTGCATAATGAAATTCTTTCCATACACAGACCGTCGATCACATGGAGATGGATGCCTCTTACCTCGCAGGGCAGCACCTCTCCCAGGAGATTCCCAAACGATGAAATCCCCCTCGCAACAGGTGCGACGTCGGCCAACATCAAACATCTCGCCATGTGTATGCGAAATTCAGATAGCAGCAACAATATCAAAATTCAGCTAGCAGTAGGAGAGCAGTGGTGCAGCACCACATCATCGCTATCTCTCTCGTTCTCCTTTTCACACCCGGTCAAGCCCGTTCCTTTCTTATCTGCCTCCACTTTCTCCCCGACGACCCCACCGGTGATGATCCCGCCACCACTGCTTCTTTCCCATCGTCAATTACCACAGCTATCATATGGTGCCAGCAGCATGCATCGTTGATGCAGAGCGTCACCCGGCGGGCACTGAGTGGCTGATGACAGCAATGTGCTACAATATATTTATGCTGGTTACCTGCACAAGTTTGAGACTTTTTAAAGTACAATCACCTTAGTACTATAATTTAAGCAGGATTAAAGGTTGAGTATAAGAAATCATAGTTGGATCAGTGGTAGTACAGGAATCACAAAAACAAGTCTACATGGATGAAAATTGTGATATAAGTAGCTTACCGTGTTCCCGAGGCCCAACATTATGTTGTCATCAGAAGTGCTTCCTGGGACAATCCTCGAGGCCAACAAATTCCTAGGGACAATATGCCTCACCTGAAGATCTATCTTCTTACTTATTAGCTGCAACACAGGCAAGATGAACTCGTTTGCTATTGTGACCCTAACATTTTCTCTGAAACATATATCTATCAAGAAGACCCCAAAAAATGTAGAAAAATAGGAGCATGAGAAGCAACACACACATCTTTCCGTTGGGCAGCCTCACATGACTAACAGTTAATATGCATATCAGAATGTAGAACTCCTAAAAGTGCATTACTTAGAAATCACAACACTCCTCAAAAATTTATTTTATCACAACACGTTAGATCATCTATGGTTTGTATAAACTCCCAAAACTTAGATGCATGTATAACCAGGCCAAAAATACAAATACCATGCATGGTTGCCCTGAACTCACCATGCCCACGCTAGTACTCCTGGCCGTCTCATGCATTCTACTGCTGCTAGTGCGTAGCATAACACGAACCAGAAAACCTACCGTGCACCGCCTACCACCGTCCCCGCAGGGTCTCCCGATCGTCGGCAACCTCCACCAGCTCGCCGCGCTCCCGCACCGCGCCCCGCAGGCGCTCGCTGCGGCGCACGGCCCGTCATGCTGCTCCGCCTCTGCCGCGTGCTCACCCTGGTCGTCTCGTCCGCGAACGTGTCGCGCGAGGTGCTGCAGCTGCAGGACCACGCCTTCGCCAACCGGCCTGCGCTCGCCATCCCACGGCGGCTCCTCTACGGCTGCACGGACATCGCCTTCGCTCCCCACAGCACCTACTGGCGCGGCATGTGCAAGATCGCCGTGCCCCACCTGCTGAGCCCGCTAGGGTGTGCGCCTACCGCGGCGTGCGCGAGGAGGAGGTGGCCGAGCTTGTCTGGAAGGTGGAGCAGCAGGCACATGAAGGCGGCGACGTGGTGCGGCTGAGCGAGCTCCTGAGCGGCTTCGCCAAGGACGTGAACGGGCGGATCGTGCTCGGGGTGCGCTCCTCGGGCAGGGCCGGGTGGCGCGCCAAGGTGGACGCGCTGCTCGGGTAGTTCCACGTCGGCGACAACTTCCCGTCGCTGGTGTGGGTGGCCGCCGTGGTCGGGAGGGACGCCAAGGTTAGCAGGGCATTCAAGGGGATTGATCGCATCCTCGTGGAGATCCTTGAGCCCCGGCCACCCCGCTCCCCTCCGCAAAGATCCGCCGCCACACGTGTTGTTGGGAGGAGAAGGCAGTGACCAACAACGCCCAATTAAGGGAATCCGGATCTAGCCCAGGCATCTACATGGCCTTCCCCACCATCTTGTAGTCCCGTGTGTGGCATCTCACTGTGGTGGAAGGAGATGGCGCCGGGCGAGGGGATCCCTCCCAAAACGAAGTGAGGGGAGGCATGTGCGGTCCCGACTTGAGGGGACACCACCGGCGAGAGGATTAGGAAGGGCGGGTGATCTCCGTTGGGGTAAGAAGGTTGCGTCGGCCGGTCGAGGTGACGGAGAGGCGGCGGTACAGGCCGGTGAGGTAGAGAGATGGCAGCAATCTGGCATGTGGTAGGGAATTCGGGGCGCCGTTGTGGGTGGAGGCGTGCCGCAGCGGCCATGGAGGAACCCTAACGATGCTAGCGTGGTGATTCTCGTGGGAGAAAGACGAGCGTTTGTTTTTGTTTCGTTAGCCGGTTTTTTTCCTCTTTCACTGTTATTTCTGGTTGCGTGGGTTTTAAGAGGGAGAAAAAAAAATCGGTGGGGCGAAGAGGTGGGAGGGGAGGCGAACGAACAAAGGAGGGGGCTAGCGGACGGACGAACGAACGACGTATGGACTGGGCAATTAGGGGTAGAGATTATTTCTACCGCGTGTGGAGAGGGGCAGAGTCCACTAGTAGAAAAAGGGTCAAATGTGCAGCACATTAGTGCCGGTTTGTATTAGAGCCGGCACTAATGTATACATTAGTGCCGGTTCCAACGGCTAGCCGGGCCGCTCTCATTAGTACCGGTTCGTGGCTAACCTTTAGCACCGGTTCGTGCCACGAACCGGTACTAATGAGGGTGGTGGTAGGATGTTGTCAGTCTGGGCCCCCTCCAGCACCTTTAGTACCGGTTCGTGCCATGAACTGGTACTATAGGTCGACGTACATAAACCCTTCGTCCACCCGAGCCACTCTGTTCTTCTCCTTTCCCCTCACTTCTCCTCTGTTCTTCCCCTTTCCCCTCGAGCTCCTCACAAATTTTGCACAAAATTTGTCAAGATTTGAAGGCCCCCATCCATTCAAATGATCACAAAGGTTAGCAACTTTGTCCTTTCAACTCTCATTGCTAGATTAGCTCTTCCCATGCTTTGTATAGTTACTAATTTGTGAGTTTAGTAATTTGGGAGGAAATATATATATGTGCTAGTATTTGATTTATATGCAATTTGAGGTAAAAAATAACACTTAGTTTGCATATGTAGGTGTGGTTTACTTAGTGCCTTTTAAATCTCCGTCGTAACCACCGTCGATCGCCCGCACTGTCCCGTCACCGGCACCACCTTGTGGTGAGCCTCTTGTTCATGAAATTTTATATAAAAAATTGATGTTTGTGTGATTTGGATATATAGTTAATCATGTAATAATTATCTTACACGTACATTGTTTGTTATACATAGTGCCATGGTTTTGATATTCGTCCCCGTCGGCCCTCGTCCTTGTTATGATTCGGATGTGGTATATTCTCTTTTAAAACTATTAGTTGCATTTTGTGTTTATGACAAATTATGCCCATCAAGTTGACATAGATATTTTTATCTAGGAGGTATGTGAACCGGAAATTCCAACCGACCCTATTGTCGAGAGGTTAAATTTAGTTGAAAAAGAAAACGAGTACTTGAAAGAAAAATTGAAAAGAATTGAGGGGGAGAAGATGGAATTGGAGTTGCATGTTGCCGATGTCGTCGATGATCACAAGATCAAGATGGAGAAAATGCGCTTGAAGAATAGAAAGATTAGAAAATATTCCATCGATAGTGAGGCTTGGTATCATTATGCTGTTGGATCAATTGTTACCTTAGTTGCGATCTTGATCGCATTTGTTGTTGCATTTAAATGCTTTAGCTAGAGAGTTATTTGTTTGTTGCATTTAAGTGTTGTATGAACTTTATGTATGAACTTGTATTAATTTGGTCTATTCGGTGTTGTGTAATGAAGATGAGCCGGCAATGGATGTACGATGACCGATGCTCTCCCCAGTTCGTTGAGGGCGTGCATACTTTTCTGCTTGCGGCTGAGGCAAACAAGTGGGCGGATGGTTTTATGCCTTGTCCATGTGCTGGCTGTAAGAATGGTCACAATTACTCTACGTCAAGAACCATTCACGTCCACCTGTTTGAGTCCGGTTTCATGCCCCACTATAATGTTTGGACCAAGCACGGAGAAAGAGGGGTTATGATGGAAGACAATGAAGAAGAAGAGGACGACGACATCTATCCTGGCCATGGGTTCCCTGAATACGATGATACAACAATGGGGGAAGAAGATGAGCCGGTAATGCGGGAAGAAGCTGAGCCGGCAATGCGGGAAGAAACTGAAGAAGAGGCATCAGATGAGCCCGTTGATGATCTAGGTCGGGCCATTGCCGATGCAAAGAGAAACTGCGCAAGTGATTTGGATAAGAAGAAGTTGCAGCGCATGTTAGAGGATCACAAAAAGTTTTTGTACCCGAATTGCGTAGGTGACAAGAAAAAGTTGGGCACCACACTGGAATTGCTGCAATGAAAGGCAGAGAATGGTGTATCTGACAAGGGATTTGGAAAGTTGCTGGTAATGATAAAGGATATGCTTCCAAAGGACAACGAATTGCCCGAGAGTACGTACGAAGCAAAGAAGGTTGTCTGCCCTCTAGGGTTAGAGGTGCAGAAGATACATGCATGCCCTAATGATTGCATCCTCTACCGCGGTGAGTACGAGGATTTGAACGCTTGCCCGGTATGTGGTGCATTGCGCTATAAGATCAGCCGCGATGAGCCTGGTGATGTCGACGGCGAGCGCCCCAGGAAGAAGATTCCTGCCAAGGTGATGTGGTATTCTCCTATAATACCACGGTTGAAACGTTTGTTCCAAAACAAAGAGCATGCCAAGGCGATGCGATGGCACAGAGAAGACCGTAAGAAAGACGGAAAGTTAAGAGTACCCGCTGACGGGTCGCAGTGGAGAAAAATCGAAAGAAAGTACGGGAAGGAGTTTGCAGATGACGCAAGGAGCGTATGGTTTGGTCTAAGCGCAGATGGCATTAATCCTTTTGGGGAGCAGAGCAGCAACCATAGCACCTGGCCTGTGACTCTATGTTTGTATAACCTTCCTCCTTGGTTGTGCATGAAGCGGAAGTTCATTATGATGCCAGTGCTCATCCAAGGCCCTAAGCAACCCGGCAACGACATTGATGTGTACCTAAGGCCATTAGTTGAAGAACTCTTACAACTGTGGAATGGAACAGGTGTACGTGCGTGGGATGAGCACATGGGGGAAGAATTTGACCTCAAGGCGTTGCTGTTCGTGACCATCAATGATTGGCCTGCTCGCAGTAACCTTTTAGGACAGACAAACAAGGGATACCGCGGATGCACGCACTGTTTGGATGATACCGACAGTATATATTTGAATAGTTGTAAGAAGAATGTGTACCTGGGACATCGTCGATTTCTTCCGAGCAGGCATCCCGTAAGAAAGAAAGGCAAGCATTTCAAAGGTGAGGCGGATCACCGGACGAAGCCTCGCCACCGTACTGGTGCTGATGTACATGATATGGTCAAGGATTTGAAGGTGATATTTGGAAAGGGTCCTGGTGGACAACCTGTTCCGAAGGACGCGGACGGACGCGCACCCATGTGGAAGAAGAAATCTATATTTTGGGACCTGCCATATTGGAAAGACCTAGAGGTCCGCTCCGCAATCGACGTGATGCACGTGACGAAGAATCTTTGCGTGACCCTGCTTGGCTTCTTGGACGTGTATGGGAAGACAAAAGATACACCTGAGGCACGGGAGGACCAGCAACGTATGCACGGAGAAGACGGCATACATCAGGGTCATGCAAGCTACGCTCTTACCAAAGAAGAGAAGGAAATCTTCTTTGAATGCCTGCTCAGTATTAAGGTACGGTCTGGCTTCTCGTCGAATATAAAGGGAATAATAAACATGGCAGAGAAAAAGTTCCAGAACCTAAAGTCTCATGACTGCCACGTGATTATGACGCAACTGCTTCCGGTTGCATTGAGGGGGCTTCTACCGGAAAATGTTCGATTAGCCATTGTGAAGCTATGTGCATTTCTCAATGCAATCTCTCAGAAGGTAATCGATCCAGAAATCATACCAAGGTTACAGAATGATTTGGTGCAATGTCTTATCAGTTTCGAGTTGGTGTTCCCACCATCCTTCTTCAACATCATGACGCACGTCCTAGTTCACCTATGCGAAGAGATTAACGTTTTGGGTCCTGTATTTCTACACAATATGTTCCCCTTTGAGAGGTTCATGGGAGTCTTAAAGAAATATGTTCATAACTGTGCTAGGCCAGAAGGAAGCATCTTCAAGGGCCATCAAAATGAGGAGGTCATTGAGTTTTGTATTGACTTTATTCCTGACCTTAAGCCGATTGGTGTTCCTGAATCGCGGCATAAGGACAGACTGGATGGAAAAGGCACGCTAGGAGGGGAACAAATAATATATATGGACGGACATTCTCTCACTGAAGCACACTACACAGTTCTACAGAATTCCACCTTGGTGGCTCCGTATATGGATGAACACAAGAATTTGCTACGCTCCAAACACCTGGAGCGGTCTGATGAGTGGATTACACGTGAACAAACCAGGAGTTTCGCCAACTGGTTGCAGACACGTACCATGCATGACACCTCTATTGAAGATGACCTGCACTTGCTGTCCCAGTTATCATCTTCGAATATAATGACTTTCAAAGGGTACGAGATAAATGGTAATACATTTTACACGATCGCCCAAGATAAGAAGAGCACCAACCAAAACAGTGGTGTCCGCTTTGATGCAGAAACCAAGACGGGAAAGGAAACATATTATGGTTATATACAGGACATATGGGAACTTGACTATCGACGTGGTTTAAAGGTCCCTTTGTTTCGGTGCAAATGGGTCAATATGACACGAGGCGGGGTAACGGAAGACCCGCAGTACGGAATGACAACAGTGGATCTCAACAATCTTGCGTATGCAGACGAACCATTCGTCCTAGCCAATGATGTGGCACAGGTTTTCTATGTGAAGGATATGTCTACCAAGCCAAGAAAAAGAAAAGATAAGGAAGCGAATGCATCGTACGATGAGCCAAAGCGGCACATAGTTCTTTCTGGGAAGAGAAACATCGTGGGAGTGGATGACAAGATAGACAAGTCAGAAGATTATGAAAAGTTTGATGAAATTGCTCCATTCACAGTGAATATTGACCCGAGCATCCCGTTAAATGATGAAGATTTTCCATGGTTACGGCGCAAAGGGACACACGCGAAGAAAAAGTTTCACACCCAAAGATCTGGGATGTGATCGGCTTCACTATCATCACTTTCTTCTGTGTTTCATACCTAGGAGGGAATGTCTGTAATAGTTAGGGTAGTTATGTGTTTTGGCATTTGAAACGCGAAGAAATTTTATGTGCAAACAAATTCTTTTCATGCATTTACTGATTTTTTTCCAGCTAAATGACCCTGAAATTGAAAAGCAATTCAAATGAACTCAGAAAAGGTTGAAAGTTGGCATGGTATCATAATTTCTTACAAATAGCATGTGCAAGAAAGTAGAGAGGGTTACGGCAAAAACTGGATGCACTTCATGTACAAAATGGACAATCTCTTTCGAAGTATCAGGGTTTCCGACGAAAACTGAACTGTTACAAAGGCATTTCATTTTTTAAATAACCTAAGCATTACTGAATTGAATATAATGATAAAACACACTAATATTAAACATAAGAAAAAAGAATCACTGAAAAAACTTTTTTCAAAGTTAAGTTATTCACAAACTAGTGATTCACACAAATTTTAAATAATTCAAAATTTAAACTATTCAAATTTGAAATCTACCGGCACTAACAGAAAGTTTGTAATTTTTTGTACCTAAAGCAAAAATATTCACAAAGAAACTCTAAATACAGCAAAAAAACTCAAAAATAAATAAAACAAAAATAAATAAATCAAAAAAAAAGAAAATAAAAAAGCCCGCCTACTGCACCATAGCGGCCTGCATATGACTAGAAACCCAACCTGTAGTTGGGCCAGGATGCAGGCCCGCAAGCCCAGTAGGCCCACAGGCAGAGTAGGAGAGGTAGGCCCAGAAGGCCTGCTATTGAGAGGAGTTCAATGCAGTGCCCGCGCCGGGGCTTATAAACAGGTCCTGGCGCTCCTAAACTAGCGAGGTGGGACTAAACTTCCGCGCCCCTCGCCTGGCAGCGCACACCCTTTAGTACCGGGTCGTGGCTCCAACCGGTACTAAAGGGGGGGCCTTTAGTACCGGTTTGTGCCACCACCCGGTACTAAAGGGGGTCACTTCCCGCCGCTTGGCCTGGCCAGAACAGACCTTTAGTACCGGTTGATGGCTCCAACCGGTACTAAAGGTGCCTTCTATATAAGAAAACACTTCAAAATTTCGTCAGTTTCTCATCTCTCCCTCTGCTTCTTCTCCTCTGCACCGTCGCCCGCCCCCCCGCCGTCTCCATATCCCTCGACACCGCCCCGGCCCGTCGCCGCCCCCGTCGCCGCCCCGTCCCCGTCGTTGCCGCCCCGTCGTCCCGTCCCCGTCGTCCCCGTCGTCACCGCCGCCCCGTCCCGGCCGCGTCGTCACCGTCCCCGTCGTCGTCGCCGCCCCGGCCCGTACGTCCCCGTCCCCGTCGTCGCCGCCCCGGCCCGTACGTCCCCGTCTCCGTCGTCGCCGCGCCCGTCTCCATCCCCGTCGCCGCGCGCCCCCCGTCGCCTCTCGCCTCGCCGGCCGGTGAGCGCGCACACACACACACATACATTTTTAGTTATAGATTTTTCTGTTTTTAAGAAATTGTTAGACATTTTTCTGTTTTTTAGAAATAGTTAGAAATGTTAGAATTGTTAGAATTGTTAGAAATGTTAGAGATTGTTAGAAATTTTTCTGTTTTTTAGTTATAGAAATAGTTATAAAAAAGTTAGAATTGTTAGAAATTTTTCTGTTTTTTAGTTATAGAAATAGTTATAAAAATGTTAGTTATATATATAGAAATGTTATAAATTTTTTCTGTTTTTTAGTTATGGAAATATTAGAAATGTTATAGAAATGTTAGTTATATATAGCATTGTTAGAAATGTTATAGAAATGTTAGTTATATAGAAATGTTAGAAATTTTAGTTATCAAAATCCAATCATTAGAAAAATGTTACTTTTTGCGGGCATATAGCTAGTATTTGTTCTCGACGATGCCCGGCCCGCATCCTCGCCGTCGACCCGTCCGCGACGACGTCCAGCCGACCCATGTCCGGGACTGGGCTCCGCCGGGCTGGCACTGGGAGGTGCTGCTTGGATGGGCGCGCCGCTTGACGAGGAACCCGGCCGCGGGTCCCGTCGTCGACCCTGATCTCGTTTGGTGGCGTTCGCGTGGGCCAGTTTCGGTGCGGAGGGACCCGGCCCCGCCGGAGGTGGTACGTCGCCGTGTCAGGGAGGAGGACGAGCACGTCCATCGCTACATGGTTGCGTTAGAGGGCGGCAGGTTCTCCAATACGTGGCAGTATCTTCGGGGATCTCACTTCAGCTATGATCCTGTGAGGGTTCCTTCTCTATGGGTGTCCACCGCCCGCGCCGGAGGAACCGCGAGTGTCCTAGATTCTTCTGTAGTATTCGATCTTTATTAGCTAATAGCCAGTGATGTACTATTCAATATTATATATTATTCGAGACAATGTATTCAAGATTATATCTATTATTCTGGACGATGTATTCGAGATTATATCTATTATTCGAGATTTGAATACTAAATTGTTTTATATTTCTTTTGGATTAGTTAAACAAAAGCTATGGCAGACAATACCGACAGAGAGGGAGAACAGACCATGTTTGATATGATACGCGGGGCAGATGATAATCAGAATGAAGAAGATTATGACGGCTCCGAATTTCTAAACAACACCGGAGAGGGTGATATGATATTCGATCGCGACGAAGTCATGAACTATGATTATGACGATGACGAAGAACATGTTGATCCTGAAACAACAAACACCGACGAGGTATATATATTTATATAAGCAGGCATCTGGTGATCATAACATGTTTTAAATGACTTGAAGATATATTAACGAATCGATCTTTGTTCTTTCAGCCATCCGGATCGAGCAAATCTTCAGGCAAAATGGCGAAACGAGGCCCGAACAAAAAGTTGAAGCCGGGCGTAAAGTACAATATCGAGGCATGCGGCCCTACTGGCAAACCATTAGCGCCTAAGAAGATTGCGGACAAGTTCGTTCGTCAGTGCGGAGTTCTTGTGAAGGACCAACTCCCGATCAAACTTCAAGAATGGAGAGCGCCAGCAAAGCCACGTCCAGATGTTACTTTTGTCGACAAGAATCAAAAAGATCTGCTTTGGGATACTCTCATGGAATATTTCACCCTACCAGATCATTTCATAGAAGTAGATGTGCAGAAAGTCAAGAGGCTGCTCTTAGGATGATGGCGACTGCATTCAAGAACTACAAGAATCGTGAATGGAACAAGTACGTCAACGGAGGAAGGAAGACTCCAGTATTCAAGGGAACACTGGAGAACCAACATGATCATTGGGACGATTTCGTGAAATTCAAGGATTCGGAATTAGCTAAGGAACGGTCGAGAATAAACAAGAAGAATGCCGAAAAAAAGGATAAGTTCCATAAGCTGGGGCCAGGTGGCTATGCGGTGGCAATGCCTAAGTGGGATAAGTCTGAGAAAGAGATGGAGGATGCAGGTGTCACTCCGGCTACTAAGAGCTGGCCCCCCAGGGTCAGGACTTGGTTCTATGCGCATGGGGGGGAGTTGGACCGGGAGACAGGCAATGTTTCGACGAGGGCAAGTCTGAAGGGAGCCGACGATGCGATACTTGTTGCAATAGAAGAGGCACGAACGGGGGTGTTCCAGCCCAACAGAGAGAACGACGAGCTTACGCGTGCCCTGGGAAATCCTGAACACCCGGGAAGAACACGAGGCAAGGGCGCTATGCCGTGGTATGAGGGGTTTTCAGACTGGAACAACGACTACAGAACCAGTGCGAGAAAGAAGATTGCGGAGGAGAAGAAGAGGAAGATGGAGGAGGAGCAGAGGAAGCGGGACTATGAACGCCTTCAAGGCCTAGAAGCAAGTCAAGCGGAATTGGCAGTCAAATTCCAGCGGCAGCAGGAGTAGATCGACTCACTTACCCATCAAAGGGGGTCTCAGCAGCTGCAGCAGCTAGCGGATGATCCAGCATTGGATAGCACCGGCGTATCCATGCCGAGAAGCAGTGTGGGTTCCGTCCCGGACGACGCAATGCTGGGTAGATACCCTGTGGATGACATCACGGAGAACACTAACTGCGAGCTACACGTCAAAATGAAGAACATATCCATGAAGGTGGCGGACGGCTGTGCTTTCACAAATCCCCCCGAGGCAACCTTCCATTGCAACCCGATTCCAGCGGGCTATGCTCGTGTCTTGGTTGATGAGGTGGTGGACCCACCATATTCGGTGTTGGGTAACGTAGTAATTTCAAAATTTTCCTACGCACACGCAAGATCATGGTGATGATATAGCAACGAGGGGAGAGTGTTGTCTACGTACCCTCGTAGACCGAAGCGGAAGCGTTGACGCAACGTAGAGGAAGTAGTCGTACGTCTTCCCGGTCTGACCGATCCAAGCACCGTTACTCTGGCACCTCCGAGTTCTTGACACGCGTACAGCTCGATGACACACCCTCGATCTCCAATCCAGTAGAGTCTCCAAGGGGGAGTTCCGTCAGCACGACGGCGTGGTGACGATCTTGATGTTCTCCAGTTGCAGGGCTTCGCCTAAGCACCGCTACAATATGACCGAGGTGTAATATCGTGGAGGGGGGCACCGCACACGGCTAAGGAACGATCAATGATCAACTTGTGTGTCCTAGGGTGCCCCCCTACCCCCGTATATAAAGGAGGGAGGGAGGAGGTGGCCGGCCCAAGGAGGGGGCGCGCCATAGGAGGAGGAAACCTACTCCAAGTAGGTTTCCCCTCTTTTTCCTTATCTTATTTGGAGGGGGAAGGAAGGAGTACTAGTAGTATGAAGGAGTACTAGTAGTATGAAAGGAAGAGGGGAAAGGAGAAAGGAAAGGGGGGGCCGGCCCCCCTCCCCAATTCGGATTGGGCTTGGGGGGGACGCGCCCCCCTCCCTTGCTCCTTCTCCCTTCCTCCTACATGGGCCCAATAAGGCCCATATACTTCCCGGGGGGTTCCGGTAACCTCCCGGAGCTCCGGTATATTCCCAAACTCTTCCGGAACCTTTCCGGTGTCCAAATATATCCGTCCAATATATCAATCTTTATGTCTCGACCATTTCGAGACTCCTCGTCATGTCCGTGATCATATCCGGGACTCCGAACAAACTTCGGTACATCAAAATACATAAACTCATAATATAATTGTCATCGAAACCTTAAGCGTGCGGACCCTACGGTTCGAGAACGATGTAGACATGACTGAGACATGTCTCTGGTCAATAACCAATAGCGGGACCTGGATGCCCATATTGGTTCCTACATATTATACGAAGATCTTTATCGGTCAAACCGCACAACAACATATGTTGTTCCCTTTGTCATCGGTATGTTACTTGTCCGAGATTCGATCGTCGGTATCCAATACCTAGTTCAATCTCGTTACCGACAAGTCTCTTTTCTCGTTCTGTAATACTTCATCTCATAACTAACTCATTAGTTACATGCTTGCAAGGCTTAGGTGATGAGCATTACCGAGAGGGCCCAGAGATACCTCTCCGACAATCGGAGTGACAAATCCTAATCTCGAATTATGCTAACTCAACATGTACCTTCAGAAACACCTGTAGTACTCCTTTATAATCACCTAGTTACGTTGTGACGTTTGGTAGTACCCAAAGTGTTCCTCTGGTAAACGGGAGTTACACAATTCTCATAGTTACAGGAACATGTATAAGTCATGAAGGAAGCAATAGCAGAATACTAAACGATCAAGTGCTAAGCTAACGGGATGGGTCATGTCAATCACATCATTCTCCTAATGATGTGATCCCATTGATCAAATGACAACACACACTAGTGCAGAACATGGCATTAGCACCGGTTCGTAAGGACCTATAGTGCCGGTTACATAACTGGCACTAATTTGTGGTCACTAAAGCCCCCCCCCCTTTAGTACCGGTTCAGCACGAACCGGTGCTAAAGGGCAACCACGTGGCACTAGCCAGCTCCGGGGGCCTGGAGCCCTTTAGTACCGGTTGGTAACACCAACCGGTACTATAAGGTTTGGTGGGTTTTTAGTTTTATGATTTCTTTTTCATTTAATTTTGTGTTTCCATTTTAATTCTTTTTCGTTTGCTGGTATTTTACGATACTACACATTGTACACGTTATGCATCATATATACATATCATGCATGCTTTGTTTATCAACGCTGCTGCTATGTTCATATAACATATCTCATGCATGCTTTTGCATCATTACATCATCATATATATATAATAACAAGTCCTACTAATTATGCATCATCATACAACTTCTACTCGTTATTAATAATAAGTCATACGATCATCATCTTCATATATAGTCATCGAACCCAACCCTACATAATTGTTCTTAGCACATGATCATCAGTATCAGGTAGGACCTAAACACCCTTAAGGTAAAATAGCATAAAACAATATAGACCCTGACTCTCCGTTATGAAGAATGGCGATCATCCTGTCTCCAATTCTTGCCTTTCGCTGCTTATTGCTTCCAAGAAGCTCCTTACGACTGTCCATACATTTTCTCCATTCTTTGATTGTTATGTCTCCACTTCTTTTAGAAACCCGGTATGGACAGTTGAGATTCGTAGGACGACCTGGTAGTATGTTCAAAACATGAAGGCTACCACGCGTATACATCAGATGAGGCACACAATCATTCGGGATTATCTGTTGAAAAACATAGTAATAACTTCGTAGTTAGCAATGATGTACTAGTTTTAGAAGTGTGCAAAAAGATGCACGAATGTTGTAATAGTAAAAAATAATCTTACCAAGGTATCTCCATGGTAGTTACCGTAGTTCAACACGTGCACTAGTGGCACGTATTGACCATAATGTTGAGGAGTTTGATTGTAGATATTGTAATTCTCAAGATCTCTACAAAATCCGACCAGATGTCGTTTCTCCTGATAAGTTAATTCGCAGGCTTTGGTGTAGTACGTTCTGTCTACCATCTTCCGCACATTCTTTGAAGCATGAAAATAAGCTGTCAATGGAGATAAGTTGTCAACATTATATTTTGAAATAAACAATATAAATTACTTAATAACTATGTTTAGCTCACATGAGGGAAGAACTGAAGGTGTATCCACAAGGACCCAAATCGTAGGTGTCTCTTGCTCGATTGTAGGATCACCAAGATCCATGGTGACAAGCATACCCTCATCAAGACCATACATCTTGCAAAATACATCCCAATTTTTGCAACCAAAATGGGTTACACTCTGAGCATTGTACAGCTTTACTTGAAAATCCACATCATGTTCGGTACTTAGGATAATTTTTTTGGTTTCAAAATTTTCATGGTCTTCAATACCCATCCTCTCCAAGACATAGCGTCTTGCAAAGCATGGGATAAGCTAGTCAAATTGAAAAGATGAAAAATACACGTTAAAATAGTTGAAGTCGTGCTTAATTACGAAAAAAACTATTGTCGTCGTTGCGTACCGTATGAACATCGCAAGTCTCCTCGAGCTTAATGCTGAAGCGTCGATCTTCCTCCAGCTCAATGAATCTGTCGCACATACCTCGGTCGTCGTGGCACCAGTCGCACTCCCCCGGGCGGTTATCGTCGTCCGATGAGTACGACATTTCCGGCCTACGTTCATAATTTAGTTTTATTAGTCAACTATGTAGTTCAACTACTAAGCACTTACTATAAATAAATAAGTAGTACTTACTAAAAACAAACTACTTCTATATATAGTAAAATAAATTAGTTTATTAAATCAACTAGCTAGTTCAACTATATATAAACTACTTCTTCTTTTTTTCCTTTTTCTAAATACTATGAACAAAAAAATCATTAAAATTCTATGAACAAAATTAATTACACAATCTAAATATCACCCAAAAAAATCTATTAACAATAATATCACCAAACATGCATATTCAATAATAATATCACCAAAAAAAATATATTAACAGAAAAAAAATCTATTAACAGAAAAAAAATCTATTAACAGAAAAAAATCTATTAATTCAACTAGTTCAAGTAAGCATTTACTAAAAATAAACTAGTAATTATATTAATTAATTCAACTAGTTCAACTAAGCATTTACTAAAAAACTAGTTCTATATATTAATTCAACTAGTTCAACTAAGCATTTACTAAAAATAAACTAGTAATTATATTAATTAATTCAACTAGTTCAACTAAGCATTTACTAAAAAAACTATTTCTATATATTAATTCAACTAGTTCAACTAAGCATTTATTAAAAATAAACATTAACATATTTCTAATTCATCTAACATAACATTTCTAACATTCTAAAAATAAATTAACTATAGATATAGTTCTAATTAATCTAAACATTAGAAAACAGAAAATAAGTAAAAATATATGTGTGTGTGTAGGGTTTGTATATGTGTGTACGTACATGTGTAGTGTACGTGTAGTGTGTGTGTGTGTGTGTCTGTGTGTATGTGTGTGTGTGTGGTGTTTGTAGTGTGTGTGTGTGTATGTGTGGATGCGTGTGTGTGTGTATGTGTGGATGCGTGTGTGTGTGTATGTGTGGATGCGCGCGTGTGTGTGTGTGTGTATGGACGGGGCCGGATCAGCGTACGGGCGGCGGGGGCGGCGACGACGGGCGGCGGGGGCCGGGGACGGCGACGAGACGGGCGGCGGCGGCCGGGGACGGCGACGAGACGGGCCGGCGGCGACCGGGGCCGGACGGCGACGATCGAGACGGGCGCGGCGGGGGCGGCGACGACGACGGGCGGCGGGGGCGCGCGACGACGACGACGGACGGCGGGGGCGCGCGGCAACGACGACGGGCGGCGGGGGCGGCGAGGGCGACGGCACGGCGGCGCGATGGCATCGTCGTCGGCGGAGAGACTCTCGCGCGATTCGTGGAACGAGAAGTGGCGACGATAACTGAATTTTTGTAAGTGCCATATATATAGGACTGCCCTTTAGTACCGGTTGGAGCCACCAACCGGTACTAAAGGCCAATTTTGGCCAGCCCAAGCGGCGGGAAACGAGGCCCTTTAGTACGTACCGGTTGGTGGCACCAACCGGTACTAAAGGGGGGGGGGGGGCTTTAGTACCGGTTTGTGCCACAAACCGGTACTAAAGGCCGTGCGCTGCCACCCGCGGTGCGCTATGTTTAGTCCCACCTCGCCGAGCGAAGGGCAGCCGCACTGGTTTATAAACCCAGCCGCGGCTGCCCTTTCGAACTCCTTTGAATAGCAGGCTTCTGGGCCTAACTAAGGCGCGCTGCCCGGTGAGCCTCCTGGCCCTTCTGGGCCTGCATTTGCACACCCTAGGACTGGTAGGCTCACCGGGCAGCGCCCCAACATTTTTTTTCTTTACCGCATTATTTATTTTCTTCTATTAATTTTTGAGTAATTTTTTATATAGTTATTTATTTTCTGCTTTATTTTTTTCTTCTATTTATTTCTAAGTAGTTTTTTTGCCGTATTTAGTTTCTTTGTGAATATTTTTGCTTTATATTAGTTTTTTTCTTTTCTGCATTATTTATTTTCTTCTATTTATTTTTGAGTAATTTTTTTATATAGTTATTTTTTTCTGCTTTTTTTTCTTCTATTTATTTCTGAGTAGTTTTTTTGCCGTATTTAGTTTCTTTGTGAATATTTTTGCTTTATATTAGTTTTTTTCTTTTCTGCATTATTTATTTTCTTCTATTTATTTTTGAGTAATTTTTTTATATAGTTATTTCTTTTTTGCTTTTTTTTCTTCTATTTGTTTCTGAGTAGTTTTTTTGCCGTATTTAGTTTCTTTGTGAATATTTTTGCTTTATATTAGTTTTTTTCTTTTTCGCATTATTTATTTTCTTCTATTTATTTTTGAGTAATTTTTTTATATAGTTATTTCTTTTCTGCTTTATTTTTTTCTTCCTCTTCTTATTCTTCTTCTTCCCCTTCTTCTTCCTCCTCCTTCTTCTCCTCTTCTTCTTCTTCTTCTCCTTCTTCTTCCTCTTCCTCTTCTTATTCTTCTTCTCCTTCTCCTTCTCCTTCTTCTTCTTCTCCTTCTTCTTCCTCTTCTTATTCTTCTTCTTCTCCTTCTTCTTCCTCCTCCTTCTTCTCCTCCTCCTCCTCCTCTTCTTCTCCTTCTTCTTCCTCTTCCTCTTATTCTTCTTCTTCTTCTTCTTCTTCTTCTTCTTCCTCTTCTTCTTCTTCTTCTCCTCCTCCTCCTTCTTCTTCTTCTCCTCCTTCCTTTTGCCATAACAGAAGAAGTCCGGAGTTGTAATAAGTTATTAAAAATAAAAAAGAAGAAGTCCGGAGTTTCTTGTTCTCATTCTTCCTCCTCCTCTTCTTCTTCTTCTTCTTCTTCCTCTTCTTCTTCTTCTCCTCCTCCTCCCCCTTCTTCTTCTTCTCCTCCTTCCTTTTGCCATAACAAAAGAAGTCTGGAGTTGTAATAAGTTATTAAAAATAAAAAAGAAGAAGTCCGGAGTTGTAATAAGTTATTAAAAATAAAAAAGAGGTGCAATGCTCGTTAATTTGCTTCAAGCCTTTCGGGATAGTGTAAACTGCACTGCGCGTAGCTCCATGCAATCTACCGTATTCCCAAAGGCTTGAAGCTAAGCAACGTGAGCACTGAGCCTCTTCTTCATTGTCTCTGCACTCAGGGCTTATAAACCGCTCTTACTCCCTCTCTCTTGGCGAGGTGGGACTAAACATAGCTTGCCATAACCTCATTAGTACCGGTTCGTGGTACGAACCGGCACTAAATGGTGATGGTGGGGCCATAGCCTGACCGCAGGCTGACACAGCCTCTTTAGTACCGGTTCGTGGCATGAACCGGTACTAAAGGTTAGCCACGAACCGGTGCTATTGATTGCCGCCACGAACCGGTGCTATTGTACACATTAGTGCCGGCTCTAATACAAACCGGCACTATTGGGCTTCACGTATGACCCTTTTTCTACTAGTGACATGTCTATGGTTAGGAAACATAACCATCTTTGATTAATGAGCTAGTCAAGTAGAGGCATACTAGTGACTATATGTTTGTCTATGTATTCACACATGTATCATGTTTCCGGTTAATACAATTCTAGCATGAATAATAAACATTTATCATGATATGAGGAAATAAATAATAACTTTATTATTGCCTCTAGGGCATATTTCCTTCATTCGGGGCTACAGCTTGACATTGCTGGAGGTGACGGCGAGCGCTTTCTCGGAGAGGCCAAACATCGTATCATCCTATGGAAAAAGGATTGCATCATCTTTCCAAGGCCACCGACACCGCGTCACCCGAGTCCTCGTCGAAGTCCGCCACCGAGTCAGCAGACTCCCGCTCCTCCAAGTCCGGCAAAGTGTCAGGACAATCCTCCTCCTCCAAGTCCGGCAAAGTGTCAGGACAATCCTCCTCCTCCAAGTCCGCCACAGCGTCAGACGTCCACTCCTCCTCCAAGTCTGGCACAACCTCAGGCCACTCCTCCTCGTCCAACTCAGTCCCGTCAGCCGTCTCCGCCGCCTCAGCAATCGCAGAAGAGACACCCCGCAGCTATGGTGCGTAGCGGTACGAGTCGAGGTAGTAGGAAGTACAGGCGGAGGCAAGCGATATAAATATGGTCCAAGCCTCAAGCCTCTTCCGCAGAGGTCTTATGATAGGTCCGAGGAGGAAATCACAGCCATATCGAAGGCCGAGGTGGAAGCCCATTTTGCACCGAAACCGCCACCGCCGCCAAGGGAGAAAGTGCCTGAGGAAAGGATTGACCACTTCATTCGTATGGCTCAACCACCAGCTTCCAAGCCTATTGACACAGACTATGAGTGCCACATCAGGAAGTTAAATCGAGCATGTCTACAAAGGGAGGCGAGCACGTCTACATCGGGATCGAGCAAACAAGAAGCAACTGCCAAAAAATGCGGGAAAACCTCCGTATGTATCTTGAGAGAGGCTTAGTTAACGGGTCTGCAACATTCAGATCCGTATGTATCTTGCAAATCTCTATGTCTCCCACTTGGACTTGGTCCCGAATGGAGTTGAAGCGTCTCTTGATGTGCTTGGTCCTCTTGTGAAATTTGGATTCCTTTGCCAAGGGAATTGCACCAGTATTGTCACAGAAGATCTTCATTGGTCCCGATGCACTAGGTATAACACCTAGATCGGAAATGAACTCCTTCATCCAGACTCCTTCATTTGCTGCTTCAGAAGCAGCTATGTACTCCGCTTCACATGTAGATCCTGCTATGACGCTTTGTTTAGAACTGCACCAACTCACAGCTCCACCCTTTAATATAAACATGTATCCGATTTGCGATTTAGAATCGTCCGGATCAGTGTCAAAGCTTGCATCGACGTAACCATTTATGACTGGCTCTTTGTCACCTCCATATACGAGAAACATATCATTAGTCCTTTTTAGGTATTTCAGGATGTTCTTGACCGCTGTCCAGTGATCCACTCCTGGATTACTTTGGTACCTACCTGCCAAGCTTATTGCTAAGCATACGTCAGGTCTGGTACACAGCATTGCATACATGATAGAGCCTATGGCTGAAGCATAGGGAACACCTTTCATTTTCTCTCTATCTTCTGCTGTGGTCGGGCATTGAGTTTGACTCAACTTCACACCTTGTAGCACAGGCAAGAATCCTTTCTTTGCCTGATCCATTTTGAACTTTTTCAAAATTTTGTCAAGGTATGTGCTTTGTGAAAGTCCTATTAAGCGTCTTGATCTATCTCTATAGATCTTGATGCCCAATATGTAAGCAACTTCACCGAGGTCTTTCATTGAAAAACTTTTATTCAAGTATCCCTTTATGCTATCCAGAAATTCTATATCATTTCCAATTAATAATATGTCATCAACATATAAAACTAGAAATGCTACAGAGCTCCCACTCACTTTCTTGTAAATACAGGCTTCTCCAAAAGTCTGTATAAAACCATATGCTTTGATCACACTGTCAAAGCGTTTATTCCAACTCCGAGATGCTTGCACCAGTCCATAAATGGAACGCTGGAGCTTGCACACTTTGTCAGCACCTTTTGGATCAACAAAACCTTCAGGCTGCATCATATACAACTCTTCTTCTAGAAATCCATTCAAGAATGCAGTCTTGACATCCATTTGCCAAATTTCATAATCATGAAATGCAGCAATAGCCAACATGATTCGGACAGACTTAAGCATCGCTACGGGTGAGAAAGTCTCATCGTAGTCAACCCCTTGAACTTGTCGAAAACCTTTTGCAACAAGTCGAGCTTTGTAGACAGTAACATTACCATCAGCGTCAGTCTTCTTCTTAAAGATCCATTTATTCTCAATGGCTTGCCGATCATCGGGCAAGTCAACCAAAGTCCATACTTTGTTTTCATACATGGATCCTATCTCAGATTTCACGGCCTCTAGCCATTTTGCGGAATCTGGGCTCATCATCGCTTCCTCATAGTTCGTAGGTTCATCATGGTCAAGTAACATGACTTCCAGAATAGGATTTCCGTACCACTCTGGTGCGGATCTTACTCTGGTAGACCTACGAGGTTCAGTAGAAACTTGATCTGAAGTTTCATGATCAGTATCATTAGCTTCCTCACTAATTGGTGTAGTTATCACAGGAACCGGTTCTTGTGATGAACTACTTTCCAATAAGGGAGTAGATACAGTTATCTCATCAAGTTCTACTTTCCTCCCACTCACTTCTTTCGAGAGAAATTCCTTCTCTAGAAAGGATCCGAATTTAGCAACGAAAATCTTGCCCTCAGATCTGTGATAGAAGGTGTACCCAATAGTCTCCTTTGAGTATCCTATGAAGACACATTTCTCCGATTTGGGTTCGAGCTTATCTGGTTGAAGTTTCTTCACATAAGCATCGCAGCCCCAAACTTTGAGAAACGACAACTTTGGTTTCTTGCCAAACCACAGTTCATAAGGCGTTGTCTCAACGGATTTTGATGGTGCCCTATTTAACGTGAATGCGGCCGTCTCTAAAGTATAACCCCAAAATGATAGCGGTAAATCGGTAAGAGACATCATAGATCGCACCATATCAAGTAAAGTACGATTACGACGTTCGGACACACCATTTCGTTGTGGTGTTCCAGGTGGCGTGAGTTGCGAAACTATTCCACATTGTTTCAAATGTAAACCAAACTCGTAACTCAAATATTCTCCTCCACGATCAGATCGTAGAAACTTTATTTTCTTGTTACGATGATTTTCTACTTCACTCTGAAATTCTTTGAACTTTTCAAATGTTTCAGACTTGTGCTTCATCAAGTAGATATACCCATATCTGCTCAAATCATCTGTGAAGGTGAGAAAATAACGATATCCGCCACGAGCCTCAACATTCATCGGGCCACATACATCTGTATGTATGATTTCCAATGAATCTGTTGCTCTCTCCATAGATCCGGAGAACGGTGTTTTGGTCATCTTGCCCATGAGGCACGGTTCGCAAGTACCAAGTGATTCATAATCAAGTGATTCCAGAAGTCCATCGGTATGGAGTTTCTTCATGCGTTTTACACCGATATGACCTAAACGGCAGTGCCACAAATATGTTGCACTATCATTATCAACTCTGCATCTTTTGGCTTCAACATTATGAATATGTGTATCACTACTATCGAGATTCAATAAAAATAGACCACTCTTCAAGGGTGCATGACCATAAAAGATATTACTCATATAAATAGAACAACCATTATTCTATGATTTAAATGAATAACCGTCTCGCATCAAACAAGATCCAGATATAATGTTCATGCTCAACACAGGCACCAAATAATAATTATTCAGGTCTAAAACTAATCCCGATGGTAGATGTAGAGGTAGCGTGCCAACTGCGATCACATCGACTTTGGAACCATTTCCTACGCGCATCGTCACCTCGTCCTTAGCTAATCTTCGCTTAATCCGTAGTCCCTGTTTCGAGTTGCAAATGTTAGCAACAGAACCAGTATCAAATACCCAGGTGCTACTGCGAGCATTAGTAAGGTACACATCAATAACATGTATATCACATATACCTTTGTTCACTTTGCCATCCTTTTTATCCGCCAAATACTTGGGGCAGTTCCGCTTCCAGTGTCCAGTCTGCTTGCAGTAGAAGCACTCAGTTTCAGGCTTAGGTCCAGACTTGGGTTTCTTCTCTTGAGCAGCAACTTGTTTGCTGTTCTTTTTGAAGTTCCCCTTCTTCTTCCCTTTGCCCCTTTTCTTGAAACCAGTGGTCTTGTTGACCATCAACACATGATGCTCCTTTTTGATTTCTACCTCCGCGGCTTTCAGCATCGCGAAGAGCTCGGGAATAGTCTTGTTCATCCCTTGCATATTATAGTTCATCACAAAGCTCTTGTAGCTTGGTGGCAGTGATTGGAGAATTCTGTCAATGACGCTATCATCCGGAAGATTAACTCCCAGTTGAATCAAGTGATTATTATACCCAGACATTTTGAGTATATGCTCACTGACAGAACTGTTCTCCTCCATCTTGCAGCTGTAGAACTTATTGGAGACTTCATATCTCTCAATCCAGGCATTTGCATGAAATATTAACTTCAACTCCTGGAACATCTCATATGCTCCATGACGTTCAAAACGTCGTTGAAGACCCGGTTCTAAGCCGTAAAGCATGGCACAGTGAACTATAGAGTAGTCATCAGCTTTGCTCTGCCAGACGTTCTTAACGTCGTCAGTTGCATCAGCAGCAGGCCTGGCACCCAGCGGTGCTTCCAGGACGTAACTCTTCTGTGCAGCAATGAGGATAATCCTCAGGTTACGGACCCAGTCCGTGTAATTGCTACCATCATCTTTCAACTTTGCTTTCTCAAGGAACGCATTAAAATTCAACGGAACAACAGCACGAGCCATCTATCTACAAACAAACATAGACAAGCAAAATACTATCAGGTACTAAGTTCATGATAAATTTAAGTTCAATTAATCATATTACTAAAGAACTCCCACTTAGACAGACATCTCTCTAGTCATCTAAGTGATTACGTGATCCAAATCAACTAAACCATGTCCGATCATCACGTGAGATGGAGTAGTTTCAATGGTGAACATCTCTATGTTGATCATATATACTATATGATTCACGCTCGACCTTTCGGTCTCTGTGTTCCGAGGCCATATCTGTATATGCTAGGCTCGTCAAGTATAACCTGAGTATTCCGCGTGTGCAACTGTTTTGCACCCGTTGTATTTGAACGTAGAGCCTATCACACCCGATCATCACGTGGTGTCTCAGCACGAAGAACTTTCGCAACGGTGCATACCCAGGGAGAACACTTCTTGATAATTAGTGAGAGATCATCTTAAAATGCTACGGTCAATCAAAGCAAGATAAGATGCATAAAGGATAAACATCACATGCAATCAATATAAGTGATATGATATGGCCATCATCATCTTGTGCTTGTGATCTCCATCTTCGAAGCACCGTCGTGATCACCATTGTCACCGGCGCGACACCTTGATCTCCATCGTAGCATCGTTGTCGTTACGCCATCTATTGCTTCTACGACTATCGCTACCGCTTAGTGATAAAGTAAAGTAATTACAGGGCGTTTGCATTTCATACAATAAAGCGACAACCATATGGCTCCTGCCAGTTACCGATAACTTCGGTTACAAAACATGATCATCTCATACAATAAAATATAGCATCACGTCTTGGCCATATCACATCACAACATGCCCTGCAAAAACAAGTTAGACGTCCTCTACTTTGTTGTTGCAAATTTTACGTGGCTGCTACGGGCTTAAGCAAGAACCAATCTCACCTACGCATCAAAACCACAACGATAGTTTGTTAAGTTGATGTTGTATTAACCTTCGCAAGGACCGGGCGTAGCCACACTCGGTTCAACTAAACTTGGAGAAACTGACACCCGCTAGTCACCTGTGTGCAACGCACGGCGGTAAAACCAGTCTCGCGTAAGCGTACGCGTAATGTCGGTCCGGGCCGCTTCATCCAACAATACCGCTGAACCAAAGTATGACATGCTGGTAAGCAGTATGACTTATATCGCCCACAACTCACTTGTGTTCTACTCGTGCAAATAACATCAAACCATAAAAACCTAGGCTCGGATGCCACTGTTGGGTAACGTAGTAATTTCAAAATTTTCCTACGCACACGCAAGATCATGGTGATGATATAGCAACGAGGGGAGAGTGTTGTCTATGTACCCTCGTAGACCGAAGCGGAAGCGTTGACGCAACGTAGAGGAAGTAGTCGTACGTCTTCCCGGTCCGACCGATCCAAGCACCGTTACTCCGGCACCTCCGAGTTCTTGACACGCGTACAGCTCGATGACACACCCTCGATCTCCAATCCAGTAGAGTCTCCGAGGGGGAGTTCCGTCAGCACGACGGTGTGGTGACGATCTTGATGTTCTCCAGTTGCAGGGCTTCGCCTAAGCACCGCTACAATATGACCGAGGTGTAATATCGTGAAGGGGGGCACCGCACACGGCTAAGGAACGATCAATGATCAACTTGTGTGTCCTAGGGTGCCCCCCTACCCCCGTATATAAAGGAGGAAGGGAGGAGGTGGCCGGCCCAAGGAGGGGGCGCGCCATAGGAGGAGGAAACCTACTCCAAGTAGGTTTCCCCTCTTTTTCCTTATCTTATTTGGAGGGGGAAGGAAGGAGTACTAGTAGTATGAAGGAGTACTAGTAGTATGAAAGGAAGAGGGGGAAGGAGAAAGGAAAGGGGGGGCCGGCCCCCCTCCCCAATTCGGATTGGGCTTGGGGGGGCGCGCCCCCCTCCCTTGCTCCTTCTCCCTTCCTCCTACATGGGCCCAATAAGGCCCATATACTTCCCGGGGGGTTCCGGTAACCTCCCGGAGCTCCGGTATATTCCCAAACTCTTCCGGAACCTTTCCGGTGTCCAAATATATCCGTCCAATATATCAATCTTTATGTCTCGACCATTTCGAGACTCCTCGTCATGTGCGTGATCATATCCGGGACTCCGAACAAACTTCGGTACATCAAAATACATAAACTCATAATATAATTGTCATCAAAACCTTAAGCGTGCGGACCCTACGGTTCGAGAACGATGTAGACATGACTGAGACATGTCTCTGGTCAATAACCAATAGCGGGACCTGGATGCCCATATTGGTTCCTACATATTCTACGAAGATCTTTATCGGTCAAACCGCACAACAACATACGTTGTTCCCTTTGTCATCGGTATGTTACTTGTCCGAGATTCGATCGTCGGTATCCAATACCTAGTTCAATCTCGTTACCGACAAGTCTCTTTTCTCGTTCTGTAATACTTCATCTCATAACTAACTCATTAGTTACATGCTTGCAAGGCTTAGGTGATGAGCATTACCGAGAGGGCCCAGAGATACCTCTCCGACAATCGGAGTGACAAATCCTAATCTCGAATTATGCTAACTCAACATGTACCTTCGGAAACACCTGTAGTACTCCTTTATAATCACCCAGTTACCTTGTGACGTTTGGTAGTACCCAAAGTGTTCCTCCGGTAAACGGGAGTTACACAATTCTCATAGTTACAGGAACATGTATAAGTCATGAAGGAAGCAATAGCAGAATACTAAACGATCAAGTGCTAAGCTAACGGGATGGGTCATGTCAATCACATCATTCTCCTAATGATGTGATCCCATTGATCAAATGACAACACATGTCTATGGTTAGGAAACATAACCATCTTTGATTAATGAGCTGGTCAAGTAGAGGCATACTAGTGACTATATGTTTGTCTATGTATTCACACATGTATCATGTTTCCGGTTAATACAATTCTAGCATGAATAATAAACATTTATCATGATATGAGGAAATAAATAATAACTTTATTATTGCCTCTAGGGCATATTTCCTTCATTCGGGGCTACAGCTTGACATTGCTGGAGGTGACGGCGAGCGCTTTCTCGGAGAGGCCAAACATCGTATCATCCTATGGAAAAAGGATTGCATCATCTTTCCAAGGCCACCGACACCGCGTCACCCGAGTCCTCGTCGAAGTCCGCCACCGAGTCAGCAGACTCCCACTCCTCCAAGTCCGGCAAAGTGTCAGGACAATCCTCCTCCTCCAAGTCCGGCAAAGTGTCAGGACAATCCTCCTCCTCCAAGTCCGCCACAGCGTCAGACGTCCACTCCTCCTCCAAGTCCGGCACAACCTCAGGCCACTCCTCCTCATCCAACTCAGTCCCGTCAGCCGTCTCCGCCGCCTCAGCAATCGCAGAAGAGACACCCCGCAGCTATGGTGCGTAGCGGTACGAGTCGAGGTAGTAGGAAGTATAGGCGGAGGCAAGCGATATAAATATGGTCCAAGCCTCAAGCCTCTTCCGCAGAGGTCTTATGATAGGTCCGAGGAGGAAATCATAGCCATATCGAAGGCCGAGGTGGAAGCCCATTTTGCACCGAAACCGCCACCGCCGCTAAGGGAGAAAGTGCCTGAGGAAAGGATTGACCACTTCATTCGTATGGCTCAACCACCAGCTTCCAAGCCTGTTGACACAGACTATGAGCGCCACATCAGGAGGTTAAATCGAGCACGTCTACAAAGGGAGGCGAGCACGTCTACATCGGGATCGAGCAAACAAGAAGCAGCTGCCAAAAAATGCGGGAAAACCATTCCCCAGCTGGGAGAACAGGCGGCGCAATCGATCCCCTCGCTTGTTGTGCCAACAACAGGTGACAGTACGCGCCCCCAATATTATTGTGGGCAAATAGTGCATGTTCCCGAGGTGGGCAATGTGGTAATAACGGAGGAGCATATAATGCAGACTGAAGTTCTCAACATCACTGTTGGACAACTCCTCGAGATCGAGCCCATGCCTTTGCTTAGAGAGGATGAAGTAAAACGGAAATATGTCCGGGGCCAACCTTTGGTCGCGCCAGACAAGGTCAAGAACCTCCCAACGAGAATGTATGAATTGCATCAATGGTACATGAACATTACCAAGATTTCAGAGCGAGTGTCCCTCATGGTGAATGTCAAGCAGGAGCATTACTACCATGAGAAAGCTGGGTCCGTTGAGTATTCAGAACTGTTTCAGTTATACAATCAAGACGCACTCGACAAATCTATCGTCAATTGCTATTGTCTGTAAGTGATTTCTTTCTATAATTTAAGTCTCAAGCTAGCTGTAGTGATCCTTTTGATCAATCATTACCTATAATTATCCTCACTATATTCTTTTCTGTGGTATTATGCAGGATGAAGATATATGAAATGAGAAAAAGTGGACGCTTTGGCATTGGGTTCATTGACCCAAACACCGTTAATGAATTCACATGGAAGATAAATGAACGTCTTGCAAAGGAAGTAGAGGACAGCATGCTAGAGTTCTTGAAGCGCCTCAAATACAATGAAGATATACTACTTCCTTACCACTTTGGGTGAGTCACACTGTCTTGTACTACAAATTCTCTGTTTTTGCCTACTAGCTAGCTACATGTTTTTGCTTACATATGCCCGCTTAATTAAGACATGTAAACGTGTGTGCATGCAGATTTCACTGGGTCTTGTGTATCATTAAAGTTGACGCCGGAACAGTTGAAGTACTGGACTCATTAATCTAAAAAAAAAACTGACTTTCACATCTTGTATGGGATAGTCAACAGGTAATTTCAATCATTATTAACTATATATCTCGGCCTATTTAGTTCGTCATTTCATGATATGAACTATTTAATAACCCCTTTATTCATTTTCTTTGTCGGCGGGCAGGGCTTGGGCAAGATTCATCAGCGTCACGGAAGGTGAATGGAAACAAAAGCTTCAATGGTTTCGACCCAAGGTAAGTAATTAAGTAGTACTAGCTAGCTAGCTAGCTGCCATCTCTTTAATTATCATGCTTGATTAATTTTTATCTGATCAAATTTCATTCTCGTAAAGGCCTTGAAGCAGGCGCAGAGGATTGATCTGTGTGCATTCTGCGTTTGCGAGAACATTCGCATGATGGCGTCCGAAAGGAGCAGATCTCAAAGACAGCAATGGGTACGCTTGTCAGAACACTATTCACAATTTTTACACCATTATCGATATCTAGTCACACAACTAATACACATGCATATTGATCTCCTTCTTAACAGTTCAAAGAGGTGCGGGAGAAGCTCATAGAAAGGGAGCGCGTAGAAGCACTTCAAGAGGAAATAGTGGGATTTTTGCTCGACCAGGTCATAAATCCGAATGGAGAATTCTATTACCCGCTACCGCCCCCATGAAAACCACTTTCAATTGTCATCGTGCTCCGAAGGCACCAATTAGGCTAATGCCACTGGCTCCGAAGGCAACATTCATATGTAGAAGAAATTGTATATAGCTATACATGTGTGTATGTGTGAATTAATTAATATGGTGGTTTAATTTGTGAGACATTGATGTGATATATATATGCATGATTGGTTCTACTAGAAATTATATATATATATATATATATATATATATATATATATATATATATATATATATATATATATAACGTGTACAATGTGTAGTATCGTAAAATACCAGCAAACGAAAAAGAATTAAAATGGAAACACAAAATTAAATGAAAAAGAAATCATAAAACTAAAACCCCCCCAAACCTTATGGGCTCCAGGTCCCCGGAGCTTGCTCGTGCCACGTGGTTGCCCTTTAGCACCGGTTCGTGCTGAACCGGTACTAAAGGGGGGGCCTTTAGTGACCACTAATTAGTGCCGGTTATGTAACCGGCACTATAGAGCCTTACGAACCGGTGCTAATGCCCGGTTCTGCACTAGTGGTCGTGGAGTGGATCTCGCAGAGGCGACCTCCTCCCGGGGCTGGTAGGTCCTCTCCTGCCGACCACCGGCGACCTGCTCGCTGCTGAGTCTGTGCAGCGGCCCGAAGAGGCACGTCCAGCCCGGATCTCGCAAGACAGCGATATCAGGTATGAATCTGTTCTTCTCTTCTACATTAGATCTGACTAAATTAGTTTCTTGGACTACAATCGGGTGTGCATCTTCAGTCGTCGTCCACCACAAATTTCCATCCGTTCTACTGTAGTAGATCTTTCTTCGTGTACTCTCGTTTCTTTAAGTAAATCATTTCTGTGCTGGTTGGCCGGTGTGTGCATCTCAGTTCCTCAGTGCAAATTGTTGGTTATCCACGATAGATTTATAGTGCTAATTTGGCCATGTAAGCTACTTTGCAGGGTCTGCTCTAGTAGTCCTTTGTTGCCAGATAAGTAAAACATGCTCTCTTTATGAAGAAACATATATATCAGATGCATCTTCATTTGTCCAGCAAAAATAAAGATGCATCTTGATTTTTTTTGCCAACTAAACGGTGCAAAAACTTCATATAAATAGGTCAGTCTTGCATGATAGTTACAACTATTTGTGGACTTAAAAGAGATGCTAGTGTGGAAGAAATGAAGAGGACGTTGTTAATTAGCTGTTACCGGTACAATACTCCTCTCAGCGACTACCCTCGTGTCGCCCCCGCTCGGGCGACTCGGGGGTCCAAACCCTAGCACCGCCGCCTCCTTTTCCCCTCCCTTCCCCCCTCGCCGCCGCCTGAGGCCGCCGCCGGGCAAACTCGGGGCGCCGCTGAGGAAGGTGGCTGCGGGGCCCTGGCTGCCCTGCCTCTTTTGTGGGGGGCCGAGGTCCCCGGGGCGGCGGCCCTGTCGGAGAGACGTCACCGGCCCTGCGACAGGCGGTGGCGGGGGCGTGGGCCGGCGAACCTGACCGTGTGGACGACGGGTGAACCGGAGGACGACAGCGGCAAATCGGCAGCGCCGGATCTGGCCGTCCCTGCCTCCCCTGTTTGGCGAGCTCCTCCCCGGCCAGATCTGGCCTTCTCCTCTGCGGGCCACCAGGTCTCGCGCCGTTGGGGTAAGGGTGGCGGGGATTCGAAGGCCGGGAGAAATCCCAGGCCGGCCTCGCCGGTCTTGGCGGCGGCAACGCTCGAGGGCGCCGCTCCCCTCCTTGGAGGCGCCGTCCAGGTCAGATCCGCCGCCCCCTTCCCCTCTAGTCTCCCGGGTGAAAACCACAACTCTGTTGGGCGGCGGCGGCGCCCTTGGCGTCGCGTTCCTTCCTGAAGGCGCCGTCTTTGGGAACTAGGTGGGCATTGGGCTTGCTCGGCGTTGTGGTGGGTGTGCAGCGGCGGAGGTAGCTGGTCGCTACTGCTCTTCTCCGCCCGTTCCGGCATCCCTTTCTCATTCAGGTCCAGTCCGTGGATTTGGTGGTGCTCTGCTCCAGGTGAGCACTCCGTGGCTTGTCGGGTGCGCTCGGTTCCTTCTCCAGATGCAGCCTGCCGGTGTCCTTCCTCCCAGGTTCTAGGGTGAACCGCGTCACTGTCAACGGTTCGACGCCTTCGATCCAGGCGAGGAGGCAGGGGCTTTCTTTGACAGTGGAGCTGGGAGGTCATGGCATGTCGGGGCCGCTGGCGATTTGGCGACGGCGTGCCCCTCCTCGCCGTCGGAAGTGCGACTCCTGTGCTGACATTCTCCTACTTCCTTGGTGACCCGTACGCGATTGAGGACCTTCACATCTCCGAGCTGCGTGTCTCCATGTTCGATCTTATTTAGCTTGGTGTGTGTGTGAGGCTTGTGAGCTGCTGTCCAGCGTCTTTGTACCTTGTCGTTTTTCTGTTTTCTTGTGTTGGTTTCGCGCTTGTATTACTATTCCTGGCCGGTTGATGGCTTTGTTAATTCAAAGCCGGGCTCCTCTAGAGCCTTCGTTCTAAAAAAAATTAGCTGTTACCATCCACTGTTTTTTACTGCTGTTTGGCATTTGCGCCTTAAGTGCAAATCGTTGGTGGTACAGTGTAGATTTACATAGGTTGGTATAAGATGGTTTTTCCCTGGGGTTTGCTTATGTTTTTGCCTTGATAACTAGCTCATTATTTATTCTTTGATGTCTTCTCTATATTTAGAAATAGTATACGCATCATGTTGACTTACCTGCCAACTAATCGTTGCTAAAACTTCACGTGCATAGGTACATGGGCATGAGACGAGAATCAAAATTGTTGTGGAGAAAGCGAAGAATGTCTTGTTATTTGGCTGTTGCCATCCATGTTCTTTTGGGTTGCACAATGCAATAAGTGTTTCTCTCCGCAATGAATATATTAGATCGAGCATCATGTCATGTACGCCATAAGCTTTTGCTGTCTTCATAGTCGATGTCTACCGGTTCGATCATGCTTCTATTTATCAACTCATTGAAGTAACCCTCTCCTAGCTCAAATGGGCCAATTTCTCGTTTACATGATACATAAAACATTCAGATATCCATCTCCATATGAACTGGTCTCTCTTAATTATTTAATCTTCTGGATATATGCTTACATATAATAAATGATGTGAAGGTAGATCATAGAACAACAACATAATCTTTAGTCTCAAGCAAGGTGGAGTAGACTATAGATAGAATGCAATATGTGTCACATACACAACAACAACATGGAAAGTAGCAAAAAAATAGTAAATGGAGCTCCTGACTTGTAGATTATGTCAAAGGGATGATCTAGAGTCAAGCTTCTTTACTACCAGTTTTGATCTACCTTATCATCTAGAAGATTAGTTATTATATCTAAGTATGTTTTCAGTAGATTAGAAGATTAAGCAAAGTCACTTCATATGTAAATGGATAGATGAATGTTCTGTTTATCATGAAAACAAGAGATTAGCTTATTTGAGATTGGTGATAGAGTTTCTCAACGAGACCATAAATAGAAACATGATTGAACCAACAGACATCAATGTTGACAAAGGCATGGAAAAAAAATCTTATCATGTACGTGATATGATGATTGATCCCATATATTTTTGCCAAGTGAAGAAAACCGCTTGTATGGCATTGGGTGAAAGCGATCTATCCAAAGGCAAGATTTGAAGATTATCCATCCGAAAGAGGACAGCAGTTATGACCACCATCAGAAGAAGCAACAATGCCACAAGTGAGCCCTCTTTGCAATATCCATATGTGCTATTGTCGTTTCAATGTCGCTTATGTTCAACGTTCATGTTCTACATGAGTTGGATTTTGAATGCTGTGGTGCATACTTCCATTCTTGCTAATTGAGATGGCGAGACTCAACAACACTGCGATACCATGGTGTTTTGATTTGCCTTCTGCAACAACATGAAGCTTTCATTGTAATTATTGTACCCACTTATGGCTGAATACTATTATCACTTCCATCAGATTCAAGAACCACCAAGTTTTTGCGGCGCTTCCTGCATTTTTCTCATGATGAACTTCCTTCTCCATTTCTTCCTTTTGTATAAGGAAGAGTTTTGAACTTGTGATGTATGCCTGACAGGTTAATTTTCCGCCTGTTCAAGAACCATGAAGTTTGTAGGGCACCCCTTACATTTTTCCCATATGAACGTTTAGTTATTATGTATTGATGTCTGGTTTGCTTCCTCTCCTGCATTCTTCATTACACTCCTTTGTTTGTCACAGCTGTATTTCAGACTTGCAAACAAAAAAGTCAAGTTCAGTTTGTACTATGTTCCAAACATTCATCTTGTATTTTTCATGCCGGTTTCATCAAATAAACAGGAAAGTCAGCGGTGTCATTTTGATGTGCGGCTTAGAACCTGTATTGAGTACATGTTTCTATTTGAGTATAAGTGGAACTTGATTTGCCATCTCATCTCACGTGCACCTTCGCTTTCGTTTACTCTGTAGTAGAAGTACTTTGATAGGTTAATTTGGCCGAGCTGTAGATGACAATGATGCAAACCGTGTCATTCTTCTTTCTTTCTTTTCTGCGGGGGATGCAAACCGTGTCATTCACAGTCATTGGGCTTGCCCCCACAGTACAGCTGGTCGTGAAATCCTCAAAAGACCTCAATGTCACCACCAGCCACCAGGTTGCAGCCTCTTCCACTGACAAGATCTCAATGTCTCCCCTAGCCACGTCCTCGTATACAGATGTCTGTATGACTGACTGGAGTAGCGATGCCATGCTTGACAACGGTACAATACGAGATTACGAGCAAGCGATACAAGTGATGAATTATACGCATAATCCATCAGAGATTTCAGGAATGAGTTAAATGGGTACGCATGATGGGAGTGCCAAAATCAGAGGTGTTGTCTTCTGCCTAATTGCAAACTGCCAAGCTTATAACTAAACTAATGCATCTCGTCAGATGTCATCTCTAGGTAATGCAAACCAAGCACTTTATAACTAAACTAGAGTGCACATGCTCAGATGCATAGATGGCATCATCGCAGGCACATACTACGATCTCACAAGTGCCAAAGAGAGTTTAAACATTGGATGGGTGGAGTAATTTACTAGAGTTGCTCACACCTACACATGGTCTCGATCAGGGAGCAAGAGAGCAATCTGTCCTGACACTTTTCTTGCTAGGCACGACCGCACGCGAGTAAAGTGCGCGCATCGAGACCGGTGATGCGGTCTAATTTAACCTGGTCACTGCAGTCGAAGCGGCATCCGAGGGCATTTTGTGCCCATCTCAAGATCGCATCGAGCTTGAGCCTCGTCTAATACCTTCACTGTTACTAGGACGGAAAATGTATGTATGCTAGATTTGTTTGGCTACTTCTAGATGCTTTTCGCTCTAGTGTAATATTTTTTTCTATCC
This sequence comes from Triticum timopheevii, assembly GCA_963921465.1. NCBI lineage: Eukaryota > Viridiplantae > Streptophyta > Magnoliopsida > Poales > Poaceae > Triticum > Triticum timopheevii. Next base: position 614,690,853 of record OY997266.1, read on the forward strand.
GGTTGTAAATGATGTTAAGGGGAAGCAAAAGTTAATATGCACTCTTCTAGCTTATGTTCAATTTGTACTATGTTCTGAAGTTTCATCTTGTATTTTGTCATTTTGGTTTGATCAAATAAATATGGAGATCAGCAGTGTCATTTTTAGTCGCCGGCTTTGTACCTGTATCAAGTAGTACATGTTTCTATTTGAGTAGAACTAGAACTTGAATTGCTAGCTGTTACATCTCACATGTGCTTCGCTGCTGTTTGCTCTGTAATAGAAGTATTGACCCTGAACAGACTCTTCTATCTTTATACAGGGGAGCAAATCACATGATGCTTTTTTTTTGGTAATCTTGCAACCAAATTGTATTAAGTGCCGCATATGAAGACCATAATCTCATTGATCAATTATCATAGCAGTACCTTCTTATGTTGCCCCTCTGAGTTATTCCATGGTTACTCTTTTGAACGGTGCGTCAGAGTTCTCTTGTTACGATCAAAGCTACACGCATTTATTTTGCCCTCAGCTATATTAGTGATGCAGATGTCGATGATGGCAACCGAGTCGGTTTTAGTTGATGTTTCGACAGAAATCTAACTGAAGGTGTAAGGCTGGAGCCATGCCAAATTCAGTTACAGATATTTAGAGATTGCTCAGTTTGTGCAGCGTTTGTTATACGTAGACACATTCGGGTGTAATTCTTGGTGCTTCTTCCTTTCGGAAACTAATTGTTCCTTGGTGTTGTTGTGAGGTGTTCTGATTCGTCACCACACGTTCCAGAAATTTGGTCAGGTCATCTGCTGTCTGCTTACTGTCTTCTTAGGAAGCGCCAGAAGGTCAACGCATCCTGATCAATGTAAAGGCCGAATTGCATCAGGTGCTCTGCTATTCTGTAGCATGTAGATCGACACTCGGCAGACCTGCCTATGATGCTTTCTTTTATTACTTTGTATATACTTCCAAATATTCTAAATATATATATTACAAAAAACCTTTACATAAAAAATGTTAGTCAAATATTGAAAAAATGTTGATCAAGCATTTGAAAAATGTTAAATGTGTAAAATGCTAAATGTGTTTAGAAAAAAAGGTTTTCATATATACAAAGTATACAATGTGTATGAAAAAACGTTAAACGTGTATAAAAAACAGTTCCTAGTATATACGAAAAATATACAACGTGTATGAAAAGTAGAAAACAAGACATAAGTATGCAAAATGTTAATCATGTATTTCAAAAATATTAAACATGTATATGAAAAATGATCCTGTTGTGTATTTTTTTTACAATGTGTATGAAAATAGTAGGAATAAAAAATATAAGTTTTCAAAAATGCTAACCATGTATTTCGAAAATGTTAAACGTGTATTAAAACTTTCCTAAGTATAAAAAAAGTACAATATTTATGAAAAATATAGACATGGAAAAACTATAAGTTTAAAAAAAAGTTAATCATGTATTTCGAAAATCTTAAACATATATAAAAAAATGTTCCTACTGTATATAATAAATGTACAAATGTCAATGAAAAAGAATTAGACATAAAAATATGTGTTTGAAAAGCATGTTAATCATGTATATAAAACATGCTCGCGCAGTTTAAAAATGTATACTACCATAGAAAAATGTTCAGTGTGTATTTGAAATAATGTTAACATGTATTCAAATAAGTGCTCATAACATTTTTTAGGAAAAAAATGTACTTCATGTATTTGAGAAATGTGCAACGTGTAGGAAAAAAATGTTTCATGTGTACACTGAAATTGTAGACTCTGCATTGATAATCATTAGATATGCTTTTATGAAAAATGAAAAATAATGAAAGCCAAGAAACAAACACAAAGAAAACAAACAAGACCGATTAAATAACCAAAGAAACTAGAAGTATAACGAAGAAAAAGAAAAACCATCAAAGAAATAAAAGAAAACTGAAGGAAAAGAAAAACAAGAAAAACCGGTGCAAAAATAAAGGAAAAAATAAAATCCATAGAAAACCAAGAAAAGGAAGAAACAAATGAAGAAACATAAAAACATGAAAACCGAGAAGTAAAAAAGGTTGGAAAAAAAATCTCTGAATAAACAAAAGAAAACCAAAGTAAAAAAATGAAAGAAATAATAAAATCGAAGAAACTAGAGTGGGAACAACCACCATCGAGCGTCTTGATTGAAAGCAGATCGAACAAAAAGTATTAATAAAACTAGGATGGCTCTATGGCTACACGTGGGGAAAAGCTTTCGGACGAAGACGACATATATCTCCCTATAAGCGAGATATAGCTCCACCGCTAAAATTAGGGAGACGAGTCTACTCTCTTGGCAAAACCCTATTTACTGCTCGTTGCGGCAAATTGTCAGGGCCACACAGAGATCGAGCAACCATGTGTCGATCCGTTAAGCATTTCAGCGATCCCGATTAGTGAGATTCCAGAAGAAATTTTTTTTGGTTTTTGGAACTTTCTAGAAGGTTGTTGAACCATTTTTTTTCTTTCTATGTTCTTTTCCTTTTTTGATTTCCTATTTCTGATTTTTTTCCTTTTTTTCTGTTACCTTTTTCTTTTTCTTTTTTCTGTTTCTGTCAATTTTTAATTTCTTTTACTTCCAAGATTATTTTACCTTTTTCAACAAATGCTCAGGAACTTAAAAAGGTAAAAAAAATCAAGATTATTAAATTTATTCAAAAAATGTTCCTCTGTTCAAATTTTGTTCACAAATTTTAAAATAGTTTATGATTTCAAAGATTATGAGCTTATTTTAAAAAATGTTTGAAATTTCAAAACTAATAATTTTGGAATATAAAATTTTGTTCACAAATTTTTTTAAAAAAATCATGTTTTCAATTTTTTTTTCAAATTCCAAAAATTTTCTGTGAAATTCATAAAATACTCACATTAAAAAAAATTATAATGTCTAAAGAATGTCCATCTTTCTCAAAAAGAAATGTTCTTGTTTTCATTTTTGTTTCTTTAAAAAAACTGAGATAACTAGAATGTATTCACGTTTTCACAAAATGTTCAAGTTTGTAACGATTTGTTCACAGATTTTGATATTGCTTGCATTTTATAAATATTTGACTTTTGTAAAAAAGAAAAGCACGTTTGAAATTTTATAAAAATTTAAATTTTTTTGTGGCTTATGGTTCATAGAAGCTGTATGTCTATTTACACAACAAATCTCAAGAACTACATGTGCTAGCGACGTGGTTCACTCACGGGAGGTCGTCTGTTCTATCCCGCTCGCGCACTATAGTTTTTGGGGTTTTGGGAACTAGTGTTTAAGTTTTGCCGCTATCGTTAAGAATTGTGCTGCAGATCTTGCACTAGAGTCAGCTAATCGTAGTGGCTAGTAGCACGAGTGAATCTGCCTATGGTCGCGCTCCTTTCTGTTTTCATCGCACGCTACCACAAATGGCTGGCCTAGGTCAGCTATCCGTGTATGAATTGCCAACTACTTGCCGCAACGCCTCTCTCAAGTCCTTGCAGGGACCGAATATAGCTAACACACGCTTATCCACCCGCCAACATATGTACCTAGGGTCCCCTAGAAAAAGACATATGTACCCAGGGGACTTCAACCCTGAACGTACCTAGGGGTAATTTTTTTGAAAAACGCTATCGAGAGATTTCAGATGGAGTTGCAATTAGAACGATGCAGTGCCCCAATCTTATTAGTAGCATAAGAAGAAGTTGGTTTGAGGGCCGGCAAAAGGAGATGTTCGACCGTGACAGCATGAACTAGGGAGGGCTCGGCCGTGGACTACGACTATTTTTTTTAAGGCTGACAAGTATGTCAGCCGCTGGCTGTGTTGCTGGCGAGAAAACTTGGAGGTTCATTTTAAAGGCTGGCAAGTGTGCCGGCCGCTGGCTTTGTTGCCGGCGAGAGATTTGATAGGTTGATCATTTTGTAACTGTCTTTGTTGCTGGCTCTGTTTGCTGGCTTTGTTGCCGGTATGAACTACGGCCGCTGGGCATGAAGTACGTCGACAGTGTGAAAATTTCATTTGCAAACAATTTTAGGTGGAAGGACGAGACGCGTCCGTGTGTTGGGCGCACGACCAACGCATCCAGAAAAACGGACCGATGTCGTCTCATTACCTTATCCAAATGGACAAAATTTGTACAAAACGGACGTACATTTGGGGTCGTGAGACGGAGTTAGCTTTATAGTAGCATAAGAAAATGATCCTCGAGTGAAAGCGAAATCACGCATGATGAGACCAGGAGATCTATCAGACCTCAACTTAGTTTTTTTAGGGTAGACCTCAACTTAATTGTTCGTGTTTCTCTTAGTTGGATGACACATGGGACCATACTGGGCGGAGGACCCACATGGAAGCAGCTCCGTGCCGGTACTTGACCGGTCCTCTGCTCCGGTTGTTTATTTCTACAGCGCTTGGAGAGAGGGAGAGTCCGTCAGTCATAGACAGAGGTCGAGCCTTGGAGTAGATCTCCGCCGGCCCCCGGCTGGGAGCGTCCTGCCAACCACCGGCGACCTCCTCGTCGGTGAGTACGTGCAGCAGCCCGGAGCGGCCGGTGCCTGCGGTGCAGGGGCCAAAGGCTGGATCTCAAAGAACAAGGACATTGAGGTATATTTTGTTTCTTCCTGATCTGGATCTAATGAACTTAAACTCATGGGGGCTGTGCATCTTAAGTGCAAATTTCTGGTCATACACCATAGATCTTCTGTTCTAGGTCGTTTAATCCAGTTTCTCCAAGTACCGGCCGGCCGGTGTGCACATCTTAATCCTTCAGCGCAAATCCTTGGTTATCCATGTTAGATTTACTCCTAGAGTCTGCTCTAGTGTGGCCATCTGTTGCCAGATAACTAGCACATGCTTCACTACTGACCTCTCTTTGTGAATAAACATATATGGGATGCGTCTTGATTTGTTTGCCAACTAAACGGTGCAAAAACTTCACATACATAGGTCAGTATGGGATGAAAATCACAACTGTTTGTGGACCTAAGGCAAATTATACTGCAGAAGAAATGAAGAGAATATTGTTATTTAGCTGTTACCATCTTAAGTGCAAATCATTAGTGTTTAACTCCAGATTTAAATTGGTTGGTATACGTATATATGATGTTTTTTTCCCAAGGGTCTGCTCCATTTTTTGCCTTGATAACTTGCTCATTAGTCATTGTTATTTTCTCTTTATGAATAAATAGTATACGCATGTTGACTTGCCTGCCAACTAATTTGTTTCAAAATCTTTACATGCAGGCATGGGATGGGAATCACATTGGTTGCGGAGGGAATGAAGAATATCTTGTTATTTGGCTGCTACCACTGATGTTCTTTTAGATTGAACATTGCCATGAGAGTTTCTCTATGCAAAGAATATATTAGATCAAGCATCATGTCATGGACACCATAAGACTTTTCTGCCAAGATAGTGATGTCCACAGGTTGGGTCATGCTTCTGTTTACGAGCTCATTGAAGTAACTCTCCTAGCTCAAATGGGTCAATTTCACATTTACACGATACACAAATCCTCAACTATCCATCTCCATATGAATTGGCCGCGCTTAATTTTGTAATCTTCTGGATATATGCTTACATATAATAAATGATGTGAAGGTAGATCATAGAACGACAACATAATCTTTAGTCTTAAGCAAGTTAGGGTACACTAGAGATAGAGCACAATAGGAGCCAGACACACCAATGATATGGGAAGTAGCAAAGAAATAGTAAAGGAAGCTCTTGACTTTTAGATTATGTCAAAGTAATAATCTGGAGTCAAGCTTATTTTACTACTCGTTTTGATCTACCTTGTCATCTATAGGATTAGTTATTATATCTAAGTATGTTTTTAGAAGATTAGAAGACTAAGCAAGGTCACTTGAGATGTAAATGGATAGCCGAATGTTTTGTTTATCATGGAACACAAGACATTAGCCTATTTGAGCTCGGTGATAGAGTTACTCAATGAGATCATAAATAGAAGCATGATTCACCAATAGACATCAATTTGATGAAGGCATGGAAAAATCTTTCGTGTTCATGATATGGTGATTGATCCCATATGTTTTTGCCAAGTGAAGAAAACCACTTACATGACACTGAGTGCAAGTGGTCTATACGAACTTACAAAGGCAAGATTTGAAGATTATCCTTCCAGAAGAGCATGTCAGATATGACCACCATCAGAAGCAGCAATGCCACAAGTGAGGTAACTTGAAGTATCTATATCTGCTATTGTTGATCTAGAAGGAACTTCGGGAATTGCATCCTTGTCTCCACCATTGCGGTTATCTCGTGCCCTTTACTTGTTGTTACTTTGCTTTATATATCTTTTTGAGGTCTTTACATAGGTTGTTCACCTACTTGCACATCTTCGTTGTAATTAATACTCCTTCCATCTCCATCCTTGAGGATTCGAACGGAGTTTGTCTGTGAATGGAAATCAATGCCGTTGTGGTTACTCTGATGAAGATAGTTTCTGCGTATACGCCTTCCATCTCCATCCTTGAGGATTCAGATAGAGTTTGTCACTAAAATTTTTCAGTCAACTCTGGGCAGTCCCCTCTCCGAGATGGGCTCCTCTGCTGGATTACCAAAGCCCTAGTTCGAGATCGCACCTTCACCATCCATGACTGCCATCCGATTCGTCGACTAAGCCGTTTTGATCCCAACCCCAGCAAAATGAGCTTCAGCTGCATTTTCGGTAAGCAGAACGACTGCGTGTCGTTCATTGAGGTCCTGGGATCTAAATTCATTGTGGATGGGAATCGAGCTCGGGTGCTCGACAGGGCGCAGTTTTCGCCCACGCCCTCCTCCTCCCAAGGGGTGCTCCAGAAAATTCTATTGTGGCTGTAGCAGCCACACAGTCGCGTCGGGCGCTGTTCCCAACTCCGGCTATTCCTGGGCGCCTTCGCCAGCTGCTCCCACCCTCACTCAGGCAATGGATCCACGGTATTTCTCCATGATTTGCTTCAACTGTGGAGACCCGCCGGTCCATTTCGGCTCGGTTTCTACCAATATCGATGCCCATTTAGAGTGGCAAAAGCTATTTGCTCAAAACCAGTGTGGCAAAAATAAAATTTTCCCATCACAATAAATACTACAGGAGGTTACTATTAGCTTTGGGAGCATCATATAAGATTGAAAAAGAAAACAAGAAAGACGATACGAGGCAACCACAGATAATAAAATTAGAAGAACAAGGAGTCTAAAAACGAATGATAATCTTGCTTATTAATATAATATCATATTCAAGTAAAAAAATACATAGACTCCTCTTCTCCAGAATTATAATCCAGTGGCCAGCTAGATTTTCAATGTGCAACAACTTCTTAAAAGTAGATATCATGCCCACAAGACCCCATGTGGACTGGCCATGCTTCAAGCTCAAGTGACCAGTTTCTCTGCTACAGGTACATAATGCCACATGTGTCGCCATGCGTATTCTTGCCATCCAAAGATTACAATGAGGGGCCAAATTGTAAGCAACATTACCTTTGGCATCTCCGATCTTAGCATTACTGGCAATATTCCTACTCTGCCACATACCACTATCATGAATTTAACAATCTTCTCAACTAATGATGGCATGTAGAGGATTTCTAAGGAAGAAAACACCACCATGACCATAATAGCAGTTCCAGAAATAACTGGGGTGATCATGATGTATATAGCCAATACAAAGGCCGTCCCCAAAGATAAGACTCCATTGAAAGATAACCATATGGATATATTGTAGTGCATGTAGCGCATGGGTATTTCAACTGTAGGTGTTCCTGCAAACACAAGGCTTAGGACGGCTAACGACGAGCATATAAATGCCAATGCATTCGCCATCAAGAATCCCTGGAATACTTTTTCGGTAGACAGTGTTGGTGTTCCTCCCTTAGGGTGGTCATCTGCTCTGTAACCCCCAGGTAAGGCGAAAGCAGCTCCAAAAGCCATTGTTGTAATTAATACTAAGCCAAGGCCGAGAAACTGCGTTGAGTTTGATATTACCGCATCAATCTTAGTGTCAGATTGGGTACTAGGTCCTTTTTTCATGATATCCCGCCGACAAATATGAAGTGTAGCATCGGCAGATATTAGAGCTTGTTGTATCAAAATCCGCGAGTGCTACAGATGAGAAAAAAAGCAATATCAAGTTATCAACTTTCTAATTTTTTCTGAATCTAGGAAATAAAGTATTGAACGAAAGGAATGGTAAAGTAGTTTACCAGCAGGCAGTACAACCCGGTGGGAGTACTACTAACTGAAATTTCTCGAGGGGTATGTTGCTTGTTGTTTGGTAGATTCAAATCTACTAGTTTGTTTGCGAAGAGACAAGTGAAACTCCACCAATCCCCAACCTCCACAGCTAGATGTAATGCAGTGTTTCCTTCATTATCTTGCTTGTTCATAATTGACGAAAACATGGGTGTCTGGCAGGCATACCGAACTATATCATATCTTTTCTTCATGACAGCAACATGAAGAAAAGTTCTCCCATGGGTGTCACGTAAGCTGGCGCAACCTGGACACTTTACAAGTAAGATGATGACAGATGAAAGTCTCCCCGCTAATGCAGCGACATGTATGGGGAATGACCCTTCTTTGTCCGGTTGATATGCTGAATATGCATCCGCCTCCAATATTTGCATGGTAAGGTCCATTGGTGTTTCCACTACGTTCAGAAAACTTGTAATACTAGTTCCATTTACCACTGGCACGGCATATTGGGGAAGCATACCACGTGTGCCGGTTTCTAATGATACCGCAAAGTGTAGAGGTGTATTTCCAAGTTGGTCTCGCTTTTTAGTAAGCTCCTTGTTCCAGTTCAGCAGTAATTTTGTTATGTCTGCAATTTTGTCATCTCTGTCAAATAGCGCTATATGCAAAAAAATGCATGTGTAAATGTACATTTGGAAATATTTGGTCATTTGGAAATGTTCTTGAATTGTGGAAGGCCAAGATATATATAACATGAAAAGTAATTGGAGATCATTTGCTTTAGTGAGAGGAAGTCATCACAAGTTTGCAGTAAAAATATATATGTGCTAGATATTTTCTCAGTAACAAAGATGAAAAGAGTGGTCTAGCATATTTGATATGCTAAGTAAATACAATTATTTTACATTCAAAATGTTAAGTTGTATTGTACTCCTATATAGCAAATTAAATACAATCATTTTTATGATCACAACAGAGTGGCATAGAAGTCAGGTACCTCTGCTTCGAAGAACTGCAGCATGAAGAGCATTCTGTCCATCTGGCCCGGAGTACGACAACTTCTTGTCTCTCTCGTAGAGCATCCGCGCAATTTCTTCATGTCGCAGAGAGACGGCGAGGAACAACGGCGATGTTCCGTTCTCCGGAACGCGAGCGAGGAACGGGTCCGCCGTCATCAGCTCAGCCACCGTGAGCATGTCACCAGCGCGGATGGCCTCATGCAGGGCTGTCTCCCCCAGCTCGTTCTGCGTCCTCACCAGCGTCTCCACCCTCCCATCTTCACCGGCGACTTCTTCCCCTCTGGCCAGCTCAACGAGGAGAGCGGCCATCGGGGCATGGCCGGCTCTGGCGGCGCAGTGCAACGGCGTCCTGCCGCCGCTGTTGCGTGCGCCCAAGAGGTGTGGTGCCTTGTCGTAGACTGCCCTGGCTTTCTTCTGGTACCCATAGGCTGCTACGATGTGGAGTGCGGAGTCCCCGTCTGGGGTGACCCCTTCCAGGAGCAAGGACGACGCTGGTGAACCCGCAGGGCCGGGGCGGTCGATGTCGACGACGACCTCAATAGGCACGTTGGCCGCTCCTCCGTTCAGAAGGTTCGTCAGTTCCCGGCAGCTGCCATGGCATGCCGCCTCCAGCAGCTCGGGATGCATGGTAGGTGTGTTTGCCAAAGGCATGCTGTGTGTGTGTGTGTGTGTGTGTGTGACCTAAGTGACAGACTCTAGGTAAGGAATTGCACAAAGGCGATCTAATTGAGGAGAACCTTTATGCTTAACTTGGGTTGCAAGGCCTTATTTGCATCCGGCAACACGCAATGAGTGGGCATAAAAAAAGTGGTTTGTGGAGGCACCCAAAGTATCAGTCCGGCTCTGATGTGGTTCTGATATACTACCTGTGTATCGAACTATAAGACGTTTTTTGATATTAAGAGAACTGATACTCCCTTAGTATCAAAATATAGTAATTATGTATCGATGTCTCGTTTGCCTGCTTTCATTCTTCTTCACACTCCTTTGTCTGTAACAGTTATATTTCAGACTCGCAAACTAAAAAGTCGCATTTAGTGGCGAACTAAGAGCTTCTGTCATTCAGTTTGTCATGTTGGTTTAATAAAATAAACAAGGTGTTTAGCAGTGTCATTTTGATGTGTCAGCTCGAACATCTTTATATTTGGATCGAATTGGGACATGAATTGCTGTGGCATCTCACGTGTTATTCTCTGTTTTTCCGATCTGCAGGCTACTTGCCGTTGCAACAGAGATCTAAGTGAAACTGAAAGCCTGAGGCCCGGCTCAACGTCAAACTCAGAAAGTCCGGTCTAGTAGTTTTCCTTTTAAATTCTCAAAAAATTCTCACGCTCTGGGTTATTGATTCCTGGCGCTGCAGAAATGCTGTGAGCTGGCTACTATTGTCTGCTCCTGAAACCAAAGTTTATAGTCGGGAATTCAGACTTGTCACCACGTACACTTTATCACGGCGCGAGGAATCACTTTTCGAGCACATCAAGCTCCAGCAGGTGGATGGGACGATGTGATCGATACTAATGCGATGCTAAGGAATCTTTATTATTCGAGACTTGTCGACAGTCAGTTTGTAAGATGTTCTGAATTTTCAGGCCCTGTTTGTATCGCTTGCTCACTTGTTATTGCGTCATGCTGGTTCAAGTATCATCCTACAAAAGACAAAAAAAGAAAAACAAGAAGTAAGTGGTGTTGTTTTGATTTAGTAGCAGGCAGCTATGTAATCTGTATCATCGTCCTTCTCTTTGAGTAGAACTGGGACTTGCTATTTGCATCTGAACTGGGACTTGTTATTGCCCTGCAACGACTTCTGGAGGTACGGATTAGTGATTGGTAGTGCCCCGGTTCAATGTCCTCTACGAGTATACTTTTAGATAGCCGGCAAATCATATGGTGTGGTGTCGGCTAAGGCCCATCCAATTATTAGCAACTCATTTTAACATTGATTGACATCAGTCGATCGATGCCACGATAGTGTCTTGTTATATTTTTCTGAAATTAGCCTATTTCATCTACATCCCTCCAACGAAATTAATGATTGTATCTCATTTGTCCTAGATTCCTACTCCTTCCAACCTGACACGTACGCCACAAGTGGACACGAAAATTGTCATACAAGTTACCTATGGCAATGCTGATGCGGAGTTTAGATCAATCATCACTCTTGAAATTAGTTTAGGTTGAAAAATAAGAAAACTACTCGCGTTTTCATCCGGTGCATGTAAAAGCTTTGGCCGCATGCTGAACATACATATGCATTCTCTTTTGAGGTCTAACGAAATTATCTTGTTTCTAGGTTGGATCCAGTGGGCTGGAGTCTGGACGCTCTGATCCGTTTAATCGAGCTGCAGTTTTGCCGACAGCGGCGCGTGATGCCACAGTTGCACTGAGTAGGGATCTCTACTTTACATGACTTTACCACAGTGAAAGGCTTGGACACGCACTAGTGGCGTGCTCAACTTTAAATCCCTATCGCATCAGTCTGCCCGGTCGGTTGGTGGCAAAATTAAAAGCCTCTCTGCTGCTCACAACGTTTCTCCACAACAAATATAAAAAGATACCCGAGATGTGGCATTGAAGATACCCGAGATGAGTTGATCAACATGTTGATTGGGGGTGATGATTGGGTGAATCATCCCTTGAAGACAATCTCCATTGTTGGATTTGGCGGGTTGGGCAAGACAACTCTTGCAAAAGCAGCGTATGACAAGATCAAAGCGCAATTTAATTGTGATGCATTTGTTTCAGTTTCTCAAAATCCGAACATAAAGAAAGTTTTTAAGAATATTCTCTATGAACTTGATAAGCAGAAGTATGCACACATTCGTAATGAAGAATGGGAAGAAAGGCATCTCATTGATGAGGTCATGGAATTCCTTATTGGGAAGAGGTATGTTTTTTTCCCTATTACAACTCGATGACCTTTTAGTAAAATAATGAGACTTATGGTGTAGTATATTCTCACATCATATCATTGATCCACTATATATAGTTTTCTAGTGCTCATACAAATCGGTCAAGTTTTCTCGGGTGAATTTTCACTTGGATGTCATCTAATATAAAGGTTCTTTGGTTAAAAGAAGGTTCACCAAATTACTGGCTAGATGCTTTGTGTTGGGTTTTACTTGCTAGATGCTTTGTGTTGGATTTTCTAGCGCAACACCCCTTTTCTGGTTAATAGATAACATACTTTTAATATATGGTATCCCATTAGGATATTTGTTGTTACATACTTTATGTATTGTTTTTCTAAGATAATTGTTTGATTTTTTTCCTATTTTGAATGCTTGCAATGTAAGGTTAAAACTAAAGGAAGATGGAGCAAAGCAAAACATGATTGATTTTTATTAGAATGTTCTTTGGGCATTTGAAATGTATTAAGCAAGCACATAGTTTGAAAAGTTAAATACTTGACTCGCACATGGCTGGGCCTACCCGCATTCCTAGAGGAGCCGTTACAAGACTAGATTTACTATAATGTTCGTATATTCGGCACACACTTTTTTCCCGTGGCAGTTGTTTGGTTTTTTCCCCCTAATATGAGTACTTGAGATAGACATCAAAAATATACATAATGCCGAAATGAAACTTTGTTGAAATTTAATTTAGTATGCTTATCCTTTTAAGATAGTTGGAGTGTGCATACATACACTACTAGGGAAAAGCCTATACACAGAATCTTATCAGCAGCGCGCTTCAAAATAACTCACTGCTGTTAACTAGCAGTAGCGCGGACCGTTGAAACTCGCTGCTGAGACAAATATAGCAGTAGCGCGTCCACCCAAAGACGCACTGCTGCTATAATTTCTACGAGGCCGCCGCGAGGCTAGTTATAGCAGCAACGCGTTAAAATGACGCGCGCTACTGCTACGTAGCATAGTAGCAGCGCATTTCCCAGATAAGCGCTACTGCTAAGTTTCCTACAAAAATTTAGTCCCACCTCGCTCCGTGAAGAGAGTTTCTACCACCTTAAATATGTTACTTCTCACACTTTGACAAGCACTTGATCTTCATTGAACTCTATGTGTAGAATTTGTGGCTGCAATATGAGTCTTCACCTGTTCCTAAACCGGTGAGGACTCATATTGTCAAATCAGATTGTACACAAAAAGATCGTTGATGATCAATGTGTATTTTTGCATGCTGACACATAGCAGTAGCGCTTTACTGTGAAAAGCGCTGCTGCTAGATAGCTTAGCAGTAGCGTGTTTTGCTGGAGAGCGTTACTGCTAAGCCATCCATCTCCATCATCTCCTTCCTTCGGATCCACTCACACACAGCCACTCAAAATCTGCGCCGCGCGCCCCCGTCGCCCCTCTCCTCCGCGCGTTTGTGCCGCGCGCCCCCGTCGCCCCTCCTCCGTCTGCGCCGCGCGCCGTCACCTCCTCCTCCTTGCTGGACTCGGTACCGGCCTTCTCCTCCGTCCTCCCTCTCCACTCGCCGCTGGCCGGCCCCTCCTCGCTCCGCCTTCCTCCTCCGTCCTCCCTCAACTGGCCGCGCCGGCCGGCCCCTCCTCGCTCCGCCTTCCTCCTCCATCCTACTCTCTTCTCCCTCCTCGAGTCGCCCTCCTTCTCCCTCCTGCTCATATGCAACATTTTGATTTAGTTGATATAATTTAGTTGACTTAGTAGGCTAGTTGATTTAGTTGACTTAGAACATTTCGATTTAGTTGATTTAGTAGGCTAGTTGATTTAGTTGACTTAGAACATTTTGATTTAGTTGATTTAGTAGGCTAATTCATTTAGTTAATTTAATTGACTTAGAACATTTTGATTTAGTTGATTTAGTAGGCTAGTTGATTTAGTTGCCTTAGAATATTTTGATTTAGTTGACTTAGTAGGTTAGTTGATTTAGTTGACTTAGAACATTTTGATTTAGTTGATTTAGTAGGCTAGTTGATTTAGTTGACTTAGGAACATTTTGATTTAGTTGATTTAGTAATCCTTTGCTTATATTGCTTTAGGAAGAATGGCGCCACCACCACCACCACTATGTCAACTTTGCAAGTCAAGATGCGCCAGCAGCCTTGCAACTGGCAAGCTGTTCTGCATCTACTTCCAGCCGAGTTTTCGTCATGCGGCGGTAAGAAATTAGATGAAATGTAATAACTATTTTATTTTTAGTGTTGGCATTACTGCATTGTGTCATTTTTCTTATTTTACACAGATCGTCCCATGCAATGTGAGGTTGAAATTCAACAAGCTGATAGGAGACAATGTGACATTTGAGGCTCCTGGGGGCCGTACACTATGGAGGTCGAGAAAGGACGCAATATGTCGCAGATTGGAGGAGATGGATGAGCCCGTTTCGTCGCTCGCATGCATCTTACTGGTGGTGAGTTGATCAGCTTCAACTTCCGAGCAGAAAGACCCAAGCTAGCTGTCATTTATCTCAACCTAGTGGAAGATGACGAAGATGATGGAGATGATGAAGATAATGAGGACCCACTCGATGAAGATGATGAGGACCCACTTCATGAAGCCATCGTAGCTCAAAGAACAAGGCTGAGTGAGGAGGAGGTGTCCAACCTGTGGGACATAATTTCGCCACGTGCTGACTTTGTCGGGGTGCCATTCGTGACCCGCTTGACAAATACCATGGTTGATCGACATGATATGGTATGTTATACTTACAAATGCAAATTAATAGTGTGAATTACTTAGTGTACAGTCCAATGATATGGTATGTTTTGTGGAATCTAGTCGATGATATATATGTTTTAGTGTAGAGTTCGATCACATGCTTATTAATTGATATGTTTTTCTTATTCAGAAATTGACAAAGACCATATCTGTGAGTTATGGTATCGAGCCTGATGAAGAAGGCTCAGCTGGACTACGCCTTACTGCAAGGGGCTCCGTCACAACCTGTACTTACCGCGTGGACACGGACAGTCGCACACACTTAAGCTCGGTTGGGTGGAAGAAATTTCTCGATGGCAAGAATCTTCGTGTTGGACAGGCCATCCTAATTACTATCAGGAACACCAACCGCCCAGGCTTGAGGATGATGATTGTCTTCGATATCATCTAGAACTACATATGTGTGTGTGGCTATATCATCTAGAACTACATATGTGTGTGTGGCTATATCATCTAGCTAGAACTACATATGTGTGTGTGGCTATATCATCTAGAACTACATATGATGATCGTCGTCGATATCATCTAGAACTACATATGATGATGGCCGTTGATATGACCATGTACTGCTTGAGGATGCATGTTGGCTATGCATGAAATTGTTATCTTAGTACTCCCTTCGTTCCAAATTACTCGTCGTGGTTTGAACTAAAACCACGACGAGTAATTTGGAACGAAGGGAGTACTACCGTACCTAGTAAAGGTTTATGAATTTGATATCTACTAGTAGTACCTAGTATCTAGTATCTGAAAGGAGAACTGAAAGTGAAAGGAGAACTGAAAGGGAATGGGTCAGTGGGAAAATGATGAAAGGTATAGCAGTAGCGAGGGATGAAGAAATCGCTACAGCTAGTTAATAGTAGCGCGTTCGCAAAAAGCGCTGCTGATATCGTCAACAGTAGTAGCGCGGGTTGGGGCCACGCTACTACTATGAGTTAGCTGTAGCTCCTTATTAGTAGCGCGGCCACCTGCGCTGCTGCTAGCCTGAAAACCCGCGCTGCTGCTAGCCTTTTTCCTAGTAGTGATACCTAAGCATGCCCATAGTCAAAAAAAACTTAGGCACAAATTCACCTATGCAACCGACCTCATCATAAACATACTAGATGCATGGACACGTTCACCACGTCCAAGCTAAGGCAAAAAGGCATAAAAGGTATATTGTTTGGTTTTATGCACATAATGACGGGTAGATTGAGCACAAAATGAAACAAAATGGAAGTCCCCAAGCCTTATAAAAACTTGAAATAACTTTTATACTTTGGCTTAACGTGACAACTTTTAAAATGTTGTATTGTGATTTTATATATCTTCATTGTATTGATATGTTGACTGATTATTAAATGTACTCGTAAAGGTACCTCATCGTAATTGATGATATATGGAGTGAAGAAGTGATGGAGCAAATTCAATTGGCTTTTTCCAAGAAGAGTCCCGGAAGCTGACTAATTACAACAACCCGCATTGTTAGTGTCTCTCAAGCATGTTGCTCTTCCGAGGATGATATTTACAGAATGAAACCTCTTTCTGATGATGTATCAAGAAGACTTTTCTGTAAAAGAGTATTTTCTCATGAGGGAGAGTGTCCTCAAGAATTCTTGCAAGTATCCGAAGACATTTTGAAGAAATGTGGTGGCATACCATTAGCTATTATTACTATAGCAAGTCTTCTAGCTAATAAGCATCAGATAAAAGCAAAGCACCAATGGTATGCTTTGCTCAGTTCCATTGGCCATGGCCTCACGGAAGTTCGCAGTTTGGAGCAGATGAAAAAGATATTATTGTTCAGCTACTATGATCTACCTTCACATCCGAAACCTTGTTTGTTATATCTTAGCATCTTCCCAGAAGATCAAGAGATTAGGAGAGATAGACTGATACGGAGATGGATATCAGAAGGACTTGTTTATAGTGAGAAACAAGAAACTAGCTTATATGAGCTTGGTAACAGCTACTTCAATGATCTAGTAAATAGAAGTATGATCCAGCCAACAGACATTGATGTTGAAGGAAATGTAGAAGGTTGCCGTGTACATGACATGGTGCTTGACCTTATATGCTCATTATCAAGTGAAGAAAACTTTATCACAGTACTTGATGACACCACAAGAAAAATGCCTAACTCAAAGATCAAGGTTCGCAGATTGTCCATCCAAAGTAGCAAGATAGATGTGGATACCACTAGTAGGATGGAGCATATGAGATCTGTTACTGTTTTCTCAGATAATGTTGTTGGAAAAGTGTTGGATATTTCAAGTTTTCAGGTTCTGCGCGTGTTGGATTTAGAAGGCTGTAAAAATATCTCAGATGTTGGGTATGTGGGGAATCTGTTGCATTTGAGGTACTTGGGGCTAAGAGATACTTATGTTGAGGACCTTCCCAGGGAAATAGGGAAGCTGCAGTTTTTGCTTATCTTGGACTTAAGAGGTTCTAAGATAAAAGCACTGCCGTCGAGTGTTGTTCAGCTAAGACGTCTAACGTGCCTGTATGTTGACTATGATATGAAGTTGCCATCTGGAATAGGTAAGCTGACTTCACTAGAAGTGCTAGATAACCTGGGGTTATCTGAGGTGGACCTTGATTTTGTGAAAGAATTAGGCCATCTGAACAAGCTCAGGGTGCTCAAGCTTGACTGCGATGATTTTGATGAGAGCCTGGGTAAAGCTTTCGAGGAATCCATTAGTAATATATACAAACTGGACAGTCTAGATGTATTTGTCAATCATGGACTCATCAATTGCCTGAGTGAAGATTGGGTGCCTCCTCCACAACTCCGTAGATTGGCTTTCCAGTCAGATGATAGCTGGTTCGAGACATTGCCGTCATGGATTAATCCTTCATCATTTCCTCTCCTCTCCTATCAGGATATAACGTTGTTTGAAGTGTGATCGGAGGTCATCCAACTTCTTGGGACTCTGCATGCTCTTCTTTTTCTTGAGATACTGGATTTTCCTGTGTTCAAAGAAGCGCATGAGGTGGAAGCGCCCGTTCTTTCCTCTGGTGCATTATTCCCATGTGCGGCCGAGTGCCGCTTCGATGGTATTGGTGCTGTGCCATCTATGTTTCCACAAGGAGCTGCGCCAAGGCTTAAACGCCTTTGGTTCGCCTTCCCAGCGAAGTGGATCTCCCGTGAAAACTTTGATTTGGGCATGCGGCACCTCCCTTCCCTCCAGCGAGTCAAGGTTGAAGTTATCAATGAGGGAGCTAGCGATGCAGAGGTGAATGAAGCACAGGCTGCGCTGAGGGCCACAGCAGAGGATCACCCCAACCGTCCCGTCCTTGAGATATGGTGACGCATGCAAAGGGAAAGGTACATACACTACACTTGAGATACAGCAGAGGATCCTATTACTTATACTCCCTTGTTTCCACACCTTGTGTTTCATTCCTCTCCTCTTCCGTTTTTCAGTTTCAGGCAGCCCGAGTGCTTAGATCGATTCATCCAATCTTGCACCCAGGTACTATGCTAACTCCATTGATTTGATTACAAGTACCAAAGTATTCTTAATTTCAGCATATTCATAAGCTAGCTAGCTCGATCGACCAGGCCCCTAAAGCCTAAACATTACAATACGAATCTATTCAGCGTTGGCATGTTCATTTATGCTGCAAAGATGCATATAGGGCCCACTTAATTGTTATTTCTGCATGCTACAAGATAGATTAATGAGTAATCCACTAAGTATGTGTTTCTTCACTTGGATGAACCCTGTGTTTTTTATGTATGTGTTTCGACAATCTAAATTTGTATGTCTATCTAAATTCTGAAGTGCCAATAGAACCGCAATGTGATTTTCACCTTGGTTACTTTACGGTATAGTTACTTTTTCTTGCCACGTACAAGGCCTCGTATTTCCCCAAAAACACAAGGTCTCATATGATGTGGTACAAATTAGCATGCAAATATGCAATCCACTACCGCAGTAATATGTGTACCTTCTCTGCAATTGGTTCAACTCTGTTTTCTTGTTCTGTAACATTTAACTGAGCCATTCACATGTGGCACTGCAGGTAGCATGAGTTAATAAATTTCGTCGACATGGACTCGATCATGCGTGCCTCCAACTCCTGTGCCGCTTCCTCTCCACCCAATACAGTCAAGCACACTGCATTCGCCTTGCCGTTTGATCTGTCTTTGTTCCGCAACGAGATGAAGCTCTCATTCTGTCCACCACCCATGTTTGAAGTCTCTTCTTGCTTCCGTACGTCAATTCAACAACAATCAAGTTTGTACGACGCCCCCTGCATTTTGCCCTGATGAACCATTAGTTATCATGTACTAATGATGTCTGGTTTGCCTGCTCTCCAGCCTTGTTCATTACACTCCTTTATTTGTAACAACTTTATTTCAGACTCGATGTTTATTCTTATTCCAGACTTGTAAACTATAATGTCAGAGTTCACTTCGTACTATGGTCTGAAGTTTATCTTCCATTTGTCATGTTGGACTTGGTTTGATCAAATAAATCATGAACTGGAACCTTTTTCCCTTTGCTACCGAATCACACCGTGTGCCCTTGCTGTCATTTACTCTGTAGAATTCGTTTTTTTGTTTTTTGCGAATAAACTCTGTAGAATTATTGGCCCTGAACTGATGCAATGATTTCTGGAGGTAAGAATGATACTGTGTACTCCCTTCGTGGCAGGGGCGGAGCCCATTGGGCCGACCCGTATGCACAGGAATACGGTTCCAAAAATTTGCTAGTAGTACCTATGAAATAAAAAGGCCCGATGCATCAGGGTGGCCCAAGAGCAGTGCATCAGGGTCGGCCCTTTCCGGCGACGCTTCGCAAGAAAAAACATACGTCACAGTAGCCTAATGGATCCAGCTTCCACTAAAAAATCTAATCGATCCATCGATCGATCAGGTTTGTGTAGACGCGTACGGAGCCAGCCCCATACCATACGCCTAGCGTCGGCAGTCGCGTACAGAGAGGCGGTAGCGGCAGGGTGCCGCCGGACGCCGCAGGCCACGCAGCGATGACGGTGACTACCCGCGGCCCGCGAGCGACGCCGCACGCCGTCGGCTGGTCCGGAGCTCGGTAATTTGGCGACCTTTCCAATCTTGAATCTTCGTTTTCGTACGCGCGCCCATAGATTACAGAAGGCTACGATTGTGGTAGCGCCTTTGTTTTGCTTTTCTAATTTTGTTTACAAACTGCAACAAATAGTCAATTATGTATAAATTTATAGCAAATAGAATAAATCACTATGTCTTGGCAAAAGCGTGGGGCAATTTCTAGGTTATAACTTCTAGCTAGGGTTTCATTTGTCTGTATACAAGTCCGAATGTCTCATTTGTATTTGTCAAATACAAATACTATGGTCAAGTTTTTTCTCAAATGAAAAGCACCATCATAGGAGGTTCCGGAAGACATAATTGGGAAGGGGACATTCAATATGATCCGAGCAAGAGAAAATTGATAGAACATTATCATCCTAATTTGAAAGATCTGGTAAGAAGAACATATTTGTTGAATGGACTTTGTCAGCCAAGATATTTTGTTTTTCAATCCTCGGGTTTTGGGGGTAAATAGAGAAAGTTCAATGCTACTAAATGGTTTGATGAATTTGGGAGCTGGCTTGAATACAACGAAGAGAAGAATATGGCATATTGTTTTGGAATAGAACGTACTAAATATAATTTTTAAGCTTTTAGGCATTTAAATACTTTTTCCTTCAGAATTTTTATTATGTTCTACTGAAAAGTTTAATCATAATTTTATCTTGTAGGTTATTGAACCTTGTTGTCAGATGATGTATTTTGGAATTTGGAGATGCAATACATCTATTTCAAGTAATTTTCTCCCTTATTTTATCATTACAACAAGCATTTTTATGGCTACGTTATGTTTTTTACACGCTGCCTTCGATGACGTCTGATAATGTGTGCTGAAATCTATGAAACGCCCATTTATTCAATGCATCGTTGCTTGAAAATTTTACTCCTTGTTAAAGTGGTGCATCGGGTAACATTTGCTCCAGCTCCGCCCCTGCTTCGTGGAGTGTAAGTCTCTCCTTTACTTGCACTTTTTGTCAGCGTCGATAAGTGGAAGTTGATCTTCCACTTATCATGTTGGTTTGATTTAAAAAAATTTCAACTGAAGCTTGAATTTGCCACTGAATAACACTGTGTGCCCTTGCTGTTAGTATTTACTACTTTGTAGAATTATTGGCGCTGAACTGATGCAGTGATTTCTGGAGATAAGAATGTGGTCGGTGTACTCCCTTCATTGACTGTCAGCCCCTCCTTTACTCGCACTTATACAGGGGAGCAAACCAGGTGATGTTTTTGTGTGTGCCACGAAGTAAATCATTTTATTAGCAATTCGTTTGATAAGCTACACGTATTTGTTTATTCCTGCTGTATTAATTCCACCGCAATAGGGGTAGCCTGTTTCGGCCTAGCTGCAGAGGAGATCAGATGAGAACGTTGCCAGCCGTGTAATTTAACTGAAGCTGAAAGCCTGATGCCCAGCTCAAGAGCAAACTCAGGCAGTCCTTGTATCTAATATCTTGTCTGTCTAAGTGGTTGCTCTCCTCTTATTGCAATCAAGCACTGGTCTGTGCTGCATTAATCCTACTTCCATAGTCTGCTCTGTCCGAGGTTGCAGCCAAGATCAGGCAAGATGACAATGTAATCCCTTTTCAGTCTTCCTTCGGATCGATCGCCGTTTCGTCAGGAAATCCTACTAGCTAAAGCTGAAAGCATGAAGCCCCTAGCTCCGTGTCACAAAATTCAGTCGACTCGTTTGGAGCTGTTTCACGCAGGACTACTAGATTGTGTTTGTCAGTAACAGCATCAGCATCTTGTTTTCGTCAGTAACCTCATATTCGTCCTAGTTGTTCATGTTTTCCTGAATAAAGAGAGATGCTATACACACGACAGGCTATAGACGATTTGCAGACGACGCATCTCATCAAGCCGTCTGTGCATACTGCACACCTGGACATCACCGTCCATTCTTGTATCGTGCACACTTCGTTTGGCAATTATCGTCCATGTAGTAGTTTTGCTGAATAAACTACATAACTGTAGTCTGTAGATGGATGACACATGGGGCCAGACCGTAAGGAGGACCACAAGGCAGCGGTTTTGTGCGTGCACGTGATCGGTCGTGTCTGTCCGTAGGTCCTCTCTCCTCCTCCCGACGACTATTTCTACCGCGTATGGAGAGGGGCAGAGTCGTGGAGTGGATCTCGCGAAGGGGGCCTCCTCCCGGGGCTGGTAGCTCCTGCCGACCACCGGCGAGGCAGCGACCTGCTCGCTGGTGAGTATGTGCAGCGGCCCAAAGAGGCACGTGCAGGGGAAGGCTTCCCCGGACCTCGCTTCTCCCATGACAGCGATATCAGGTACTTCCTCCGTTCGAAAAAACTTGTCACAATCTTGTCTCTCAAAAAACCAAGTTAGTGCTAGATACATTCATTTGAGAGACAAATTTTTTTTGGACGGAGGAAGTATGAATCTGTTCTTCTGTTTTATAGTATACATCGGACTAAATTAGTTTCTTGGACTATAAATCTACAATACTATGGGTCACGGTGTGCATGGTAAGTGTAAATTGCACGTGGTCCACCACAAATTTCCATCCGTTCTAGTAGATCTTTCATCGTGTACTCTAGTTTCTTCAACTAAATCACTTCGGTACTGGCCGGGCGGTGTGTACATCTCAGTTCTTCAGTGCAAATTGTTGGTTATCCACGATAGATTTACAGTGTTTATTTGGTCGTATAAGCTACTTGTAGGGTCTGCTCTGCTCCAGTGAGTCCATTTGCTGCCATATAACTAGCACATGCTTCAATACTGATCCCTCGATGAAGAAACACATACCAGATGCATCTTCATTTGTTACACCAACTAAGGGCATTTCTAACTGATCACTTAAAAATGGCGGAGAATCCGGCGGAGTAAAAGCTTAGCGGAGTTAGTTTAGTAAAAATTTGTCGGGCCTAGCCGATCTCCTATATATTTGGCATTTGCATTATATTTATTGCCACCGAAACACATTTTTTTGCTTCTTTATTTTATTTAGCGACACTGGAATGCATAATTCACCAATTCGTCACCAGGAGAGCAAGACCAAAGAAAATAAGAACCACAATTAGACATTTTAAAAGATATCCAATTTCCCTATCTGCTTCCGCTAGTTGGGTTAATATTTTCTCAATGTCTTCATTGTTGATCTGCGGCTTGTCGAGCTTGAACCAATTTTCATGCTATCAACAAATAGATGTGTTCTTCTTCCCAATACCAAAACTTGCATTCATCCACCTTAGTTACAACATGGCTATGGATGTAAGGTTATAACTTTGTAAGACTTTTTGGTCACTTATTTTAATACATACAGTAGGAGCCTCTCCTACTGTTTCAAGTGTCAAAAAGAAACTTGCATTCATCCTACACACAAATTTGAACAAACAATAAGCTACCGAAATTGCACCGAATCCGGTGAACAACCGAATCAAAACAAGCACATACCCCATCATTTGTGCACTCAAAGAACACCAACCCGGGATATTGCGGTGTGGTAGATACTCGGACGCACCACCAGCTGCGTGTAGTCGTCGCAGTATATGACCGGCAGTGGCGAGCCAACGAGCCACTGGGACAACGCCGAGCCCGGGCGACGGTCGGGCGTGCCTTTGCCGGTGAGTCGCTGACGGGAGAGATTCGAGTGGCTAGAGGAGGATCTCGTACCTGCATGGGGCCCGGAGGTGTCGTCGGGGCTGTGCGGTCCGCTTCCCGACAAATCCACGGCAAGGAGTAGCCGCCTGCGGCCGGAAACGCCAAATCCAACGGAGGCGAAAGCAGTCGCAGATCCACCAGTTCTTCACCGGCGATGGGACGAGGAGGCACAAATCGAAGTGGTAAAGGATGGCGGTAGAGCCTACGAAGCGTTTGCGGCGGCAAGCAGGTGCCGGTGGGGGGTGGGAGGGGTGGCGCTGGCTCAAATGCGGCGCGGGAGGGGAGGGGGAGGCAGTGGAGAAGAGGCGCGGCTTTTACTCAGCCACCGCGTGGTGGAGTAAATATAGGGAGACATTTAGGGCCGGCGTAAAGAACTTACTCCCTTACGGTGGATAAGGGATCGTGTTAGGTCCCGGTTAGAACAGTAAAACCGCATTTTTACTCCTCTAGCATGTTATAAGGGATCGGTTAGGAATGCCCTAAGCAGTGCAAAACCTTCATATACATAGGTCAGTGTAGGATGAACATCACAACTATTTGTGTAATTAAAAGAGATGTCGGTGTAGTAGAAATGAAGAGGATGTTGTTATTTTGCTGTTACCATCCATTGTTTTTTAGTTTTGGTTTAGTGTGTGCACCTTAAGTGCAAATTGTTGGTAATGCACTATAGATTCACACTGGCTGGTATAAGATTTTCTTTTCCCATGGGTTTGCTCAATTTTTTTCCTTGATAACTAGCTCATTATTCATTCATTGATGTCTTCTCTATATTTATAAATAGTATACGCATCATGTTGACTTACCTGTGAACTAATCATTGCAAAAACTTCACGTGCATAGGTACATGGGCATGGGACAAGAATCACAATTGTTGTGGAGCAACTGAAGAATGTCTTGTTATTTGGTTGTTGCCATCCATGTTCTTTGGGTTGAACAATGCCATAAGTGTTTCTTGATGTCTACTACGCAACCTTCTTCTTATAGACTCGTGTTGGGCCTCCAAGCGCGGAGTTTTGTAGGACAGTAGCAAATTTCCATCAAGTGGACGACCTAAAGTTTATCAATCCATAGGAGGCGTAGAATGAAGATGGTCTCTCTCAAACAACCCTGCAACCAAATAACAAAGAGTCCCGTGAAAAAAAAACACCCAATACAATGGTAAATTGTATAGGTGCACTAGTTCGGCGAAGAGATGGTGATACAAGTGCAATATGGATGATAGATATAGGTTTTTATAATCTGAAAATATAAAAACATCAAGGTAACTAGTAACAAAAGTGAGCGAAAACGGTATTGTAATGCTTCGAAACAAGGCCTAGGGTTCATACTTTCACTAGTGCAAGTTCTCTCAACAATAATAACAAAATTGGATCATATAACAATCCCTCAATGTGCAACAAAGAGTCACTCCAAAGTCACTAATAGCGGAGAACAAAAGAAGAGATTATTGTAGGGTACGAAACCACCTCAAATTTATTCTTTCCGATCAATTCATTGGGCTATTCCTATAAGTGTCACAAACAGCCTAGAGTTCATAGTAAAATAACACCTGTAGACATACATCAACCAAAACCGTAATGTCACATAGATACTCCAATGTCACCACAAGTATCTGCGGGTTTGATTATACGATATGCATCACACAATCTCAGATTCATCTATTCAAACCAACACAAAGAACTTCATAGAGTGCCCCAAAGTTTATACCAGAGAGTCAAGACGAAAACGTGTGTCAACCCCTATGCATAGATTCTCAAGGTCACAGAAACTGCAAGTTGATCACCAAAAGATACATCAAGTGGATCATGTGAATATCCCATTGTCACCACAGATAAGCACATGCAAGACATACATCAAGTGTTCTCGAATCCTTAAAGACTCAATCCGATAAGATAACTTCAAAGGGAAAACTCAATCCATTACAAGAAGGTAGAGGGGGAGAATCATCATAAGATCCAACTATAGTAGCAAAGCTCGCGGTACATCAAGATCATGCCAAATCAAGAACACGAGAAAGAGAGAGAGAGAGAGATCAAACACATAGCTACTGGTACATACCCTCAGCCCCGAGGGTGAACTACTCCCTCCTCGTCATGGGGAACACCGGGATGATGAATATGGCCACCGGTGATGATTCCCCCCTCCGGCAGGGTGCCGGAACGGGGTCCCGATCGGTTTTTGGTGGCTATAAAGGCTTGCGGCAGCGGAACTCCCGATCTAGGTTCTGTCCTAGAAGTTTGGGGATATATAAGAGCTGTTGGCGTCGGGAAAAAGTCAGGGGGTCCACGAGGTAGCCACGAGGTAGGGGGGCATGCCCAGGGGGGTAGGGCACACCCTCCACCCTCGTGGTGGACTCGGGACTCTTCTGGTCCATCTTCGATGCTCTGTGGGCTTCTTCTGGTCCAAAAATAATCTTCGTAAATTTTTAGGTTAATCGGACTCCGTTTGATATTCCTTTTCTGAGAAACTCAAAAATAAGGAAAAAACAGAAACTGGTACTGGGCTCTAGGTTAATAGGTTAGTCCCAACAATAATATAAAATAACATATAAATGAAGGAAATATGCCCTAGAGGCAATAATAAAGTTATTATTTATTTCCTTATATCATGATAAATGTTTATTATTCATGCTAGAATTGTATTAACCGGAAACATAATACATGTGTGAATACATAGACAAACATAATGTCACTAGTATGCCTCTACTTGACTAGCTCGTTTATCAAAGATGGTTATGTTTCCTAGCTATGGACAAAAGAGTTGTCATTTGATTAACGGGATCACATCATTAGGAGAATGATGTGATTGACTTGACCCATTCCGTTAGCCTAGCACTTGATCGTTTAGTATGTTGCTATTGCTTTCTTCCTGACTTATACATGTTCCTGTAACTATGAGATTATGCAACTCCCGTTTACCGGAGGAACACTTTGGGTGCTACCAAACGTCACAACATAACTGGGTGATTATAAAGGAGTACTACAGGTGTCTCCAAAGGTACATGTTGGGTTGGCGTATTTCGAGATTAGGTTTTGTCACTCTGATTGTCGGAGAGGTATCTCTGGGCCCTCTCGGTAATGCACATCACTATAAGCCTTGCAAGCATTGTAACTAATGAGTTAGTTGCGGGATGATGTATTACGGAACGAGTAAAGAGACTTTCCGGTAACGAGATTGAACTAGGTATTGAGATACCGACGATCGAATCTCGGGTAAGTAACATACCGATGACAAAGGGAACAACGTATGTTGTTATGCGGTTTGACCGATAAAGATCTTCGTAGAATATGTAGGAGCCAATATGGGCATCCAGGTCCCGCTATTGGTTATTGACCAAGAATAGTTTTAGGTCATGTCTACATAGTTCTCGAACCCGTAGGGTCCGCACGCTTAACGTTACGATGACAGTTATATTATGAGTTTATGAGTTTTTGATGTACCGAAGGAGTTCGGAGTCCCGGATGAGATCCGGGACATGACGAGGAGTCTCGAAATTGTCGAGATGTAAAGATCGATATATTGGACGACTATATTCGGAGTTCGGAAAGGTTCCGAGTGATTCGGGTATTTTCGGGGGTACCGGGGAGTTACGGGAATACGAGGAAGAAGCATTGGGCCTCATGGGCCAAGTGGTGGAAGAGAGGAGGAAGGGCGCGCGGCCCCCCTAGCCCAAACCGAATTGGACTAGGGGGCCGGCCCCCCTTTCCTTCTTCTCCTCCCTCTCCTTCCTTCTCCTTCTCCTCCCCTTCCTTCCCTTCTCCTAGTAGGACTTGGAAAGAGGGGGGAATCCTACTTGGAGTAGGATTGCCCCCCTAGGGCGCGCCTCCTCTCCTTGGCCGGCCCCCTCCCCCTTGCTCCTTTATATACGGGGGCAGGGGGGCACCCCATGACACACAAGTTGATCTACAGATCGTTCCTTAGCCGTGTGCGGTGCCCCCCTCCACCATATTCCACCTCGGTCATATCGTCGCGGAGTTTAGGCGAAGCCCTGCGCTGGTAGAACATCATCATCGTCACCACGCCGTCGTGCTGACAGAACTCATCTCCGGAGCTCGGCTGGATCGGAGGCCGGAGATCGTCATCGAGCTGAACATGTGCTGAACTCGGAGGCCCCGTACGTTCGGTGCTTGGATTGGTCGGATCGAAGACGTACGACTACATCAACCGCGTTGTGCTAACGCTTCCGCTTACGGTCTACGAGGGTACGTGGACGAACACTCTCCCCTCTCGTTGCTATGCCATCACCATGATCTTGCGTGTGCGTAGGAAATTTTTGAAATTACTACGTTCCCCAACAGTGGCATACGAGCCTAGGTTTTATGCGTTGATGTTATATGCACGAGTAGAACACAAGTGAGTTGTGGGCGATACAAGTCATACTGCTTACCAGTATGTCATACTTTGGTTCGGCGGTATTGTGAGATGAAGCGGCCCGGACCGACATTACGCGTACGCTTACGCGAGACTGGTTTCACCGTTACGAGCACTCGTGCTTAAAGGTGGCTGGCGGGTGTCTGTCTCTCTCACTTTAGCTGAATCGAGTGTGGCTACGCCCGGTCCTTGCGAAGGTTAAAACAGCACCAACTTGACGAACTATCGTTGTGATTTTTGATGCGTAGGTAAGAACGGTTCTTGCTAAGCCCGTAGCAGCCACGTAAAATTTGCAACAACAAAGTAGAGGACGTCTAACTTGTTTTTGCAGGGCATGTTGTGATGTGATATGGTCAAGACGTGATGCTATATCATTGTATGAGATGATCATGTTTTGTAACCGAAGTTATCGGCAACCGACAGGAGCCATATGGTTGTCGCTTTATTGTATGAAATGCAAACGCCCTGTAATTGCTTTACTTTATCACTAAGCGGTAGCAATAGTCATAGAAGCAATAGATGGTGTAACGACAATGATGCTACGATGGAGATCAAGGTGTCGCGCCGGTGACGATGGTGATCACGACGGTGCTTCGGAGATGGAGATCAAAAGCACAAGATGATGATGGCCATATCATATCACTTATATTGATTGCATGTGATGTTTATCCTTTATGCATCTTATCTTGCTTTGGTTGATGGTAGCATTTTAAGATGATCTCTCACTTAAATTATCAAGAAGTGTTCTCCCTGAGTATGCACCGTTGCCAAAGTTCGTCGTGCCCAGACACCACGTGATGATCGGGTGTGATAAGCTCTACGTCCATCTACAACGGATGCAACACAGTTTTGCACACGCGGAATACTCAGGTTAAACTTGACGAGCCTAGCATATGCAGATATGGCCTCGGAACACAGAGATCGAAAGGTCGAGCGTGAATCATATAGTAGATATGATCAACATAGTGATGTTCACCATTGAAAACTACTCCATCTCACGTGATGATCGGTTATGGTTTAGTTGATTTGGATCAGGTGATCACTTAGATGACTAGAGAGATGTCTGTCTAAGTTGGAGTTCTTAAGTAATATGATTAATTGAACTTAAATTTATCATGAACTTAGTCCTGGTAGTATTTTGCAAATTATGTTGTAGATCAATAGCTTGCGTTGTTGCTTTCATATGTTTATTTTGATATGTTCCTAGAGAAAGTTGTGTTGAAAAATGTTAGTAGCAATGATGCGGATTCGATCCGTGATCTGAGGTTTATCTCATTGCTGCACAGAAGAATTATGTCCTTAATGCACCGCTAGGTGATAGACCTATTGTAGGAGCAGATGCAGACGTTATGAACGTTTGGCTAGCTCAATATGATGACTACTTGATAGTTTTGTGCACCATGCTTTATGGCTTAGAATCGGGACTTCAAAGATGTTTTGAACATCATGGACCATATAAGATGTTCCAGGTATTGAAGTTAATATTTCAAGCAAATACCCGAGTTGAGAGATATGAAGTCTCCAACAAGTTTTATAGCTAAAAGATGGAGGAGAATCGCTCAACTAGTGAGCATGTGCTCAGATTGTCTGGGTACTTCAATCGCTTGAATCAAGTGGGAGTTAATCTTCCAGATATGATAGTGATTGACAGAATTCTCTAGTCACCATCACTAAAGTTACTAGAACTTCGTGATGAACTATAGTATGCAAGGGATGACGAAAATGATTCCCGAACTCTTCGTGATGTTGAAATTGACGAAGGTAGAAATCAAGAAAGAGCATCAAGTGTTGATGATTGACAAGACCACTAGTTTCAAGAAAAGGACAAAGGGAAAGAAAGGGAACTTCAAGTGGAAAGACAAGCAAGTTGTCATTCCCGTGAAGAAGCCCAAAGCTGGACCTAAACCTAAAACTGAGTGCTTCTACTGCAAAGGAAATGGTCACTGGAAGCGGAAATGCCCTGAATATTTGGTGGATAAGAAGGATGGCAAAGTGAACAAGGGTATATTTGATATACAGGTTATTGATGTGTGCCTTACTAGTGTTTATAGTAGCCCCTGAGTATCTGATACTTGTTCGGTTGCTAAGATTAGTAACTCGAAACAGGAGTTACAGAATAAACAGAGGCTAGTTGAAGGGGAAGTGACGATGAGTGTTGGAAGTAGTTCCAAGATTGATATGATCATCATCGCACACTCCCTATACTTTTGGGATTAGTGTTAAACCTAAATAAATGTTATTTGGCGTTTGCGTTGAGCATGAATATGATTTGATCATGTTTATTGCAATACGGTTATTCATTTAAAATCAGAGAATAATTGTTGTTCTGTTTACATGAATAAAACCTTCAATGGTCATACACCCAATGAAAATAGTTTGTTGGATCTCGATCGTAGTGATACACATATTCATAATATTGAGGCCAAAAAATGCAAAGTTAATAATGATAGTGCAACTTATTTGTGGCACTGCCGTTTGGGTCATATCGGTGTAAAGCGCAAGAAGAAACTCCATAAAGATGGATTTTCGGAATCACTTGGTTATGAATCATTTGATGCTTGCGAACCATGCCTTTTGGGCAAGATGACTAAAACTCCGTTCTTCGGAACAATGGAACGATCTACTGACTTATTGGAAATAATACATACTGATGTATGCAGACCAATGAGTATGAAGGCTCGTGGCAAGTATCGTTATTTTCTGACCTTCACAAGATGATTTGAGCAGATATGGGTATATCTACTTGATGAAACATAAGTCTGAAATAGTTGAAAGGTTCAAAGAATTTCAGAATGAAGTGGAAAAATCATCGTAACAAGAAAATAAAGTTTCTGCGATCTGATCGCGGAGACGAATATTTGAGTTACGAGTTTGGTCTTCAATTAAAACAATGTGGAATAGTTTCACAGCTCACGCCACCTGGAACACCACAACGTTATGGTGTGTCCGAACGTCGTAACCGCACTTTATTGGATATGGTGCGATCTATGATGTCTCTTACTGATTTACCAATATTGTTTTGGGGTTATGCATTAGAGACAGCTGCATTCACGTTAAAAGGGCACCATCTAAATCCGTTGAGATGACACTATATGAACTGTGGTTTAGCAAGAAACCCAAGTTGTCGTTTCTTAAAGTTTGGAGCTATGATGCTTATGTGAAAAAGTTTCATCCTGATAAGCTCAAACCCAAATCGGAGAAGTGCGTCTTCATAGAATACCCAAAGAAAACTGTTGGGTACACCTTCTATCACAAATCCGAAGGCAAGATATTCGTTGCTATATTCGGATCCTTTCTAGAGAAGGAGTTTCTCTCGAAAGAAGTGAGTGGGAGGAAAGTAGAACTTGATGAGGTAACTGTACCTTCTCCCAACTTGGAAAATAGTTCATCACTGAAATCAGTTCCAGTGATTCCTACACCAATTAGTGAGGAAGCTAATGATGATGATCATGAAACTTCAGATCAAGTTACTACAGAACCTCGTAGGTTTTCCAGAGTACGGTCCCCACCAGAGTGGTACGGTAATCCTATTCTGAAAGTCATGTTACTAGACCATGATGAACCTATGAACTATGAGGAAGCGATGATGAGCCCAGATTCCGCAAAATGGTTTGAGGCCATGAAATCTGAGATGGGATCCATGTATGAGAACAAAGTGTGGACTTTGGTGGACTTGCCCGATGATCGGCAGGCCATAGAAAATAAATGGATCTTCAAGAGGAAGACAGACGCTGATAGTAGTGTTACTATCTACAAAGCTAGACTTGTCAAAAAAGGTTTTTGATAAAGTTCAAGATGTTGAATACAATGAGATTTTCTCACTCGTATCGATGCTTAAATCTGTCCGAATCATGTTAGCAATTGCCACATTTTATGAAATCTGGCAAATGGATGTCAAAACTGCATTCCTCAATGGATTCTTTAAAGAAGAGTTGTATATGATGCAACCAGAAGGTTTTGTCAATCCTAAAGGTACTAACAAAATGTGCATGCTCCAGCGATCCATCTATGGACTGGTGCAAGCATCTCGGAGTTGGAATATACGCTTTGATGAGTTAATCAAAGCATATAGTTTTGTACAGACTTACGGTGAAGCCTGTATTTACAAGAAAGTGAGTGGGAGCACTACAGCATTTCTGATAAGTATATGTGAATGACATATTGTTGATCGGAAATAATGTAGAATTATTCTGCAAAGCATAAATGAGTGTTTGAAAGGAGTTCTTTAAAATAAAGACCTCAGTAAAGCTACTTACATATTGAGCATCAAGATCTATTAAGATAGATCAAGACGCTTGATAAGATTTTCAATGAGTACATACCTTGACAACATTTTGAAGTAGTTCAAAATGGAATAGTCAAAGAAAGAGTTCTTGCCTGTGTTGCAAAGGTATGAAATTGAGTAAGACTCAAATCCCGACCACAGTAGAAAATAGAAAAGAGAATGAAAGTCATTCCCTATGACTCAGTCATAGGTTCTATAAAGTATGCTATGCTATGTACCAGATCTATTGTATACCTTGTTCTGTATTTGGCAAGGGAATACAATAGTGATCTAGGAGTAGATCACTGGACATTGGTCAAGAATATCCTTAGTAAGGACTAAGGAAATATTTCTCGATTATGGAGGTGATAAAAGAGCCCGTCGTAAAGAGTTACATCGGTACAAGCTTTTACACCAATCCAGATGACTCTAAGTCTCAATCTGGATACATATTGAAAGTGAGAGCAATTAGCTAGAGTAGCTCCGTACAGAGCATTGTAGACATAGAATATTTACAAAATACATACGGCTCTGAATGTGACAGACCCGTCGACTAAGCTTCTCTCACAAGCAAAACATGATCACACCTTAGTACTCTTTGGGTGTTAATCACATAATCGATGTGAACTAGATTATTGACTCTAGTAAACCCTTTGGGTGTTGGTCACAGACGATGTGAACTATGGGTGTTAATCATATACAGATATGAATATTGGTGTTAAATCACATGGCGATGTGAACTAGATTATTGACTCTAGTGCAAGTGGGAGACTGAAGGAAATATGCCCTAGAAGCAATAATAAAGTTATTATTTATTTCCTTATATCATGATAAATGTTTATTATTCATGCTAGAATTGTATTAACCGGAAACATAATACATGTGTGAATACATAGACAAACATAATGTCACTAGTATGCCTCTACTTGACTAGCTCGTTTATCAAAGATGGTTATGTTTCCTAGCCATGGACAAAAGAGTTGTCATTTGATTAACGGGATCACATCATTAGGAGAATGATGTGATTGACTTGACCCATTCCGTTAGCCTAGCACTTGATCGTTTAGTATGTTGCTATTGCTTTCTTCATGACTTATACATGTTCCTGTAACTATGAGATTATGCAACTCCCGTTTACCGGAGGAACACTTTGGGTGCTACCAAACGTCACAACGTAACTGGGTGATTATAAAGGAGTACTACAGGTGTCTCCAAAGGTACATGTTGGGTTGGCGTATTTCGAGATTAGGTTTTGTCACTCTGATTGTCAGAGAGGTATCTCTGGGCCCTCTCGGTAATGCACATCACTATAAGCCTTGCAAGCATTGTAACTAATGAGTTAGTTGCGGGATGATGTATTACGGAACGAGTAAAGAGACTTTCCGGTAACGAGATTGAACTAGGTATTGAGATACCGACGATCGAATCTCGGCAAGTAACATACCGATGACAAAGGGAACAACGTATGTTGTTATGCGGTTTGACCGATAAAGATCTTCGTAGAATATGTAGGAGCCAATATGGGCATCCAGGTCCCGTTATTGGTTATTGACCGAGAATAGTTCTAGGTCATGTCTACATAGTTCTCGAACCCGTAGGGTCCGCACGCTTAACGTTACGATGACAGTTATATTATGAGTTTATGAGTTTTTGATGTATCGAAGGAGTTCGGAGTCCCGGATGAGATCGGGGACATGACGAGGAGTCTCGAAATGGTCGAGATGTAAAGATCAATATATTGGACGACTATATTCGGAGTTCGGAAAGGTTCCGAGTGATTCGGGTATTTTCGGGGGTACCGGGGAGTTACGGGAATACGAGGAAGAAGCATTGGGCCTCATGGGCCAAGTGGTGGAAGAGAGGAGGAAGGGCGCGCGGCCCCCCTAGCCCAAACCGAATTGGACTAGGGGGCCGGCCCCCCTTTCCTTCTTCTCCTCCCTCTCCTTCCTTCTCCTTCTCCTCCCCTTCCTTCCCTTCTCCTAGTAGGACTTGGAAAGAGGGGGGAATCCTACTTGGAGTAGGATTGCCCCCCTAGGGCGCGCCTCCTCTCCTTGGCCGGCCCCCTCCCCCTTGCTCCTTTATATACGGGGGCAGGGGGGCACCCCATGACACACAAGTTGATCTACGGATCGTTCCTTAGCCGTGTGCGGTGCCCCCCTCCACCATTTTCCACCTCGGTCATATCGTCGCGGAGTTTAGGCGAAGCCCTGCGCCGGTAGAACATCATCATCGTCACCACGCCGTCATGCTGACAGAACTCATCTCCGGAGCTCGGCTGGATCGGAGACTGGAGATCGTCATCGAGCTGAACGTGTGCTGAACTCAGAGGCCCCGTACGTTCGGTGCTTGGATCGGTCGGATCGTGAAGACGTACGACTACATCAACCGCGTTGTGCTAACGCTTCCGCTTACGGTCTACGAGGGTACGTGGACGAACACTCTCCCCTCTCGTTGCTATGCCATCACCATGATCTTGCGTATGCGTAGGAAATTTTTGAAATTACTACGTTCCCCAACAATAAATGCATATAAAACATCCAAGATGGACAATATAATAGCATGGAACAATAAAAAATTATAGATAAGTTGAAGACGTATCATTTCTCTCCGCAAGGAATATATTAGATCAAGCATCATGTCATGTACACCATAAGCTTTTGTTGTCTTCATAGTCGATGTCCATCGGTTGGATCATGCTTCTCTTTATCAACTCATTGAAGTAACCCTCTCCTAGCTCAAATGGGCCAATTTCTCGTTTACATGATACATAAAACATCCAGATATCTATCTCCATATGAACTGGTCTCTCTTAATTTTGGAATCTTCTGGATATATGCTTACATATAATAAGTGATGTGAAGGTAGATCATAGAACAACAACATAATCTTTAGTCTTAAACAAGGTGGAGTAGACTAGAGATAGAATGCAATATGTGTCACATACAAAACAACAACATGGAAAGTAGCAAAGAAATAGTAGAGGGAGCTCCTGACTTGTAGATTATGTCAAAGAAATTATTAGAGTCAAGCTTCTTTTACTAGCAGTTTTGATCTACCTTATCATCTATAGGATTAGTTATTATATGTAAGTATGTTTTCAGAAGATTAGAAGATTAAGTGAGGTCAATTGATATGTAAATGGATAGCTGAATGTTTTGTTTATCATGAAAAACAAGATATTAGCTTCTTTGAGACCGGTGATAGAGTTACTCAATGAGACCATAAATAGAAACATGATTGAACCAACACAAATCGATATTGATGAAGGCAAAAAAAAATCTGATCGTATACATGATGTGATGATTGATCCCATATGTTTTTGCCAAGTGAAGAAAACCACTTGTATGGCATTAGGTGAAAGCGGTCTATCTAAAGGAAAGATTTGAAAATTATCCATCCGGAAGAGGGTGATAGATATGACCACCATCAGAAGCAGCAACAATGCCACAAGTGAGCTCTCTTTGCAATATTAATGTCCAGTTGGCGTGTGTCCTCTTGATCTGTATATATGATCTAGTTTGGACAGGAGTTGGGGTTAATTTTCTCCGCAGATCGTATGGCTCGGGGTATTGGACTTTGTCCTTGACTTCACGTCAATGATTTGTGGGTGGATTTTTATCTTCTTCCGTTGGCCTGTTCCGCCCCCGATCGTGCTTTAACAACACATTTTCGGCAACTTAATCAGCGAATTGAGGAAATAGACACCGTCGCGAGTATGATTTGCCTGTGTTTGCACGACACAACTCCAGGTCTCTCTCGGTTTTGACAACCTCTAGCCACTTATCATTGAGTGTGTTTTGATTAGCTTGAAGTTGTTTCTGTTGCTTTTTCATACTGCGAGCGATTGCAATGAGCCGCTGTCGAAATATTTCTTGCTCATACGGATGCTCAGGGACAATGAAATCCTTGGGTCCAAGGCTAACATCTTCCTCAGATTCAGGGAGGTAGTTAACATCTTCCCGTCGTCGGGATTTTCGAGGTCCTCATTATCGGACATCCATGTCGGGTCGTTAACTTCAGCAGGTGTGGCGTTCTTGCCATTGACTTGGTCCTTGACATCATCTGGAGTGGCTCCGTTATTGGTGGCCTCCGTATTGTTGGTCTGGCACTCCTTGCCCCACCGGTACCCTTGGGTCGCCTGCAAAGACGTTGGCGCTTGGGGGGGGGGGGGGGGGGTCCTTTGGGGTGTCGACCATGTATACGTGACGCTGTGGTCCGGTTGCCAGTATGGGATATGGCCATGGTTGACGCCACTCCCGATGTTCCATCGACATCTTCATCAATGTCTGTCGCCTCATTGGGCATATTTCATTACGTCGGTTAAATCTTTGATCGTAGCGACTAGGTAGGTGGTGGGAGGGACATCAATTTCCCTATCGCCGGCTTTTACATCCGATCTGGTCGTAGGTTGCTGATGAAATCGCGAGTTTCTGAATTCGGTCTAGCACCTCGTTTAAGTGCGAGAGCTATACCGGGTCCATTGCTTGACTGTAGGATGGGTTAACCTTCGGTATGCCCAACGGGTCGCTTGACGCAACCTTGGGGCATCGGTCAGCCAGCGTCGATTCCCGATCCGTAGACGAAATGATAGGATCCGAGCCTGAGGTCGGCTCCGAAATAAGATCTAACTCGAGATCAAGATCGGATGGGACAGTGGTCGGACCCGCACTCAAGGTTGGGTCCAACGTAAGGCCTGCCCCCGATTCTAGATCTAAAATTGGTTCCGGGGTCAAAATCGCGATAGTCGAAGAGATCTCAAGACGATCTGGCCTCCATCAAGAGAGGGCGACATTGCCGTGGGAGTCGGCAATGTATTCCAAACTTCCAAACATGACGACTTGGTTCAGATGAAGCTTTCGACGAGGTCAAGATGACCGGTCGTATTGGCGTGAAGAACAATGCTGCCAAACGCAAAGGGATGGTTGGGGGGCAAAGATGTCGCTGCAACCAATGTTGTTGTTGATCTGAAGACAAGCCATTGATCCTTTTTTACCACACATCGTGACCTGTATGGGCCATCAATGTCGGTACTAAAATCGGCTGATCTCGCGGATAGGGGGTCTCAAGCTATGGATCTGGGAATGATGGGTAATAGGAGACAATGTTTACCGAGGTTCGGGCCCTCTCAAAGAGGTAAAACCCTACGTCCTGCTTTGATTATATTGATGATGGAGTATCGAGTACAAGATGACCTACCTCGAGATAGTATGTTGTGTCCTAAACCCTAGGGCTGGTAATTGTGACTACGCCCCTAAAGACTAAACCCTATAGCTTATATAGGCATCATGGGTATCTAAGGTTACATATGGTCGGTTGCCAACTAAGAATAAACACGCCGGCAATTGGAGTTGTCCTTGAAGTATACACCAAGTCTGTTGCAGTGTCCGTCTTGATCACGCAAGGATTCATAGCTTCCGGAGTCCTTCCTTGTGGAGATTGGCGGGCCGTAAGCTCGGCCTATGGATTGTGGGTCATATAGGTTGGTACCCCCAAGTCCAGGACACCGTCAACGGGTCGAGACACCGACAATCATTTAGATTAGTTATTAGTTATACCTCCAAAGCCGGACTAGCACCATTTTGATGTAATTGTAATGAAATCCGTCATATTTATATGAAATCCGGTCATGTTTATATGAAATCTGGACGTGTTTGAACGAATTTCATCTGTTAGTTCGAGTTGTTGCGAAAATGTATGCGGCTAGCGTTAGATGGCTGCCTCCCGCATCCGTGTCCCCGGACTAGTTCCCCACCCCTGTCCGCGGACGGATGCAGGAGAAAATTTGCGGGTCACCGATGGAGATGCCATTACATGGGCCACAAGAGGCTAGTCAGCTCGTGGAAAGAACACGAACATGATGAATCGATCGATGAGAGCAACTAATCAAGGAGTACTCCTTCGGGATCCCATGCAAGGGTCACTTAGTGTGGGATGGGACCGCGCCATAAGGCGCACTTTCAGCCGCCGCCACATGTTGTGCTATGGGCGCTTCCTCTGGAATTTGTTTTTTATTTTTCTGTACGCGTTTTCGGCTTTTAGCTCAAAAAAGTTAGGATTTTTTTGGCTTTTCGGTTTCCCCCCAGTTTTTCTTAGGATTTGGACGCGAGAAAACACGTTTCCTTTTTTCGTTCCACGAGAGGCACAAATTTACTTCTCGTGGAGGCACAGATTTTCTTTCGCGAGAGGCACGATCGTGCCTCTCGGAAAGGGAAAAAAGTGTTTTTTCGTTCGGCGAGAGGCACATATTTACTTCTCGTGGAGCATGGATATGCTTCCACGAGATGTACGATCATGCCTCTCGGGAAAAAAACATGTTTTCTTTTTGTTCGTTCTGCAAGAGGCACGGATTTAGTTCTGGTGGAGGCACGTATTTGCTTTCGCAAGAGGAACGGTCATGCCTCTCGTAAAAGGGGGAAAACACGTTTTTCCATCCGCCGGGAGGCATGGATTTAGTTCACGTGGAGGCATCGTGCCTCTCAGAAAGGAAAAAAAACACCTTTTCCGTTATGCGAGAGGCATGAATTTATTTCTCGTGGAGGCACATATTTGGTTCCGCGACAGGCACGGTCATGCCTCAGGGAAAAGAAAAAAAAGCATGGTTTTTCGTTCCACGAGAGGCATGAATTTGCCTCTCGGAAAAGGAAAAAACGCGTTTTTTTGTTCCGAGGAAGGCACGGATTTGCTTCCGCGAGAGGCACAACCATGCCTCTCGAAAAGGAAAAAAAACGTGTGCCTCTGCGGGAAGTGAAAAAACATGCTCCAAGTTCGATTTCTTTAGTTCGCAAAACCTTTCAACATATGATCTAGTTTTGAAGATCTCGATGCGATAACTTGAACGGTGAAAACGGCTCGAGATTTGGACGCATGGTTTAAGAGATAAAACATTTTGAATAAACATATCTGCTCAAAAAGGAAGAACTCTGAGGTTGCGACAAGTGACGCGCATGTGGCGCGCCACGTGTCACAAACCGGGGAGGTGTGAGTGATCTTCGAAAACAGTACTACTACCTCTGTGTAGGTGAATAAGTCATTCACGCAGTTCTAGGTCATCGATGTGAGGAATTAAATATGTGTTATATGTCATGAAAAGTATATCACTAGATTTCTACACTGATGTAGTTTTTAAATATATATTTTTTATCATATATAATATGTATTTAGATAGTTAAATCGTCGATCTAGAATTACGCGAATGACTTATTCACCGAGATGGAGGTAGTACTTAATTAGTGATTTTGATCGATTGTGCTTAAAAAACACAAATACTACGTAGATCGATCTGGTTGCATCGCTCGTCTCTTCGTCTGCCTCGCTTGGTTTTCGTCTGTCCGCCGCGCGACGTGTCTATGCCATAGGCCCTAGCTACTCCGAACAAGTGGAGGCAGCGAGGTGGAGTAGTAGTGCAGCGACGGCCAGTAAGCCCGCAAGAGATGGCGCACAGCCGGACCTCCAATCGACTCCGGCCGGCGGAGATTGTGATTGGAAGCGCAAGCGCGGGAGCCTAGGCGTTCCTAGTGGGAATTTCACTCCGGCTCGTGGTGGCTCGTGGCCGTCAGATCTCCAACGAGCACTAGACAGTGACCCGCCACGACGAGGGCCTTCCGCGGCAAGCGACGGTTAGGTGAGTTATTACCTACAATTTATGGAAAAATTATGCAATTGAATGCTGATTGTGTCGATTATGTTTATTCAGTTTCAGAATTATTGGTTTGGTTGTGTGGCTATTGTTTAGCGAGTTATTCTGTACTTTTGTGGTCTATATGAAATATTACTTACCCAAATATAAGAGTGTGCCCAGGCTTTGATATATATGATACTTGTGGTGTTTGGTGCTCCCTTTGTAAAGAAATTTAAAACCGTTGGGATCACTAAGTAGCAAGCTTCAAAGCATCCGATATCGGGTTCGTATCGGTTTGGCTTCGACATATCGGATGTCGGATATATCGGGTGATATATCGGACGATATGTAGATATATCGAAGAAACCAAGTCTTGTTTTTTTTTCATTATTCTTGTTCAAGACATTTACTTTTAGTAAAAGTAAATGTATGATCTCAATGCTTTAACATAACACTTTTAGATTCCTAGTTTATTAACTTGTTGATAAAGAAACTATTAAGGAAGGATTCACAAAATCTCTCTATGATTCAAAACAGTATGATATATATGCATTTGTACAAAACATTGCACATGACTTGATAATATATAATGAAATTGTAAATGCATAATGCTTTCACTGCTTTCTAATAAAGAATTGTTGTCATCTACTCATCGTTCTATATCGATGTACATATCGGTTGAAGTTTCGATTCATATCGGATGATATGTTGGAAAATGATATTTATCAAATGATATGTTATGCTTATATCGGTAGAAGCCTCAAAAGTGATATATCGGCCGTATCGGCCTAGATTTAAAAGCTGGCTAAGTAGTGATAACAGTGGGAGTAGATCAATAAATACTTTAGCTTACGGTGTATCCACGCTTTGAAAATTACGCTAGCTCCGCGCCACTGCTTGGTCGAATCACAACGAAGCAGTTAAATGACAATGTTTGTTCGGTGCAAAACTGCAAAAATAAATATCTTTGACTCACCTCAAAATATCTGGTCAATTCGGATGACTGGTGTGCTCGATTCATTTGGAAGAGCCATGTCCGAGTGCACAAGCACCAATTCATGGTTTGGTTTTCTTCATTCATACGATCCGTTTGCTTCGAGCAGCAGTGTTGCCGACAAGCGCGCGTGATCCCACAGTTGCATCCAGCAGGAACCCACAACGCAGCGGTCCAACAGTGGCCAGTTTGGATCATACCAAGGCAGCATTAAAGCTAGGACGGACCCTTGGCAGCGTAGCCTGTGCTGCACTGCACATGAGCAGAGTAGACCACTCATGGCTCCGGCCGGTTGGTGGCTAAATTTAAGTCTTGTACTACAGCCCCGGAAAATCATCAGTCCAATCTTTATGCTGCTCGTGGCAGCTACACACAACACACACAAGCCATTACGAGAAGAGAAACAGAGAGGCGTCGGGGTTCCTCAGCTGCCGTCGCCGCCACGCCCGCCCGCCCGCGTTCGAGCCTCACTATCGGGCGCCGGCCGGCCCTGATTCCGGATCCGCCCGTCAGTTACTCGAGCCTGCACCAGACCCTGGCCCAGGCCCTGCTCCAACCCATTTGTCCCCTCCTCTTCCACCGGAGCCTCGAGTTGCTGATTTTAGTCGACCACCTCTACATCCTGGAGCCACGGTTATCCATCTCCATCTCTAGCCGCCCTGGTTCATCTCAGGCGTCCTCTACTGGTCTCTCTACAAGCTCTTACTGTTTGTCTGAAGGTAATTTCACTTCCACTTGTCCACCTGTTGTTGTTTAGTTTCACTTCCACCTGTTCTGTGAACATTACAAAATTGTTGTTGTTGTTGTTGTTGTTGTTGTTGTTGTTGTATTCTGATCCTAAATGCTTGTAATCATTCATCTCACTTCGGCTTTCACACACACTTGTATTCTCCAGAACAACAAACAAACACACCGTGAGGAGAGCCTTCGTAGCAACCAGCTGTTATCTTCCACCCAGTACTATCGCAATCTTGCATGTAGAGAGAGGTCCATCCCAGCATGGAGATCGCGATGGCAGCTATCCGCCCTCTCATCCCAAAGCTCGGCGAACTGCTTGTTGGCGAGTTCACCCTCGAGAAGCGCGTGAGGAAAGGCGTGGAGTCTCTTGTCAGAGAGATGACACTCATGCAAGCCGCGCTGCGTAAGGTGGGGAAGGTGCCAGCAGACCAGCTCGATGAGGGGACCAAGATCTGGGCAGGAATGGTGAGGGAGTTGTCCTACCAAATGGAGGATATCGTTGACTCGTTCATGGTGCGTGTGGAGGATGGTGGCAAGCCTGCCAACCCAAAGAACAGAGTCAAGAAGTTGCTCAAGAAGACCAAGAGATTATTCAAGAAGGGGAAGGATCTCCATCGTATCTCTGATGCTCTCGAAGAAGTGTTTGTTCAAGCTAGGCAATTGGGCGAGCTGCGTCAAAGGTATGAACAAGAGACGCGGGATTCCGACGCTGGTGCTAGTGTTGACCCTCGCGTGATGGCCCTATACAAAGATGTTACAAAGCTTGTCGGCGTTGAAGAACCACAAGACAAGTTGATCGACATGTTGATTGAAGGTGATGATTGGTCGAAGCATCCATTGAAGACGGTTTCTATTGTTGGATTTGGTGGGATGGGCAAGACAACTCTTGCCAAAGCAGTGTATGACAAGCTCAAAGTGCAATTCGATTGTGGTGCCTTTGTTTCAGTTTCTCAAAATCCCGACATCAAAAAGGTTTTCAAGAATATTTTGTATGAATTTGACAAGTGCAAGTATGCACACATTCATAATACAGAATGGCAAGAAAGACATCTGATCGATGAACTCATTGAATTTCTTAATGACAAGAGGTATTCTCCTTTTTTTCTGGTTATAACAATTCTTTGCTAATAGCAGATTGTTGATTCACTATATATAGGTTGTAGTGTTGACATAAATTTCTGGAGTTCTCACCTCTGCATTTTTTCCCTTTATCTCATCATTTTTAATAATAGTATCTTTATAAAAAAAATAGATATACCAATTGATTTGTAACCAAACTCTTGCAAACTATCATATAGGTATCTCATCGTAATTGATGATATATGGAATGAAAAATCATGGGAGCTAATCAAGTGTGCTTTCTCCAAGAAGAGTCACGGCAGTAAATTAATCACGACAACCCGTATCGTAAGTGTCTCTGAAGCATGTTGCTCTTCTAGTGATGATATTTACAGAATGAAACCTCTCTCGATTGATCTCTCGAGAAGGCTCTTCTGTAAAAGAGTATTTTCTCATGAGGAAGGGTGTCCTAAAGAATTGGTGCAAGTATCCGAAGACATCTTGAAGAAATGCGGTGGAATACCGTTAGCCATTATTACTATAGCAAGTCTTATGGCTAACAAGCATCAGATAAACACAAAGGAGCAATGGTATGCTTTGCTCAATTCCATTGGCAGGGGACTCGCGGAAGACCGCAGCATGGAGGAGATGAAGAAGATATTACTATTCAGCTATTATGATTTACCGTCATATTTGAGGCCTTGCTTATTATACCTAAGCATCTTTCCAGAAGATAGTCATATTTTAAGAGACAAGCTGATATGGAAGTGGATAGCCGAGGGCTTTGTTTATAGTGAAAACCAAGAAAGTAGCTTGTATGAGCTCGGTAAGAGCTACTTTAATGAGCTAGTGAATAGAAGTATGATCAGTCCAATAGACATTGAAGATAATTGGGGAGAGAAGGAGGAAGGTTGCAGTGTACATGACATGGTGCTTGATCTCATATGCTCAATTTCAAGTGAAGAGAACTTTGTCACTATATTGGATTGCACCAAGAGAACAATGTCTAACTCACAAAGTAAGGTTCGTTGATTATCAATCCAAAATAGCAAGGTAGATGTGGAAACCACCGGGATGGCACAAGTAAGATCTCTTTTTTGGACCAATAATATTGCTGTAGAAAAACTGGATATTTCACGTTTCCAACTACTCTGTGTACTGGATTTGGAAGGTTGTGATGTCTCAGAT
Source organism: Triticum timopheevii (assembly GCA_963921465.1). Lineage (NCBI taxonomy): Eukaryota > Viridiplantae > Streptophyta > Magnoliopsida > Poales > Poaceae > Triticum > Triticum timopheevii. The sequence goes on from OY997266.1 coordinate 614,734,583, forward strand.
ATTGAATATGTGGGGAATCTGTTACATTTGAGGTACTTAGGGCTAAAAGGTACTGATGTCAATCACCTTCCCATGGAAATAGGGAGGCTACAGTTTTTGCTTACCTTGGACTTAAGAAGTACTTGGATAACAGAATTGCCATCGAGTATTGTGCAACTAAGACATCTGATGTGTCTATATATTGACAATGAAACGAAGCTGCCGCTTGGGATATGTAACCTGACTTCCCTGGAAGTGCTAGGTGAACCGGTGGTGTTTGGCAAGGACGTCAATGTTGTGAAAGAGCTGGGCCATCTGACAAAACTGAGGGTGCTCCGGTTTGGTTTGCAAGATCTGAATGAGAGTCTAGATAAAGCATGTTGTGGAGGAATCCCTAGGTAAGTTGTGCCAACTGGACAGTCTCTATATTGTCTCTCATGCTAAACATGTCAATTTGATGAGTGACGGTTGGGTGCCCCCTGTACAACTGCGTAGATTGTTTATTTCCTCAATGCCCAGTTTCTTCCGGACACTGCCAGCATGGATTAATCCTTCATCACTTCCTCTCCTCGCCTATCCCGCTTTAACCGTGGATGAAGTGCGATCGGAAGACATCCGGCTTCTTGGGATGATGCCCGCTCTTTGTTCTCTCATGCTTCTATGTCTTGCTGATTCCTCACGAGGGAATGTGGTGGAAGTGCCTGTCCTTTCCTCTGGTGCATTCCCATGTGCTACAGAGTGCTACTTCAGTTGTATTGGTGTCGTGCCGTCAATGTTTTCACGAGGAGCCGCGCCAGGGCTTAAACGCCTTGCATTCACTTTCCCAGCCAAGTGGATCTCCCATGAAAACATTGATTTGGGCATGCGGCACCTCCCTTCCCTAGAGGAAGTCGAGGTTTCAGTTATAAAGGAAGAAGCTAGCAACTGGGAGGTGGATGAAGCAAAGGCTGCGCTGAGGGCCGCAGTGGAGGACCACCCCAACCGTCCCGTTCTTGACTTACGTTACTAGCACACAAGCATGCATAGGGAAAAGTACGTACACTAGCCGCACAAGAAGCATGTATTTCCATTATCTCATATGTACATTCTCCCAGGTGTTCATTGCCCTTTCTTTGTTTCTTTCTCAGTTTCAGGCAGAGGAAGCGAAGCATGCGTTGAGGTTTGCCAGATATATACTCCTCCACGAGCTACCTCTGTTGTTCCTGTAGTTCTTTTTTTTTCTTTCTCATCAACTGTCTAATTTCTCTCTTCTTCCGTTTTTCAGTTTCAAGCGGACGGATTGCTCAGATCGATTAATCAAATCTCTCAATCAGGTATATTATACTAACTTCATTGATTAGAAGCACCAAACTATTCTTACTTTCTGCATTTTCTTTAGCCAAAATGTTGCAACATCCATCTATTCAGTGTTGGTCTCTTAATTTACACTGGAAAGATACATAGGGCCATTTAATTATTTTTCTCTACTAGCACGAACCTTTTTTTTTTACTTATGGTGCATACATACATAACATCAATTATTTCTTCTGCTTGCCAAATGATCACATACAACGTAGCCCGGGTTAGCAAGCAATCCGCTAGTAATATGTGTATAGACCTTTGCTGTAGCTGGATGGACTCTGTTTTCTTCTTCTGTGTAACATTTAACAGAGCCATTCACATGTATATCCTTCCAGATGGCATTGCAGGTAGTAGCAGCTAAAAAATCTCGTCCACCTGGGCTTCGATCGTGCAAGCCTCCAAACCGGGCGCCGCCTTTATTCCAACCAAAACAGTCAAGCATACTGCGTTCGCCTTGCCGTTTGACTCATCTTCCTTCTGTATCGAGACGAAGCTCTCAATCTGTCCACTCATGTCTGAATTCTCAACTTGCTTCTGGCAATTCAAGAACCATTAAGTTTGCATCATTAAACTCCTTCGTTTGTAAAAACTTAATTTCAGACTCGATGTTCATTCCAGACACACAAATTATAAATAGTTGCGTCCAGTTTGTACTATGTTCTTAAGTTTCATCTTTTTTTATTTGTCATATTCGCTTGTTCAAATATGCCGTTTTGATTTGACATCTCTTACATATTTAGTCTGTAGAGTTATTCGCCCTTATGTGATGCAATGGTTTCCGGAGGTAAGAATGATTGGGTGTACTCCCTGTGTCCCTTCATCGACTGTCAGTCTTCTCCTTTAGAAATCCAACTGAAGCTGAAAGCCACAAGCTTGGCTCAACACCAAACTAAGGCAATGTGTCTGGTGCTTTTCCACGTCGTAAGTGCTGCTTTTTCTGTGCTTTTTCTCTGGTGCGAACAGCAGGAGCCCTGTTTTGCATTGTTATAAGTGTAGACAGAGGAGACTACAATGGGTTACCGTCTTGGTGGAAATTGTTGGAACTGCGTCGTGATGTGGTTCACTCGGATAATATACCGATCGAGGACTTGTCGCCAGCATCGATCGTCATCTCAACTTCGCCTGGCCACCGTCGTACTCGTGGATTACCGCCGCTGCACTGCTTATTCACTTCTTCAGAAGATGTTCAAGTCTACCTGGTTTGTGCTGAAAATAAAAATTCTCCCTCGTTTCCAAGGTTCATATCCATATGACGTTACTTAGGATTAAATTCTCACATCTTAATTATGCAACAGGTAGTTGAGATTTGATAATATTGTGTCACACTGATGTGAAATATTCAGAGCTTTTTGAGCAAATAGTTCGTCATGCAAACTCCTCTCTCATTTCTAGGCGTTGTCATCTGTACAATTGAATTTTTGTATCGTGCCCTCAAATTCATCCGCTGTTATTGAGCCCCACATATACAAGTACAATGACCTCTGATCAAATTCAGATGTGTTTTCCTTGGTTAGTTGCACTGTTATCCATCTCTTCTGGCAATTGAATAGTAAAGTGCGGGCATGGAGACTGGTGACACCGTGTAATTTATTTGGGTCACTGCAGTTGAAGCCGCATCCAAGGGCACTTTTCTCACATCTCAAGATCGCATCAAGCTTAAGCCTCATCTACTACTCCTTCGCTTCACTTTTAGACAGCCGGACAAACACCTTCCTACTAACTGCGTTGCAATAGTAGATCTCTCTCTCTCTTCCACCCAAAACAATACCACATACGTGTGTAGTGAGGTCGAACCATGGAGATTGCCATGGGGGCCATCGGCCCTCTCCTCCCAAGGCTCAGTTATCTGCTCGTCAGTGAGTTCACCCTGGAGAAACGGGTGAGGAAAGGCATCGAGTCTCTCATCACAGAGCTCACATTGATGCACGCTGCCCTCCGCACGGTTGCGAAGGTGCCGCCAGAGAAGCTCGGCGAGGGGGTCAAGATTTGGGCAGAAAAGGTGAAGGATTTGTCCTACCAAATGGAGGACATCGTTGACACCTTCATGGTGCGTGTGCATGATGGTGGTGAGCAAGCCAACCCGAAGAACAGAGTCAAGAAGTTGCTCAAGAAGACCATCAAATTATTCAAGAAGGGAAAAGATCTGCATAATATTTCTGATGCCTTAGAAGAAGCAGTTGGTCAATCGAAGCAGTTAGCTGAGCTCCGTCAAAGGTATGAGCTTGTGCATGACACTGGTGTTGGTGCTAGCATTGACCCTCGTGTGATGGATTTATACAAAGATGTGACAGAGCTCATTGGTATTGAAGATACACGAGATGAGTTGATCAACATGTTAATTGGGGATGATGATTGGTTGGACCATCCACTAAAGACGGTCTCTGTTGTTGGATTTGGTGGATTAGGCAAGACAACTCTTGCCAAAGTAGCATATGACAAGATCAAAGTGCAATTCGATTGTGGTGCATTTGTTTCAGTTTCTCAGAATCCCGACATGAAGAAAATCTTGAAGGATATTCTCTTTGAACTTGACAAGAACAAGTATCAAAACATTTATAATGCAGCAAGGGAAGAAAAGCATCTTATTGATGAACTCAATGAATTCCTTAATGGCAAGAGGTACACTTCTTTTTTCCTATTACAGATCCGTGGCCATTTTTCAGTAATATCATGAAAGTTAGTCTCCATGTATATGCATTGTGATAGCATATTGTTGATTCACTATATATAGTTTTATGCCATTTATATAACTTCACCGAGTTTTCTCCAGTGAACTTTCACTTGGATGTTGCTTACTTGTAGTCTCCTTAGATCTTGTATCTTTATTGATTGATTTGTGAACTGACTCTCAAAAACATTTATGTAGATACCTCATTGTAATTGATGACATATGGGATAAAAAGGTGTGGAAAGTAATCAAGTGTGCATTTTCGAAGAAAAGTACCGGAAGTCGAGTAATCACAACAACTCGTATTGGCAGTGTGTCTGAAGCATGTTGTTCTTCTATTGATGATATTTACATAATGAAAGCTCTTTCCAGTGATGTGGCAAGAAGACTCTTCTATAAAAGAATATTTTCTCATGAAAAAAAGTGTCATCCTAAATTGGTGCAAGTATCCGAAGATATCTTGAAGAAATGTGGCGGGATACCACTAGCCATTATTACTATAGCAAGTCTTCTTGCTAGCAATTGTCAAATAAAAACAAAGGATCAGTGGTATGATTTGCTCAATTCCATTGGTAGAGGGCTTACAGAAAATCCCGATGCGGAGGAAATGAAGAAGATATTATTATTTAGCTATTATGATCTACCTTCCCATTTGAAGCCTTGTTTGTTATATCTGAGTATCTTTCCAGAAGACCACAAGATTATGAGAGATGAGCTTATATGGAGGTGGATAGCGGAGGGATTTATCTGCAGTGAAAAACAAGAAGCAAGTTTATATGAGCTCGGTGATTGCTATTTTAATGAGCTTATAAACAGAAACATGGTTCAGCCAGTGGACATTGATGAAGAAGGAAGGGTACACGCTTGTCGTGTGCATGACATGGTGCTTGACATCATATGTTCCTTGTCAAGTGAAGAAAACTTTGTGACTATATTGGATAGTACTAAGAGAAAACTGGCTAACCCGCAAAGCAAGGTTCGCAGATTATCCATCCATAAGAGCAACACAGATGTACTGGCTACCACCAGCATAGCACAAGCGAGGTCTGTTACTGTTTTTGGAAATGGTATTGTTCAACAAATGCCGCTTGTTTCAAGTTCTAAAGGTCTGCGCGTGCTGGCTTTAGAAGACTGTTTCGTTTCAGATATTTGGCACATGGACAATTTGTTACACCTAAGGTACCTAGGGCTAAGAGGTACATTATGTATTAAAGAGTTCCCGGTTGATATAGGAAAGCTGCATTTTCTGCAAACATTGGACTTGAGAGGAACCAAAAATATGCGTGAATTGCCATCAAGCATTGTTTTGTTAAGGAATCTGATGTGCCTATATATCGGTGGGGGCATGAAGCTACCAGCTGGGATTGCTAGCCTGACGTCCCTAGAAGTGCTAGAGGGACTGCATGTGGTCGATGATAACCTACACATGCTTGAAGAGGTGTTCCATCTGATCAAGTTGAAGGTGTTCGGGATTGGATGGTATTGTAGTCCTCTTGATGAAAGCATGGGAAAAACTTTGGCGGAATCCCTAAGTAATTTGCATAGGTTGGAAAGTGTATGCATTGATGCATGTGGACGCATCGATTTCTTACAGGAAGGCTGGGTGCGCCCTCCGCAGCTCCGTAAATTAGAGGTTCACTCATTTGAGGCCGCGTTCAACACATTGCATTCATTTGTTAACCCGACATTGCATCCTCTCCTCTCCTACCTGGTAATATCGGTGTTTGAACTGCGACCGGAGGACATTCAGCTTCTCGGGATGCTGCCCACTCTTCGTTATCTCAGCTTCAGGGGGGACACCACCAAGACCTTATCAACGGAGGGTGCCACAATAATTTGCGACCCTAATTATTCGACTTCCTGCTTTAGTTCGGCAGCAAAGATGTTCCTTACATCTGATGCCTTCCCATGTGCGACCAAGTTATCCTTCTATAATATTCCAGTGATGCCGTCAGCGTTCCCTCGTTTTTTTTTTTTGGAAAAGGGACCGTGCCCCAGCCTCTGCATTAGAACGATGCATACGGCTCATATTATTAGTAATAAAAAACCAGTCTCAAAAGTACCGAAAGGTCATAGTGCAGACTAAAACAAAATCTGCAAATAAGAAAAGCTGAAAGCCACAACCGGCTGGCAAAACTATAGGATCACTCTATCCTATTACATGACCGCCATCCAAACCGGTTGAAAATATCCCGAGCTACCATCTCCCATCGGGTAGACGCAGTAACCAAACGCTCCCTGGCCTCCATCGGAGTGAGTAGCGACCACATACGGATGAACGCTGTGGCTCTGAAGACAACCTGCAAAAGGTGAAAGTTTGTTGATCGGTTAAAGACTAAGTCATTTCTGCAATTCCATATTGCCGACAAAAGAGCACAAGCGCCAACACGAATGTGTCTTGCAATGTCATAATCCACCCCATCTAGCCATGTTCCAAATAACATACTAATAGAGGTGTGCTGACTGATATTAAAAGCAATATGAACCGACCGCCACAGAATCTTAGCCAATGGACAATCGAGAAAGAGGTATTTGATGCTTTCAGAATGATCACAGAAGCTACACCGAGACGGACCTACCCAATTACGTTTTGCAAGATTATCCTTAGTCAAAATTACCTGTTTATGCACAAACCACATAAACACTTTGATACGTAAGGGTACCTTAACTTTCCAAACATGTAAGGAGGTAGGGATGACCGAAGAGTTAATGACATCCTGATACATTGATTTGACCGAGAACACACCGTTCTTAGTAAGTTTCCAATGCAGCTGATCAGGGTGAGCGGACAACCTTACATCCATCAAACGTCGAACCAGATGGAGCCAGGCCTCCCAACGATTACCAACAAGCGTCCGCCTAAAGCTGATATTGAGGGGAACGGACTGTAAAACAGTAGCAACATAGGCATCTCTACGTTGGACTATGTTATACAAAGAAGGATATTGAAGTGCTAGTGGGGTCTCCCCAAGCCACGTATCCTCCCAAAACCTCGTCGTGGTACCATTCCCAACAATAAATTTAGTCTTGTTGAAAAATATTTGTTTAACTCTCATTAGCCCCTTCCAAAAGGGCGAATCTGAAGGTCTCACAAACACTTGGGCCAAGGTTTTAGCAAAGAGATACTTATTGCGTAAAAGTTGTGCCCAAGTGGCCTCCGTCTCAGATGACAACTTAAAAAGCCACTTGCTAAGGAGACATATATTTTTGATTTCCAAATTTTAAATACCTAAGCCACCCTGGTCTTTAGGTCTGCAAATAATATCCCACTTCGCAAGTCTATACTTCCGTTTAAGCTCGTCAATTTGCCAAAAGAATCGAGATCGGTAGAAATCTAACCTTTTCCTAACTCCAACCGGAACCAAGAAAAAGGATAACAGAAACATCGGCATACTAGTAAGGACCGAATTAATCAGAATTAATCGCCTTCCAACAGCTCAGTTTCTTTTCAAACCGATCCTCCAAACATTTCCACTCGGCATTGGTTAGCTTACGATGATGAATGTGTATACCTAAGTACGAAAATGGTAAGGAACCCAATTCACATCCGAACAATTGTTGATACGATTCCCGGTCATCATTAGCTCTTTCAAAGCAAAACAATTCGCTCTTGTGGAAGTTGATTTTAAGCCCGGACAATTGTTCAAATAAGCATAGCAACAGCTTCATGTTCCTAGCTTTCGCCATGTCATGCTCCATAAATATGATAGTATCATCAGCATATTGGAGAATAGATAACCCGTCGTCTACTAGATGTGGAACCAGGCCACCTACCTGTCCTGCATCATTTGCCCGACCTATTAAAATAGTCAGCATGTCGGCCACTATGTTAAATAGAATCGGTGACATAGGGTCTCCTTGCCGTAGCCCCTTGTGAGTTTGAAAATAGTGACCGACGTCATCATTCACCTTAATCCCCATACTCCCTTTTTGCGTTAAAGAGTCAATTTGGTTTCTCCATGCCGGATCAAAACCTTTCATACGTAACGCTTGTTGAAGGAAAGGCCCTCGTGGAGCCGCCCAAGGCTTAAACAGCTTGAGTTTTCCTTCCCAACTAAGTGGATCAGCTATGAGGACATGGATTTGGGCATGGGGCACTTCCCTTCCCTCGAGACCGTCAAGGTCTACCTTCACCATATTGAATCCAGCGATTCGGAGGTGAAGGAAGCAGAGGCTGCGCTGAGGGCTGCAGCGAGTGACCATCCCAACCGCCCCGACCTTCGTATCCATCCCATTCCTCCGATCCACCACCGAAGCTGAGGTTTGCTTCTTGTGCATGGGATACCTCTGTTCTACTCTATACGCATTGTTGTGTTTGTCCCCGAGGGTTCAGATTTTTTTTTTTTCATCCAGGAAGTGTTTAGCATTAATCCTATCTTTCTTTTTTTCCTTTCATTTTCAGATCAAGGGCTCAAGTCATCAAAATCCTGCACGCAGGTACCATTCCGCATCATACCATGTTTTATTCTGCTAGCAATTTCGATCAGCCCCTCCCATCCTAAAGCCCAAGGGCCTACGTGGCCGTCTATTACAAGTTCCAAGAAAATTGCAATGTGAATTTCCCTTTGTAACTTATGGTGCATAGGTGGTATAAATACAGATTAGCAAAGCGGTTCACCAGTAGGCAGTAGCATATAATGTTTCATTTTTCTATACTTGAATGAACTCGATCTGTTTTGTTTCTGGAACATTCAACTGAGATATTCACATGTAACGCTTCCACGTCGCAGGTAGCAGCAGAGCCAATACATTTTGTTGACATGGATGGACTCCATGCAAGAGCCTCCGACTCCCGTCCTGCTTCCGCTCCAACCAAACAAAGTCTAGAGCATTGCGTCTACGTTCGCCTTGCCGCCTGATCCGTCTTCCTTCAGCAACGAGATGAAGCTCTCAATCTGTCCACCCATGTCTGAATCTTCTTCTTGCTTCCATCCAGCGAGCGATTCAAGTGTTAAACATTGTACTCACGGTATTATGTATAAACCGTGATAATTGTGGCGTGTGTTGTAAACTTGTTAGGATAGGTTAGGTATTGAGATAAGATCCTAGTAGTTAGTTTAAGCGATCTATCTCTACTTAACCTAAACCCTAACCTCCTGTACTCTTATCGCCGCCGCATCCTGTGGCTATATTAACACGTAGCGCGCCCCTGCAGATGCAAGCGCTTCAGCACCTCGTTTCACATGGTATACAGAGCCTAGTTCTTCCATACGTCTAGATCATGTCGTCCTCCTCTTCCTCCCACGCCATCGCTATGCCCTCCCTCGCCTCCCTCGGCCACACCATCACCGAAAAGCTTACCCGCGATAACTTTCTGGTGTGGAAGGCTCAAGTGCTCCCGCATGTCAGGGCCGCGGCGATGACGGGCTACCTTGACGGCTCGATCAAGGAGCCCACCGCTGTCCTCGTCACCGAGAAGGACAACGCTTGGAAGAAGGAGATCACCGAGGTGCCCAACCCAGAACATGCGATCTGGGTCACTCAAGATCAGCAGGTGCTTACCTTCTTGCTCGCCTCTCTATCTTGCGAGGTTCTGATGCAGGTTTCCAACCACACCACCGCCGCGGGAGTCTGGCAAGCCCTGGTGGAAAGCTTTTCTGCCTAGTCCCGGGCGCGCCAGATACAGCTTCGTTCTGCGATCGGGAACACACGCAAGGGCGACCTCTCCGCTGCCGCCTACTTCACCAAGATGAAGGGGCTCGCCGACGAGCTAGCAGCTGCAGGAAAACCGCTTGATGAAGACGACGTCGTCTCGCACATCTTGAAGGGTCTCATGCATGAGCCCGACTACAACGGGTTCGTCACTGCCATCTCCACGCGCGCCATCACCGATCAACCGATCGGCCTCAGCGAGCTCTTCTCGCTACTGCTCTCCGCTGAGTCTCGAATCGCCGCCCAGCACGCCGCCTACACCACCCATCACTCCGTCAACCTCGCCGCAAAGGGTGGTCGAGGTGGCTACAGCGGCGGACGCGGCGGTCAGGGTGGTGGACGCGAAGGCTACAACGGGGCCAACTACAACGACAACTCGGGCGGCGGTGCGCCGCGCCAGCAGGGTGGTGATCGCTGTGAGCGCGGTGACCGCGAGCGCTGCCAAATCTGCAAGGAGGAAGGCCACGGTGCGTGGCGCTGCAGGAAACGCTACGACAAAGGCTACAACAACAACGTACGCAACCCCGCAGGTAGCGGTGGTGGCGGCGGACGCGGCGGCGGTGGGCGTGGTGGCGGCGGCGGCGGTGGCAACCCTCGCTCCGCCAACTCTGCCCACTCCTATGGTGTAGATACCAATTGGTATCTTGACACCGGCGCTACTGATCATGTTACCGGGGAGTTGGAAAAGCTAGCTGTCCGAGATCGCTACACCGGCACCGACCAAATCCACACAGCAAGTGGGCAAGGTATGGACATAGAACACATTGGTCATTCGGTATTATCTACTCCCTCTGGTTCTCTACAGTTAAACAACATACTTCATGCTCCTAGTGCCGACCAGAGCCTTCTTTCAGCTTATAATTTTATGAGAGATAATGATGTTTTCATTGAACTTCACCCTGAATTCTTTCTTGTCAAGGATCAGGTTACCGGAGAACAATCCTTCAAAACAAGAGTAGATGGGGGTTGTTCCCCATGACCGGATGGCAGAGTGCTCCCCAACGCCAAGTCCTTGCTGGCATCACACCATCCACGTCTCGATGGCACAAGCGCCTAGGGAATCCAACTCTTTCGGTAGTTCAAAAGATTCTTGGCGACTTCAACCTTCCTGTTTCAAATAAACAAGATCACATCCTAGTGTGTGATGCATGTCAGACGGCCAAGAGCCATCAGTTACCTTATTCTCGTTCAACTAGTGAGTCCACAGCTCCTTTAGAGCTTATTTTTTCAGATGTTTGGGGTCCTGGACCCGTCTCTGTAGGAAGATAGAAATACTATGTCAGTTTTATTGATGATTTTAGCAAGTTTAGCTGGATATATTTGCTCAAAAATAAATCTGATGTCTTCGAAAAATTTCGTCTTTTCCAAGCTCATGTTGAACGTCTGTTTGATCGTAAGATCATTGCCATGCAAACCGATTGGGGTGGGGAGTACCAACGGTTGAACTCATTTTTTGACCGCATTGGCATCACACACCACGTTTCTTGCCCACATGCTCATCAACAGAACGGCTCCGCGGAGCGGAAACATAGACACATCGTAGAAGTCGGCCTCTCTTTGCTTGCTCATGCATTTATGCCACTCAAGTTTTGGGACGAAGCGTTCCTCACTGCGGTCTATCTTATAAATCGCGTCCCAAGTAGAGTTATCAAGAACCAAACTCCTCTAGAACGACTATTTGGCACCAAGCCCAACTACTCCTTTCTTCGCATCTTTGGGTGTGTTGTTTGGCCAAACTTGCGCCCTTTCAACAAGCATAAGCTTGAGTTTCGATCCAAACAATGTGCTTTCCTAGGGTACAATACTCTTCAGAAGGGCTACAAGTGTCTTGATATCTCCTCCGGTCGTGTCTATGTTTCACGTGACGTTGTCTTTGATGAGCAAGTTTTTTCTTTCGCAAGTCTCCACTCCAATGCCGGTGCCCAACTCCGCAAAGAATTGCTTCTTCTACCCTCCCATCTCCTGCCATCTCCTAACTTTGCTCACGGGGGAGTTAATTTTGCTGCTGACAATGTGTCCGTGTCTAATGCTAATGCCGATGCTGAAAGTGTGCAGGAAACAGGGCAGCCAAACATTGAGGATTTTGGTGAAAATTCGTATGATTTTATGCAGGGAACTGACAACTTGCATGCAGCCACAGAGGATCCTCAGGTGGCCTCGGGATCAGCCGTGCCAGGCGAATCGGCCGCGGGATCGGTGCCTGCAGCAGCCCCAGGCGAATCCACCGCGGGATCAGCGCCTGCAGCGCCAGGCGAATCCATGCCGGGATCCGCGTCCACAGGCGGGCGCCCTAATTCGTTGCCTCCGCGTGGGCCAGCATTGGAGGGCGTGCGGTCCCCGGGCGGACCGACCAGGCATGGCCCCCGTGCCTCCCACAAGGCGGGGCGTGCGGCTCCTGGCGCTGCCCACGAGGCGGGGCATGTGGCTCCTGGCGCGGCGCGGTCCCCCTCCACACCCGTGGCCAACTCAGAACTGCCAAGTGGTAGCATGTCCTTGGCTGCCGCACCAGATCCTCCTGGCTCGCTGCAGGCAGGGGATTTGGGATCTTCTGCTGTTGTGTCTGCATCTGACTCTGTTGTTTCCTCTACACAAAATTGCCTCCAAATACAGCAAGCTCGACCAGCTCCACCTCCTCCTGCCCGATCACATACTCGGTCACAGAGTGGTATTGCGAAACCCAAGGTATATAACGATGGTTGTGTTCGTTGGGGCTCTTTCTGTGCCACAGGTGAAGCGAAGAATCTACATGATGCTCTTGGTGATCCCAAGTGGAAGCAGGCCATGGATGAAGAATTTTCAGCGCTTGTAACAAACAAGACATGGCACTTGGTTGCACCGGTCAGAGGGAGAAACGTGATTGACTGCAAATGGGTGTACAAGGTAAAACGCAAATCTGATGGCACGATAGACAGGTATAAGGCACGTCTTGTGGCCAAAGGTTTTAAGCAAATGTATGGAATTGATTATGAGGATACCTTTAGCCCTGTGGTAAAAGCTACTACTATTCGCTTGATTCTTTCTGTTGCAATATCTAGCAATTGGTGCATACGACAACTAGATGTAAAGAACACGTTTTTGCATGGTGTTCTGGAAGAAGAAGTGTATATAAGGCAGCCTCCTGGGTATGAAAGTTCAGCTTTACCACGACATGTTTGCAAGCTTGATAAAGCAATCTATGGTTTGAAATAAGCACCTAGAGCGTGGTATTATCGTTTGTACTCCAGGTTACAGTTCCTTGGTTTTGCTACATCCAAAGGAGATACCTCATTGTTCTTTTATCATCGGCATGGAGTAACTATTTTTATGCTTATTTACGTTGATGATATTATCGTCACCAGTTCCTCCTCTCGAGCAGTTGAAGCTCTTCTTCAGGATCTCCGCATGGATTTTGCGCTCAAGGATTTGGGCGACCTTCACTTTTTCCTTGGCATTGAGGTAAAACGTGTGGGCAGTGGAATTATTTTATCTCAGGAAAAATATGTGCATGACATCCTTGAGCGAGTGGGCATGAAAGGCTGTAAACCTTCTCCAACTCCATTGTCTACGTCAGAGAAGTTGTCTCTTCATGATGGAGAGGTGCTTGGGGCTGAAGACTCAACCAGGTACAGAAGTGTTGTAGGAGCATTGCAGTATTTGACTTTAACCAGACCAGACATCTGTTTTTCAGTCAGCAAGGTTTGTCGCTTCTTGCATGCACCTACCAGTACCCATTGGACAGCAGTTAAACGAATACTTCGTTATCACCAAGCAACCAAGAGTCATGGTCTCAAACTTGCAAGTCAGATTCCACACTCGTCAGTGCTTTTTCAGATGCAGACTGGGCAGGTTGTCCTGATGATCGGCGATCCACTGGAGGCTTTGCGGTTTTCTTTGGAAGTAACCTGATTTCTTGGAGTGCACGTAAGCAAGCTACTGTGTCTCGGTCAAGTACAGAAGCTGAGTATAAGGCCCTAGCAAATGCCATTGCTGAAATCATTTGGGTGCAGAATTTACTGACAGAGTTGGGTATTCGTCATTCACCTGCAGCTTCTCTTTGGTGTGACAACCTTGGAGCTACTTATCTCTCTGCCAATCCTGTTTTTCATGCGAGGACAAAGCATATTGAGATTGATTACCACTTTGTCCGTGAAAGAGTTGCAAACAAGCTTTTAAACATTTGGTTTGTGCCTACTGGTGATCAAGTGGCAGATGGCTTTACCAAGCCATTATCATTGCGGCAGCTGGAGGCCTTTCGACACAATCTCAACTTGGATAGTTATGATTGAGGGGGAGTGTTAAACATTGTACTCATGGTATTATGTATAAACCGTGATAGTTGTGGCGTGTGTTGTAAACTTGTTAGGATAGGTTAGGTATTGAGATAAGATCCTAGTAGTTAGTTTAAGCGATCTATCTCTACCTAACCTAAACTCTAACCTCATGTACTCTTATCGCCGCCGCATCCTGTGGCTATACTAACACGTAGCGCGACCCTACAGATGCAAGCGCTTCAGCACCTCATTTCACATCAAGAACCAGCGTCCGAGTACTGCTGGCTTGTTTATCTACTTTAACCACTCACTGCATTGCTTTGCTCCTAGCAGCTAGCTACAGGCTCATTTTTATTGCCAAAAAGGCTTTCGCCCCGCTTTATAAATAAAGCAAAGATCATCAACAACCTGGTACAATCGCACGCCACCACAACACACGCACACACACCCAAGGCCGGATACATAGAAGCTGAGCGCAGCAACACTACTCCTAGCACTACCACTCCAAAGAGATGAAGCCGCATACGACGAACCGTGGGATCCAAGGCGGCGCCTTCGGGAAGGATACGACACCGGAGCGCCGCCACCGCCCGATTCGAGGATCAGAGTTTCCCCTGGAGTCGCACGACGGGCAATGAGAGCCGCGACGACGCCTTCAAGAAGGGAACGATCTCGCCGCCGCCAATCCGTTCGAAGATGGAACAGGGTTTCACCCACCGCCACCGAATGCCGCACCCTGACTACCACGCCGCCCACACGGCCATGGCCTCCGGGCAGCACCAAGCCACGGGCTCTGCCCATGAGCACCGCACTACCACCACCAGGGCCGCCGCCCCAGCATCCAAGACCTTGACACCGCCTCGCCCGAGATCCGCCGCTACCCCAACCAAAGAGATGAGCGGAAAGGTCCCACCTTACGCACCCCTGGTCAACCCCCAACGCCGAAACCCAATAGGCCAGCCACCACTAGCTTCCATCGACTCGTCCTGTAGCACCGGGCGCAAGACGAGCATGGTCCTGCATCACCGTGCGCGAGACGAGGTCGGTCCTGCTGCACCATGCGCGAGACGAGCTCGGTCCTGCCGCACCGTGCGCGAGACGAGCTCGGTCCTGCCGCACCGTGCGCGAGACAAGCTCGGTCCTGCCGCACCGGGCGCGAGACGAGTGATGGACCGCAGCTGGGAGAAGGCCAACCCTTCGACGAAAGTAGCTCCCGAATGTCGAGGAGAGGGGTCAAAGGTCGAACAAGCCGCCCCTACGGACGAGCCGACGCCGAAACATGTCAGCCACCGCCGCAGCCGACCTGCCAAGCTGCCGTTGAGCCATCCACGGCCGGAGCAGCAGCCACACCGGACCACTGCCCAACTCGCGCCGCCCGCCGAGCTCCAAGCGTCGGAGCCGCCGGACACGCACCTCCCGCTTCCGGCGAGCCACCCGCAGCCACCCGAACACGCCGGACCGAGCCACCACGAGCCAGCACGTCGAAGCTACCACCACGTCGGAGCCTTCACCACGCCGGAGCGCTGTAGAGGCGGCCAACCCGCGCCGCCCATGGCCCTCGCCGCGAGGTGCAGTAGTGGACAGATCTGGCCGAGGCCATCCGCCACCACCGGGCCCCCGCACGCGCCTCCATCCAGTCCGCCGTCCGAAGCACGACGAGCACGCCGACGACCTCCAGCCACGCCTCCTCCCCCCCCCCCCCCCGCCACGGCCCGCGCCGCCCACGTGCAGCCCGCCGGAGGGGCCCGATCCGGATCTGGATCGAGAGGCCGAGCCCCGCCGTCCTCGCGCAGGCACGCCCCACCTAGCCCGCGCAGCCACTGCCGCCAGCACGCCAGCCAACGCCGCCCAAGCGCCTCGCCACCGCCGCGCCCCATGCCGAGCAAGGCGCTCCCGCCAACCACCGCGACCCGCGCCGCGCGCCGCCAAGCTAAGGAGGGAAGAGAGCCCCGCCGCCGTCGACGCGGACCAGGCTTTGCCCGGCCGCGCCCTCCGGCGGCGGCGAGGGGAAAGAGAGGTAGGGGAGGGCTAGGGCCGGCGGGGCCTAGGGCTTCGCCCAGCCGCTCGCGGGAGCGGTCGGGATGAAGCGGCTTTTTTCCAGCACCACCCCCATTTCTTTTTTCCAGACTCATTTTTATTCGAGACTCGTCGACATTCAGTTCGTGAAATTTCAGTATGTTTGTGTCGCTTGCTCCTTGTTTTCTCTGTCTCTATGTATTTGTCATGTTGGTTCATCAAATAGTTTCATCAAACAAATGGGGAGTTCAGAAGTGTTGTTTCAATGTACCACCCACCTTACAATCTGTATCATCATCTAGTTCTTTGAGTAGAACTTAGACTTGCTATTGCATCTGAGCATTTTTCAGAAAAGAGAGGGGTTCAAATGTACGCATTATTTATTTTAGAGTGAATTCCGGTTTTTACCCCCTATTTTGACATTTTTGACACTACTTACCCCATTTAGCGAAATTTCATCCATTTTACCCCATTTAACAAAAGTTCTGCCACGATTTACCCTGTTTAAAATTTCATGAATGTTCTGGCAGACAGGTCCCAATTGTGAAGTCTAGCTGGCATGCCACATCGATGGTTTTTTCCTGCTTATTTTTCTCTCTCGTGAACCAGTCCTCACGGCTTCTCCCGACTGGACCGGCCAGATGGAGGTCACTTGCGTCTCGTCCAACGCATAATGCCTGAGTCGACCACGCTCCTTACTCACGCCTAATAGATTGCATCGCCCGTCCAGACTTCTGCCCACACGTACCTGTCAGGCTCGCTCGAACTTATGGTTAGGGATTGTCAGGCAACGGCAGCGGCGTGATTTCATACCTCCTCAAGCGGCGTTATATATGGTCGTGACATCAAGGCAAGAAATGACCCCGTGGAATCCGGCTCCGTCAATCTCGTCGACGTCTGGGCGCGACATCAAGGCAAGAAATGACCCCATGTAATCCGGCTCCATCAAGCTCGCCGACGTCGGCGTGGGCGCGTCCATGTACATGCCCCCATCAGGTTGTGCTCGGTTGCAGATCTATGGGGGCCGCTCGTCCAACAAATCAGCGAGGTTGGTGAACAAGCAAGCCCTCACGTCGTACCCCATTCCACATGATTTTGACCATCTCCATCATATGTGTATTATGAAGTTTTCCTGACTCATGCATTGACCGGTGAGGCGTTTGATTCAGACAGAATTAAAATGCTTATTAGAAGATCATGTGTATACATATCACCCATCTATAACTGACGTACATTGATTTAAAGTTTTTTCACCATTTTGAATATTGTTGAAATCCTTTTTTTTCTTTGTTTGCAGCGTGTGTGTGATTCGAAGGAAGGCGAACAATGTGTGCTATGAATATTGGAGGCCAGAGTGGTGCGGCCCAACTTACGCCTTGTGCGTTGGACGCGAGCGACCTGCTCTGGCGATCATATCAGGCCAGCCCAGTCGAGCGAAGCTGCGAGGACTGGTTCAACGTGGAGAAAAATAGGTAGGTAAAAACTGTTGATGGGGCAATGCTAGGTGGACCTAACAATTGGGACCTGCTCATCAGAATGCTCGCAAAATTTTAAAATGGGTAAATTGTGGCAAAACTTTTGCTAAATGGGGTAAAATGGATGAAATCCTGCTAAATAGGGTAATTAGTGTCAAAAACATTAAAATAGAGGGTAAAAACCAGAATTCACTCTTTATTTTAAGGTTTTTCTTAACACTGTTTAATTTCATCATAAAGCATGAAGATAGTGGTACCGGTACAGGGTACCCAACGTTAGGTTGTTATCTGAACTTGTGAAGGAGCCGCTGCGCTGCCCTGTTCCATTCTTCAGAGATGCAAAGGCTTCAGATATCGCGGCACGGCAGACCGGGAAGAAGAGGTGGAAGGAGTGGGCGACGGCGACCATCGCGCTGGGTCTGGGTGGACCGCAGTGAGGTGGAGTCATCCCAGTGCGCGCCGTGCGAGCGGTTGTCCCCAGCATTTTCCTTAGAATTAACTTCTTACATCTTCTTTTAAAAGGTCCTTGTTACATCTTAAGCAACAGATAGTTGACATTTGATAATACTGTGTCAGTGTTGAGTACTCTAGATTAGCAAGCAACTCTGCTTTCTGTACTTCAACTGTTACTCTGTTTTCTTTGTGGAACATCCAAGGGAGCTATTCACATGCCTGTACTTCCACATGGCATTCTACTTATTGGGTGAACTCTTGTTTCTGTTTACAACATTTAACTGAACCACTAGTATGAATGTGCTTCCACATGGCATTGTAGGTAGCAGGAGGTAACATATTTCACTGATATGGAATAGATCGATCATGCGAGAGCACACAGTTCCCTCTGCGGCTTCCATTGCAACCAAGACGGTCAACAGTACTGCATTTCCCCGGTGCCGTTTGATGGTCTTACTTGTGCAGCGGCATAAAACTCTCATAGTCTCCAGCATACTGTCCACTTATGTCTGAATTCTCTTCATGCTTCTGGCAACTCAAGAACAATAAAGTTTGTGAGGCGTCCCCACAAGCATTTTGCACATGGCGAACCATTACTTGATGATGCACCGCTGGCTAGTTTGCCTCCTTTCATTCTTTGTTTTTTTGCTTTGTTTGAAACCAAGAGAGGCGAGTTAGAAAAAAAAAGGTGAATGACTCATCCATCCTCATCCTTTCAACTTACACGCCACAAGGCACAGGTGGACACGGGAATAGTCGTAGAAGTTATCGATGACACGGGATCAATCACCTCATCACTCTTGAAATTAGTTTAGTTTATGACATTTTCTTGTCAGGTTCGCATGGCGGTGCATGGTGCCAATTTCCAAGGTTGATTAGTCCAACCAAGGTTGTTGCCGAGCTGTTAAACTAGTTAAGCTAATGCGTCTGCTCATAGGTAACAATCACATCCTCGCAAGCGTGGAGACCATTTCGCAAGTGACAAATAGCAGTTGGCCGGCCATGCTTATCCTAGCGCTTAAACTTTGCGTGGGTATAATTAATTACTACGTCAGGCACGCATAGTCTCAGGGAGCAGGTGGCTTCTTTCTCAGTTTTCTTTGACACCAAAACGAGTCCAAATCGTGAACTTAAAAGAAGATGGTTCATTAGCTTAACCCGGCCACTGCAGTCCAAGCGGCATCTCCAAGCCCTTGTTCCCCCGTCAGAAGAAAGCATCCCAACCTTGCCGGACTAAGGGCATATCCAATGGTAACCCGTAAAAAAATTTTCGTGCTTGTTCGCCGATAAGGGGACCAGTCCACAGACACGGATGCGAGAGACCGCCATCCAACCGTAGCCACATATCCGGTCTCCCTCATTTTTTTGATCCGCATGATCAAATAGCTGCATATATAGAGTACAGACGTTCAAATAGCCACATGCAGCACATATTGCCCTTGTAAAGCCTTCGGGCGGTTCTTCCATTTTCCAATGCATGCAGTCAAGAGATCCAAGCAAAGCTGGCCACTCACTTGCTTCTGAGATTGCCAAGAGCCTTTTGGTGTCTGCCATAGTTGACTCTCTCAGGTACTATGGTCCGAACACCTCGACCACGGCAGTTTCAAACCTGATCATGGCATCTCCGCATGTGCTCTCAGCCATTCGTAGGTAGTCATCCCACGAATCGGCAGCCATGCCATATGCAAGCATATATATGGCCATGCACTTCTGGTAACCAGAGAAACCAATTGCTCCGACGGCGTCCTTCTTCAAGATGAAGTAGTCATTATAGGACGGGACACAGTGGTATAAATGATCGAAGATAGTCTTGCGCATCCGAAAACACCGGCGAAAATGGTCAGCTAAGAGTGCATCCGGGGCAAAGTAGTCGACCATCAGTGTCAAATAGTTGTGCGCCCTGTTGCGGTTGAGCACTCGATGACCCTTAATCGAGCCCTTGAAATTGAGAACATGCTCCTCCGCATGTTACATGTCTTCAAGGACCTCCTGCATCATCACCGTCTCATTTGAGTACTCCTCCTTGTCGAAAGAGCCATCAGACGACTCAACATAATGCTCGCATATGTACTCCAAATTGAAATCCATTGTTACAAATTAGAAGGGACAACTTCTTTATCTCCGGTAATTCATCGAACAAGTGCTGTGCATGGTGAGTATATCAGTAGGGGATGGTACCTGGCGGGGCGGTTGGAGGAGAGGGGTTGAATGGCGACGGAGAAGAAGTGGGGTGGAACCCAGCTAGAACGCTGGATGTGACGGAGATGTAGAGTTAAGGCAGGGGTGTGGCGTGGCGGGCGGGGTGGTGAAGCGGCGGCAAAGGCAAGAGAGCAAGAAGGAAGGAGAAAAAATCGGGAGGATGAAGGCGCAGGGTCCGGGAAGGATTTTGGGTGGATTGGGGGCTCCGCCAGAGTCAGTTATTACACACACACACACACACACACACACACACACACACACACACACACACACACACGCAGGCACGCACACGCGCACACACACACAGGGGGGGGGGGGGGGGAGGCCGAGCCGTGGAGTGGATATCTCCGCCAGCCGCCGGCCCTAGCTGTAGATCGGGCTCCTCCCAGGGCAGGTATGTCATGCCGACCACCGGTGACCTGCTCGCCGATGAGTATGTGCAGCGGCCCGAAGAGGCGCGTGCTGGGGAAGGCGTCAAATCTCGCAGGACAGTGGTATCAAGAACAGGAGGTAGAAATCTGTTCTCCTGTTCTTGATCCACTATAATAATGGGGCTCAAGGTGTGCCTCTTAACTGGAAATTGTTGCTCGTCCACCACAAATTTTCTTCCTTCATCGTTACTCTAGTTTATTTGAAAATCATGCCGGTGTGTGCATGTTGGTTATCCATGTTAGATCTACAGTGCTAATTTGGTCATATGCGAGTAACTCCAAGGGTTAAAAAGGAGAGATTAATTCAAATTCTTAATGAACTTGATGTGAAAGTGGAATCAACCCTTCTTAATATATCTGAGCGAGATATTAAGAATGAACCAAAGAAGAAGTTACAAGCCCTCATGAGAGACGAGGAGATGAAATGGGCGCTTAGAGCAAAGATTTCTAAGATCGTCCAAGGGGATGATAATACTCAATTCTTCCACATGATAGCTAGGCCTAGTTCTTTTGCCAGAATCTGGGGATTCTCCCAGAATCCGACCCCTACCCAGCTTCTCCCAGAGTCTTTGAGCCCCATTTGTTTTACAATCCTATCTAATTAGACCCTAACTAGATAGGATTGTAAACAAATGAGGCTCAAAGATTCTGGAAGAAGCTGGATAGGGGTCAGATTCTGGGAGAATTCCCAGATTCTGGCAAAAGAACTGGACCCTAATGGGAAACATAGAAAGAAAAAGATAATCCAGCTAAAACAAGACGAGGGTACTATTGTAGGACATGAGAACCTAAAATCATACATCTCGGAATATTATAAGAAACTTTCGGAGCACCCGAAGAAAGTTTTGTATCTCTAGAGGAGAGTGCGATCGAGGACATACCTCAACTCAACTTAGAAGAGAATGAGGTGTTGTCGGCTCCTTTCACTGAGAAAGAGGTGTTTAATGCAATAATACAAATGAAGCACAATAAAGCGCCCGAGCCGTATGGGTTCCCGACAGAATTGTATAAAAAATGTTGGCATATCATAACGCGAGATCTTATGCCTATGTTTCATGATTTGTTCGATGGTCACTTCAATCTATTTCATTTCAATTTTGAAACAATAACGCTGTTGCCAAAGAAGGTGGAAGCTATTCGCATTGAGCAATTTAGGTCGATATGTCTTCTCAATGTAAGCTTTAAGATTTTTACAAAGGTTGGCACGAATAGGTTGACACGGATAGCCCATTCGGTTGTGCAACCAACTCAAACTGCCTTACGACAAACACTAGAAGGGGTTGTTGTCTTACATGAAACTTTGCATGAAATCCATACGAAGAAACTAGATGGCGTTATCTTCATGGTAGATTTCAGAAAAGCGTATGATAAGGTCAAATGGCCCTTCCTCCAGCAAGCCTTACGAATGAAGGGGTTCAATGAATCTTGAAGATCTCATGTGGATTTATTCATACAGAAAAGCAGTGCCGGGATAAAGGTCAATGATGACACATGTCATTATTTCCAGACATGTAAGGGGTTACGACAAGGTGACTCCATGTCTCCTATGTTGTTTAGCATTGTAGCGGATATGTTGTCAGTACTCATTGGTCGGGATAAAGAGAATGGCCAAGTAGGAGGACTCGTCCCACAACTTGTAGAGGGGGGCGTCTCAGTTTTACAATACACGAATGATACTATTATTTTCATGGAACACGATCTTGCAAAAGCTAGGAATATGAAGCTTGTTTTATGCCTTTTTGAGCAACTGTCTGGGCTCAAAATCAACTTCAATAAAAGCGAATTGTTTTGTTTTGGGAGAGCCCAAGCAGAACAAAACGACTACAAAAACTTGTTTGGTTGTGAAATGGGATCCTTAACATTTGGTTATCTAGGGATATCAATTCATCATAGACGGTTAACGAACAAGGAATGGAAATGTATAGAAGATAGATTTGAAAAAAAACTAAGCTGCTGGAAGAGCAAGCTTATATCTTACGGAGATCGGCTGGTTCTGTTAAATTCGGTATTGACAAGTTTGTCAATGTTCCTATTATCTTTCTTTGAAGTACCGGTAGGGGTACGAAAAAGACTAGACTTCTAGCGATCCCGGTTCTTCTGGCAAAGTGATCAGGCCAAAAAGAAATACAGACTGGCTAGATGGGATATCATGTGTAGACCAAAAGACCAGGGTGGGTTTGGGATCGAAAATTTAGAGGTAAAGAATGGATGTCTGCTTAGCAAATGGCTATACAGACTATCTAGTGTGACCGAGGGCATGTGGGTACAAATATTGCGGAATAAATACCTTCACTCTAAGACTTCGGCCCAAGTTGACACAAGGCCAACAGATTCACCCTTTTGGAAGGGGTTAATGAGGACAAAAGTAACTTTCTTCCAACGGGTAAAGTTCCTAGTTGGTAATGGTACCACTACTAGATTCATTTGGAGGATACCTGGCCAGGGGAGACGCCTTTGGCTATACAATATACTTCCTTATATAATATTGTGCAACGTAAGGAGGAGTATGTAGCCACAGTATTAAAATCGGTACCACTTAATATCCAATTTAGGAGAGCCCTTGTTGGTGAACGTTGGAATGCTTGGCTGCACTTGGTCCGTAGGTTGATGGATGTTCAACTCTCAGACCAAGCAGATACAATTAGTTGGAAGTTAACTATGAATGGAATTTTCTCAGTAAAATACATGTATTTGGACTTAATTGACTCTGGGATATTGTTGCGGTCTTTGCATATTTGGAAGATTAAAGTTCCGCTTCGCATCAAAATCTTTATGTGGTTCGTCCACAAATGAGTTATTTTAACCAAAGATAATTTGGTAAAAAGGAATTGGGTTGGTAACTCCAGGTGTTGTTTTTGTGATCAAAATGAATCGATTAAACACCTCTTTCTGCACTGTTCGCTTGCGAAATTATTATGATGATCAATTCATATAGCTTTTAATGTTCACCCCCAGTAAGCATAAACACATTATATGGGACATGGCTTAATGGAGTGGACACACACATAGCTAAACATATTTGGATAGGGATATGTGCACTATTCTGGGCTATATGGAACACTAGAAATGACATGATTTTTAATGGGAAAAATCGTTAATTTTTTTGCATGTTATTTACGGAGCTACAACTTGGATTCGTATGTGGTCATTACTCACTCATGCGGACTTCAGGGAGCTTTTGGATATTGGGTGCAACTGCTGGGAGACGGTAGCACGGGCTATCTTCGGCCGATTTGGATGGCGAACTAATAATAGGATAGGTGTGTAGGCATCGTAGTCTGTTCTTTATCGCCGGATGTGGCGCGTTATCGCCGGATGTGGCGTTTTTCAGATTTATCTTTTTCTTTTCACTCGGTTTATGATCCTACTGTTGGGCAACGTAGTAATTTCAAAAAAATTCCTACGCACACGCAAGATCTTGGTGATGCATAGCAACGAGAGGGGAGAGTGTTGTCCACGTACCCTCGTAGACCGAAAGCGGAAGCGTTAGAACAACGCGGTTGATGTAGTCATACGTCTTCATGGCCCGACCGATCAAGCATCGAAACTACGGCACCTCCGAGTTCTAGCACACGTTCAGCTCGATGACGATCCCCGAACTCCGATCTAGCAGAATGTCGGGGAAGAGTTCCGTCAGCACGATGGCGTGGTGACGATCTTGATGTTCTACCATCGCAGGGCTTCGCCTAAGCACCGCTACAATATTATCGAGGACTATGGTGGAGGGGGGCACCGCACACGGCTAAGAGATCAAGAGATCAATTGTTGTGTCTAGAGGTGCCCCCTGCCCCCGTATATAAAGGAGCCAAGGGGGAGGGGTCGGCCGGCCAAGGAGGGGCGCGCCAAGGGGAGTCCTACTCTCATTGGGAGTAGGACTCCCTTCTTTCGTAGTTGGAGTAGGAGAAGGGGGGAAGGAGGAGGGAGAGAGGAAGGAAAGGGGGGGGGGAGGCGCCGCCCCCCTCTCCTTGTCCTATTCAGAATAGGGGGGAGGGGCGCGTGGCCCAGGCCTTGCCTCCTCTCCTCCTCTCCACTAGGGCCCATGTAGGCCCATTAAGCCCCTGGGGGGTTCCGGTAACCTCCCGGTACTCCGGTAAAATCCTGATTTCACCCAAAACACTTCCGATATCCAAAAATAGTCCTCCAATATATCAATCTTCATGTCTCGATCACTTCGAGACTCCTCGTCATGTCTGTAATGTCATCCGGGACTCCGAACAAACTTTGGTACATCAAAACTCATAAACTCATAATATAACTGTCATCGAGACCTTAAGCGTGCGGACCCTACGGGTTCGAGAACTATGTAGACATGACCTAGAACTGTTTCCGCTCAATAACCAATAGCGGAACCTGGTGTTGGGGAACGTAGTAATTTCAAAAAAATTCCTACGCACACGCAAGATCATGGTGATGCATAGCAATGAGAGGGGGAGTGTTGTCCACGTACCCTCGTAGACCATAAGCGGAAGCGTTATGACAACGCGGTTGATGTAGTCGTACGTCTTCATGATCCGACCGATCCGAGTACCGAATGTACGGCACCTCCGAGTTCAGCACACGTTCAGCTCGATGATGATCCCCGGACTCCGATCCAGCAGGGTGTCGGGAATGAGTTCCGTCAGCACGACGGCGTGGTGACGATGATGATGTTCTACCGACGCAGGGCTTCGCCTAAGCACCGCAACGATATGACCGAGGTGGAATATGGTGGAGGGGGGCACCACACATGGCTAAGGAATGATGACGAAGATCAACTTGTGTGTCTTGGGGTGCCCCCCTGCCCCCGTATATAAAGGAGCAAGGGGGGAGGCCGGCCGGCCCTAGGGGGCGCGGCAAGGAGGGGGGAGTCCTCCTCCTAGTGGGAGTAGGACTCCCCTTTCCTAGTCCCACTAGGAAGGAGGAAGGGGGAAGGAAAGAGAGGGAGAGGGAGAGGGAAAGAGGGGCCGTGCCCCCCTACCTAGTCCAATTCGGACTCCCCATGGGGGGGGGGCGCCACCTCCTGGGCTGCTGCCCTCTCTCTCCCCTCAGGCCCACTAAGGCCCAATACTTCCCCGGGGGGTTCCGGTAACCCCTCGGGCACTCCGGTTTTCTCCGAAATCACCCGAAACAATTCCGGTGTCCGAATATAGTCGTCCAATATATCAATCTTTATGTCTCGACCATTTCGAGACTCCTCGTCATGTCCGTGATCACATACAGGACTCTGAACAACCTTCGGTACATCAAAACTTATAAACTCATAATAAAACTGTCATCGTAACATTAAGCGTACGGACCCTACGGGTTCGAGAACTATGTAGACATGACCTAGAACTGTTTCCGGTCAATAACCAATAGCGGAACCTGGATGCTCATATTGGCTCCTTCATATTCTACGAAGATCTTTATCGGTCAAACCGCATAACAACATACGTTGTTCCCTTTGTCATCGGTATGTTACTTGCCCGAGATTCGATCGTCAGTATCCAATACCTAGTTCAATCTCGTTACCGGCAAGTCTCTTTACTCGTTACATAATGCATCATTCCGTAACTAACTCATTAGCTACATTGCTTGCAAGGCTTATAGTGATGTGCATTACCGAGAGGGCCCAGAGATACCTCTCCGACAATCGGAGTGACAAAACATAATCTCGAAATACGCCAACTCAACATGTACCTTTGCAGACACCTGTAGAGCTCCTTTATAATCACCCAGTTACGTTGTGACGTTTGGTAGCACACAAAGTGTTCCTCCGGTAAACGGGAGTTGCATAATCTCATAGTTGTAGGAACTTTGTATAAGTCATGAAGAAAGCAATAGCAACATACTAAACGATCAAGTGCTAGGCTAACGGAATGGGTCAAGTCAATCACATCATTCTCCTAATGATGTGATCCCGTTAATCAAATGACAACACATGTCTATGGTTAGGAAACATAACCATCTTTGATTAATGAGCTAGTCAAGTAGAGGCACACTAGTGACATTATGTTTGTCTATGTATTCACACATGTATTATGTTTCCGGGTAATACAATTCTAGCATGAATAATAAACATTTATCATGATATGAGGAAATAAATAATAACTTTATTATTGCCTCTAGGGCATATTTCCTTCACCTGGATGCTCATATTGGCTCCTACATATTCCACGAAGATCTTTATAGGTCAAACCGCATAACAACATACGTTGTTCCCTTTGTCATTGGTATGTTACTTGCCCGAGATTCGATCGTCGGTATCTTAATACCTAGTTCAATCTCGTTACCGGCAAGTCTCTTTACTCGTTATGTAATACATCATTCCGTAACTAACTCATTAGTCACATTGCTTGCAAGGCTTATAGTGGTGTGCATTACCGAGAGGGCCCAGAGATACCTCTCCGACAATCAGAGTGACAAAACCTAATCTCGAAATACGCCAACTCAACATATACCTTTGGAGACACCTATAGAGCTCCTTTATAATCACCTAGTTACGTTGTGACGTTTGGTAGCACACAAAGTGTTCCTCCGGTAAAAGGGAATTGCATAATCTCATAGTTATAGGAACTTGTATAAGTCATGAAGAAAGCAAATAGCAACATACTAAACGATCAAGTGCTAAGCTAACGGAATGGGTCAAGTCAATCACATCATTCTCCTAATGATGTGATCTCGTTAATCAAATTACAACACATGTCTATGGTTAGGAAACATAACCATCTTTGATTAATGAGCTAGTCAAGTAGAGGCATACTAGTGACATTAAGTTTGTTTATGTATTCACACATGTATCATGTTTCCGGTTAATACAATTATAGCATGAATAATAAACATTTATCATGATACGAGGAAATAAATAATAATTTTATTATTGCCTCTAGGGCATATTTCCTTCAGTCTCCCACTTGCACTAGAGTCAATAATCTAGATTACACAGTAATGATTCTAACACCCATGGAGTCTTGGTGCTGATCATGTTTTTCTCGTGGAAGAGGCTTAGTCAACGGGTCTGCAACATTCAGGTCCGTATGTATCTTGCAAATCTCTATGTCTCCCACCTGGACTTGGTCTTGGATGGAATTGAAGCGTCTCTTGATGTGCTTGGTCCTCTTGTGAAATCTGGATTCTTTTGCCAAGGTAATTGCACCAGTATTGTCACAAAAGATCTTCATTGGTCCCGATGCACTAGGTATGACACCTAGATCGGAAATGAACTCTTTCATCCAGACTCCTTCATTTGCTGCTTCCGAAGCAGCTATGTACTCCGCTTCGCATGTAGATCCCGCCACGACGCTTTGTTTAGAACTGCACCAACTGACAGCTCCACCGTTCAATATAAACACGTATCCGGTTTGCGATTTAGAATCGTCCGGATCCGTGTCAAAGCTTGCGTCGACGTAACCATTTACGACTAGCTCTTTGTCACCTCCATAAACGAGAAACATATCCTTAGTCCTTTTCAGGTATTTCAGGATATTCTTGACCGCTGTCCAGTGATCCACTCCTGGATTACTTTGGTACCTCCCTGCCAAACTTATTGCTAAGCATACATCAGGTCTGGTACACAGCATTGCATACATGATAGAGCCTATGGCTGAAGCATAGGGAAGATCTTTCATTTTCTCTCTATCTTCTACTGTGGTCGGGCATTGAGTCTGACTCAACTTCACACCTTGTAATACAGGCAAGAATCCTTTCTTTGCCTGATCCATTTTGAACTTTTCCAAAACTTTATCAAGGTATGTGCTTTGTGAAAGTCCAATCAAGCGTCTTGATCTATCTCTGTAGATCTTCATGCCCAATATGTAAGCAGCTTCATCGAGGTCTTTCATTGAAAAACTTTTATTCAAGTATCCCTTTATGCTATCCAGAAATTCTATATCATTTCCAATTAATAATATGTCATCTACATATAATATTAGAAATGCTACAGAGCTCCCACTCACTTTCTTGTAAATACAGGCTTCTCCAAAAGTCCGTATAAAACCATATGCTTTGATCACACTATCAAAGCGTTTATTCCAACTCCGAGATGCTTGCACCAGTCCATAAATGGATCGCTGGAGCTTGCATACTTTGTTTGAACATTTTGGATCGACAAAACCTTCCGGCTGCATCATATACAACTCTTCTTCCAGAAATCCATTCAGGAATGCAGTTTTGACATCCATTTTCCAAATTTCATAATCATAAAATGCGGCAATTGCTAACATGATTCGGACAGACTTAAGCATCGCTACGGGTGAGAAAGTCTCATCGTAGTCAACCCCTTGAACTTGTTGAAAACCTTTCGCAAAAAGTCGAGCTTTGTAGACAGTTATATTACCATCAGCGTCAGTCTTCTTCTTAAAGATCCATTTATTATCGATGGCTTGCCGATCATCGGGCAAGTCAACCAAAGTCCATACTTTGTTCTCATACATGGATCCCATCTCAGATTTCATGGCCTCAAGCCATTTTGCGGAATCTGGGCTCATCAGCACTTCTTCATAGTTCGTAGGTTCGCCATGGTCAAGTAACATGACTTCCAGAATAGGATTACCGTACCACTCTGGTGCGGATCTTACTCTGGTAGACCTACGAGGTTCGGTAGTACCTTGATCTAAAGTTTCATGATCAATATCATTAACTTCCTCACTGATTGGTGTAGTTGTCACAGGAACCGGTTCTTGTGATGAACTACTTTTGTAAGGGCATGCTTATCCCAAAGGTGTTTTGGTGATTGATGACAATGCATTTGCGGACTAACCATGTGCCTTGAGTATTTCAGTTGCTTTGTCGTTAGGCACAAGACGGTTTGGTACCCCTCGAAGACTATTGAAGACAGTGGTGTTCTACGTCTCCTATGGTGGATTTGAGTCATAGGATATCCGTTTTATTAAGAGGGGGTGCGCTGTGGAAAGGTTTGGGAGGAATCATCACGTACACGCTTCTTCCTTTACCCCGCCTTTCCCTTTGCGCTTTGTAGCTTCCTCCGTTATCTTCTCGTCTGTGCAAAAAGAAGGATTCCTTTAGTGCTACTAGTTGAGACCTGCGGTAGTACTGCTTTCAGGAGCGGTAGTACCACAGGACCCCGCGGTAGTACCGCAAGCCCTCGCGGTAGTACCGTAGGCGTCCACGGTAGTACCGCTCCTATGGAGCGGTTGTACCGTGGCCTCTGGCCAGGCTCAGCCTCTCTTGCGGATGTAGGGGCAGATGTAATTTTTTACATCCGAGCCCTACACGGTAGTACCGCCCCAGGTGCGCGGTAGTACCGTGAGTCCTGATCCGGCTCAGTAGCACGAGCAGAAGTAGGGGCGGATGTAATTTTTTACATCCGCTCCCTGCGCGGTAGTACCGCAAGTCAGGCGCGGTAGTACCGTGTCGGGTTTTTGCACCGTTCGATTTTCAGCGGAAGTAGACACGGATGTATTTTTATTCATCCGTGCCCTTCCCCGTCTAGACTATCCTGGCCTTGCGGTAGTACCGAAAGGGGGAGCGGTAGTACCTCGTTAGCGGCAGTACCGCTCTCAGACTTGGCGGCTCTGGCCTGGTCTAGCCCCTGCCGCTGCAGCGGTAGTACCGTGACCCGTCACGGTAGTATCGTGAGCCCCTGCGGTAGTACCGCGTTTCTTGTGCGGCAGTACCACGCGTCGCGGGCTGAATAAGTGGATAACGGTTGGATTTGTCCCCCCACTATAAAAGGGGGTCTTCTTCTCCAAGAAGACTCACCTCTTCTATCCCTAAGCTCCATTGTTGCTCCAAGCTCCATTTTCGCCCGATCTCTCTCCCTAGACAATCAAACTTGTTGATTTTCTCGGGATTGGTTGAGAAGGCCCCGATCTACACTTCCACCAAGAGAAATTCGATTCCCCCATTTATCCCTAGCGGATCTTGTTACTCTTGGGTGTTTGAGCACTCTAGAAGGTTGAGGTCACCTCGGAGCCATAGTCCATTGTGCTGAAGCTTCGTGGTGTCGTTGGGAGCCTCCGATTAAGTTGTGGAGATTGCCCCAAGCTTCTTTGTAAAGGTTCGGTCGCCGCCTTCAAGGGCTCCAATAGTGGAATCACAGCATCTCGCATTGTGTGAGGGCGTGAGGAGAATACGGTGGCCCTAGTGGCTTCTTGGGGAGCATTGTGCCTCCACACCGCTCTAACGGAGACGTACTTCCCCTCAAAAGGAAGGAACTTCGGTAACACATCCTCGTCTCCACCGGCTCCACTCTTGGTTATCTCGCGCCTTTACTTTTGCAAGCTTACTTGTGTTGTATCCCTTGCTTGCTCGTGTGCTTGTTGTTGTTGCATCATATAGGTTGTTCACCTAGTTGCATATCTAGACAACCTACTTTGATGCAAAGTTTAATTTGGTAAAGAAAAGCTAAAAATTGTTAGTTGCCTATTCACCCCCCCTCCTCTAGTCAACTATATCGATCCTTTCAATTGGTATCAGAGCCTCGTCTCTTTATTAAGGAATTTGCCGTCCGAAGAGTATGGTTGACACCGTAGACCATGGGGAGGAGGAGCACTCCGGTGTGAATCCGATCTCGTCTACGGGTGATGGGGAAACCGCGGTGTCTCGTGAGGAATTCAATGTGGCCTTGGACACATTGAAAACCTCCATGACAACCTGTCACGTCCCTAGCTTCTGGTGGTGCCTAGTGTTTGCATCATGTTTAAATTTTTGAAACTTGAACTAAGGAAATTTGGAAGCCTCAAAAAACTTAAATAAAAGAGGGGCAAAAACCCTAAAATCTCATTCATTGTTCCCAAAATGCTCTTCTTAAATGTTTGATAATTTTGGCAAGGGTTCTGGTCCCAACCAAAATATTGAACATTTTTAAGGACTTAATCTTGGGACTTTGAACTTAAATCATTAGCTATTTGAATTTGAATTATATTCATATAATTAGAATATAATTTCAAATACCCCTGAAATATTTTATGAGCTTTTGGAAAAGTCCATCTAGCAAAATAAAAATATTCAGAGGAGTTTTTGGCATTGTTTGAATTGTTTTAAATTCAAAACAGTGGCAAAAGATTAAATAAAAAAAACAGAAACAGAAAACAATAAAAGAACAGAAACTCACCTGGAAACTTACCTGGCGCCACCAACCGGCCCAGCTCCTGCGCGGCCCGTTACTGTGCAGCCCAGCTGCCAGTCATCTTCCTCCCCCTCGCCCCGAAGCAGCTGCGTGCTGGACGCACGCGCGTCAACGCCGACCACCTCCTGCTTCGCGCTAGAGGCCTCCCCTTCGAGCCTGTCCGCGCGTGGAGACGCCACGACACTCCCCCTGATCCCCCCCTCGCTCTGGACCCCCTCCTCCTCCTCTGCTCTGTCTCTCTCATGCACAGCCGCCCGAACCCGCCCGTTGCGCCGCTCGCCGTTCCCGCGGCCACCGGCCACCCCACGCCTCACCGACGCACCCAGAAGCTCCGCCACGTTATCTTCTTCGTCCTCGATGAGCCACACAAGCCGGGAGGGCCTGGAAAGTCGCCATCACCGTCGTCTTCCACCTCGGGTTCCGACCACCGCCGTCGTCGATTCGCCGTCTCCGCCACCTCCCCGAGGCCACTGAGCTGCTCGACGACCTCCCTGTGAGCTCCTGCCCCATTTCCCCCTTCTCCCTTGGTCGCGCCCGTCCTCTAGGCCGTAGCCCTGCCGTGGCCGAGCTTCCCCTGCCGCCGGCCATGTCGCCGCCGTCCCTGCAGCCGCTTGAGCTCGATTAGGAGCACGTCACCGTGCTCAGGAAGCCACCAGGAGCATAACGCACACGCTAACTTGCCCTCTCGTGCACCACAGTGCCAACCCCGCACTCACCCGACCTTCGGCGCCGCCGCGAGCTCACTTCCGGCGAGCTCCGACCACCCCGCGACCTCCCACCTGCTCCGTTTGATGTGCGCGAGTGAGGGCCTCCTCCCTGTGCCCTTCTCTTGCCCAGCTGCCGCCTGTAGCGCAGCCCCGGCGAACATCCGCCGCGTTTCGGGTCACCGCCGGCCGAACTCCGGTGGCCGGTGACGTGGCACGTCATTTAGCCACTGATGACCCCACTAATTAACCTCTAGTGAAACTGACAGCCGGGCCCCACATCCTAACTAACTGGCTAACTAAACTAGATTAAGTTTAATCTAATTACCCTGGACCCACGCGTCAACATTGACGGTGCTGACGTGTCCGTTGGCCGGACCCACCTGTCAGCCACACTAACCAGCACTGGGTCACTGACCAGTGGACCCCACTGGTCAGGTTTGACCTGGACCGTGCCCGTTGACCTGCTTACGTCAGCATGATGTCATGCTGACGCAGTAAACTATTTTATGGTTTTAGTCTAATTTAAAATAACCAGGAAATTCCAGAAAATTGTATAAACTTCCAAAATTCATAGAAATTCAACCGTAACTCCAAATGAAATAATTTATATATGAAAAATGATCGGAAAAATCCATTCTATCCATCAGTACCATTTTCATGCATGTTAGAACAACTTATAGCTGCTGTGTAGCACAAATCATATAAATGGCATTTAAATAATCACATGTGGAGTTTGAATTTGAACCTAGGGTTCAAACCAACTCCATTTAACTTGCTGCTACTTGCATTAGCTCAAACCACAGCATATTGACATGTCACGATCATGCATCATATTGAGCATTGCATTGATTGTGTTTCTTCTGTGATGCCGGTATTTGTCCCCTCTCGATAGACGTGATACCGACGATGAGATCGATGACACCGATGAAGAGCTATGCTATCTTCAAAAGTGGCAGGCAAGCAAAACCCCCTTGTTCATTCCGATACAATCCTATTCTCTCGCTCCTGCTCTCTTTTACTGCATTATGGCAACAACGATTCATCTGTTACTTGCTGCGGTAGCTGAACCCCTTTATCCTCTGCATGACCTGTCATTGCCACAGTAAATAGATGAAACCCACTAGCATGAGTAGGAGTTGTTTGAGCCCTGTTGTGCCTACTCATTCATGTTTGTTTGTCATGCCTGCTACTGCTTAGAGTTGAGTCAGGTCTGATTCATCGAGGATGAATCAGAGGTGCGTGAACATGTCCTACTGTGTGTGAGCTAAGTGTGTGAACACGATTTGGTAAAGGTAGCGGTGAGAGGCCATGTAGGAGTACATGGTGGGTTGTCTCATTGCAGCCGTCCTCAGAAACTGAGTTCTGTGTTTGTGATCCATGATTCAGCTACTACCACGCATTGGGCCCGAAACCAATGGACCCTCTTGGCTTCTTAATCACCCTTGTCCTCTGTCCAGGAGTTGCAAGTAGTTTCTGGTGTTTGTAGTATGCTGGAGGCCGTGCGCAGCGCTGACCGTAGGGGTGGGCTGTGATGCGGTAGGCACGTGGCCGGGTAAACCGGGCGCCCGTTTGGTGTCACGGAACCCTGTTCACATCGTTTGGGGCTGTGAGCGAAACTCCGGCTGGATCTCCTCATGGATGGAACCCGAATAGGCGATAAACCTGGACTAGGGATTTGAGTGTTTAGGTAGGTCGTGGCCGACCCCCTCGTTGGGCTTCCGCTTGAAGGTTGCCGAGTACATGTCGTGTAAACGGCGGTAAGTGGTGAGAGCGTGTGTGAAGAAGTACACCCCTGCAGGGTTAACATTATCTATTCGAATAGCCGTGTCCGCGGTAAAGGACTTCTGGGTTGCCTATATCAGTTCATAGACAAGTGAAAGTGGATACTCTAAAATACGCAAGATAAGCGTGAGTGCTATGGATGGCGTTCTCGTAGGGAGACGGGAGCGGATCCATAGTGGTGTATTGATATGGTGAATATGTGGACTCGTGTGCGCCACCTCAAAAGAGTTACTTGTAGTCGTAGTTTAGGATAGCCACCGAGTCAAAGCTGGCTTGCTGCAGTTAACCTCCACCATCCCCTTTATTGATAATGATGCATATGTAGTTAGTTCTGATGTAAGTCTTGCTGGGTACATTTGTACTCACGTTTGCCTATTTTATGTTTTTGCAGAGAGACTTCAGTCTCGCTAGTAGTTCCACGTGGACTTCGACGTTTATCTTGTTACCTCAGCTACGATCTTGTGCCCTCGGCAGGATCTGGTAGATAGTCAGGCTTCCAAGCCTTTTTCATTTGTAGATGTCTGTACTCAGACATGTTAGCTTCCGATTGTGCTTTAACTTGTATGCTCTGAATGTTGGGTCGTGAGACCCCTGTTTGTATATCTCGCTCCTCGGAGCCTAATGAATACATACTTGAGTCGTAGAGTCATGTTGTGATGCCATGTTGTATTTGCACATAACGAGCATATTGTGTGTATGATTGAAATGCTTGGTATGTGTGGGATCTGACTATCTAGTTGTTTATTCATAGTAACCTCTCTTACCGGGAAATGTCTCCTAGTGTCTCCACTTGGTAGCTTGCTACTGCTCCGGAACACTTAGGCTGGCCGGCATATGTCCTTCTTCGTTCCTGTGTCTATCCCTTCGGGGAAATGTCACGCGGTGGGTACCGGAGTCCTGTTAGCCCGCTACAGCCCGGTTCACCGGAGTCCTGCTAGCCCAGTGCTACAGCCCGGATTCACTCGCTGATGACCGACACGTTCGATGCTGGGTCATGGATGCCTGTCCCTGTAAGTCTGTGCCACTTTGGGTTTACGACTAGTCATGTCAGCCCGGGCTTCTTATCATATGGATGTTAGCGACACTATCATATACGAGAGCCAAAAGGCGCAAACGGTCCCGGGAAAAGGTAAGGCAACACCCGTGGGAATACCGTGCGTGAGGCCGCAAAGTGATATGAGGTGTTACAGGCTAGATCGATGTGACATGGAGTCGGGGTCCTGACAGCTTTGGTATCAGAGCCTGACTGCCTGTAGGGTTACCAAGCCAAACTGGTCGAAGTTGAGTCTAGAAATGCTTTAGTTATATGTAGGGGAATTGATTGTGGGATGGAAACGTAAGGCTCTTTTACTCCTTTACCTTATGCCTTCTGATCTGAGTCATCCTATCTTTCCTACGGGGTTAAGGAATTAGGCTATCTCCTCTTTCTATCAAGATCACGTGTTACTAATCTATAGATTTGTAAGATTGTTGGACTTAAGCCTCGTTTAAGTTCCTATTACTTCCGTATGTTAACTTTTGATCTCGAAACCTTGATATTGTGCTTCTGAGTGGCCATGCCACCATTTCTGTAGTATGTCTCCAAACTTTTTGAGCATTTACAGCCGTTATGCTGTCCGAGTCATCCAGGTTTCTAAATAGTCTGAAGCATTTGCAAAATCCCTTCCTCCCGTTCCGATGTTCCTTTGGGCCAGATTAACCACACTAAGCGGTGAGATGAGGTACTCTGTTGCCTTAACATATATGTCGGAGTTATTATTATGACCCTAGGTGTCTATAGTATCACCTAGTAATTTAGCCATGTTTTGTGTTCCCCGTGTGATGAATCTGGCCATCATTCTCGAAAGCATCCCGTGATGTTATTAGTTAGTAGGTATTCCATTCTGGGGTTCTTGAACCCGAGATTCACCCTACTTACTTCATGTTGATAGTGTTTGCTCGTTCCTTTAGGTTATTAGTAACCTTTGCATTAATCCTCGAGGTCCGTAGTATTTCCTTCTTCCAAATACTATGAACCACTTATGGCAGAAGTTTGTTGAACCAAAAGATCACAACAAGAGTGCTCTCAAAGAGTTCTCCATTCTATATTGAGACTCTGCTAGTTCTACCTTTCTACATGGGTTATCCGGAAGAAATATGTTGAACTCGTTCGACATGCTAGTCCATGCATCCACAACTCAGAAAAACATATGTTCCTTTGAGTTGTCCCTCCTTAGTTGTATTCTGATCCCCGTCTATCAATTGATAGTTAGGAGTAGTCGTGCATTCATGTTCATCGATGCCTTTTACTTCTGTGGTCCGTCAAGCCATTCTATTCGGAATGACTAGGAGAAACAAACTCCAGTACCTCATCCATATCCAGGATTGGGTCAAAGCAGTTGTACTCCGCAGATCAAAATATAATCAGCTTTTGTTCTGTCCTACCCTGAAGTATTACCATCTTTATATCAAGAATATCATAGGAATTGCACACCATCCTATGAACTCTTGGTACAGTGATACTTCTCTCCATCATTGTTCATTCCTCGATTTCCGTGTTATTGTAACCGAAATGCCGACAAGTGACTCGTGGTGTGTGAAATCAATACCCCTAGCAACCCTGTTGCTTGGTAGTTAAATGGACAACAACCTCATTCTTAGCGTGTTGATTATTAAATCATCATTCTAAGATAGATCGTGCTACCTAGTCCTTATTTCTGGTGCACTCTTCGATCAATGAGTTAGGGTTTCAATCCCTTGCTTAATTGATCACATCATCTTGCCTCAGAAACAAGATTGTTCTCGAGCTTAATAACATATTGGTGGTTCGTAATTCTCCGAATATCTTCTCGGAAGTATTACCAGGTTGTCACCTGACCGCTATGTTGGGTTCGTGATCAAGTTGGTTTTTCATAAACCACCCCCTTCTCCAAAAATCTGTGTTGGATACCCTGAGCTAGTTGGTAAACTGAACAACAACTTGGAGAGTTGGAAGATGAAAGTTTGTCCGACTTAGTTCATTTCCAAAGGGATATCCTTGTGTTTATGTGGTTGTTGAAGAAAGATGATATCTTCATCGACTGATCCCCGTGATCAGTTGTTGAATCTATTGTCTAGTCTAAACCTAGATTTGAGTGTGGGCTATCCTCAAATCAAGTCAGAACCAACGATGTTCGTAATGTTGTCTTACTCGTGGTTGACCCCTCGAGCATACACCATTATATCTTTTGGGTCTGACCAATGCAATCACTTGTTCACATAATTATGGAATTCCATTTACATGGAAATCTCGATGACTTGTTGTTGAGCCCATCGACAACATCCTTATATCCTCCATGATTTTGTTGAAAATTAAGCTAGTGTTGGAAACTTTTATAAGCATTATCTTCATGTCCCGTTCATGAAGCATATGTCCGGATGAAAGAAGAGACTTCCTCTGATTCATGTGCATTTGGTGTAAATTGCCGCCATGAGTTCGAGAAAGTTAGTTTTGCTTCCTTTGGAATCATCCCAAGTTAGTCACGCCTATATGCGAAGTACTCTATGGTTTGATAGGTTGGCCGCCTCCATTCCATATGTGTTTCCTAGCACACCAAGCCACTGATTGATTTGTTCAAGGATAAAAAGTTCTTCGTGCTAGTCTTGAAGGTACCAGACGGATTTGTACAAGATTTTGTTATCCTCGAAGATGGTTCCCCACCTGAGCTCGGTAGTATTTTTATTGTAAGACTACTATGTGGTCATGCTTGTCTCGGACAGCGTGTTCACATGTGTGTAGCAGAACCGGCTCATCTTTTGGAGCTAGCTATCGTAGTTTATTTCCTGAGAATCTCGCAACGTCGTCTCGTTGATTTGTGTTGCAAACTTTCATTTTACTTTCTAGACTCGATAAGTCTAGATTATTCTGGCACCAACCAGATCTGAATCTCTGGCAGATATGATGGTTGGAGCATTTTTCCAAGAACTATAATATTGGTCCCTCTGTAACCGCTAAAGAGGATGTCGTGGCCAACACGTCCAGCTGGAAGACCTATTACTGTAGTATCTTGATTGAGGAAGTTGGCCACCTCCCCATAAGGATTTCGTAGGATTTACTCCCTAGTTGTTCCTTATGGATTTTTGTGTTCCCGAAGTCCGACCTTTTACTTGATGTTCTAGATATCAAACCATATCTATGAATGGGATACACTAGCACATCAAGGAGAACATTAGAAGCGGAGTGCTAAATGTCTCTCGGTTGATCATCCAGATTTTGTTTCCTTGGCCTCGCTAAGATGAAATCTGAAAAAGTGTTATCTTCCTTTGCATCTGCATCCTCCATCACCATTCATCATGGTAGTAAGTTGTTTTGCCAGGTTCCTTGACACGGATATTGGTAAAACCTTGATGAATATGGAAATGCTCAAGTTCTTGAGAGCACGCACAAGCGCTAGGTGTTATCATCGGCACTAACCGGGATTGCTCTCAGTTCCCTCGGTTATGCTATAACTTTTCAAATAGTGGACTCACTCTCTACTGTTGAGCTTATCCCCAATTACTAAAATCGTCCCTTGTGTTGTTTTCAACAAGGCAATCCACATCATCCATTCTAATCTGGGTATGCCATTCTACTGAACCCCCCCAAATGATCGCTCGAGAATTGCCTTAGGCTGGTATAAAGAGTTTCAATGATCTCTGAATCAAAGGTAATTCTTTTTGCCACTTAAGGGGATATTTCTACTAGTCACCTTTCCTAAGGTGCCCCATTATGGGATCATGGCAACTATTTTCCTCGCTACTTTGAAACCATCGTCAAATTGTTTCTTCCACCCTTCCTGATGTGTGTTTTGCCTCTCAGCTCAAGAGATGTTTCTATGTCTCATCCTGTGAGTTGATTTTGTGATCTTTAGGAGGATCCATCCTTGTAGAGTGTCCCTGTCCTCGTGTTGGATGAAGTTCTCGAAAGCAAAGACGTCAGGATCAATATGAAGCAATGAATCAACATCTTTGAGCAGGACAGTTGGATCGTGAAGATCGTGTTAGCTTTGTGTCCCCTCTGTCTTCTTACCTCACTTCTTGAATCTCGGGTCGAGATTCTTGTTTAGTGGGGGAGAGTTGTCACGTCCCTAGCTTCTGGTGCTGCCTAGTGTTTGCATCATGTTTAAATTTTTGAAACTTGAACTAAGGAAATTTGGAAGCCTCAAAAAACTTAAATAAAAGAGGGGCAAAACCCCTAAAATCTCATTCATTGTTCCCAAAATGCTCTTCTTAAATGTTTGATAATTTTGGCAAGGGTTCTGGTCCCAACCAAAATATTGAACATTTTTAAGGACTTAATCTTGGGACTTTGAACTTAAATCATTAGCTATTTGAATTTGAATTATATTCATATAATTAGAATATAATTTCAAATACCCCTGAAATATTTTATGAGCTTTTGGAAAAGTCCATCTAGCAAAATAAAAATATTCAGAGGAGTTTTTGGCATTGTTTGAATTGTTTTAAATTCAAAACAGTGGCAAAAGATTAAATAAAAAAACAGAAACAGAAAACAATAAAAGAACAGAAACTCACCTGGAAACTTACCTGGCGCCACCAACCGGCCCAGCTCCTGCGCGGCCCGTTACTGTGCAGCCCAGCTGCCAGTCATCTTCCTCCCCCTCGCCCCGAAGCAGCTGCGTGCTAGACGCACGCGCGTCAACGCCGGCCACCTCCTGCTTCGCGCTAGAGGCCTCCCCTTCGAGCCTGTCCGCGCGTGGAGACGCCACGACACTCCCCCTGATCCCCCTCGCTCTGGACCCCCTCCTCCTCCTCTGCTCTGTCTCTCTCACGCACAGCCGCCCGAACCCGCCCGTTGCGCCGCTCGCCGTTCCCGCGGCCACCGGCCACCCCACGCCTCACCGACGCACCCAGAAGCTCCGCCACGTTGTCTTCTTCGTCCTCGATGAGCCACGCAAGTCGGGAGGGCCTGGAACGTCGCCATCACCGTCGTCTTCCACCTCGGGTTCCGACCACCGCCGCCGTCGATTCGCCGTCTCCGCCACCTCCCCGAGGCCACTGAGCTGCTCGACGACCTCCCTGTGAGCTCCTGCCCCATTTCCCCCTTCTCCCCTGGTCGCGCCCGTCCTCTAGGCCGTAGCCCTGCCGTGGCCGAGCTTCCCCTGCCGCCGGCCATGTCGCCGCCGTCCCTGCAGCCGCTTGAGCTCAATTAGGAGCACGTCACCGTGCTCAGGAAGCCACCAGGAGCATAACGCACACGCTAACTTGCCCTCTCGTGCACCACAGTGCCAACCCCGCACTCACCCGACCTTCGGCGCCGCCGCGAGCTCACTTCCAGCGAGCTCCGACCACCCCGCGACCTCCCACCTACTCCGTTTGATGTGCGCGAGTGAGGGCCTCCTCCCTGTGCCCTTCTCTTGCCCAGCCGCCGCCTGTAGCGCAGCCCCGGCGAACATCCGCCGCGTTTCGGGTCACCGCCGGCCGAACTCCGGTGGCCGGTGACGTGGCACGTCATTTAGCCGCTGATGACCCCACTAATTAACCTCTAGTGAAACTGACAGCCGGGCCCCACATCCTAACTAACTGGCTAACTAAACTAGATTAAGTTTAATCTAATTACCCTGGACCCACGCGTCAACATTGACGGTGCTGACGTGTCCGTTGGCCGGACCCACCTGTCAGCCACACTAACCAGCACTGGGTCACTGACCAGTGGACCCCACTGGTCAGGTTTGACCTGGACCGTGCCCGTTGACCTGCTTACGTCAGCATGATGTCATGCTGACGCAGTAAACTATTTTCTGGTTTTAGTCTAATTTAAAATAACTAGGAAATTCCAGAAAATTGTATAAACTTCCAAAATTCATAGAAATTCAACCGTAACTCCAAATGAAATAATTTATATATGAAAAATGATCAGAAAAATCCATTCTATCCATCAGTACCATTTTCATGCATGTTAGAACAACTTATAGCTGCTGTTTAGCACAAATCATATAAATGGCATTTAAATAATCACATGTGGAGTTTGAATTTGAACCTAGGGTTCAAACCAACTCCATTTAACTTGCTGCTACTTGCATTAGCTCAAACCACAGCATATTGACATGTCATGATCATGCATCATATTGAGCATTGCATTGATTGTGTTTCCTTCTGTGATGTCGGTATTTGTCCCCTCTCGATAGACGTGATACCAACGATGAGATCGATGACACCGATGAAGAGCTATGCTATCTTCAAAAGTGGCAGGCAAGCAAAACCCCTTGTTCATTCCAATACAATCCTATTCTCTCGCTCCTGCTCCCTTTTACTGCATTAGGGCAACAACGATTCATCTGTTACTTGCTGCGGTAGCTGAACCCCTTTATCCTCTGCATGACCTGTCATTGCCACAGTAAATAGATTAAACCCACTAGCATGAGTAGGAGTTGTTTGAGCCCTGTTGTGCCTACTCATTCATGTTTGTTTGTCATGCCTGCTACTGCTTAGAGTTGAGTCGGGTCTGATTCATCGAGGATGAATCAGAGGTGCGTGAACATGTCCTACTGTGTGTGAGCTAAGTGTGTGAACACGATTTGGTAAAGGTAGCGGTGAGAGGCCATGTAGGAGTACATGGTGGGTTGTCTCATTGCAGTCGTCCTCAGGAACTGAGTTCTGTGTTTGTGATCCATGATTCAGCTACTACCACGCATTGGGCCCGAAACCAATGGACCCTCTCGGCTTCTTAATCACCCTTGTCCTCTGTCCAGGAGTTGCAAGTAGTTTCTGGTGTTTGTAGTATGCTGGAGGCCGTGCGCAGCGCTGACCGTAGGGGTGAGCTGTGATGCGGTAGGCACGTGGCCGGGTAAACCGGGCGCCCGTTTGGTGTCACGGAACCCTGTTCACATCGTTTGGGGCTGTGAGCGAAACCCCGGCCGGATCTCCTCATGGATGGAACCCGAATAGGCGATAAACCTGGACTAGGGATTTGAGTGTTTAGGTAGGTCGTGGCCGACACCCTCGTTGGGCTTCCGCTTGAAGGTTGCCGAGTACATGTCGTGTAAACGGCGGTAAGTGGTGAGAGCGTGTGTGAAGAATGACACCCCTGCAGGGTTAACATTATCTATTCGAATAGCCGTGTCCGCGGTAAAGGACTTATGGGTTGCCTATATCAGTTCATAGACAAGTGAAAGTGGATACTCTAAAATACGCAAGATAAGCGTGAGTGCTATGGATGGCGTTCTCGTAGGGAGACGGGAGCGGATCCATAGTGGTGTATTGATATGGTGAATATGTGGACTCGTGTGCGCCACCTCAAAAGAGTTACCTGCAGTCGTAGTTTAGGATAGCCACCGAGTCAAAGCTGGCTTGCTGCAGTTAACTTCCACCATCCCCTTTATTGAGAATGATGCATATGTAGTTAGTTCTGATGTAAGTCTTGCTGGGTA
Organism: Triticum timopheevii; assembly: GCA_963921465.1. Taxonomy (NCBI): domain Eukaryota; kingdom Viridiplantae; phylum Streptophyta; class Magnoliopsida; order Poales; family Poaceae; genus Triticum; species Triticum timopheevii. Next base: position 614,776,970 of record OY997266.1, read on the forward strand.
CATTTGTACTCACGTTTGCCTATTTTATGTTTTTGCAGAGAGACTTCAGTCTCGCTAGTAGTTCCACGTGGACTTCGACGTTTAGCTTGTTACCTCAGCTACGATCTTATGCCCTCGGCAGGATCTGGTAGATAGTCAGGCTTCCAAGCCTTTTTCATTTGTAGATGTCTGTACTCAGACATGTTAGCTTCCGATTGTGCTTTAACTTGTATGCTCTGAATGTTGGGTCGTGAGACCCCTGTTTGTATATCTCGCTCCTCGGAGCCTAATGAATACATACTTGAGTCGTAGAGTCATGTTGTGATGCCATGTTGTATTTGCACATATCGAGCATATTGTGTGTATGATTGAAATGCTTGGTATGTGTGGGATCTGACTATCTAGTTGTTTATTCATAGTAGCCTCTCTTACCGGGAAATGTCTCCTAGTGTCTCCACTTGGTAGCTTGCTACTGCTCCGGAACACTTAGGCTGGCCGGCATATGTCCTTCTTCGTTCCTGTGTCTGTCCCTTCGGGGAAATGTCACGCGGTGGGTACCGGAGTCCTGTTAGCCCGCTACAGCCCGGTTCACCGGAGTCCTGCTAGCCCAGTGCTACAGCCCGGATTCACTCGCTGATGACCGACACGTTCGATGCTGGGTCATGGATGCCTGTCCCTGTAAGTCTGTGCCACTTTGGGTCTACGACTAGTCATGTCAGCCCGGGCTTCTTATCATATGGATGCTAGCGACACTATCATATACGTGAGCCAAAAGGCGCAAACGGTCCCGGGAAAAGGTAAGGCGACACCCGTGGGAATACCGTGCGTGAGGCCGCAAAGTGATATGAGGTGTTACAGGCTAGATCGATGTGACATGGAGTCGGGGTCCTGACACAACCATGGTAGAAAGCATGTTTAATAAATTCTTAGAAGGACTTAAACTACCTACCTCGCCATTGAAAGTGGGTGATCACACTAACAAGGTGATGGATGCTAACTCCGACAAGGGGGAAGCTAATAGTGAGAAGGGTCCTTCTACTAGTGGTAGAAATGGCACCGACATCTTTGCCCGTGTGGAACCTCCAACTTATGGAGGACCGATTCCCTCTACTCATTTAAATCATGCCGGTCCTCCACCTAAGATTGTGAAAAATGAGGATTTTGATTCTTGGGTGTATCGCTTCAAGTGCCATTTAAATCATGTGAATACTAACCTTTGGAGAATCATTGAAGAAGGTTTCTATCCACATGACTGAAGCAACTTCACCCCGAGAGAAGTGGTGGATAATCAATTCAATGAGAGTGCTCTCTTCGTCATCCAAGATGCAATCCTTCCCGAAGATCTCCCTCATCTTCGACCCCATGCCATGGCCAAAGACGCATGGCAATGTGTTGTGTCTCTCTATCGAGGAAGTGCTAGCATTCAATGCTCCAACTATGAAGTGGTGCAAGATGAAGCCGATGAGTTTGCAATGAAAGAAGATGAAGAACCTCGTGAGCTCTTTCGAAGAGTGACCAAACTCGCGGTCTCACTCCGAGATCATGGGAGCAAGAACACGGATGACAATTGGATCAAGCGCAAGTTCCTCAAGGCCATGATGCCCTACAACAAGGCCATGTCCTCCGTCATTCGTCAAAGACCGGAATTCCACTCCATGACCTCAAGTGAAGTGTTGGATGAGTTCGTTGCAATGAGCATCTTGGACAAGACCGCCGACAATGCGGTGCTCTGTTCTCAAAGGGCAAAGAAGGCCAACCTTGCCTTGAAGGACAAGGTTATTGTGGAAGAAGAGGAAGAAGAGGAAGATGAGGAGAGCAACCCCAAAGAAATGAAATATGATTATCATGAGCACATGGCTCTTGCTTCAAGATAATTTTGGAGCAAGAAGAATTCAAGAGCCAACTTCAACAAGAACAACTCAAGTGGCTTCAAGGGCAAGCAACGAGTTAGAACTTGTTTCAACTATGGAAATGTGAGCCATTTCCACGCGGATTGTCCTTACGAGAAGCGGGAAGACAATGGTGGCAAGTTCATCCGAAAAGACAAAGCCAAGTCCTTCCCAAACAAGAACAACTTCACCAAGAAGACTCCTACTCGTGGGTTGGTGGTTCAAGAAGAATACCATGAGAATGACGATGATGATGAAAATGGAGAAGCAATGGCCATGGCCTCCGTTGCCATTGCTACCACTCCCCGGGTGTCTCTCTTTGATTCACCCAATGAGAACATCACTGCCAAGTGCCTCATGGCTAAAGCCTCTAACAAGGTAACCCCAACATCAAAACCACCATCATTACTAATCCCTCTTTGGAAGGTTGCATTGATGAACATGAGGGGTCTAATGAGGATGCGAATGAATTTGAGTCATTTATGAGTAAGCTCAAGGGCAAATCCAAGAAGCATTTTGTTGCTCTCTTCGAACAACTTGGTGAAGCCAATGACATGATCGAGGCTCACGAAGAAACCATCTCTAAGATGGAAGGTCATAGTCGTGACTATGCCGATGAGATATCGTATCTCTCTAATGCTCTTGAGGAAGAGCGTGGGAATCGTTTGACTCTTGAGGAGTCATACAACGATGACCATGCTAAGTTAAAGAAAGATCTTGATCATGCTCTTGTCGTGTCTCGTGTGCTAACTTCCGAGAAGGCTAAACTTGGGGTTGATCATGCTAGACTCAAGGTGGAGTTTGATGTACTTGAAAAGGTCCACAAGGTCTTGAAGGGTGCTCACGCTAACCTCAAGGAGTCTCATGCTCAACTCCAAGTTAAGCTAACCAAGGAAAAGGCCACCTTTCCTCATATGGTATTAATTGATAATGCATATGCTACTAACCCGTGTTGTGAGCATGTGCATCTTGTGGAGGAGAATGCCAAGTTGAAGGATCAACTTTAGAAAGGCCTTGTGACATGCATTCAAGGTGAGAAGAACCTCAACGACCTTTTGAGCAATCGAAAGGAAGTTGTGGCCAAGAAGGGAATTGGGTTTGCTCCCAAATCCAAGAATAAGAAGAAGAACGACAAGACCAAACGACCTCCTCCTCTCAAGCAAACTTTTGTGAAAGAGGGAGAGGGTGCTCCTAAGGAGAATAAGGAAAATGTGAAGGGTGTTGATGTGAAAAAGGGCAAAACCATCTCCTCCAACAAAGCTGGCGACTTTAACCCGTCATATGTGTTGTGCCATGCTAGTGATGGGCATGTTTATGCTAAATTTGTTGGTTCTCCTTATGAGTACATTGAATGGTCTATTTGGGTTCCTAAGACCCTTGTTACTAACATCAAAGGACCCATTACTAAATGGGTACCTAAAACCAAGCATTGATCTCTTGTAGGTGTTTGCTTCCTGTGGGGGATCATGGTTGCTCGATAGTGGAGCAACAAATCATATGAACGGGAGCAAGGACTTGGTGTTGGACGTGCAAAATATTCCATCTATGCCCACCAATGTCGAGTGGGGTGATGCCTCACATTCTAAGGTATTGGGTCTTGGCAAGGTTGTCATTTCTCATGATCTAACGATCGAGAAAGTCAGGATTGTTGAGTCCCTTGCATACAATTTACTTTACGTTCGTCAACTTGCACTCATGGGTTTTGCCACTTTCTTTGACATTGATACCGTGGCCCTCTTGTGGAGCAAGACTCTTAAAGTAGCCTTTGTTGGGCATGTCGAGAACGGTCTCTATGTGATAAACTTTTCAGAGCGACCCACTAAGACCGGGACATGCCTAATGGCTAAAGTTGACGTGGGATGGCTTTGGCATCGCCGTTTAGCCCACGTCATTATGAGATCTTTGCAAAGTCTTCTCAAGGGGGACCACGTCCGTGGACTAACGAATGTTAGTTTTGCCAAAGATCGTGCTTGCAGTGCTTGTATTGAAGGAAAGCTTCATGGGAAGGCTCACCCTCCCACGACCATCATCTACTCGAAGAGACCCTTGGAGCTCCTTCACATGGATCTCTTTGGGCCTCCATCGTTTGATAGTCTTGGAGGTAGAAAGTATTGCTTGGTGATTGTGGATGATTATTCAAGATACACTTGGGTATATTTCTTCAAGAGGAAGAGTGAGACTCAACAAACCATCATCGACTTTGCAAATGAAGCTCAACGTCAACATGATGCAAAGATCTTGACAATAAGAAGTGACAACAACACCGATTTTAAGAACTACACCTTGGATGAGTTTCTTAGTGATGAGGGGATCAAGCATCAATATGCTGCACCATATACCCCTCAACAAAATGGTGTCGCCGAGAGGAAGAACCGGACGTTGATGGATGCGGCAAGGACCATGATGGCGGAGTTCAAGTCTCCATACAACTTTTGGGCCGAAGCCATCAACACAACATGTCATGCATCCAATCGGCTCTATCTCCGCAAGGTCTTGAACAAGACTCCTTATGAAATACTCACCGGTAACAAGCCCAATCTCAAGTACTTCCGGGTGTTCGGGTGTAAGTGTTTCATTCTCAAGAAAGGTTTTCGTTTGTCTAAATTTGAGGCTAGAGCTTATGAGGGCATATTTTTTGGTTATGCTACAAACTCTCATGCTTACCGTGTCCTCAACAAGTCCACCAGACTCATTGAGGAGACTTGTAACGTAGAGTTTGACGAAAATAACGGCTCCCAAGTGGAGCAAAGTGGTACTTGTGATGTAGGTGATGAAATTCCTCCCCAAGCCATAAGAAGAATGGATATATGTCGTATTATACTCATTGAGGAACCCCTTGTGGCCGAAGGAGAAGGACAATGCTCCACTCAAGTGGAGCCATCACCTCCCCAAGACCCACACGCTTCCAAGGAACAAAGTGAAGGCCCTCAACCTCGTGAACAAGACCAAGGGCAAGATCAACCTCAAGATGGTGGTGATCCTCCAAATGATGCCCAAGGTCAAGTTCTCCCCCTCGAGCAAGTTCAAGATCATGAGCAAGCTCAAGATCAAGAACAAGCTCAAGACGGCGCTCAAGATAATCAAGTTAACCCTCCTCCTTCCACATCCGAGGAGGAATTAGAGCATCGTGCCGCGAAGATTGCCTCCGAGCTCACCACCAAAGGTCATCTCATGGAGAATGTGGTTGGAAGACTAAGAAAGGGGGTAAGCACTCGTAGACAATTAGCAAACTATTGTGAACATCACGCGTTTGTCTCTTGTGTTGAACCCCAAAAGGTCTATGAGGCGCTCGAAGATCCGGATTGGCTCAATGCCATGCATGAAGAACTCAACTACTTCGAGTACAACAAGGTGTGGAGATTGGTGCCAAGGCCGTCGGGGAAGCACAACGTCATTGGAACCAAGTGGATATTCAAGAACAAGCAAGATGCTCATGGGAACATCATTCGCAACAAGGCAAGATTGGTAGCACAAGGCTACTCCCAAGTCGAGGGTATCGACTACGGTGAAACCTTTGCTCCCGTTGCTCGCCTTGAATCCATACGTTTGTTGATTGCTTATGCTTCCCATCACAACTTTAAGTTGCAACAAATGGATGTGAAAAGTGCTTTTCTTAACGGTCCTATTAATGAGTTGGTCTATGTCAAGCAACCCCCCGGGTTCGAGGATCCCTACTTCCCGGATCATGTGTATCAACTCGATAAGGCACTCTATGGCCTTAAATAAGCCCCACATGCGTGGTATGACCACCTTACCGAGTTGTTACAAGATCGTGGATTTGAGGTGGGGCAAATCGATCCCATTATTTTTACTAAGAAGGTCAAAGGGGAGTTGTTTGTATGCCAACTAAATATTGATGATATTATCTTTGGTTCCCCTAACAAAGCCTTCAATGAGGAATTTGTCGCTCTCATGACCTCCAAGTTCAAGATGTCTTCAATGGGAGAGTTGAAGTTCTTCCTTGGTTTCGACATCAAACAAAGAAGAGAAGGTACCTTCATCAACCAAGCCAAATACACTCAAGACATGCTAAAAAGATTCAAGCTAAGTGATGTCAAGACGGCTTCTACTCCAATGCCTACCAAGTGCCAACTTGACATTGATCCCAATGGTAAAGCAGTGGATCAAAAGGTATATCGCTCCATGATTGGCTCCTTGCTTTACCTTTGTGCATCTAGACCGGATATCATGTTGAGTGTGGGAATATGTGCACCGTTTCAAGCCGCACCAAACGAAATCCACTATGTGGCTGTCAAGCGAATCTTTCGATATTTGGCTCATACCCCAAACTTTGGCTTATTGTACCCAAGAGGAGCAAACTTCAACCTTGAAGGGTATACGGATTCCGATTGGGCGGGAGACAAAGTGGATAGGAAGTCCACTTCCGGAGGGTGCAAATTTCTTGGTTGCTCTTTGGTGAGTTGGTCTTCCAAAAAGCAAAGTTGTGTGTCTCTCTCGTCCACCGAAGCGGAATATGTTGCTGCCGGTAGTAGTTGTGCACAACTCTTATGGATGAGGCAAACTTTAAAGGAGTACGGTGTCATTTGTGACAAAGTGCCTCTTTGGTGTGATAATGAAAGTGCCATCAAGATTTCTTTCAACCCGGTGCAACACTTCAAGATGAAGCATATTGAGATTAGGTATCACTTCATTCGGGATCACATTAGGCAAGGGGAGATCGAGCTCAAGTATGTCAACACTCATGATAACCTTGCAGATATTTTCACGAAGCCCTTGGATGAAGCAAGATTTCGCGAGTTAAGCCATGAGCTAAATATCATTGATTCGAGCAATGTGACTTGAACCCTTGCACATCCCACCACACTCAACTTGTTGTCTAGTTTAGGTGTAGGCATGGACATAGGGGGAGTGTTGTTCTCTCAATGAACTCTTCCTCCCCCATTATGCATAAATTGATCAACTCTTTCACATTAGCCATTTTTGATGGTACATGTGCTTCAAAGACGAGTATTGGTCATGGGCCCAAGGATAATTCTTCGCGGTGCCATGCCAATCAACTCAAACATAGGTGGCTCTGGCCACTGCCCCCTCCTTGGAGAGGTTTTTTATCGTTTTGGTCTTTGTTGCCTCTGGTTTGGTTGCCGTGTTTCGCTTGTTCGCTCGTTGGTGTGTGTGTTCTCTTGAAGGTTCCGTGTAAAGTCGCTTTTCTCCCTGGCTTGAAACTGTATTTTCTGGGATTCACTGTACTACCGTGGTTAGCCACAGTACTACCACGGGGCACGGTACTACGGCAACCAGCACGACAATAATTTTTTACTGCCGCTGGTGGAGTAGTACTACCGCCCGCAGCGCGGTACTTCTGCCCGGGCGGTACTACCGCAATGAGTCGCGGTACTACCGTGACGTAGTGAGCGCGTGGGGGTTATGAGCGGGCAGGGGGAGTTCTAACTCCCCCATACCCATTCACTCCTTCTCCTCACTCTCTCTCTCTCTCTCTCTCTCTCTCTCTCTCTCTCTCCCTCTTTCCTGCCAACGAACGGCGCCGGAGACCCTCGTCGGATCTCCTTCTCCGGCTGCTCTCCTCGGATTCCGACCGGTGGGATCGTTCCCCACCACTTCCTCTTGCCATGGACCAAGGTCTTTCCCCAAATCCCTCTCTCTTTGGTTTGTTCTTTTGCTTCTAGGTTTTGGGGAAATGCTAGTTGTTCTTGAGATTTTAGGCCAAATCTTTGCAAGAGTAGGATGGAGGAGAGTAGTAATGCGTAGAGTTTTTACATGATATGTTGTCCCGTGGTAGATTTGATCGGCCGTAGTACCGCTTTGTCGTCACGGTAGTTCTCAGATTCATTTGTTGCTTCAGATCTGAATACGCGCGGTACTACCGCACCTCTGGAGCGATACTACCGCTCTCGCGGTACTACCATACCTTCGGCGCGGTACTACCGCGCCCGCGGTACTACCGTGATTTGGCGCGACACTAATTTTTTAGTTCCGCGCGATCAAGAAGTACTATAGTTGGTGTCAAATCTCTCATGTGGCAATTGTTATGTGCAAATTCTACTTGTTTCACTGTTTTTGCTGCGTTCTGTGCACTGATCCTTCTCGCGTTTCTTGCGTGTCTATTTTGTGGTGTGTGTGGCTCAGGTGCTCATGCTCGTCGCTCCAACCCAAGCCGTGACACGGGTTCCAAGCGCCTTCGCAATCAAGACGAAGCTCCTGAGGGTTCCAGTTCCCCCCAACGTAGGACCAAGACCACCGCCAACAAAGACAAGGAACCTGCCATGAGTATGGATGAGATGCCGCTTGCTGAGTTCGTCGCTCATAGGAAGATCAATCCCTACGTGAATCCTCGTGCCAACCTTCGAAGAAATGAGTTGTTCTGGACCATGAAGCAGAACCTCATTTATTTGGATGTGATCAAGGCCAAGAGGAATATCTATGTGGATGTGCATTGGATCGACATGCATCATATGAGGGAAGAGAAGCACCGGGCATACTTTGGTGAGGTCGTGGATCTAGTTGAGCAGTTTGGCATTGAGCATATCATCTCTTTTCACAAAGACTATGATCCAGAGATTGTGGCTCAGTTCTTCGCCTCAGTGTACTTCCATCCTAATGAGGACAGGATGATGACTTGGATGTCCAATGGTCGGCGGCTGACAGCTACCTGGAAGGAGTTCACGACTTTGCTTGGTGTTTCAGATGAGGGGCTCGCCACTCCCCAAGGTGTTCGTCCACATGCCAATTCTGAGTCTGCCTACAAGAACAAGCTTCAGCCCTTCCTTGTTGAAAAGAAGCTCTTCAGTGGCAAGTCTTCTTGGGTGCTCAACTCATTCCTTGACATCATGTACCGGATCTTCCGCAACTCTCTCTTCCCACGCATTGGGGATAAGGACAAGGTACACGCCTATCTTGTGGACATGTTGCTCCTATGTGAAGAAGCGCGCAACTCTCAGACGTTACCTCTGGATATCTCACACATCATGTGGTGTGAGCTTCAGTTTGCTGTCTTCAACCGCAAGGTCCCCATCTATGGACCATATCTGTTTTAGCTGATCTCTGCAACTTGGGAGAATACCTACCCTCAGGATGACTTTGAGGCCCCTGATTGGATTCGTCATGATTCCATCCGGCTCCGTGTCAATCCTCAGTGGGCTAACATCACTTCTCATGCTGAGGCTGCAGCCGCCATTGATGTGGATGCAAATGAGGGTGAGGAGGAGCCAGCAGATGAGGACAGCTCTGAGGGGTACACCCCTCCCTCCTCTGAGCCATCTTGGGCTAAGAGACTCAAGAACAAGATGAAGACCCTGTTCTGCATGCAGGACAAGGGTCAGTACAGGTCTCATGTTGCCTCCAAGGAGAGTCGCCGCCGGGACAAGAAGATCATGAAGCTGTATGGAGAGGACGTGTCTGGCAGCTCTGAGGATCGCATCACTCCAGAGGCTGAGTGGATGGTGAAGCAAGGCTACAAGTGGACTGATTCTGAGGAAGACGTCGAGGAGACCATTCCTGCTGCCGAGTCTGACGAGGACCATGCGTCTGATCACTCTGCTTGAGCCACCACGTGTGTGTAGGTGTCCTCTCTGCCTTTTGGCGTCTCGATGCCAAAGGGGGAGAGAGTGTAGGGATTTGCGAGAGTCTTGTGTTTGCTTTCCTCGTGTTTGTTCCGTTGAACCTCGTGTTTGTTCCGTTGAACCTTGCTTTGCTTTGGTTTAGTCTGTTCGTGAGACTTGGTCTATCATATGGTGTAAGACATATGCTCTCTATCTTACTATATTACCTATGCTACTTATGTCTTGGTCATATTTACTATCTTGATACGCTTTGTCTCTAAAATATAGGGGGAGTGGTGATCCTAGTGTTCGTGCCGTGCAGTCCAAAGCACTTTAATCTCTGGCACGAATCTAGGGGGAGCTCGTCTATATTTTAGAGGTGTGGGGTTTGCTTGTGCTACATTATTTCCCTTCATGCAAATCCTGTATTGTCATCAATCCACCAAAAAGGGGGAGATTGTAAGGGCATTGTCGGTGTCAAAACCGGCGGATCTCGGGTAGGGGGTCCCGAACTGTGCGTCTAGGCGGATGGTAACAGGAGACAAGGGACACGATGTTTTACCCAGGTTCGGGCCCTCTTGATGGAGGTAAAACCCTACGTCCTGCTTGATTAATATTGATGATATGGGTAGTACAAGAGTGGATCTACCACGAGATCAAGGAGGCTAAACCCTAAAAGCTAGCCTATGGTATGATTGTTGTAATGGAGGTTATGTCCTACGGACTAAAGCCCTCTGGTTTATATAGACACCGGAGAGGGCTAGGGTTACACAGAGTCGGTTACAATGGTAGGAGATCTACATATCCGTATTGCCAAGCTTGCCTTCCATGGCAAGGAAAGTCCCATCCGGACACGGGACGGAGTCTTCAATCTTGTATCTTCATAGTCTTGGAGTCCGGTAGACGATGATAGTCCGGCTGTCCGGACACCCCCTAGTCCAGGACTCCCTCAGTAGCCCCCGAACCAGGCTTCAATGACGATAAGTCCGGCGCTTATATATTCTTCGGCGTTGCAAGGCGGGTTCTCCTTTAAGTTCCACGTACCTGCCGAACAGTGTCCGTCTTCCTTATCAATGTTGCGCTTCTTGGCTTCCACGCCCAATAATGGACTTCTTCCACGCATCGCACGAATGCGAAAAGCCAGGGTGTCTTTAATGTTTTACTCCCTAGCTGCACAAATAATCTGCCTATAAGAGAGGCAAGAATCCAGATCCAAATCACACCATCTTCCTTCCGTGAGTACACATCGGAGCGCCTCTGACCAAAAATACATTCCATCATGGACCGTCGACGCGGCTCCTCTTCTCGCGCTCCCAGCCCTCTGCCAGGAGATTGGAGGAGATGTTCCGTCCCGCACAACGAGCTGGTGGCGCTTCAACCAAAGGGATATCTCCCTCTGGCCTTCATGGTCCCGGTTCGAGCCGGGTTGGCCACCTACCAAGGTGGGAAGCAAGCGGAGGCTACCCCAAGTCCCAACAAAGGGGAGCGGGTATGCTTCGTCCCCTATCTGACAAGGGGACTCGGATTTCCTATACATCCGTTCCTCCGCGGGCTCCTGGAGTTCTACGGACTCCAGCTTCATCACCTTACGCCCGCCTCTATCCTGCATATCACGGGTTACGTAGCTCTTTGCGAGCTATTTCTGGGCATCGAGCCCCATTTTGCACTGTGGAAGAGGTTGTTCTGCCTCGTACCCCGTTCTCACGAGGGGTCCATATATCAAGTGGGCGGCGCCGAAATATGGCGCGTTGCCGGGACCGGATATCCATCCGGAACCCCTAAGAAGGCGTCCGAAGACTGGCCTTCAGAATGGTTTTACATAGAAGACGCTCCGCTGCCGGACCCTGTTCGGATCGGCCTCCCGGAGTTCAGTACTGCTCCTCTGAAGAAACGCCTTAGTTGGCGCCCGCGGAGCCCCCAACTGGAGGAAGACAAGAGCGTCCATTATCTGATGGGCCGAATAAGATTACTGGCCCATTCCGGGTTGACCATGATCGGAGTCATAGTAACATGCATTACGCGGGGGGTGCAGCCACTGCAATACAGGGGCCACTCCATGTGGGATTTCAACGGGGAAGACGACGCCACCCGTCATGGCCGCAAAGGACCGGATTCGGCCAAGGATCTGGTGACGATCCTGTCCGGCCTGTACAAGGGGGAGAAGGAGGACTTTCTCCAGACGAACCCGTTGAATGGGTTCTCCATGAATAACCCTCGGCGTTGGGTAAGCGAACACTTTAAGGGCCCGACCCATGTTTTCAAAGTTTAAGCTTCTTATATTATGTCTTCGACGCAGAAACTACGTCGGATCGTGGAAGACATGGTAAGTCCAGCTCCGCAACCCGAGGATCCAGAGAGATCCCAGGATCCGGCCTCCGAAGAGGATCCGGACATAAAGGTGGAGCTAATCGACGGGGTGTTCCACCAGCTCAGCATGGATAATGCTTTAGTCGCCATTACGGCTGACTACCCCGGACTATATCCGGCTTCCCAGGTGATTGTGACCGAAGTGCCGACACCATTGTTTCTTCCTCACTCGTATCTGACCTTCGCATACGATGGTGTTTTGAAGGAAGCGCATCCAGGGCGGGAAGCCAAGCCCGCGGCCGCTGACCAACAAAGGCCAGTCCGGACCAGCAGGCGGAAGAGGAGCGCGGCGCGGACTGAGATGTCGCCGCAAAGGTATAGCTCACAGTTCATTATTCGGAGCAACGTCCCTAGGAAGTGTTTGAGTGCTCATGACCTTTGTAGAATAAAAAGCGCCCGCCGGACTGCGGGCGTAGAGGTTGCCAATCCGACCTCTACCAGGCAGGCTCCAGCACCCGGTCTGGAGGGGGAGGCAAGCGCAAGGCGCGGGCCGGATACTCCTCCAACGGAGGATGCCGACAGACTATCCGCCAGCAAGTCTGAGGTGGAGAGCGCCATGAACCACAGGCGCCGTCGGACAGTATTTCGTGAAGCGTGCTTCTCCCCTGAGGCGTTGAATGCCTTTAACGCGGGGACGCGCACCTCCGTGCTGCTCAAGATGGTTTTATCAGAGCCACGGAGCAGTATGTAAAAGACATACGGGTAAGAGAATTTAATACTTATATATGCCAGTAGCCCCCGAGACTTAAAGTAGTTATATTAACTGATTTAAGGATCATTTGAAATGTAGGATCTTACCGAGAAGAATACCCAACTGTCTCAGGAGCTGCAAGAGTGCAAGGCCCAACTTGAGGCCGCACTTGCTGCCACAGGAGGAAACACGGAGGCCCCTCCTAGTAACACATTTTTTTTATTTTTTTTTAAAATATAAGTGCTGTGCGGCGTGCGCGCAAGTCTAATAATGACGTTGCAGGTGCTGCTGGACAAGATCCGGACAGACAGGAACTACTGCGCCAGCCGAAGGCCGGCGAGAGGGTGCTGAATAGAGTGCAACAAGAAAGGAACAAGCTCCAAGATGCCCACGCGCAGCTTGGAGAAGAGCTGAAAGGCGTTCAGGCTGAGCTGTCCGGCTCCGTTAAGGAGAATCAGCAGCTTCGTCGCGACATCTATAGTAAGTGCTTGAGCGGACTCCTTTGAAAAGAAGAGTTCGACGAGGAAGTCAATTGACAAAATATGTCTTGTAGGTATACTCACAGGTCGCCCTGCGGAGGAGATGCCCGTATCAACGGGTGATCAACTTCCCGAGCTGTTGCAGCTGCTCGAACAAGTTCGGCAGGCAATGAGCGGCGTCGTCCAGGCTTTATGGCCAGCCCTCTCCCTACCCGAAGGCCTTGGGGAGCTTGCGGAGAAGCTTCAGGGAGTGCGGCAGCGCTTTCGTTTGTGGAAGATTTTGGCCTGCCGCCAAGGTGCCAGGGAGGCTTGGGCCATGGTGAAGACGCGGTATAAGAAGGCGGATCCCAACCACATGGCCGAGGTCGGACCTGTGGGGCCTGATGGGAAGGAGATCCCTGCGAGTTTAGTATACGGCCAAGTAGAGTTGGCCGCTAAATTTTCCCAACGGGACTGTAAATTAGACAGCCTGTTAGACGGGATTGAGGAGGAATACAGTCAGTAGATTTGACAATGTATTTTAAAATGACATGTGAAATGCCTTCTTGCCGGATTGTAGATCGTTTGTCTTTGCCGACCTTTTCGCTTCAACCTCGGGACCCTAGAGTCCGGAGTGTGTCCTAATACCTTCTCGGTTAAGAAACAACCGGGGTATGCATGGAGACCAGGCGTAGGGGTCATTAGTGCTTTATCAGACAAGTGCCCAACTAGTTATGTTATATTACATGGTTAGTAAGAAACATCTTCCAGGGAGAATAGTTCCGTTAAGGGTTCCTTTCCCTGGGAGGCATGCCCTAAAGTGCATGTCCGAACTGCGAAAAAATCAGAAAAACATCTGGGGGCAGATAAATAAGTAGGTAAAAAAAATCATCTTTCAAGTCATCGACCGAATATTCCCTTAAGAACGCTAGCTTTCGGCTTCACCCAGTCTGAGGTACACATCCGGCTGACCCGGCAGTAACAATCGCAGAGGTGCTCCCTTTACCTCCTAGCCGAACAATCGGGAACGTAGGGGTAAGCACAGGAGCCAGGTAACCCAGCTTGGCCAAAACTTAAGTCATATCGATGCATATAATGGTGAATAAAAGGTACATGTGGAAGCTTGACACATGTGCTAGGCATGAAGCCCTTATAATTAAGCTTCTGGTAAAGAAGCCCCCAGGTATAATGAGTGCGGATGGCACATCAAGTATGTGCGAACAATGCACAAGCAGGCCCTTAAGGGCTTTTTAGGAAAAGGGTTAAGAGAAGAAAGAGAAACAAAAGACGGCTGAAGTGTAAAAATTTGGACGGGGGAAGGGGACGAACTCATAGTCCAGCGCTAGGCATAGAATCTTCGGAGGCGGGCTGCGTTCCATGGGTTCGGCTCGAGTCGGTTATCCGATGCATTTCGTAGACGGTACGCTCCGCCGGTCAGGACTTGATCAATAATGAAGGGGACCTCCCATTTGGGCTTGAGCTTGTCCTTTTTCTTGTTCAGCAGGCGTAGAACTAGTTCGCCAACGTTGTAAGTCTTGGCCCGTACTTCTCTGCTTTGATATCTTCGAGCCTGCTGCTGATAGAATGCGGAGCAAGCCTTGGAGCGCATTCTTCCTCCAATGCGTCCAAGCTGTCCGGCCGATCCAGCTCGGCTTCTCTTTCTTCGTACATGCGCACTCGAGGTGAGTCATGAATGATGTCGCAGGGCAGAACTGCCTCTGTGCCGTATACCGTAAAAAATGGTGTGAATCCGGTAGTACGGTTGGGCGTTGTCCGCAGCCCCCAGAGTACGAAGTGCGTGTCAGATTTCGTAAGTGACCGCACTAGTCTGGGTTTGATGCCGCTCATTATTAGACCATTTGCTCGTTCCACTTGACCGTTGGTTTGGGGATGATAGACTGAAGCGTAATCGAGCTTAATGCCCATATTTTTGCACCATGATTTAACCTCGTCGGCCGTAAAATTCGTGCCGTTATCGGTGATGATGCTGTGGGGGACACCAAAATGGTGTACTACCCCGGAGATAAAGTCTATCACTGGTCCGGACTCTGCCGTTTTGACTGGTTTGGCCTCTATCCATTTGGTGAATTTGTCTACCATGACCAATAGGTACCTTTGCTTGTGGGTTCCCCCTTTAAGGGGTCCAACCATGTCAAGCCCCCAGACTGCGAATGGCCAGGTAATGGGTATAGTTTTGAGGGCGGTGGGTGGCATATGGCTCTGATTAGCAAAGAGCTGACAACCGACGCATCTTTGGACTAAGTCCTAAGCATATGCCCGGGCCGTCGGCCAATAAAATCCTGTACGGAATGCCTTTCCTACAAAGGCCCGAGCTGCTGCGTGGTGTCCGCCTAGTCCGGCATGAATTTCAGCCAGGAGGTTTCGCCCTTCCTCTTCGGAGATACACCTTTGAAGGACTCCGGTCGTGCTTTTCTTATAAAGTTCTCCCTCATGGACCTTGTAGGCTTTAGATCGCCGGACTATGCAGCGGGCCTCATTTTGGTCTTCGGGAAGTTCCTGCCTAAGCAAGTAGGCTAGGAATGGTTCTGTCCACGGAGCGATTACTGCCAATATGTCGTGGGCTGAAGGTGTTGTGTCTTCGGCTGATTCGCCGGTTGGCGCGGTTTTTTCCGTTTTGTCGTTTCCGGACTCCTCTTCCCATAGTACGGATGGCTTGAAGAGCCGTTCGAGGAAGATGTTTGGAGGGACAGCGTCATGTTTTGCGCCGATGCGTGCCAGTACGTCGGCTGCTTGGTTATTATCTCGGGCTACGTGATGGAATTCGAGTCCTTCAAACCGAGCAGACATTTTTAGGACAGTGTTGTGATATGCTGCCATTTTTGGATCCTTGGCGTCAAAGTCTTCATTTATTTGGGATATTGCAAGGTTTGAATCCCCGCGCACCTCTAGGCATTGAATGCCCATGGAGATTGCCATCCGGAGACCATGTAAAAGGGCCTCGTATTCGGCTGCGTTGTTGGAGTCCGTGTACATTATTTGAAGTACGTATTGGACTGTGTCCCCGGTCGGGGACATCAATACGACGCCAGCCCCCAGTCCGGCCAACATTTTAGAGCCGTCGAAGTGCATAGTCCAATTGGAGTATGCGCCGTACTCTTTAGGGAGTTCGGCTTCGGTCCATTCAGCGACAAAGTCAGCCAAAACTTGTGACTTTATAGCTCGCCAAGGTTTGTAAGTTATATCGAATGGTAAGAGCTCAATGGCCCATTTTGCAATCCTGCCCGTTGCATCGCGGTTGTTTATAATGTTATTAAGTGGTACTTTGGAGGCCACTATTATCGAACACTCTTGAAAGTAGTGTCGGAGCTTCCGGGTTGCCATGAACACCGCATACGCTATTTTTTGATAGTGCGGGTAACGGGACTTGCAGGGGGTTAACACAGTTGATACGTAGTACACTGGTTTTTGAAGAGGGAATTTATGCCCTTCTGTCTCTCGTTCGACGACGAGTACCGCGCTTACAACTTGATGTGTTGCTGCGATGTATAACAACATTGGTTCGCCCAGGTTGGGCGCAGCCAGGACTGGATTTGTTGCCAATATGGCTTTTATTTCTTCGAGTCCGGCAGTGGCAGCATCCGTCCACTCGAAGTGTTCGGTGCGCCTAAGGAGGCGATAGAAGGGCAATGCCTTTTCTCCTAGACGGGAGATAAAGCGGCTTAGAGCCTCCATGCATCCCGTCAATTTTTGTATTTTCTTGAGGTCTTTTGGGATATCCAGCTGTGACAGAGCTCGGATCTTGGCTGGGTTTGCTTCAATTCCTCTACCGGATACAATGAAGCCCAGTAGCTTTCCGGCTGGTACGCCGAAAACGCATTTTTTCGGATTCAGCTTGATGTCATATTCTCTGAGGTTGTCGAATGTGAGCCTCAAGTCGTCTACTAGAGTTTCGACGTGTTTGGTTTTGATGACTACGTCGTCTACGTATGCCTCAACTGTTTTGCCGATCTGGGTGGCCAGACATGTTTGGATCATGCGCTGATATGTTGCGCCGGCGTTTTTAAGTCCGAAGGGCATTGTGTTGAAGCAGAATGGTCCATATGGAGTGATGAATGCTGTTGCGGCTTGGTCTGCTTCCGCCATCTTGATTTGATGGTAGCCAGAGTATGCGTCGAGGAAGCACAATGAATCGTGCCCTGCAGTAGCATCGATTATTTGGTCGATGCGGGGGAGGGGGAAGGGATCCTTTGGGAAAGCCTTATTGAGGTCTTTGAAATCGACGCATAGGCGCCAGGATTTGTCCTTCTTTGGTACCATTACCAGGTTTGCTAGCCAATCCGGATGTTTGATATCTCTGATGAATACGGCTTCCAATAGTTTGGCTAGCTCTTCTCCCATTGCCTGTCTTTTGGGTTCGGAAAATCGTCGAAGAGCCTGTTTGACTGGCTTGAATCCTTTTAGGATGTTTAGGCTGTGTTCTGCCAATCTACGTGGGATTCCGGGCATATCCGAGGGGTGCCAGGCGAAAATGTCCCAATTTTCCCGAAGGAATTCTCGTAGTGCGGCATCTACATCAGGGTTAAATTGTGCCCCGATGGATGCCGTCTTTGTTGGGTTCGTTGGATGGACCTAGAATTTTACTATTTTGTCTGCTGGTTTAAAGGAAGTGGACTTGGATCTCTTATCGAGTATCACATCGTCCCTATTTACCGTAGAGCGCAGCGCGGTGAGTTCTTCAGCTGCTAGGGCTTCGGATAGTGCGGCTAATGCAGCCGTCTTGTTTTCGACGCGGAGTGCTATGTCCGGATCACTTACGAGAGTGATTATTCCGCCAGGCCCAGGCATTTTGAGCTTCATGTACCCGTAATGGGGTACAGCGAAAAATTGTGAATGCCTCTCGTCCTAATATAGTGTGATATCTGCTGTTGAACGGGGCCACTTGGAACATGACTTCTTCAGATCTGTAATTGTCTGGTGAGCCGAACACCACATCGAGTATGATTTTTCTGGTGCAGCGCGCTTCCCGGCTAGGGATTATTCCTATGAAGGCTGTGGTGCTTCGCTCAATACAGCTCCAGTCTATTTCCATTTTTTGAAGAGTTTCCTCGTAGATGAGGTTTAATCCGCTGCCGCCATCCATGAGGACCTTTGTAAGTCGAAAGCCGTCCACTATTGGACTAAGTACCAGTGCGGCTGGTGCTCGGGCTGTTCGGAATTTAGGTTCGTCGCTGGCGTTGAAGGTGATGGCTGTGTCGCTCCATGGATTTGTTGTTGCTACTTGGTAGACTTCGGCGAGGCTGCGGATTGTTCGTTTTCGCATATTATTTGATGCGAAAGTCTCGAAGACTATTGATACCATACCGGTATTGTTGGAGTGGTTTTCCGGGGCTAGAAGCTCCTCGCCACTTTTGGCCACCTGCCGTAATATCCAACATGCTCGAAGTGTTGGGACAGCGCCTTCTGTACTGTGAATTTTACAGGGTCCGCTAAGCCATCCCTCCAGTACGGTTCCGTGCCCTATATGGGGTTTTTGCTTTTTGGTTTTTGTGTCAGGTGCCTGAGTGTAATGGACCCTTTTGTTGCGGACTAGGGTTGTATTCGGGGCCGGATTGTCCCAAAACTTATTTTCGGTTTTCCAGAAACGCTCCATCGCACAGTACTTTTGTACTATGGACGCCAGGTCGGCGAAGCGTGTAATTTCACGATGGCTGACGGTGTTCAAGATTCCCTCGTCCGTGCAATTATTGCAAAAAATTGAGATTGTGTTTTCCTCTCGGCAGTCCTTTATCCTGTCCATAACCAGGAGGAATCTAGCCCAGTAGTGATGTACTGTTTCGGCGGGCTCTTGCCGGATTAGAGATAGATCGCATATGTCTGGGCGGGTGGGTGGAGTTAAGTCTAGAACCCCGCCCATCTCGAGGCTCGAATGCCGGGAAGCTTCCAAATTTGGAAGCTTGGATTGCTGGACATTGTCCAACGAGTCCGGAATGATGCCTGATTTTAAGTTCAGTGCTCGATCGAAGTCCGTCCCTCCGCGGAAATCCGGCATGGAGGGTTCGGGAGCCCGGACATGACTAGTTTTCAATATAGGAGAAGAGTCGCCGCATTGTTCCTCTACCACTGCGACGTGGTGGGTGACTTGGGGAGGGTTAATCTCTCTCAGATTGGTTTTAAGCCCAATCTGATTGTAGTGTGTAGCAACTCCTAGGGCGGCGATGCAATCCAAGAGCTCGTTGACAGACAAGAGCTCTATTGGATCCAGCTGCTCGGCAAATTCCGAGCTGACGTGAAGATTGCTTTTGACGACTTGAGAAGTCATTGTCGAAGCAGTGGCCGGACAGGCGGTCATAAGAAAACCACCTAGCCGGATAGTTTGGCCGGCGGCCAAGGCCCCTTTGGCGAAAATACTGTCCTTGAAGACGGGTAGAGGCATCCTTCCTATCGGCAACGGCACAGAGGAACTCTCAATGAAAGCACCAATGTCGGTGTCAAAACCGGCGGATCTCGGGTAGGGGGTCCCGAACTGTGCGTCTAGGTGGATGGTAACAGGAGACAAGGGACACGATGTTTTACCCAGGTTCGGGCCCTCTTGATGGAGGTAAAACCCTACGTCCTGCTTGATTAATATTGATGATATGGGTAGTACAAGAGTGGATCTACCACGAGATCAAGGAGGCTAAACCCTAAAAGCTAGCCTATGGTATGATTGTTGTAATGGAGGTTATGTCCTACGGACTAAAGCCCTCCGGTTTATATAGACACCGGAGAGGGCTAGGGTTACACCGAGTCGGTTACAATGGTAGGAGATCTACATATCCGTATTGCCAAGCTTGCCTTCCACGCCAAGGAAAGTCCCATCCGGACACGGGACGGAGTCTTCAATCTTGTATCTTCATAGTCTTGGAGTCCGGCGGACGATGATAGTCCGGCTGTCCAGACACCCCCTAGTCCAGGACTCCCTCAGGCATGCTTATCCCTAAGGTGTTTTGGTGATTGATGACAATGCATTTGCGGACTAATCGTGTGCCTTGAGTATTTCAGTTGCTTTGTCGTTAGGCACAAGACAGTTTGGTACCCCTCAAAGACTATTGAAGTCGGTGGTGTTCTACGTCTCCTTTGGTGGATTTGAGTCGTAGGATAGCCCTTTTATTAAGAGGGGGTCCGCTGTGGAAAGGTTTGGGAGGAATCATCACGTACACGCTTCTTCCTTTACCCCGCCTTTCCCTTTGCACTTTGGAGCTACCTTCGTTATCTTCTCGTCTGTGCAAAAAGAAGGATTCCTTTAGTGCTACTAGTTGAGACCTGCGGTAGTACTGCTTTCAGGAGCGGTAGTACCGCAGTACCCGGCGGTAGTACCGCAAGCCCTTGCGGTAGTACCATAGGCGTCCACGATAGTACTGCTCCTATGGAGCGGTAGTACCATGGCCTCTGGCCAGGCTCAGCCTCTCTTGCGGCTGTAGGGGCGGATGTAATTTTTTACATCCGCGCCCTACGCGGTAGTACCGCCCCAGGTGCGCGGTAGTACCGTGAGTCCTGATCCGGCTCAGTAGCATGAGCGGTAGTAGGGGCGGATGTAATTTTTTACATCCGCTCCCTGGGCGGTACTACCGCAAGTCAGGCGCGGTAGTACCGTGTCGGGTTTTTGCACCGTTCGCTTTTAAGCAGAAGTAGACACGGATGTATTTTTATTCATCCGTGCCCTTCCCCGTCTAGACCATCCTGGCCTTGCGGTAGTACCACAAGCGGGAGCGGTAGTACCTAGTGAGTGGCAGTACCGCTCTCAGCCTTGGCGGCTCTGGCCTGGTCTAGCCCCTGCTGCTGCTGCGGTAGTACCGTGACCTGTCACGATAGTACCGTGAGCCCCTGCGGTAGTACCGCCTGTCTGGTGCGGTAGTACCGCGCGTCGCGGGCTGAATAAGTGGATAACGGTTGGATTTGTCCCCCCACTATAAAAGGGGGTCTTCTTCTCCAAGAAGACTCACCTCTTCTATCCCTAAGCTCCATTGTTGCTCCAAGCTCCATTTTCGCCCGATCTCTCTCCCTAGCCAATCAAACTTGTTGATTTGCTCGGGATTGGTTGAGAAGGCCCCGATCTACACTTCCACCAAGAGAAATTTGATTCCCCCCACTTATCCCTAGCGGATCTTGTTACTCTTGGGTGTTTGAGCACTCTAGACGGTTGAGGTCACCTCAGAGCCATAGTCCATTGTGGTGAAGCTTCGTGGTGTCGTTGGGAGCCTCCGATTAAGTTGTGGAGATTGCCCCAACCTTCTTTGTAAAGGTTCGGTCGCTGCCTTCAAGGGCACCAATAGTGGAATCACGGCATCTCGCATTGTGTGAGGGCGTGAGGAGAATACGGTGGTCCTAGTGGCTTCTTGGGGAGCATTGTGCCTCCACACCGCTCTAACGGAGATGTACTTCCCCTCAAAAGGAAGGAACTTCGGTAACACATCCTCGTCTCCACCGGCTCCACTCTTGGTTATCTCGCGCCTTTACTTTTGCAAGCTTACTTGTGTTGTATCCCTTGCTTGCTCGTGTGCTTGTTGTTGTTGCATCATATAGGTTGTTCACCTAGTTACATATCTAGACAACCTACTTTGATGCAAAGTTTAATTTGGTAAAGAAAAGCTAAAAATTGTTAGTTGCCTATTCACCCCCCCCCCCTCTAGTCAACTATATCGATCCTTTCAACTTTCCAATAAGGGAGCAGGTACAGTTACCTCATCAAGTTCTACTTTCCTCCCACTCACTTCTTTCGAGAGAAACTCCTTCTCTAGAAAGGATCTGAATTTAGCAACAAAAATCTGGCTCTCAGATCTGTGATAGAAGGTGTAGTTTCTTTTGGTATCCTATGAAGACAAATTTCTCCGATTTGGGTTCGAGCTTATCTGGTTGAAGTATCTTCACATAAGCATCACAGCCCCAAACTTTAGGAAACGACAACTTTGGTTTCTTGCCAAACCACAGTTCATAAGGCGTCGTCTCAACGGATTTTGATGGTTCCCTATTTAACGTGAATGCGGCCGTCTCTAAAGCATAACCCCAAAATGATAGCGGTAAATCAGTAAGAGACATCATAGATCGCACCATATCTAGTAAAGTACGATTACGACGTTCGGACACACCATTTCGTTGTGGTGTTCCAGGTGGTGTGAGTTGTGAAACTATTCTGCATTGCTTCAAATGTAAACCAAACTCGTAACTCAAATATTCTCCTCCACGATCAGATCGCAGAAATTTTATTTTCTTGTTAAGATGATTTTCCACTTCACTCTGAAATTCTTTGAACTTTTCAAATGTTTCAGACTTGTGTTTCATCAAGTAGATATACCCATATCTGCTCAAATCATCTGTGAAGGTGAGAAAATAACGATACCCGCCGCGATCCTCAATATTCATTGGACCACATACATCAGTATGTATGATTTCCAACAAATCAGTTGCTCGCTCCATAGTTCCGGAGAACGGCGTTTTGGTCATCTTGCCCATGAGGCATGGTTCGCAAGTACCAAGTGATTCATAATCAAGTGATTCCAGAAGTCCATCAGTATGGAGTTTCTTCATGCGCTTTACACCAATATGACCCAAACGGCAGTGCCACAAATAAGTTGCACTATCATTATCAACTCTGCATCTTTTGGCTTCAACAATATGAATATGTGTATCACTACTATCGAGATTTAATAAAAATAGACCATTCTTCAAGGGTGCATGACCATTGTCGGTGTCAAAACCGGCGGATCTCGGGTAGGGGGTCCCGAACTGTGCATCTAGGCGGATGGTAACAGGAGACGAGGGACACGATGTTTTACCCAGGTTCGGGCCCTCTCGATGAGGTAAAACCCTACGTCCTGCTTGATTAATATTGATGATATGGGTAGTACAAGAGTGGATCTACCACGAGATCAAGGAGGCTAAACCCTAAAGCTAGCCTATGGTATGATTGTTGTAATGTCTGTTATCCTACGGACTAAAGCCCTCCGGTTTATATAGACACCGGAGGAGGCTAGCGTTACACAGAGTCGGTTACAATGGTAGAAGATCTACATATCCGTATCGCCAAGCTTGCCTTCCACGCCAAGGAAAGTCCCATCCGGACACGGGACGGAGTCTTCAATCTTGTATCTTCGTAGTCTTGGAGTCCGGCGGATAATGATAGTCCGGTTGTCCGGACACCCCCTAGTCCAGGACTCCCTCAGTAGCCCCTGAACCAGGCTTCAATGTCGATAAGTCCGGCGCGCATAATGTTCGGCATTGCAAGGCGGGTTCCTCCCTTGAATAATCCAGAGAAGATCATGAACACCAGGATAGTGTCCGGCTCTGCAAAATAAATTCCACATTCCACCGTAGGGAGAATAAAATGTACACCAGTCCAATCTGCTGACGTATTATGCGGCATGACATCACACCGCTACCAAGCCTTTGTTCGAATCGTTTTTTACTATACCACCTTAGCACGTTTAGCGAAGCGGTTTCCTTGGCACGTCTTGTCGAAGCAGAGATCGTGTTCCCCTTATTCCGGGATTCTCATCAATACGGACGTGGGTAACCCAACTGCGCCATTGATGGTGGCGCTTGGGAGATAAGCGAGTTTTATCAGGCCGGTGGGGATGCATAGTTTTCGTCCGCCTATATATAAGGGATAAGGGTTTACCTTCTCACCTACGCCTTCTTCCTCCTTTGCTTATCCATCTCCGCGTACTCAAGCTCCAACGCCCAAGCTCGCGCATCTCGCCCCAACCTTATCCGAATATGTCCGGAGTGGGAGGCAAATTGTTGGCCTCCACCGTTAAGGAGGAGCACATCACCAAACTGCGCAGCGCCGGATACCTTTCCGGCGATATCGCGCATCAGCTGCCCGAAGAGGGGCAGCTCATCCCTACCCCTGGGCCCCATGAGAGGGTCGTCTTCCTTCCCCACTTCCTCCACGGACTGGGCTTTCCACTGCACCCATTTGTCCGGGGGATCATGTTTTACTACGGCCTGGATTTCCACGATCTGGCGCCGAACTTCATCCTCAACATCTCGGTGTTTATCGTCGTGTGCGAGGCCTTCCTCTGCATCCGGCCCCACTTCGGCCTGTGGCTCAAGACCTTCAACGTCAAGCCGAAGGTTGTGAAGGGCACGCAAGCGGAATGCGGAGGCGCCATGTTGGGTAAGTTGCCCAACGTCCTTTGGATCGAAGGGGCCTTCATGGACTCTGTCAAGGGGTGGCAATTGGGGTGGTTCTACATCACCGAGCCGCGCAAGCCCACAAGGGCAGCGGCCCCCGAGTTTAGATCTGGCGTCCCCACGCAGCTCACCTCCTGGAAAGAGAAGGGCTTGCTGTGGGGCAATCCGAAGGAGGTGACGGGACTCCGAGCCTGCATCTAGAAGCTGGTGAGCAATAAGCTCAGGCTCGTCGACGTGGTCCAAGTCATGCTCATCCGCCGGATTCTCCCATGCGAAGAACGGGCATTCAATCTGTGGGAGTTCAATCCGGAACAGCACCAGGCTCTGAGCGGGCTCTTTGATACGACATACGAAGGTGCCTGGAGGGTGCTGCTTAAGGGCGGCGAAGCCCCCACATCCGCGACGGAAGATCGTGGATTTCGCTCGCAGCATCCAGCTGACGAGGTAAGTGATTCAACCCCGTTACGGGACACTTGTGGTAATTAAACCGATTCTAAGAGGGTTTCAATCTCTCTTTTCCTTTGACAGGAATGGATGGAGAAGGCCAAGCAGCTCATCAGCCCGGCTCCCATGCCAGAAGACCCAGAGAACGCCCGTTTAGCAGGGCTGCTGGTTCTGGCACCGCACGTGATGCCGGAGAAGAAGGCCAAGAAGGTGGCCGGGGGACTCGAAAGAGTTCCCGCAATCAGGCGTCCGACGACGAGGCGGACCCCTCCCCCGAAGACGAGGACGAGGAGGAGGACTCTCTCCCGGAGGAGGGAGAGAAGAAGAGGAAGGCTTCCCCAATAGGGGAGGCCGAAGGGTCCAAGAGGGGGAGGACTATCCCCCTGGACAGTTTCGCCAACACCACCGTTGGTGAGGATGAGTGGCCTCCAAGGGCCAGGCGTCCGGCAAGATCGTAAGTATCTGGATCCTTGATGTGCAATTTCTTTCGTGTCGCGTAGTGTCCTTCTAATGCTGCGTTCTGTCCGTAGCCCGGCCGATGATGATCTCCCCGCTTCATCGAGCGGGTCGTTGGCCCCGTCGGATGTGGATTTACTTCCGACCGCCTCTACCCCCCGCGCCAACGAGGACGCCGAGGTGGGATCCCAGAGAAGGACCCATCAGGAGGAGGCTCCGGAGGCGCCGTCAGGCTGCCTCCCGGACTTTGTGCCGGACTCTACATCCAACCGAAGGCGCCGGATAACTTGTTGGAGGCGCTTAAAGGCGCTTCCATCGAGGAAGAACACCGCACTATCATGAGTGTGGTGATTCAAAAGGTTCAGCTCGCCAAAAGCGGGCTGACCGAAGCCTGCAGCAGCCTTCTAACAGGCTTTGAGGTAAGAAGTTAAAATTATGCAATCTAATACCGCATAGACAGTAGCCCCTGATGCTCAGTTCGGTGTTCGGAAAGAAAAGCCGGACTGAGGATCTAACAAGATATACGCAGGGTTGCTTAAAATATGTCAATATGGGTTCGCAGGCTGCTCTGCTGACCTCTGCCGCACTATCGGCGGAGGTCGATGTGTTGAAGAAGGATCTCGAGCGGTCCGAGCAAGAGCTCGGCCATGCCAAGAAGCAGCTCGAGGACAAAAAAGGTGAGTCACACCACTTTGAATAGTTACCTTACAGAAAAGGATTTTGGTTGCAAATAAAATTAACAAGGATAATATGGGTATTGAAGGGGCCACGAACGAGTTGGCAGCCCTGAAGGAGGCTGTGTCCGCGGCCGAACGCAGTGCGGCCGTGGAGCGGGAAGAGCGAGAGAAGCAGGAGGCACGGGTGGCGGAAGTACGGCAAGAGCTCCAGGCTCTCATGGAGAAGCATGAGAGTTTGGAGCGTGACTCCAAGACTCGAGAGTCCGAGCTTGCCTCGGCTCTCGAAAGTGCCAAGTCCGCCAAGGCCGAGGCCCGTAAGGCCCTTCAGGAGGTTGAAGATGTGAAGAAGATAGCGGCGGGTAAGGCATTTTTCATGCAAAGCAAGCATGTTAATGTAAAATACCTGACACTTACCCGCATTCGGAGCTCTCCAGGGGCATTTGCAGATCTGCCGCGTAGTGCGTCCGATGCCGCCGCATTCTATCGTGGCGAGGAGGGGAGCTCGACGGAGAAAGTCTTCTGGTCTCAGTACGCTGAGGCCGGACACCCGGTGCCCCCAAGCGACCAGCTGAAGCAGTTGGTCGAACTCCACAAGGTAGCTGAGGAGGCCATGAAGGGCCTTATAGTCCGGCTGTGGCCTGGACAGGCCATGCCTAGGAGCTACTTTGTCCTCGTGCGACGGCTGGTGGATGCATGCCCCTGGGTGGAGGTCGTCAAGCGCTCCGCCTGTATTGAAGGTGCTCGTCGGGCCCTTGCCCGCACAAAGGTGCATTGGGGCAAGTTGGATGCAGAGAAGCTTCTCACGGACACACCGCCACCGGGCAAGGAGTATCGCACGCCTGAAATGTATTGTAAAACTGTACTGAAGGGAGCCCGCGATATTGCGGATGAGTGCCCCAGAAATGTAATCTTTGAGTAAACTCGCTGTTATTATCATGTGCGCTGAAAACTGCGTTCATATGCGCCTTGAGCAACGCTTGTTTTAATTTAAAATATTACCTTCTGTTCGGCCGTTTATAAAATCTGAGAGATGGCAAGTCGTTGGCTTCAGCCCCCGAGCCACGAGTGCTGGGGTGTTCGGGATAACCTTGAGCACTCTTGTTCCCATTTTTGGGTCCATGTAGGGAGGCGCTCAACACAACGAACAAGGCGACCAGACTTATAATGCTTGAACACTCTCACTTAGCCATAGAATTCTATAATTTTAAATTTCGGCGAAGCCCCTGGTATTCGGAAGGCCGAATCCGGGGCGCTATCCACGCCTTCGTCGGACATGGTCCGGAACTTCGCTCGAAGCGGCGTGAGTCTTTAAGGACCCGAAGAAACCTCTCGAACAGCGACCAGTCTCTCGCCTTATCATGCCGGTCAGTTTTAGCTTTCTCCACTGAGGCGCTCGCCCGGCTCAACCGGGGCGCAATCGCAGTGGTTCTCCCAGTGCCACCTTAGCCAACAGAACGGAATGTAAGGCACCAAAACGTGGGAGCCGGGAAAACCCAACTATTGACCCAAGACATGATTCAGAGCTGATTCATATAATGCTATAAGTTCGGGGTGCCGCACTTATGAAAGTGTTCGGACTTATCACACCACAATGTGGGGAACATATGCCCCTGGTGTATTAGGCCGTACCAGAATATACGGGTGCAAGATGTCATGTAATGAACATATATATATATATATATATATATATATATATATATATATATATATATATATATATATATATATAAGGCAATGTAATTGCAGTCGAAAAGTGCTGCATTATTTATTAAAGGAAGTCTGCTATGAGTGCGGACTGATACAAATAGTGCGGTAAGCAAGGGATTTGGACTAAGTAAACATGTCCCCCTCCAGGGGTGAGCTGCGGACTCGGTGTATATAATCGAAGTTAATGCTCGTAATTGAGACCACCTGAGTGTTCGTCGCAGCCTTCTTTCGTCCCTGACTGTTGCATCACGAGTTCGGCAGGTTTGCCGCCGGACAGGGCCTGTATACACAAAGAAGGAAAATAATAAATAATAAAAAAAGGGGGGCACACATGCGAGCCCCTGGTGTGGTCGAACTGCACTCTGGGTCCATTGCGATTGTGCCCCTTCCCCTGCGCCCATGGTATCTCCAAAGCGTAATGATGTACGCGGAGTGTTATTCTTGCGATCATGCGCGGGCGGGGGTTGGGGCCGCATTGCTATGCGTGCTCTGATCGCGCCAGGTGGTCTTGGTTGGTATTGCTTTGGGCGCATTTTGTTGTGTCCGGCCGTTTAACGGCCGGACTCGAGAATTGCCTGAAGAGGCTGCTCTGTACTTCTGCCGCGAGAGCCGCTGTATGTTCCTCTGTTCGGAGGGAGCGTTCCGTATTCCG
The DNA here is from genome assembly GCA_963921465.1 of Triticum timopheevii. NCBI lineage: Eukaryota > Viridiplantae > Streptophyta > Magnoliopsida > Poales > Poaceae > Triticum > Triticum timopheevii. Next base: position 614,804,940 of record OY997266.1, read on the forward strand.
GTTGACCGTGATGACTCCACGAGGGCCTGGCATCTTGAGCTTGAGGTATGCATAATGCGGCACCGCGTTGAATTTTGCAAACGCGGTTCGTCCGAGCAGAGCGTGATAGCCGCTGCGAAACGGGACTATGTCGAAGATTAACTCCTCGCTTCGGAAATTGTCCGGGGATCCGAAGACCACTTCCAGTGTTACTGAGCCTGTACAGTTGGCTTCCACACCTGGTATGACACCTTTAAAGGTTGTCTTTGTAGGTTTAATCCTTGAGGGGTCTATGCCCATTTTGCGCACTGTATCCTGATAAAGCAGGTTTAGGCTACTACCGCCGTCCATCAGGACTCTCGTGAGGTGAAATCCATCGACGATTGGGTCTAAAACCAATGCGGCGAATCCGCCATGGCGTATGCTGGTCGGATGGTCTCTTCGATCGAAAGTGATCGGACAAGAGGACCATGGATTGAACTTCGGGGCGACTGGCTCCATCGCGTAGACGTCCCTTAGTGCGCGCTTCCTCTCCCTCTTGGGTATATGGGTCGCGTAAATCATGTTCACCGTCCGCACTTGTGGGGGAAAACCCTTCTGTCCTCTATTGTTTGGCGGTTGGGTCTCCTCCTCGTCGTCGCTATTTAGCCCCTTGTCATTGTTTTCGGCAATTAACTTGCCTGCCTGCTTGAACACCCAGCAATCTCTATTAGTGTGATTGGCTGGTTTTTCAGGGGTGCCATGTATCTGGCATAAGCGGTCGAGTATTCGGTCCAAATTGGACGGACCCGGAGTGGTTCTTTTGAATGGCTTCTTCCGTTGACCGGGTTTAGAGCCTCGGAATCTGGCGTTGACTGCCGTATCCTCCTTGTCGTCGCCGTTAATGCGGCGTTTGTTTTTGTTTCGACGTGACCTGCCGTTGTTGTCCTTAGTATCCGGACTGCCAGAATTTTTACGGAGATTGTTGCTATGAGCTAGCCAGCTATCCTCTCCCGCACAGAAGCAGGTCATTAATGATGTGAGGGCTGCCATAGATTTCGGCTTTTCCTGTCCCAGGTGCCGGGCTAGCCATTCGTCGCGGATGTTATGCTTGAAGGCTGCAAGGGCCTTTGCATCCGGACAGTTGACGATTTGATTTTTCTTCGTCAAGAACCGTGTCCAGAATTGTCTGGCCGATTCGTCTGGCTGCTGAATGATGTGGCTTAGGTCATCGGCGTCTGGTGGTCACACATACATGCCCTGGAAGTTATCAAGGAATGCGGCTTCCAGGTCTTCCCAACACCCAATTGACTTTGTGGGCAAGCTGTTAAGCCAATGCCGAGCTGGTCCTTTAAGCTTGAGTGGGAGATACTTGATGGCGTGGAGATCGTCGCCGCGGGCCATATGGATGTGGAGAAGATAATCTTCGATCCAAACCGCGGGGTCTGTTGTGCCATCGTAGGATTCAATGTTTACGGGTTTAAACCCTTCAGGGATTTGATGATCCATTACTTCGTCAGTGAAGCATAGCGGGTGTGCGGCGCCTCTGTATTGAGCAATATCACGACGCAGCTCGAGAGAGCGCTGTCTGCCGTGTTCGGCCCGGCCGGGGTTATTATATCCGGTGCGACAGTATTCGTCATGCGTCGTGGGGCGCCCATGTGATCCGTAGATGGATCTGGATTGCCTTGCTTTGTCCTCCAATATATCTCGCAAGTCCGGCGCGTTCCCTCTTGGCTTCGTACTTTTGGAGCGATGCCGCGGTACGGTCTTGGTTGGGGGCCTGGATGCCTCTCTGTCACGACCGCGGGGTGGTCGGTCAGCCGTACGTGCGCTGGTGATGGAGGTATGTATGCTTCCTCCTCTAATCGGGGGAGCAGCTTGCATCTTGGATAGCTTTTGGAGGGGCGTTCGAGTTTATACTCTTCGGCCGCGAGGACCTCGGTCCATCGATCGGCCAGCAGGTCCTGATCAGCTTGAAGTTGCTGCTGCTTTTTCTTTAGGCTGTTTGCCGTGGCGATAAGCCTGCATTTTAAACGCTCTTGTTCGACGGGATCCTCGGGCACGATGAATTCGTCATCGTTGAGGCTTGCCTCGTCTTCGGAGGGAGGCATATAGTTGTAATCCTCAACCTCTTCGTCTGCCGCCCTCTCATGAGGGCGTGCTTCTGCGTCCTCCTGCGCTGAGTCTTGCTGGAGGGGGTTGTCTTCAGCACTTTCTGGGGTATTATTATCTCCTGTGCCGGAATCTCCATTCTTGCTGTGGCGGGATTTAGAGCGGCGCCGCTGACCCCGGCGCTTGGGCTGTTTCTTTAAAGAATCTGCCTCCGCTGTTTCTTCGCCGTCCCCGTCTTTTGGGGTATCCACCATGTATATGTCATATGACGAGGTGGTCTTCTAGTGCCCTGTAGGCGCTGGTTCCTGTTCGTCTCCGGCATCGTCGTCCATAGCGTCGATGTCTTCAGAGTCGTAGTCTAGCATGTCGGTTAGATCGTCGACAGTGGCTACAAAGTGGGTGGTGGGTGGGCTCTGAATTTCTTCGTCATCTGTATCCCAACCATCCTGGCCATAGTCCGGCCAGGGCTCTCCTGATAACGAGAGATGCTTTAGTGAATTCAGGATGTCGCCAAAAGGCGAGTATTGGAAGATGTCCGCGGTGGTGAATTCCATAACCGGCGCCCAATCCGATTTGGTTGGTACGGGCGTGGGAGGTTCTGAGTCCGGCAAGGAGTCCGGCACCTCGGAATCATGAGTTTTGCGAGGGACAAGATCAGTGTTCGGCTCCATCGCCGTGGAAGTTGAAGCCCCTGAGGCGGTGTCCATCCACCGATCCTCTATCTGGGCAATCGGCTCCGGACTAATGGCCGGAGCGGATTTGTGTGCGGCCACCAAGGCACTGTTCGGCGGCAGAGCTAGATCATGCCCATCGCAACAGTGCGGCACGCTTGGCTGTGGCTCGAGTCCGTCGAAGATCAAGTCTCCGCGGACATCGGCCGTGAAGTTTAGGCTTTTGAATCTGACCTGACGGCCAGGGGCGTAGCTTTCGATCTGCTCCAGATGGCCAAGCGAATTAGCCCGCAGTGCGAAGCCGCTGAATACGAAGATCTGTCCGGGGAGAAAAGTCTCACCCTGGACAGCGTCGTTTTTTGTAGATGCCATCAAGCCTATCGGTGACGACACAGAGGAACTCTCAATGAAAGCACCAATGTCGGTGTCAAAACCGGCGGATCTCGGGTAGGGGGTCCCGAACTGTGCGTCTAGGCGGATGGTAACAAGAGACGAGGGACACGATGTTTTACCCAGGTTCGGGCCCTCTCGATGGAGGTAAAACCCTACGTCCTGCTTGATTAATATTGATGATATGGGTAGTACAAGAGTGGATCTACCACGAGATCAAGGAGACTAAACCCTAAAGCTACCCTATGGTATGATTGTTGTAATGTCTGTTGTCCTACGGACTAAAGCCCTCCGGTTTATATAGACATCGGAGGAGGCTAGAGTTACACAGAGTCGGTTACAATGGTAGGAGATCTACATATCCGTATCGCCAAGCTTGCCTTCCACGCCAAGGAAAGTCCCATCCGGACACGGGACAGAGTCTTCAATCTTGTATCTTCGTAGTCTTGGAGTCCGGCGGATAATGATAGTCCGGCTGTCCGGACACCCCCTAGTCCAGGACTCCCTCAACCATAAAAGATATTACTCATATAAATAGAACAACCATTATTCTCTGATTTAAATGAATAACCGTCTCGCATCAAACAGGATCCAGATATAATGTCTATGCTTAACGCTGGCACCAAATAACAATTATTCAGGTCTAAAACTAATCCCAATGGTAGATGTAGAGGTAGCGCGCCGACCGCGATCACATCGACTTTGGAACCATTTCCCACTTGCATCGTCACCTCATCCTTAGCCAATCTTCGCTTAATCCGTAGTCCCTGTTTCGAGTTGCAGATATTAGCAACAGAACCAGTATCAAATACCCAGGTGCTACTGCGAGCATTAGTAAGGTACACATCACATGTATATCACATATACCTTTGTTCACTTTGCCATCCTTCTTATCCGCCAAATACTTGGGGCAGTTCCGCTTCCAGTGTCCAGTCTGCTTGCAGTAGAAACACTCAGTCTCAGGCTTAGGTCCAGACTTGGGTTTCTTCTCTTGAGCAGCAACTTGTTTGTTGTTCTTCTTGAAGTTCCCCTTCTTCTTCCCTTTGCCCTTTTTCTTGAAACTGGTGGTCTTATTGATCATCAACACTTGATGCTCCTTCTTGATTTCTACCTTCACAGCTTTTAGCATTGCGAAGAGCTCGGGAATAGTCTTGTCCATCCCTTGCATATTATAGTTCATCACGAAGCTCTTGTAGCTTGGTGGCAGTGATTGAAGAATTCTGTCAATGACACTATCATCACGAAGATTAACTCCCAGTTGAATCAAGTGATTATTATACCCAGACATTTTGAGTATATGTTCGCTGACAGAACTATTCTCCTCCATCTTATAGCTATAGAACTTATTGGAGACTTCATATCTCTCAACCCGGGCATTTGCTTGAAATATTAACTTCAACTCCTGGAACATCTCATATGCTCCATGACGTTCAAAACGTCGTTGAAGACCCGGTTCCAAACCGTAAAGCATGGCACACTGAACTATCGAGTAGTCATCAGCTTTGCTCTGCCAGACGTTCTTAACATCGTCAGTTGCATATGCAGCAGGCCTGGCACCCAGCGGTGCTTCCAGGACGTAATTCTTCTGTGCAGCAATGAGGATAATCCTCAAGTTACGGACCCAGTCCGTGTAATTGCTACCATCATCTTTCAACTTAGCTTTCTCAAGCAACGCATTAAAATTCAATGGAACAACATCACGAGCCATCTATCTACAACAAACATAGACAAGAAAAATACTATCAGGTACTAAGTTCATGATAAATTTAAGTTCAATTAATCATATTACTTAAGAACTCCCACTTAGACAGATATCTCTCTAGTCATCTAAGTGATCACGTGATCCAAATCAACTAAACCATGTCCGATCATCACGTGAGATGGAGTAGTTTCAATGGTGAACATCACTATGTTGATCATATCTACTATATGATTCACGTTCGACCTTTCGGTCTCCGTGTTCCGAGGCCATATCTGTATATGCTAGGCTCGTCAAGTTTAACCTGAGTATTCCGCGTGTGCAACTATTTTGCACCCATTGTATTTGAACGTAGAGCCTATCACACCCGATCATCACGTAGTGTCTCAGCACGAAGAACTTTCACAATGGTGCATACTCAGGGAGAACACTTCTTGATAATTTAGTGAGAGATCATATTAAAATGCTACCGTCAATCAAAGCAAGATAAGACGCATAAAGGATAAACATCACATGCAATCAATATAAGTGATATGATATGGCCATCATCATCTTGTGCTTGTGATCTCCATCTCCGAAGCACCGTCGTGATCACCATCGTCACTGATGTCTACTACACAACCTTCTTCTTGTAGACGTTGTTGGGCCTGCAAGTGCACAGGTTTGTAGGACAGTAGCAAAATTTCCCTCAAGTGGATGACCTAAGGTTTATCAATCCGTAGGAGGCGTAGGATGAAGATGGTCTCTCTCAAGCAAACCTGCAACCAAATAATAAAGAGTCTCTTGTGTCCCCAACACACCCAATACAATGGTAAATTGTATAGGTGCACTAGTTTGGCGAAGAGATGGTGATACAAGTGCAAAATAGATAGTAGATATAGGTTTTTGTAATCTGAAATAATAAAAATAGCAAGGTAACAAGTGATAAACGTGAGCGTAAATGGTATTGCAATGATAGGAAACAAGGCCTAGGGTTCATACTTTCACTAGTGCAAGTTCTCTCAACAATAATAACATAGATAGATCAATAACAAGCCCTGAACATGCAACAAAGAGTCACTCCGAATCCACTAATAGCGGAGAACAAACGTAGAGATTCTGGTAGGGTACGAAACCACCTCAAAGTTATTCTTTTGGATCAATCTATAAAAGAGTTCGTACTAGAATAACACCTTAAGACACAAATCAACCAAAACCCTAATGTCACCTAGATACTCCATTGTCACCTCAAGTATCCATGGGCATGATTATACGATATGCATCACACAATCTCTGATTCATCCAACCAACACAAAGTACTTCAAAGAGTGCCCCAAAGTTTCTATCGGAGAGTCAAGAACGTGTGCCAACCCCTATGCATAGGTTCCCAATGTCACGAAACCCGCAAGTTGATCACCAAAACATACATCAAGTGGCACATGATATCCCATTGTCACCACAGATAATCACGGCAAGACATACATCAAGTGTTCTCATAAAAGACTCAATCCGATAAGATAACTTCAAAGGGGAAACTCAATTCATCACAAGAGAGTAGAGGGGGAGAAACATCATAAGATATAACTACAATAGCAAAGCTCGGGATACATCAAGATCGTGCCATAGAGGGAACACGAGAGAGAACACGAGAGAGAGAGAGAGATCAAACACATAGCTACCGGTACATACCCTCAGCCCTGAGGGTAAACTACTCCCTCCTCGTCATGGATAGCGCCGGGATGATGAAGATGGCCACCGGTGATGGGATCCCCCTCCGGCAGGACGCCGGAACGGGCTCCCGAGAGGTTTTTGGTGGCTACAGAGGCTTGCGGCGGCAGAACTCCCGATCTATCTTCTATTCTGTAAGTTCTACGATACGTAGGTATATATGGGTGCAGGGGGTACGTCGGAGGAGCTACGGGGGCCCCACGAGGCAGGGGGCGCGCCTTAGGGGGGTGGGCGCGCCCCCCACCCTCGTGAGCACCTCCCGTATCTCCTGACGTGCACTCCAAGTCCATCGGGTGGCTTTCTTTCAAAAATAACTTCTCCAGTTGATTTCGTTCCGTTTTGACTTCGTCTGATATTCCTTTTCCTCGAAACACTGAAATAGGCATAAAACAGCAAATCTGGGCTGGGCCTCCAGTTAATAGGTTAGTCCCAAAAATAATATAAAAGTGGATAATAAAGCCCAATATTGCCTAAAACAGTAGATAAAGTAGCATGGAGCAATCAAAAATTATAGATACATTGGAGACGTATCAAGCATCCCCAAGCTTTATTCCTGCTCGTCCTCGAGTAGGTAAATGATAAAAAAGAATTTTTGATGCGGAGTGATACTTTGGCATAATTTCAATGTAAATCTTCTTAATTGTGGTATGAATATTCAGATCCGAAAGATTCAAGACAAAAGTTCATATTGACATAAAAATAATAATACTTCAAGCATACTAATCAAAGCAATTATGTCTTCTCAAAATAACATGGCAAAAGAAAGTTCATCCCGATAAAATCATATAGTTAGGCTATGCTTCATTTTCGTCACACAAAGATGTTCCCAACTTCTATACCCCCGATGACAAGCCAAGCAATTGTTTCATACTTAAATAATCTCAAACTTTTTCAACCTTCACGCAATACATGAGCGTGAGACATGGATATAGCACTATGGGTGGAATAGAATATGATGATGGGGATTGTGTGGAGAAGTCAAAAAAGGAGAAAGTCTCACATTGACAAGGATAATCAACGGGCTATGGAGATGCCCATAAATTGATGTCAACATGAGGAGTAGGGATTGCCATGCAACGGATGCACTAGAGCTATGAATGCTCAACAAAAGAAAACTAGTGGGTGTGCATCCAACTCGCTTGCTCATGAAGACCTAGGGCATTTGAGGAAGCCCATCGTAGGAATATACAAGCCAAGTTCTATAATGAAAAGTTCCCACTAGTATAAAAAGACAACTTATGAGACTCACTACATGAAGAACAAGGTGGTACTTTGAAGCACAATATATGAGACTCACTACATGAAGAACAAGGTGCTACTTTGAAGCACAAGTGTGGAAAAAGAGATAGTAGCATTGCCCTTTTTTCTTTTTTTTGGGCCTTTCTTTTTTTTCTTTTGGCCTTTCTCTTTTTTTTGGGGGCAATGCTCTAATAATGATGATCATCACACTTCTATTGATTACAACATAAGGATTACAACTCGAAACTTAGAACAAGATATGACTCTATATGAATGCCTCTGGCGGTGTACCGGGATGGTGCAATGAATCAAGAGTGACATGTATGAAAAATAATGCATGGTGGCTTTGCCAGAAATACGATGTCAACTACATGATCATGCAATGGCAATATGACAAAAGTAATGTATGTCATGAATATGATGATGGAAGTTACATGGCAATATATCTCGGAATGGCTATGGAAATGCCATGATAGGTAGGTATGGTGGCTGTTTTGAGGAAGACATAAGGAGGTTTATGTGTGATAGAGCGTATCGTATCACGGGGTTTGGATGCACCGGCGAAGTTTGCACCAACTCTCAAGGTGAGAAAGGGCAATGCACGGTACCGAAGAGGCTAGCAAAGGTGGAAAGGTGAGAGTGCGTATAATTCATGGACTCAACGTTAGTCAAAAGAACTCATATACTTATTGCAAAAATTTAGAAGTCATCAAAAATCAAGTACTACGCGCATGCTCCTAGGGGGATAGATTGGTAGGAAAAGACCATCGCTTGTCCCCGACCGCCACTCATAAGGATGCACAAGCCAGGTACACTTCATGTTTCAAATTTGTTACACAACTTTGACCATACGTGCATGCTACGGGACTTGCAAACTTCAACACAAGCATTTCTCAAATTCACAATTACTCAACTAGCATGACTTTGATATTATCACCTCCATATCTCAAAACAATTATCAAGCATCAAACTTATCTTAGTATTCAACGCACTCAAAAGAAAGTTTCACATATCTTGAATACCAAGTATATTAACATTAAGCAAATTACCATGCTATTAATGACTCTAAAAATAATATGAGTGAAGTATGAGCGTTCATCTATTTCTTCAAAATAAAACTACCACCATGTTCAAAAAGATATAAGTGAAGCACTAGAGCAAATGACAAACTACTCCGAAAGATATAAGTGAAGATCAATGAGTAGTCGAATAATTATGCAACTATGCGAAGACTCTCTCTCATTAATAATTTCAGATCTTGGTATTTTATTCAAGCAGCAAGCAAAGCTAAAGAAAATGACATGACGATCCAAGCAAAACACATATCATGTGGTGAATAAAAATATAGCTCCAAGTAAATTACCGATGGAAGTAGACGAAAGAGGGGATGCCTTCCGGGGCATCCCCAAGCTTTGACTTTTTGGTGTCCTTGGATTATCTTGGGGGTGCCATGGGCATCCCCAAGCTTAGGATCTTGCCTCTCCTTGTTCCATAATCCATCAAAAGAATTCACCCAAAACTTGAAAACTTCACAACACAAAACTCAATAGAAAACTCGTAAGCTCCATTAGTATAAGAAAATAAAACCACCACTTAGGTACTGTAATGAACTCATTCTAAATTCATATTGGTGTAATATCTACTGTACTCCGACTTATCTATGGTTCATACCCTCCGATACTACTCATAGATTCATCAAAATAAGCAAACAACACATAGAAAACATAATCTGTCAAAAACAGAACAGTCTGTAGTAATCTATATCAAACGTATACTTCTGGAACTCCAAAAAGCCAACCAAATTAGGAAGTCCTAAGCAATTCGTGTACAAGTCCAGAGCAAAAAAGAATCAGAACAGAAGCACGTTTCTGTGAATTAACAAAACTAATTTACTGGGTGCAAAAGTTTCTGATTTTCAGCAGGATCAACACAACTATCACCGTAAGCTATCCTAAAGGTCTTACTTGGCACTTTATTGAAACAAAAAGATATAAAACATGATTAATACAGTAGCATAATCATGTGGACACACAAAAACAGTAAGGATAAATATTGGGCTGTCTCCCAACAAGCGTTTTTCTTTAGTGCCTTTTATCTAGGCATGATGATGACAATGATGCTCACATAAAAGATAAGAATTGAAACATAACGGTAGCATCATGAAGCATATGACTAGCACATTTAAGTCTAACCCACTTCCTATGCATAGGGATTTTGTGAGCAAACAACTTATGGGAACAATAGTCAACAAGCATAGGAAGGTAAAACAAGCATAGCTTCAAGATTTTCAACACATAGAGAGGAAACTTGACATTATTGCAATTCCTACAAGCATATATTCCTCCCTCATAATAATTTTCAGTAGCATAATGAATGAATTCAACAATATAACCAGCACCTAAAGCATTCTTTTCATGATCTACAAGCATAGAAAATTTACTACTCTCCACATAAACAAAATTCTCCTCATTCAGAATAGTAGGAGTATCATAAGAGACTTGAACACTAAAAATTGTTTTCACATTAAAAGAGTAATGTTCAGAAAAAGGGTAATCATAATCATGACAAGATTTGTAAATATAATCATCACTACTTTTTATAGCATAAGTTTCATCACAATAATCATCATAAGTAGCAACTTCGTTCTCATCATAATCGATTGAAACCTCTCCCAAGATAGTGGAATCACTAAATAAAGTTGACACTCTTCCAAATCCACTTTCATATTCATCACAATAAGATTCAACATCCTCCAAAATAGTGGGATCACTAATTCCTAAAGTTGACACTCTTCCGAACCCACTTTCATCAATATAATCATCATAGGTAGGAGGCATGCTATCATCATAACAACTTTGCATATCAAAACTTGGGATGCTAAAAATATCATCTTCATTAAAAATAGCATCCCCAAGCTTGGGACAAACATTAATTCCAGCAAATATATTCTCAAATATTTCATCCCATTCAAACATAGCTTCCCCAAGCTTGGGCCCTTTCATATCTTAAGCATAATCACTCTCATCTTTAAAAATATTGATAGCACCAATAGTATAGCAATTATCATCATCACAATGAGTAGTAGGAGCAACATCATTTGGGAGGGATACCTTTCTACCTTTGTTGCTCCTTCTTTTCTTCTTTTTCTTCACATTGTGTGTGGGTTGAACCTTCCTCTTTGAGCTCCTTATTGATGAGATTGGTTGAATAGAAGGCTCTTCCTTGTTACCTGATTCATCATAAGAAATAATAGGAGGAGATTGGGAAGTCTCTTCCCTTTCATTAGTATTCTCTTCATCTTCTATTTGTTTTCTTTTCTTTATGTAATTGGCAATATAAGGATTTTCAATGCAATTCACCGCACAATACATATAAATTTCTTCTAGATTAAAATGAATAACTTTATCAAGGACAAATTTTGGAATATCCTTAATTCTACGTTTAATTTCTTCATAACCCAAGAGCAAACTAAGTTCATTATGATGTGCAAGGGAAATCAAGTCATCACAATTTTTGGACACGATACGCTCATGAAACAATTTGCATTGGGTACTAAAATGATCACGTTCATTGCAAAGTTCACAAGTAGGGCTAAGAAAAGATAAATTTTCAGCACATTCATCTAGCTCTTCTTGCAACAATTTGGTTTCTAAGTACTTATGCCTCTTGCAATATCTATCTTCCCTATTTGGTGTCTACTTACAAACCCAATGCACTCCACAAAAATTGACATGTTTATAGGAGGCATTTTCATCATAACTAGTGCAATCATCATTAGCATCATGGACATTCAAAGAATTCGTACTGACAACATTGCAATCATGCTCACCATTCAAATATTTAGTGCCAAACATTTTAATGCATTCTTCTTCTAACACTTTGTCACAATTTTCTATTCCATCATGCTCACAGAAGATATTAAAAAGGTGAAGCGTATGAGACAAACTCAATTCCATTTTTTTGTAGTTTTCTTTTATAAACTAAACTAGTGCTAAAACAAGAAACAAAAAGATTCGATTGCAAGATCTAAAGATATACCTTCAAGCGCTAACCTCCCCGGCAACGGCGCCAGGAAAGAGCTTGATGTCTAGTACACAACCTTCTTCTTGTTGACGTTGTTGGGCCTGCAAGTGCACAGGTTTGTAGGACAGTAGCAAATTTCCCTCAAGTGGATGACCTAAGGTTTATCAATCCGTAGGAGGCGTAGGATGAAGATGGTCTCTCTCAAGCAACCCTACAACCAAATAACAAAGAGTCTCTTGTGTCCCCAACACACCCAATACAATGGTAAATTGTATAGGTGCACTAGTTCGCCGAAGAGATGGTGATACAAGTGCAAAATAGATAGTAGATATAGGTTTTTGTAATCAGAAATAATAAAAACAGCAAGGTAACAAGTGATAAACGTGAGCGTAAACGGTATTGCAATGATAGGAAACAAGGCCTAGGGTTCATACTTTCACTAGTGCAAGTTCTCTCAACAATAATAACATAGATAGATCATATAACAAGCCCTCAACATGCAACAAAGAGTCACTCCGAAGCCACTAATAGCGGAGAACAAACGTAGAGATTCTGGCAGGGTACGAAACCACCTCAAAGTTATTCTTTCGGATCAATCTATAAAAGAGTTCGTACTAGAATAACACCTTAAGACACAAATCAACCAAAACCCTAATGTCACCTAGATACTCCATTGTCACCTCAAGTATCCGTGGGCATGATTATACGATATGCATCACACAATCTCAGATTCATCCAACCAACACAAAGTACTTCAAAGAGTGCCCCAAAGTTTCTACCGGAGAGTCAAGAACGTGTGCCAACCCCTATGCATAGGTTCCCAATGTCACGAAACCCACAAGTTGATCACCAAAACATACATCAAGTGGCACATGATATCCCATTGTCACCACAGATAATCACGGCAAGACATATGTCAAGTGTTCTCATAAAAGACTCAATCCGATAAGATAACTTCAAAGGGGAAACTCAATTCATCACAAGAGAGTAGAGGGGGAGAAACATCATAAGATCCAACTACAATAGCAAAGCTCGGGATACATCAAGATCATGCCATAGAGGGAACACGAGAGAGAACACGAGAGAGAGAGAGAGAGAGAGAGAGATCAAACACATAGCAACTGGTACATACCCTCAGCTCCGAGGGTGAACTACTCCATCCTCATCATGGATAGCGCCGGGATGAAGAAGATGGCCACCGGTGATGGGATCCTCCTATGGCAGGGCGCCGGAACGGGCTCCTGAGAGGTTTTTGGTGGCTACAGAGGCTTCCGGTGGCGGAACTCCCGATCTATCTTCTGTTCTGTAAGTTTTACGATACGTAGGTATATATGGGTGTAGGGGGTACGTCGGAGGAGCTACGGGTGCCCCACGAGGTAGGGGGCGCGCCCTAGGGGGGTGGGCGCGCCCCCCACCCTCGTGAGCACCTCCCGTATCTCCTGACGTGCACTCCAAGTCCATCGGGTGGCTTTCCTTCCAAAAATAACTTCTCCAGTTGATTTCGTTCCGTTTTGACTTCGTCTGATATTCCTTTTCCTCGAAACACTGAAATAGGCATAAAACAGCAAATCTAGGCTGGGCCTACGGTTAATAGGTTAGTCCCAAAAATAATATAAAAGTGGACAATAAAGCCCAATATTGCCTAAAACAGTAGATAAAGTAGCATGGAGCAATCAAAAATTATAGATATGTTGGAGACGTATCAGTCACCAGCGCGACACCTTGATCTCCATCGTAGCATCGTTGTCGTTACGCGATCTATTGCTTCTACGACTATCGCTACCTCTTAGTGATAAAGTAAAGCAATTACAGGGGGTTTGCATTTCATACAATAAAGCGACAACCATATGGCTCCTGCCAGTTGCCGATTACTCGGTTACAAAACATGATCATCTCATACAGTAAAATATAGCATCACGTAGGAGGGGCATGCCAAGGGGAGTCCTACTCCCACCGGGAGTAGGACTCCCTTCTTTCCTAGTTGGAGTAGGAGAAGGGGGGAAGGAGGAGGGAGAGAGGAAGGAAAGGGGGGGCGCGCCGCCCCCCTCTCCTTGTCCTATTCTGACTAGGGGGGAGGGGCGCGCGGCCCAGCCCTTGCCTCCTCTCCTCCTCTCCACTAGGGCCCATGTAGGCTCATTAAGCCCCCGGGGGGTTCCGGTAACCTCCCGGTACTCCGGTAAAATCCCGATTTCACCTGGAACACTTCTGATATCCAAATATAGGCTTCCAATATATCAATCTTCATGTCTCGACCATTTCGAGACTCCTCGTCATGTCCGTAATCTCATTCGGGACTCCGAACAAACTTCGGTACATCAAAACTTCGGTCATCGAAACCTTAAGCGTGAGGACCCTACGGGTTCGAGAACTTTGTAGACATGACCTAGAACTGTTTCCGGTCAATAACCAATAGCGGAACCTGGATGCTCATATTGGCTCCTACATATTCCACGAAGATCTTTATCGGTCAAACCGCATAACAACATACGTTGTTCCCTTTGTCATCGGTATTGTTACTTGCCCGAGATTCAATCGTCGGTATCTCAATACCTAGTTCAATCTCGTTACTGGCAAGTCTCTTTACTCGTTATGTAATGCATAATTCCGTAACTAACTCATTAGTTACATTGCTTGCAAGGCTTATAGTGATGTGCATTACCGAGATGGCCCAGAGATACCTCTCCGACAATCGGAGTGACAAAACCTAATCTCGAAATACACCAACTCAACATGTACCTTTGGAGACACCTGTAGAGCTCCTTTATAATCACCCAGTTATGTTGTGACGTTTGGTAGCACACAAAGTGTTCCTCCGGTAAACGGGAGTTGCATAATCTCATAGTTATAGGAACTTGTATAAGTCATGAAGAAAGCAAATAGCAACATACTAAACGATCAAGTGCTAAGCTAACGGAATGAGTCAAGTCAATCACATCATTCTCCTAATGATGTGATCCCGTTAATCAAATGACAACACATGTCTATGGTTAGGAAACATAACCATCTTTGATTAATGAGCTAGTCAAGTAGAGGCATACTAGTGACATTAAGTTTGTCTATGTATTCACACATGTATCATGTTTCCGGTTAATACAATTATAACATGAATAATAAACATTTATCATGATATGAGGAAATAAATAATAACTTTATTATTGCCTCTAGGGCATATTTCCTTCACCTACTTGGAACTTATGACTTTGATACGTTTTTAATAATATGTCTACATGCATTGATTGACGCAGAGGCCGGAGGTCACCCTGATAACCCACAAGTATAGGGGATCAATTGTAGCCTCTTTCGATAAGTAAGAGTGTCGAACCCAACGAGGAGCTAAAGGTAGAACAAATATTCCCTCAAGTTCTATCGACCACCGATACAACTCTACGCACACTTGAAGTTTGCTTTACCTAAAACAAGTATGAAACTATTTTGCGAGAATAAAACTACAGTACTTTGCAATAATAAAACTAAGAATAAATTGCAAGGTAATAAAAATAGATAGCTTTTGTCAACAAGAAAGTCACTTGTCCCTAGGCAATCGATAACAAGTATTGGTAATCATTCTTGTAATTTTATATGAGGGAGAGGCATGAGCTAAAATACTTTCTCTGCTTGGATCATATGCACTTATGATTGAAACTCTAGAAAGCATCGGCAACTATTAAAGATCATTAAGGTCGTGAAACTCAACCATAGCATTAAGTATCAACTCCTCTTTACTCCCATACGTCATACCCCACCTACTCAGGTTTAAGTTTCTATCACTCTCGCAACCCACCGTAAGCAACCATGAACATATTACAACACCCTACAGCGGGGGCCCTCACGTTTGCGCAAGACGAAGGGCACCGTAGGACAGCACCATAAATAAAATATACAATCATACCAACCAAGATCACGATTAACCCATAGGATAAAACGGATCTACTCAAACATCATAGGATAACCATAGATCATTGGGAAATAATATATGGAGTTGAGCACCACGTTTAAGTAGAGATTACAGCGGGGGGAAGAGGTGTTATACCGCTGCATAGAGGGGGAGAAAGTTGGTGTTGATGGTAGCAAGGTTGTTGATGTAGATCGCCGTCACGATCCTAGCCCCGGCGATGTTCCGGCGCCACCGGGAGAGAGGGGGAGAGAGCCCCCCTCCTTCTTATTCTTCCTTGGCCTCCCCCTAGATGGGAGGAGAGTTCCCCCTCTGGTCCATGGTCTCCATGGCGGAGGAGGGGCAGGAGCCCCTCCGAGATTGGATCTCCCTCTCTGTTTTCTTCTGTTTCACCCTCCCCAGATCTGGTCGAAAACCATTTCTTATATTCCCGGAGATTCGTAACTCCGATTGCGCTGATCTTTTTAAACTTTTTTTCCTGATATAAGCTTCCTTACGCCCGAATTAGAGCTCCAACCGACGTACGAGGAGGGCACGATACACCAGGGCGCGCCTGGGCCTGGTGGCGCGCGCTGGTGGGTTGTGGTCCGTGTGGGCCTCCGTTTGTGGTGATTCCAACTTCCAAAAATCACAAATATTCTAAAATAATTCTCCATGGAGTTGCATCACGTTTGGACTTCGTTTGATATGGATTTTCTGTGATACAAAAACAGGCAATAAACAGGAACTGGCACTGGGCACTGTATAAGTAAGTTAGTCCACATAAATCATATAAAAAGTTGTAAAAAGTATGTAAAAGTTGAATAGTATTGGCATGAAACAATCAAAAATCATAGATGCGATGAAGACGTATCACACCCCCCTTTTCTAAAAAAAACTCCAAGGGTTTGCTTTAGTGAATCCATTTGTTCGCCAACTAAACGGTGCAAAAACTTCTAGGTCAATGCGCGGTGAAAATCTCAACTGTTTGTAGACTTAAAACAGATGCAAAAGAAATGAAGAGCACAATGTTATTTAGATGCTATCATGTATCATCCATTGTTTTTTAGTGCTGGTTTCGTGTGTGCACGTTAAGTGCAAAGCATTGGTGATTCACTGTAGATTTACAGTGTTTGGTCTAGCGTTTACTATGTTGCCCGCTCTCATCCCTATGACAATATACTATGATTATGTAAAAGCAAAGACAATATACTCTGATTTATGCAACACCCCTATGTGTACAAAATTTTAAGACGTCTACAGCCAGCGAACAAAATCAAATTTAAAATCAATTAAATAAATACTCCCTAATGTCAAAAAACGATCTTACACTATGAGGCGGAGGGAGTAGATCATACACTATGATCACCGGTTGTGAGCACGTATTACCTCTTCTTCGGTTCTTGGTCCTCCTCCCTGATCTCTGCCCTGGTTCTTGAGTGGATTAACCCAACCAATGTGCCATGTTCGTCTAGTCTGGAGTCAATGCAAACTGAGCTGTCTTGGTGCTTAAACATGGCCACATGGGTGTTAATTAGTGTTGCACACATGGGCTTAGGGAGAAGCACGAGTCTCTCCAATTTCTCTATGTCACAAGACGACGACGACAACAACGTGTACGCAAAATCAGCTCTTGGTGATCGGTGGCGTGGTGTATAAGAAACAAATCGGCATCTCGATGGCATTTCCTCCCGTCTAGAGATCGCATCTGAACCCTGTGAGATTAGCACTATATATCTACTACTACTACCACAATCGCTGATACATGGGACCCAGCTGTCCGCAGGCCCGCATGGCAGCCAGCCTAGGCACATGATCGTCGTACCCAATCCCGATTCATCATTAAATTAGTAAGAAATCTGTACCGCGCACGCTGGTTTCTATACCTAAGCTAGTTTCTCCTCTAGGATAGCATCATTGCCAAGAGTGCCTTCGTAGCAACACCGTAGCGCTTTCACCTCTCTTACACCAAACATATTACAAGAGAGGTCAAGGCATGGAGATCGCCATGGGGGCTATTGGCCCTCTCCTCCCGAAGCTCGGTGAGCTGCTCATCGGCGAGCTCACCATGGAGAAACGAGTGAGGAAAGACATCGAGTCTATTGTGACAGAGCTTACATTCATGCATGATGCCCTGTGCAAGGTGGCGGAAGTGCCGGCGGACCAGCTTGACAAGGGGGTGAAGATCTGGGCAGGAAAGGTCAAGGAGTTGTCCTATCAAATGGAGGACATTGTTGATGCTTTCATGGTGCGTGTGGAGGATGGTGGCGAGCCTGCCAACCCGAAGAACAGAGTGAAGAAGATACTCAAGAAGGTCAAAAGATTATTCAAGAATGGCAAGGATCTCCATCGGATCTCTGATGCTTTGGAAGACGTGGTTCTTCAAGCTAAGCAGTTGGCTGAGCTGCGACAAAGGTATGAGCAAGGGATGCGAGATCCTACCACTAGTGGTAGTGTTGACCCTCGCATGATGGCCCTATACAAAGATGTGTCAGAACTCGTAGGCATTGAAGAAACACGAGATGAGTTGATCAACATGTTGACTGAAGGTGATGATTGGTTGAAGCATCCATTGAAGACGCTCTCTATTGTTGGATTTGGTGGGTTGGGCAAGACAACTCTTGCCAAATCAGCATATGACAAGATCAAAGGGCAATTCGATTGTGATGCTTTTATTTCGGTTTCTCAGAGTCCCGACAAGAAGAAAGTCTTCAAAAATATTCTCTATCAACTTGACAAGAGCAAGTATGCACACATTCGTGGCGAAGAATGGGAAGAAAATCATCTGATCGATGAAATCATCGAATTCCTTAATGGCAAGAGGTACTTTTTTTGTTTGCAAACAGATTATCATTTGTCTAGATAAAATAATGATAGTATTTTAGACTATTGCATATGCATCCAGTGTGGATTTTTGGAAACTGGGTCTAAGCGCACGTAGGCAATTTTCGTAAACAAAAAAAGTAAAATAAATAATTGTGAAACTTTTTGGGACAAGCATTGTCTAGTGTATTACTCAGTTGTAAAGTTTTGGGACAAGATGACTTCTGTGGTATTGTTGGCAAAAAAGACAAAATTGCAAGTATAAATTATGTGAATAGTAAGCTTAATATAGTATCAATTTTCTATTTATTCGTTCAGAATACCATGCAAGGCATTTTGTCGTGAAATTTTACACATGGGTAATACCAGTGGCAAACTACACAATGTTTGTGATGTCAACTAACCTGACATCACAAACTTTGCAAAACACAGTTTATGTTATATTCATCACAATCATCACAAAAATGACCCAAGTACTAACATTTTAAGTGGATTGACACCACAGGTTTGTATGTCTAGCACCGCCACTGAGTAATACACTAGACAATGGCTGCTTCGAAAAAGTTTCAAAATGGTTTTACTATTTTATAATATTTTTGCAATTCGAGTGCATGTACACCCGTGTCCCAAGGTGTACTTTTAATATGTATCTTGATAACGTATTACTTATTTATAGTTTAATCCTTTTGCCGTAAATGATGGAGTTAGTACATAACCTATCTTTCAACAATTAGGGAGTACATATATTTAAGGCGACCGAGAAATTCTAATGCCTAAGTGGACGATCTCAACTGTTAAAAACCATGCTCAACAATTGCACATTTCTACAACTATAATTGTTCATAAGTTTTTGTGTGTCTGGAATCTAGGTCTCAAAATATGCAATTTGGTCGAGTTATAGCTTTTTTTTGTTAGTTTCCTTTGAAATGAAATTTGTACTAATATAATATATCTTACTATATATCTTCATTGTATTGATTTGTTAACTATTCCAAATTGTAAACAAAGGTACCTCATCATAATTGATGACATATGGGATAAAGATGTGTGGAAATTAATCAAGTGCGCTTTCTCCAAGAAAAGTCCTGGAAGCCGACTAATTACGACAACCCGCGTCCTTAGTGTCTCTGAAGCATGCTGCTCTTCTAGGGAGGATATCTACAAAATGAAACCTCTTTCTCATGATGTATCAAGAGTGCTCTTCTGTAAAAGAGTATTTTACGAGAAAGGGTGTCCTCAAGAGTTGGTGCAAATATCCGAAGACATTTTGAAGAAATGTGGTGGTATACCATTAGCTATTATTTCTATAGCAAGTCTCCTGGCTAATAATAATCAGATGAAAACAAAGGACCAATGGTATACTTTGCTCAATTCCATTGGTCGTGGACTCACGGAAGATCAAAGTTTGGAGGAGATGAAAAAGATATTATTATTCAGCTATTATGATCTACCCTCATATCTGAAACCTTGTTTATTATATCTTAGCATCTTCCCGGAAGATCACGAGATTATGAGAGATGGGCTGATATGGAGATGGATATCCGAAGGTCTTGTTTACAGTGATAAACAAGAAACTAGCTTATTTGAGCTCGGTGACAGCTACTTCAGTGAGCTAGTAAATAGAAGTATGATCCAGCCCATATGCTTTAATGATGAGGAAAAGGTAGAGGCTTGCCGTGTACATGACATGGTGCTTGACCTTATATGCTCATTATCAAGTGAAGAAAACTTTGTCACAATACTAGATAACACTAGAAGAAAAATGCCTAAATCAGAGATCAAGGTTCGTAGGTTGTCCATCCAAAATAGCAAGATAGATGTGGATACCACTAGGATGGAGAATATGAGATCTGTCACCATTTTCACAAGTGATGTTGTTGGGACAGTGTTGAATATTTCAAGTTTTCAAGTTCTGCGCGTGTTGGATGTAGAAGGTTGTGATGTCTCGGATGTTGGTTTTGTGAGAAATTTGTTACATTTGAGGTACTTAGGGCTCAAGTATACTAATGTTCAGGACCTTCCCATGGATATAGGGAAGTTGCAGTTTTTGCTTACCTTGGACTTAAGAGGTACTAAGATAAAAGTACTGCCCTCGAGTCTTGTTCAGCTAAGACGTTTGATGTGCCTGTATGTTAACTTTGGTGTGAAGCTGCCATCTGGGATAGGTAACCTGACTTCCCTGGAAGTCCTAAATTATCTGGGGTTATCTGATGTGGACCTTGATTTTGTGAAAGAATTGGGCCATCTGACCAAGCTCAGGGTGCTCAGACTTGACTGTGATGATTTTGATGAGAGCATGGGTAAAGCTTTGGAGGAATCCGTTAGTAATATACACAAACTGGACAGTCTAGGTGTATATTTCTCTCATGGACTCTTCAATTGGCTGAGCGAAGATTGGGTGCCTCCTCCACAACTCCGTAGATTGTCTTTCCCGTTATCTAGAAGTTGGTTCGAGACATTGCCGGCATGGATTAATCCTTCATCGCTTCCTCTCCTCTCCTATCTGGCTATAACGGTGTTTGAAGTGCGATCGGAGGCCATCCAAGTTCTTGGAACTCTGCCTGCTCTTGTTTATCTTGAGATATGGAATTATTCTAGTATGTTCGGAGAAGCGCATGAGGTGGAAGCGCTCGTTCTTTCCTCTCGTGCTGCATTATTCCCATGTGCGACAGAGTGTCGCTTCCGTGGTATTGGCGCCGTGCCATCTATGTTTCCACAAGGAGCTGCGCCAAGGCTTAAACACCTTTGGTTCACCTTCCCAGCCAAGTGGATCTCCCGTGAAAACTTTGATTTGGGTATGCGGCACCTCCCTTCCCTCCAGCGAGTCACAGTTGACTTTATCAAGGAGGGAGCTAGTGATGCGGAAGTGAATGAAGCGGAGGCTGCGCTGATGGCCGCAGCGGAGGATCACCCCAACCGTCCCGTCCTTGATATATGCTGACGCATGCAAAGGGAAAGGTACGTACACTTGAGATACAGCAGAGGATCATATATGTACTTATACTCCCTTGTTTCCACACCTTGTGTTTTATTCCTCTCCTCTTCCGTTTTTCAGTTTCAGGCAGCCGGAGCTCGCTAGATTGATTCGTCGAATCTCGCACCCAGGTACTATACTAACTCCATTGATTTCATTACAAGTAGCAAAGTATTTTTAATTTCAGCAGTTTCATAAGCTAGCTAGCTCGTCGATCAGGCCCCTAAAGCCTAAACATTACAATATATGAATCTATTCAGCGTTGGCCTGTTCATTTATGCTGCAAAGATACATAGGGCTCCTTAATTGTTATTTCTGCATGCTACAAGATAGATTAGCTAATGAGGAATCCACTAATATGTGTTCCTGTACTTGGAAGAACACTGTGTTTTTTTATGTATGTGTTTCGACAGTCCAAATTTGTATGTCTGTCTAAATTCTGAAGTGCCAACAGACCTGCAAGGTGATTTTCGCCTTGCTTGCTTTTTGCTGCATAAGTACATAGGATCAGTACTTACTTCATCTTGCCACGTACAAGGTCTCGTGTTTTAACAAAAGACAAGGTCATATAATGAGGTACGGATTAGCAAGCAATCCACTACCGCAGTAATATGTGTACCTTCTCTGTAGTTGGATGAACTCTGTTTTCTTCTTCTGTCATTGAACTGAACCATTCACATGTGGTATTGCAGGTAGCATGAGTTAATAAATCTCGTTGACATGGACTCTATCGTGCGTGCCGGCCTCCAACTCCGGTGCCCCTTCTTGTCCAACCAATACAGCCTGCACACTGCGTTTGCCTTGCCGTTTGATCCATGCTCGTTCTGCAACAAGATGAAGCTGTTATTCCGTCCACTCATGTCAATTTACTTCCGTCAATTCAAGAACCATCAAGTTTGAAGGCCTTCCCCTGCATTTTGCCCTTATGAACCATTAGTTTTGTGATTTGCCTGCTCTCCTGCATTCTTCTTTACAATCCTTTGTTTGTAACAGCTTCTATTTCAGACTACATGTTTATTCTAGACTGTAAGCAAAATTGTCACGTTTCGTTTGTATTACAGTCTGAAGTTTGATCATCCATTTGTCATGTTTATGTGATCAAATAAAGCATGAAGCAGACCTTGAATTTGCTACTGACTCACACGTGTGCCCTTGTTGTCTATTAATCGGTAGAATTATTGGCCCTGAACTGAACCAATGGTTTCTGGTTGTAAGAATGATACGCTGTACTCCCTTCATCGACTGCCAGTCTCTCCTTTACTTGTACTCCGTCTCCTATACAGGGAGCAAATAAGGCGATGTTTTGTGTGTGCGGTGAAGCAAATCAAATGCTGTAACGCAGATGACGGCCCGTTTATTTGCAACTCGATCGATGGCTAGCTACGCATAACTTGCTTCGGCCGAGCTGCAGAGGATGGTATAATTTACAGTGGCCGTTTGCCCGTTCCGACAGAAAAACCCTGAAGCTCGGAATTCAGAGATTCTGATTTATTATCACCACATCAACTTTATCGCGCCGCGAGGAATTTTCTATTGTTTGGCACATCAAGCTCGGTCAGGTGCATGCTCTGTCTGTGCGATTGCCAATGCCTTCTGTCGCACCATTGCGGCTTCGCGTTTTACGAGCCAACGGGACGTACACCTACATCATACCCATTCATATTCGAGGGGACTCGTCAACATTCTGTCCGTGAGAAAACCGATGCAAAAAAGAAAACAGAAAAATCGAGAAAACCAAGAACAACAAAACTGAAGGAACAAAAGAAAAGAAAAAACATGTAAATCGAGAAAGAACCATTACAAAGAAACAAAAAAAACTAAAGTAAAAAAAATGTCATAGAAACCAGAGAGAACGCAGCCACCATCAATCGTCTCGATTGATATCAGATCGAATAAAATAAAAGATGGAACTGGGCTGTCCCAATGGTACACCTGGAGAAAAAGCTTTCATGAGAGGGCAGCATATATCTGGCTTAGGAGAGCAAGTAATCAGGGAGTACTACTTCGGAAGCCTCCGTAAGGGTCACTTTTCGTGGGCTAGCAGCCGCCGCTACGTGTCGCGATCCCTTCAGGTTTTTTTTTCTATATGCTTTTCGGCTTTTAGATGATTTTTTCGGGGTTTTTTGCTTTCCGGTTTTCTCCAATGGTTTCTGAGGTTTTGGACAAAAAGAATCCATGAAAAAGCTTGCTTTTTTCTGCCCCTTCCACGACAGACGCAGATTTATTTCTCGTGCAGGCACGGATTTGCTTCCACGAGAGACACGGTCATGCCTCTCCGAAAAGGGAAAAACACGTTCTCTTTTTGTTTTCCTTCCGTGAGAGTATAGATTTGCTTCTCGTGAAGTCACAAATTTGTTTCCATGTTGTGCCTCCCCGAAAAGAAAAGAAAATATTTTATCTTTTATTTTCCTTTCACGTGATGTACAGATTTGCTTCTGCGGGAGGCACAGTCGTGCCTATCTGAAAATAAAAGGAATGTGTTTTATTTTCCTTCGGAGAGAGTCACATATTTGCTTCTTGTGGAGCATGGATTTGCTTCCGTAAAAGGCATGGTCGTGCCACTTGGAAAAGGGAAATAAATGCATTTTTTTTGTTTCGAGAGAGACATATATTTACTTCTCGTGGAGGCACGGATTTGCTTCCGCGACAGTCGCGGTCGTGCCTACCGGAAAAGGGGAAACAAACGAGTTTATTTTTTTCCTCAAAGAGATGCACACATTTGCTTCTCGTGGAGGTATAGATTTTCTTCCACGAGAGGCACGGTCGTGCCTTTGGAAAAAGGAAAAAAGGGTGTTTTTTTTTTCATGACACGCATGGATTTATTTCTCGTGGAGGCAGATTTGCTTCCGCTAGTCGGAAAGGGGAAAAAACGTGCTCTTGGTTTGGTTTTTTCGTCCGGTTTCTTCTCGATCTTTTTTCATCAAACCTATCAATATGACATCTAGTTTTGAAGATCTCGACGCTAGAAATCCAATGGTGAAAACGGTTTGAGATTTAGACATTCTGTTTAAGAGATAACACATTGTAAATAAAAAACTTTACAAAAAAGGAAAACTCACAGTGCGATAATTGTCGCAACCTGAGAAGATGGAAGCGACATTTGCAAAGAGGAAAATTAATTAGTGATTTTCGCCGCCATTTTCCACTCCACCCGTCCGCCTAGTAGCCAAGGAGCGAGCCCTTTCTGACGCCGGAGTGTGGGATCGAGCTTCTTGATCGCCGCGGGGCTACCTCCGGATGCAGTGGATCCGAAGGAGGAGTTGGAGGAGGAGGTTGAGGACGAGAAGGAGGACGAGGAGGAGGAGGAGGAGAAAGATGAGCCGGAGGAGGAGGATGTGGGGGACGCTGGCGACGGGGATCTGCAAGCGGAGCTGCAGGCCATCCTCGATTTCCTCCGATCGGAGTCGGTTGCAGAGGCAAGACTCCGTCGCCGGCAGGAGATGGGGGCGCAAGAAGCCACGGAGGAGGCGGAGATGTTCGCCTACATGGATGAGGTCGAGCAGGAGGAGGATGAGCCAGAGCCCTCCTACTCGCTCGCTCAGCCGGCGCCCGGCACCATCGTCGTGGACATCTCCGATGACGAAGAATAGCTATGGTAGTACGTAGAATTACTTGTACATGCTTTGTATGAATTTAGGGGATGAAATACGAGAGACGAGAATGCAAAGTGGCTAATTTAAGACGTGCCCGGTCAGTGCCTGCGGACGCGCCCAAGCGCGTCTGCGACGTTTGTGGGGCCGAATTTGTAATGTCCGGTTATAGATGCTCTAATCCTTCCAAGCTAACACGTACGTATGCCACAAGCGGACGCGAAAATTGTCATAGTACAAGTTTTTTTTTTGAGGGAAAGCCATCATGGCGGTTTATATTTCATGCGCAAAAAGTGATACATCGTTTGTTAACACATCTATTAGAAACCCCGGAGGCTTCGATTTCCAAACAACTGTATGAGAGAACTCCGAGTTTCTAGCCAATAAATCTGCCGCCGCATTGGCCTCCCTAGGGCAGTAGGAAAACATAATAGAAATAAAATTTCTAGCAAGAAAAGAACATTCTTCATAAATTGCGGCTGCCGGGCCTAGCGAATTACCACCCCCTTGCATGACTTTGAGGACCTCCATGCAATCGGACTCGACACAAATTTTATTGCACCCAACTTCATTTGCGAGTAAGAGCCCATCTCGCATACCTCTAGCTTCTGCCGTAGTTGCGTCTTCCACAAAAGGGATATTACTGCATGAAGCTGCGACGAAGAAACCAGCTTCGTCTCGTAATATTGCACCCGTACCCCCTGTTCCCCTATCAGGATCAAAAGTGGCATCGACATTAAGTTTGATAACTCCCTCTGGTGGCTTACTCCATCCATATCTACTCAGTTTCGCTTGCTTCGACTTTGCCTTGGAAAAATTCTTAGCAAGAGCTAAAATTGCTTGTGCTGACCTGCTTGGTTCATACACATATTCACCATGAGTGTAGCAGCGTCTTTTCCACCAAACGTACCACACTGTAGTGGCCACAAGGTCATTGAGTTGAACATCAGTCATATGAGCCATGTTATTATTCGTTGATAGAAGAAGATCAGCCAGCACCGATCCGCCATCCCTTTCTAGCGCACACGTCTCCTGAACCACATCTTGCAGTCCCAATATCCTCCAGATTTCTTGAACTCTAGGGCACAAGAACATGGCATGTCTAATACTCTCACAATCCAAAGTGCAGAGAGGACATTGAGAGCTTGTGATCATATGCCTGTTAGCAAGGACTCCATTACAAGGGATGGCGCCGAGCAAAGTTTTCCATACATGAATTTTTATTTTTGCCGGCACACGCAATTTCCAAATGGTACGCCAAACTGGACTAGTACTTGAGGCTTGTATAGAGTTAGTCATCCTCAACTTTTGTCCGTGTTGATGCTCCCACTCTTCATGGTATGCCGATCTAACCAAAAATATTCCACTTCTATTATGGTGCCATGACACAAAATCATCCATCATCCCCAAAGCCAGTGGGATATTTAATATGCGTTGCACATCAATAAGCCAAAACAACTCCGATACCAACTGTTCATCCCACACTCTATTTTCTATATCAATGAGTTCATAAACTTTTGTGATCACAATGTTACCTCTTGGCGTCATTCACTTTCGAGTAGGACTACTTGGTATCCAAGGGTCTTCCCAGATGTTAATTTGTGCCCCATCTCCAACTCTCCAAATATGCCCTCGCTTAAAAGACTGAATTCCACTCCATAGACTCTGCCATGTACAAGAACTACCCTTCTTAAGGCCGCAGTTAAGAAGGTCTCCATCAGGAAAATATTTTGCTCTCAAAACTCTAGCACATAAAGAATTTGGTTCACATAACAACCTCCAACACTGTTTTGCGAGAAGAGCCAAATTAAAACAATGCAAGTCTCTAAAACCCATTCCACCCTTTTCCTTTGGGACACACATTTTCCACCAAGCAAACCAGTGCATGTGTTTTTGCAGATCATCATCTCCCCACCAATATTTAGACATAGCTGTGGTGATACTATTGCAAACCTGTTTGGGTAGTTTAAAAACTGACATAGCGGAAGAAGGAATAGCTTGTATGACAGCTTTAAGTAGCACTTCCCTACCTCCATAGGATAACAATTTCTCCTTCCAACCTCTTATTCTACTCAAAACTCTGTCAATGAGGTGTTGAAAACAATCTGTTCTGTCCACACCTACAATTGGAGGCAATCCCAAATATTTATCCGTGATGGCTTCCACCATGATATTTAGTGCAGTGCAAACCTCCACTCTAATATCAACAGGGGTGCAAGGACTAAAGAAAATACTGGACTTGGCCTCGCTCACCATTTGTCCAGAAGCTGCACAGTAATCATCAAGTGCCCGCCGAAGGCTGATAGCATTAGTGGCGTCTGCTCGCATAAGGATAAGAGAGTCATCCGCAAATAAAAGATGAGATACCGAAGGAGCATCACGACACACCTTCACTCCCATAATATTACTAGCCTCCTCCTCATATGTGATCAAGCTTGTTAGGCCCTCAGCACAGAGCAAAAACAAGTATGATGATAAAGGGTCTCCCTGTCGGAGTCCCCTGGAAGGGACAAAAAAATCAGTTAACACATTGTTTACTCGTACCTGATATTTCACTGTACGTACACATTCCATGATCATTGCCACCCAGTTTGGTGTGAACCCTAGACGCAACAGTATGGTCTCCAAAAAAATCCACTCGACCCTGTCATATGCCTTGTGCATGTCAAGCTTAACCGCACATGTCCCATATTTACCCGTAGTCTTCTTTTTGATTGCATGATATGACTCAAAAGCTACCAAAAAGTTATCCGTGATAAGACGTCCCGGAACGAACGCACTTTGATTGGGAGATATAATCTCGCACAAAATATGTTTTAGACGATTAGCTAGTAATTTTGAGATCACCTTATACACCATGTTGCATAAACTGATTGGCCGAAACTGAGTTATGACTGATGGATCATCGACCTTCGGTATGAGCACGATAGTGGTATGATTCCACCCTTCTGGAATCTTCCTAGAATTAACAGCCATCAATACTTCATCAACCAAATCCTCACCAATGATATGCCAAAATCGTTTGTAGAAAACAGCATGTAACCCATCCGGACCAGGAGCTTTTAAATCACCGATATTAAATAAAGCTTTTTTAACTTCCTCTCTTGTATAGGGCTTATTCAGGTCGTCATTCATTGCGTTAGTCACTCTCGGCTTCACCTTCTCAACAACATTCAAGTCTGGAGCAAGCACACCCCCCGTGAATAAGTTAGAGAAGTACGCTGCAGCATGTGTTCTAATTGCCTCCTGGTCCTCGATCCATGAGTCATAGTACAAGTTACCGATGGCAATGCTGATACGGCGCTTAGGTTGAAAAATAAGAAAACTACTCGTGTTTTCATCCGGTGCGTGTAACAGCTTTCGCCGCGTGCCGAACATATGCATCCTCTTTTGAGGTCTTGTAATTATTTTGTTTGTAGGCTACTAGGCTGGGTCCAGTGGGCTGGACTCTGTGTGATCCGCTTGATTCGAGCTGCAGTTTTCCCGACAGCAGCGCGTGATGCCACAGTTGCATTGAGCAGGGATCTCTACTTTAACTTTACCCCAGTGAAAGGCTTGGACACGCCTTACAACACGAACAAACAATCATTAATCTGAGTCCGGCTCATCTTCTCCAGACACACTGCGACACCATCTTTCTTCCACCACCACACAACTGCAATCTCGCAAGTAAAGAGATCCATCTATGCCGAAAAAGGGTTTCCCCCGCTTTGTATACAAAGCAACCAACCGAACCATACAGGGATAGATGCTGGGGCGGAAGCAGCACAGTCACGCCCAAAAGAAACAACAGAGAAAGAGCAAAAGAAACAAATGCCGACAATAGCGGATCAACAAAAACGAAGAAGCCTCGCGATCGCTAGGCCCACCGGGCTCATCCACTGGGCTCCAAGACTCTGAAGCGCCGACACCAATCAACACCTCCAAGAAGGATCGCGACGATGACGATGCTGCTGCCAAGGGTTTCCCCCGGTACACGACGAGGCGAGAGGAAGAGTAGCCCCCGACGCCCTCCCGGAAGGTCAGGCGGCACCCACAGGCGCCACCGCGCCGGAGTCGGCCACGCCGACAGGGGTTTCCCCCGATCCCAACCCGCACCTCGGGCGCTCCGGATCCCGCCACCAAACCAACCACCACCCTGCGCCAACGCGGTCATGAGGACTCCACGCCGTCTCACCACGGCACCGCGAAGTGAGGACAGCACGACGAAGAATCAGAGCCGGGACTAGGGCATCAGCACCATCGGCACGCGGGAGGGCCCCACCTCCACCGTCAGCGACAGTAGCCGTCCGGACGCAATAGCAGGAGCACACCAGGCCCGTAGGCCCACAGGCCCGGCCGAGCCCTCGTGGGCCCGTAAAGCTCCCGCCTTCGTGCTGCTGCCGGCACGCCATCGGCGCCGACGCCCCAAGTCCGAGCCGCTCCTCCTCCTCACCATGCCGGGGGGGGCGGCCCCCAAGGGCCCAGATGGGGCCCGACGTGCCCAGATCTAGGCCGGGGGCGCGCCGACGGCCACCCAGCACCACCACGTCGCCCCGCCGCCAAGGAGCGGCGCCATCACCACGCCGGCTGCCGACGGCCACCCAGCACCACCACGTCGCCCCGCCGCCAAGGAGCGGCGCCATCACCACGCCGGCTGCCGGCCGCCACCGCAGGGCCGCCGGACCGCAGCCAAGCCGGGCTGCACCGCCGCCGCCTCCCTGCCCCGGGAAGGGAGCACGCGCGCGCGGGGACTGGAAGGCCCGCCGCCGCCGGCACCACCCGGGCCAGCGCCGGGGGCGCCCGCCGACGGCGGCGGGGGGAGATGGAGAAGGCGGGGTCCCGCGGGCGAGGTGCGCGAGCTCCGCCCCGGCCACCTCCCGGGGAGGCGGCGCGAGGCGGCCTAGACGGAGGAGGGGCAAGGCGGAAGGGGGGCGGTGGCGGGGGGCGGGGCCGACGGCCGGCGGCAGCGGGAGGGGCGGCGGCGGCGGGAGGGGAGCGGGGGAACCCTAGCGCCTGCCTAGTCGCGGGGCAGTTGAGCAGTGCCTTACTCCGTGTCGCAATACGCGTCGTTTTTCCAGAGATCCAGCTATGGAGATCGCTATGGGGGCTATCGGCCCTCTCCTCCCGAAGCTCCGCGAGCTGCTTCACAGTGAGCTCACCATGGAGAAACAAGTGAGGAAGGGCATCGAATCTCTCGTAACAGAGCTGAAATTGATGCAGGCTGTCCTCAGCAAGGTGTCGAAGGTGCCGGCGGACCAGCTTGACGAGGGGGTCAAGATCTGGGCAGGAAATGTCAAGGAGTTGTCCTACCAAATGGAGGACATCGTTGATGCCTTCATGGTGCGTGTGGGGGATGGTGCCGAGTCCACCAACCCAAAGAACAGAGTCAAGAAGATACTCAAGAAGGTCAAAAGATTCAAGAATGGCAAGGATCTGCATCGAATCTCCGATGCTCTGGAAGACGTGGTTCTTCAAGCTAAGCAGTTGGCTAAGCTACGCCAAAGGTACGAGCAAGGGATGCGAGATCCTAGCACTCATGCTAGTGTTGACCCTCGCATGATGGCCCTGTACACAGATGTGTCAGAACTCGTCGGCATTGAAGAAACACGAGACAAGTTGATGTTGACTGAAGGTGATGATTGGTTGAAGCATCCATTGAAGACGGTCTCTATTGTTGGATTTGGTGGGTTGGGGAAGACAACTCTTGCCAAATCAGCATATGACAAGATCAAAGGGCAATTCGATTGTGATGCTTTTATTTCGGTTTCTCAGAATCACGACAAGAAGAAAGTCTTCAAGAATATTCTTTATGAACTTGACAAGAACAAGTATGCACACATTCATGGCGAAGAATGGGAAGAAAATCATCTGATTGATGAAATCATCGAATTCCTTAATGGCAAGAGGTACTCTTTTTGTTTGCAAACGGATTATCATTTGTCTAGATAAAAAATGTTAATATTTTAGACTATTGCATATGCATCCAGTGCGGATTTTTGGAAGCTGGGTCTAGGCGCACATAGGCAATTTTTGTAAACAAAAAAACAAGTAAAATAAAAAAAATATGAAACTTTTTGGGACAAGCATTGTCTAGTGTATTACTCAGTTGTAAAGTTTTGGGACAAGATGACTTCTATGGTATTGTTGGCAAAAAAGACAAAAATTGCAAGTATAAATTATGTGGATAGTAAGCTTAATATAGTATCGATTTTCTATTTATTCGTTCGGAATACCACGCAAGGCATTTTGTCGCGAATTTTACACATGAGTAATACCAATGGCGAAGCTACACAATGTTTGTAATGTCAACTGACCTGACATCACAAACTTTGCAAAACACAGTTTCTGTTATATTCATCACAAATCATCATAAAAATTAAACAAGTACTAACATTTTAGGTGGATTGACATCACGGCTTTGTATGTCTAGCACCGCCACTAAGTAATACACTAGACAATGGCTGCTTCGAAAAAGTTTCAAAATGGTTTTACTATTTTTATTATTTTATAATATTTTTGCAATTCGAGTGCGTGTGCACCCATGTCCCAAGGTGTATTTTTGATACGTATCTTGATATTGTATTACTTATTTATAGTTTTATCCTTTTGGCGTAAATGATGTAGTTAGTACATAACCTATCATTCAACAATTAGGGAGTACATATATTTAAGGCGACCGAGAAATTCTAATGCCTAAGTGAATGATCTCAACTGTTAAAAAACATGCGCAACAATTGCACATTTCTACAACTATAATTGCTCATAAGTTTTTGTGTGTGTAGAATCTAGGTCTCAGAATATGCAATTTGGTCGAGTTATAAATATCGTTTTGCTAGTTTCTTTTGAAATAACATTTGTACTAATATAATATAACTTACTATATATATCTTCATTGTATTGACTTGTGAACTATTCCAAATTGTAAACAAAGGTACCTCATCATAATTGATGACATATGGGATAAAGATGTGTGGAAATTAATCAAGTGTGCTTTCTGCAAGAAGAGTCCTGGAAGCCGACTAATTATGACAACCCGCGTCGTTAGTGTCTTTGAAGCATGCTGCTCTTCTAGGGATGATATATACAAAATGAAACCTCTTTCTGATGATGTATCAAGAGTGCTCTTCTATAAAAGAGTATTTTACGAGAAAGGGTGTCCTCAAGAGTTGGTGCAAATATCCGAAGACATTTTGAAGAAATGTGGTGGCATACCATTAGCTATTATTTCTATAGCAAGTCTCCTGGCTAATAATAATCAGATGAAAACAAAGGACCAATGGTATACTTTGCTCAATTCCATTGGTCGTGGACTCACAGAAGATCAAAGTTTGGAGGAGATGAAAAAGATATTATTATTCAGCTATTATGATCTACCCTCATATCTAAAACCTTGTTTATTATATTTTAGCATCTTCCCAGAAGACCACGAGATTATGAGAGATAGACTGGTATGGAGATGGATATCTGAAGGTCTTGTTTACAGTGATAAACAAGAAACTAGCTTATATGAGCTCGGTAATAGGTACTTCAATGAGCTAGCAAATAGAAGTATGATCCAGCCAATAGGCATTGATGTTGAAGGAAATGTAGAAGGTTGCCGTGTACATGAGATGGTGCTTGACCTTATATGCTCATTATCAAGTGAAGAAAACTTTGTCACAATACTAGATAACACCAGAAGAAAAATGCCTAAATCAGAGATCAAGGTTCGCAGATTGTCCATTCAAAATAGGAAGATAGATGTGGATACCACTAGGATGGAGCATATGAGATCTCTTACTGTTTTCACAAGTGATGTTGATGGGAAAGTATTGGATATTTCAAGTTTTCAAGTTCTGCGTGTGTTGGATTTAGAAGGCTGTAAAAATGTCTCAGATGTTGGGTATGTGAGGAATCTGTTGCATTTGAGGTACTTGGGGCTAAAGGATACTCTTGTTAAGGACCTTCCCATGGAAATAGGAAAGCTCCAGTTTTTGCTTACCTTGGACTTAAGAGGTAGTGATATAGAAGTACTGCCGTCGAGTGTTGTTCAGCTAAGGCTTCTAATGTGCCTGTATGTTGATTATAATATGAAGTTGCCATCTGGAATAGGTAACCTAACTTCCCTAGAAGTGCTAGATAACATGGGGTTATCTAACGTGGACCTTGATTTTGTGAAATAATTGGGCCATCTGAGCAAGCTCGGGGTGCTCAGTCTTGACTGCGATGATTTCGATGAGAGCCTGGGTAAATCTTTGGAGGAATCCATTAGTAATATATACAAACTGGACAGTCTAGATGTATATGTCTCTCGTGGACTCATCAATTGCCTGAGCTAAGATTGGGTGCCTCCTCCACAACTCCGTAGATTGGCTTTCAAGTCAATTGGAAGTTGGTTCGAGACATTGCCGTCATGGATTAATCCTTCATCGCTTCCTCTCCTCTCCTATCTGGTTATAACAGTGTTTGAAGTGCGATCGGAGGTCATCCACTTCTCGGGACTTTATCTTTGGATATGGAATTATTCTATGTCCAAAGAAGCACATGAGGTGGAAGCCCCCGTTCTTTCGTCTGGTGCATTATTCCCATGTGCGACAGAGTGCCGCTTCCACGGTATTGGTGTCGTGCCATCAATGTTTCCACGAGGAGCAGCGCCAAGGCTTAAACACCTTTCGTTCACCTTCCCAGCCAAGTGGATCTCCCGTGAGAACATTGATTTCAGTATGCGACACCTCCCTTCCCTCCAGCGAGTCGATGTTGAAGTTTTCGAGAAGGAAGCTAGCCATGCAGAGGTGAATGAAGCAAAGGCTGCGCTGAGGGCTGCAGCGGAGGACCACCACAACCGTCCCGCCCTTTACATTTGGTGACCCATGCAAAGGGAAAGGTACATACACTAGGTGCACAAGCATGTATTCACATCATCTGTACATTGTCCTTGATATAT
The DNA here is from genome assembly GCA_963921465.1 of Triticum timopheevii. Classification (NCBI taxonomy): domain Eukaryota; kingdom Viridiplantae; phylum Streptophyta; class Magnoliopsida; order Poales; family Poaceae; genus Triticum; species Triticum timopheevii. The sequence goes on from OY997266.1 coordinate 614,838,905, forward strand.
GATGTTCAGTGCTCTTTCTTTGTTTCAGGCGGACGAAGCGAGGCATACGACTGAGGTTCGCTAGATACTCCTCCATGATTTTGTACCTGTACTCCACACATTGTGTTTTATTCCTCCACGATTGGGGTTCGCTAGATACATTGTGCTTAGGTCGAATTCATCGAATCTTGCACCCAGGTACTATACTAACTCCATTGATTTGATTACAAGTACCAAAGTATTCTTAATTTCAGCAGTTTCATAAGCTAGCTAGCTCGATCGATCAGGCCCCTAAGCCTAAATATTACAATATGAATCTATTCAGCGTTGGCCTGTTCATTTATGCTGCAAAGATACATAGGGCCCCTTTATTGTTATTCCTGCATGCTACAAGATTACAAGTAATCTAGATTAGTGAGCAATCCACCAGGTAATATGTGTTTCTCTACTTGGATGAACCCTGTGTTTTTTAAGTATGTGTTTCGACAATCCACATTTGTATGTCTATCTAAATTCTGAAGTGCCAACATAACTGCAATGTGATTTTCGCCTTGGTTACTTTCTGGTGCATAAGTACATAGGATCAGTAGTTTACATGTGGCATTGGAGGTAGAATATGTGTACCTTCTCTGCAGTTGGTTGAACTCTGTTCTCTTGTTCTGTAACATTTAACTGAGCCATTCACATGTGGCACTGCAGGTAGCATGAGCTAATAAATTTGGTTGACATGGACTCGATCGTGCGTGCCTCCAACTCCTGTGCCGTTTCTTTTCCAACCAATACAGTCGAGCACACTGCATTTGCCTTGCCTTTTGATCCGTCTTTGTTCCGCAACGAGATGAAGCTCTCACTCTGTCCACCATTCATGTCTGAAGTCTCTTCTTGCTTTCGTCAATTCAAGAACGGCCAAGTTTGTAGGGCGCCCCCTGCATTTTGCCCTGATGAATCATTAGTTTTCACGTACTGATGATGTCTGGTTTGGATGCTCTCCAGCATTGTTCATTATTACACTCCTTTATTTGTAACAACTTTATTTAAGACTCGTAAACTATAATATCAGAGTTCAGTTTGTACTATGGTCTGAAGTTAATCTTCCATTGCCATGTTGGGCTTGGTTTGATCAAATAAACCATGAACTGGAACTTGAATTTGCCACTGAATCACACTGTGTGCCCTTGCTGTCATTTACTCTGTAAAATTATTGGCCCTGAACTGAGGCAATGATTTCTGGAGGTAAGAATGTGATTTGGTGTACTCCCTTCATCGACTGTCAGTCTCTCCTTTACTTGCACTTATACAGGGGAGCAAACCAGGTGATGTTTTTTGTGTGGCATGAAGTAAATCATATACTGTAACGTAGAGGAAGACCCATTTAACGTAGAGGATGACACATGGGGCCACACCGTGCGGAGGACCACAGGGCAGCGGCTCTGTGCGGGCACATGCTCAGTCGGGTCCCTTCATAGGTCCTCTGCTCCCTATGATTATTTCTACCGCGTTTGGAGATGCCCAGATCCAGATGTGCAGTCAGTGAGAAAGAGAGGTAACTGCGGAGTGGATCTCGCAGCGGGGGCTCCGCCTGTCGGGCTCCTCCCAGGGCTCGTTCATCCTGCCGCCCACCGGCGACCTGCTCGCCGGTGAGTATGTGCAGCGGCCCGAAGAGGCGCCGGCGCTTGCAGGGGAAGGCGCCGGATCTCGCAGGGCAGATGAGGTATAAATCCCTTCTTCTATTCTACATCCACTTAATTAGTTTCTTCCGACACTAATCATCATGGGCCCAGGGTGTGCATCTTAACTGCAAACTGTTGGTCGACCACCACATATTTTTCTTATAGTTTCTTCCTGTAAATCATGTGTGTGTACTACTTCTATGCAGGCAGGCTGGTGTGTGCATCTCAATTCTTAACTGCAAACTGTTGGTTATGCATGACAGATTTACAGTGCTAATTTGGTTGGATAAGCTACTCCTAGGGTCTGCTCTAGTGAGTCTATGTGTTGCCGGATAACTAGTAAACGCTTCAGTACTGACCTCTCTTTATGATTTGTTCGCCAATATTGAACGGTGCAAAAACTTCACAGTACATAGGTCAGTCTGGGAGATGGTTACTGGATCTGTCCGGTGGGAGATGGTGGCGCGGGATATCTCCAACCGGTTTGGTGGCGTGGCATTTAGTTTTACCTATCTGGTTTCATGCTAGCCGGTTGTGGCTGCTCTCTTTGCTATTTTGCAGTGGACGCTCTATGTGAGCTAATCCCTGCTTTTGCTATATTACTGTAAGACCTTGTTGAGACCTTGCTTTATTTCTAATAATAGAGGCCGTATGCATCATTCTGATGCAGAGGCCGGGAAATCCCCCCTTTTCGAAAAAAAAGACATAGGTCAGTCTGGGATGAAATCAGAACTGTTTGTGGACTTAAAAGATATTCTAGCGCGAAACAAACAAATGAGGTGGATATTGTTATTTAGCTGTTACCATCCACTGTATTGGTGTGTGCACCTTAGTGCAAAATAATTGGTGATTCACCGTAGATTTACATTGTTTGGTATGAGCTGTCCCCCCCCCCCCCCCCCCCTGATAACTAGCTCATTATTCATTGATGTCTTCTCTTTACGAAGAAATAATATATGCATGTTGACTTGCCTGCCAACTAATCATTGCAAACTTCACATGCATAGGTACTTGGGCATGGCTTGAGAATCACAATTGTTGTGGATTTACAAAGATGACAGTGCAGACGAAGAATATCTTGTTATTTGGCTGTTACCATCCATAATTTATCTCTCAGCAACGAATATATTAGATCAAGCATCATATCATGTACACGGTAAGCTTTTGATCTTCTCGTCATTGATGCCTACCGGTTGGATCATGCTTCTGTTTATGAGCTGATTGAAGTAACTCTCTCCTAGCTCAAATGGGCCAATTTCTCGTTTACATGATACACAAATCCTTCAGCTATCCATCTCCATATCAGTCGGTCTCTCTTAATTTTCTAATCTTTTGAAAATATGCTTGCATATAATAAATGTAGGAACAAAGGTATATCATACATCAACACAATCTTTTGAATTCAGCAAGTTAGGGTAGACTCGAGATAGAACACAATATGTGTCACGTACACAACAACAAGGAAAGTAGCAAAGAAATAGTAAAAGAAGCTCTTGACTTGTAGATTATGTCAAAGTGATGATCTAGAGTCAAGCTTCTTTTACTACTAGTTTTTGATATATCTTGTCATCTATAGGATTAGTTATTATATCTAAGTATGTTTTTAGAAGATCGAAGGATTAAGCAAGGTCACTTGATATGTAAATGGATAGCTGAATGTTTTGTTTATCATGAAAAACAAGAGATTAGTCTATTTGAGCTCGGTGATAGAGTTACTCAATGATATCATAAATAGAAGCATGATTCACCGATAGACATCAATGTTGTTGAAGGCATGGAAAAATCTTACTGTATACACGATATGATGATTGATCCAATATGTTTTTGCCAAGTGAAAGAAACCACTTGCATGACACACAAGATTTGAAGATTATCCATACAAACGAGTTGGCAGACATGGCCACCGTCAACAAAAACAAGGTCCAAGTGAGTTCTCTTGCAATATCCTTGTGATATTGTTGATCCAGTGTCGCTTATGTTGAGCATCCATGTTCTACATGTGTTAGATTTAGAATATTGTGTTGAATGCTTCAGTCTTGCCAATTGAGATGACAAGACTCAAAAACACTGCATTTGTCATGGTGTTTTGATTTGTATTTTACAATGACATGAAGCTCTCATTGTAATTGTACCCACTTATGCCTGATTACTGTTATCGCTTCTGTTAGATTTGGGAACTTTCTTATCCATTTCTTTCTTTTGTAAGGAAGAGTTGCTTATGATGTATGGGTGGTAGGTTAAAATTGGCCGCTTTGACTATCCATTCTTCTTCTTTGTTCCTAGCAGCTTTCAGAGTCATTTTACTTTTAGACTCATGGAATGAAATTAAGGGCCTTCAGTTTATAAAATCTTTTGAAATTTCACCTTTTATTTGTATTGGTTGCTACAGTTTTCCCTAAGTACTGCTAGCTTGTATATCTAGTTCAGTTATTGAATGCCGTGCTATCTTCCTAGCAGCCACAGACCCATTCTTATTTTTATTTGAGACTCGTCAGCATACAGGTCACAAGATCTTCTGAATTTTCTTCACTTTCTGTTTGTATCGCTTGCTCCTTGTTTTCCCTGTCTTCTTTCATTTGTCCTGCTGGTTCAAGTTTCATCAAACAAACGTGATAGTAAGCGGCATTGTTTCGATGTCATGACATTATCTTGTTATCGGAAGAAATGGTTGTATTTTGTTATGTTGCCCTTGCTTGATCTCGTGTGTCTGTGTGGTAAATGTATGTAGATCCATTTGTTTCTTTTAGCTGTATGAAGTTTACTTTCATAATTTCATAGTCTGCTCAATCAGAGAGGATGATGCTGATCCTTTTTCAGTATCTGTTTTGATTGGCTCACTGTCTCGACTTGACAGTAACTGAACCTAAAAGCGAGAAGCCCCTATCTCAGTTCAAAACTCAGCCATGTGCGATGGCGGAAAGCGTCGTACCTCAACCCGAGGGGATGCCAGATATGCATGACGCAAAGATGCAGGTGCGATAGCCTTCGGTAGCCTTATCACGTACACAATACGGTGTTTGACACCCTCCCTTAATCACAACTTCATCAAGTTGAGATTATACTTGAAGTTCTCAAAGCTTCGTATGGGCAAGGCCTTGGTAAATCCATCTGCAATTTGGTCCTTGGAATGTATGAACCGGATGTCTAAGAGTTTATTAGCAACTCTTTCTCGAACAAAATGAAAATCTATTTCAATATGTTTTGTTCTTGCATGAAAGACTGGATTTGCTGAGAGATAAGTTGCACCCAAATTGTCACACCACAAACATGGAGCTTGAGCAGTTCTCACACCAAGTTCCTTGAGAATGGACTGCACCCAAATGATCTCTGCAGTAGCATTAGCCAGTGCCTTATACTCTGCCTCTGTGCTGTACCTGGAAACAGTAGCTTGTTTTCTGGCACACCAAGATATTAGATTAGATCCAAGAAACAGTGCAAAGCCACCAGTGGAACTTCTATCATCCAAACATCCTGCCCAATCAGAGTCAGAGAATGCACTAACAAGAGTGGAAGATGACTTGCTAAAATTAAGGCCAATGCTCATGGTATCTTTCACATATCTGACTATACGTTTTGCAGCAGTCAAATGAACTGTGGTTGGTGCATGAAGGAATTGACACACCTTGTTGACAGCAAAGGAAATATCAGTCCGTGTGAGAGTTAAATATTGAAGCGCACCCACTAGGCTTCTGTATCTTGTGCTGTCTTCTGAGCTCAAGGGTTTTCCTTCTGTAAGAGACAGTTTTTCCGTACTAGACAAAGGAGTAGTGGTGGGCTTACATCCTTGCAACCCAGCTTTTCTTACCAAATCACTTGCATATTTTTCCTGGGAGAGATGAAGTCCATCCTTGTGCTTCTTTACTTCAATCCCTAGAAAATAGTGCAAGTCCCCAAGATCCTTTAGAGCAAATTCAGTACTTAAATCCTTCAATAGTCCTGTTATTGCTTCATCAGATGAACTTGTGACAATAATATCATCAACATATATGAGAACAAATATTGATGTGTTGGACTTATTGTAAATAAACAATGAAGTGTCAGACTTTGAAGGAACAAAGCCAAGCATTTGCATCTTTTTGCTGAGACGAGAATACCATGCTCTAGGGGCCTGCTTCAGTCCATACAATGCTTTATCAAGCCTGCATACATGAGAAGGTGCATGTTTGTTTTCAAACCCAGGAGGTTGTTTCATGTAAACCTCCTCTTCCAGAACACCATGAAGAAACGCGTTCTGAACGTCTAACTGTCGAAGACTCCATCCCCTGGAAACAGCAATAGATAGAACAAGGCGAATGGTTGCAGCTTTTACAACTGGACTGAAGGTGTCCTCATAATCTATGCCATATCTTTGTTTAAAACCTTTAGCAACTAGCCTTGCTTTGTAGCGATCAACTGTTCCATCAGACTTTCTTTTAATCCTAAACACCCATTTGAAATCAATGAGATTTTTACCTTTTCTTGGAGGAACTAAATGCCACGTTTTATTTTTCTGTAGTGCCACATATTCCTCATGCATTGCCTTTCTCCACTTTTCATCACCAAGAGCCTCTTAAAGTGTGTTGGGCTCACCTGGTTCACCTGTAGAACAGATCATACCATATTTTGTTATGTGCTTGTAATTAACTGGTTTAGTTACCCCTGACTGCAGTCGTGTGCGGCGCTGTAATGTGACGGAGTCATTTTGTGCCACAAAAGATCCAGCGGAATCCTCCTGCACCGGATCCGAGGCAGATCCGCCTGTGCCAGCAGCTTTGGCAGGTTCTGCAGCTGGGTGATTTTCTGTGGCTTGAGGCTGAGGCGTTGAGGACGAATCTGGCATAGAAGATCCCACCCGACCAGCGGTCACGGGCCGGCAGAGATCTGCGTCCGCCGCAGCCGGGCCCACGCCAGTCGATCGCCCTACGTCGCGCCGCTTGTAAACAGCCGGCTGGCTGTCAAATCGCGAGCCGACCGGGCCAATGGGAGAGGAGCGCGTGGCAGTTCCTGATTGGCGCGGGCTGGTGGAGCCGCTCCCACCAGCCGTACCTGGCCGCGTGGCCCGCGAGGAGTCGGTCGCTGTCGGCGCGCCGGATGCTGTCGCGCCAGGACCCGAGGCGGATCCACCTGCCGCTGCTGGTGCGCCGGATCCTGAGGCAGATTCGCCTGCCGCTGCTGGCTCGCCAGATCCCGAGGTGGATCTGCTCCCTCCAATGTGACACATGTGATATGGACAGTTCGGTGCACTGTTTGCGTCATTTTCTTCACTGTTTTCTTCATTTTCTTTACCACTACAATCTCCTGGACCATCAAAGAACTCATGCAAATGGTTATGAGGATTAGTCAACAAATGATCATTACCATTATTATCGTGCCCCCCTTGATCATTAGAGAGGTGAGGTGGAAGAAGAAGAATCTCTTGGCGAAGTAAGGCACCGGCGTTAGGATGTAGATCCGCAAAAGGAAACTTTGTTTCATCGAAAACAACATCTCTAGAGATGTAGACACGACCAGTAGAGATGTCCAAGCACTTGACACCCTTGTGTTGAGCACTATACCCAAGAAACGCACACTGTTTGGAGCGGAACATAAGCTTACGATTGTTGTAAGGGCGAAGATTCGGCCAGCAGGCACATCCAAACACACGAAGAGATTTATAATCTGGTTTTGTGTGGAGAAGTCGTTCTGTGGGAGTTTCATTGTTGATAACTCGACTAGGTAGCATGTTGATGATGTGAACGGCAGTAAGGAACGCTTCATCCCAGAATTTTAAGGGCATTGAAGCTCCTGCTAGGAGAGAAAGGCCAACCTCAACGATGTGCCTATGCTTACGTTCTGCCGACCCGTTTTGTTGGTGAGCATGAGGACATGACCCATGATGAGAAATTCCTAGTGTTTGGAAGAAGGAGTTCAACTTTTCGTATTCTCCTCCCCAGTCTGATTGGACAGCAAGAATTTTTCTGTCAAATTGGCGTTCAACAAGCGCCTAAAAATTTCTAAAGACTTGGAACACATCTGACCTTTTTTTAAGAAGGTAAAGCCAAGAAAACTTGCTATAGTCATCGATAAAGCTAACATAGTATGTATGTCTACCAACAGAGCTTGGGGCAGGACCCCACACATCGGAAAAAATCAACTGCAAAGGTTGAGTAGAGATACTGGTAGACACAGGACAGGGAAGTTAATGACTTTTTGCTTTCTGACAAGAGTCACAAATGGTTTCAACATTGCGCTCACCAACAAACGGGAGCTTATTTTTTTTAAGTAAACGATCAACTAAAGAAAATGATGCATGCCCTAAACGGTCGTGCCATCTTGTAGCTGAAAGCTTGATAGCACCACAAGCTTGTTTATTGTATCTTCGAAGCTCCGGAATCAACGGATAGAGACCCCGAACGCATCTACCTCGATAGAGAGTTTTCCTCGTGACCTGATGCTTGATCAAGAAAAAGAAGGGGTGAAACTCAATGTAAACATGATTATCAAGGGTGATACGATGGACAAATAAAAGATTTTTGTCGGTGCTAGGGACATGCAAGATTTTCCTAAGATGAAACTGTTTACGTGGGGTACGAAAAACAGAATGACCAATGTGACGTATCCTCATACCTGCACCGCTTGCGGTGTGGATCTGGTCCTTGCCATGATATTTCTCCTTAAGCGTGACCTTCTCTAGTTCGCCAGTGAGATGGTTTGTCGCGCCGCTGTCAAGATACCAGTTGGTATCTACACCGTATGAGCCGTCAGCAGCAGCAGTGACCTTTTCTTCATCTTCAGAGGAGGCCTCATCCTCATCGAACCGGTACCAGCAATCTCTTGCCGTGTGGCCCGGCTTGCCGCAAATCTGGCAGCGTACCGCGTCCGGGCGCGTCTGGAAGACCCGCCGCGGCGGCCCCGGGTGTTGGTGGAGTTGGTCCGGCCGCGGGAATTGGATCCTCCGTTGCTGCCGCCACTTCCTTTCTTGCCCTTGGAGCGAGGCGGGCCACGGTGACGAGGGTAGCCACCGCGTCCACGCAGTGCTACGTTAGCGGAGGACTTGAAGCCGCCTGATCCCTGGTACCGTGCCACCCTCTGATCAAAGTTACTAAGCATTGAAAAAAGCTCATCGAGGGATACCGGGGAGGTTCTGGTGTCGAGGGCGGAGACGAGTGGCTGGTAATCCATGTCGAGGCCGTGAAGGATGTAGGAGACGAGTTCATCGTCCTGGAGAGGCTTCCCGGCGGCGGCCAGCTCATCGGCGAAGCCGCGCATCTCAGCGAAGTAGGTGGCGACGGTCTTGTTGCCCTTTTGCGCGTTCACCAGAGAGGTTCTGATGTTGTTGACGCGACTGAGCGACTGCGAGGAGAACATCCCCGACAGTGCCGTCCAGAGCTCGCGCGCCGTGGTGATCGCGGTCACCTGCACGAGCACCTCCTTGGTGAGGTTGTTCAGCAGGTACCCGAGCACCTGCTGGTCCTCTTGCACCCAGATGGCGTGGAGAGGGTTTGGCGCAGTCGATTCCTTCCCATCTTTGTCCTTGGTGGAGAGGATCCTGGCCGGCTCCGGTATAGCGCCGTCGACGTTGCCGAAGACGCCTGCGCCCCTCAGCTGCGGCGTGATCTGCGCGCGCCAGAGGACGTAGTTGGTGCGGGAGAGCCTCTCCGTGACTTGGCCATTGAGACTAGTCTGGGAGGCACCGGAGGAGGACGACATGGTTTGCACTGGATGGAGCTTTAGGGTTTAGACGTCGTGGAAGAGAAGGGCTCTGATTACCATGTGCGATGGCGGAAAGCGTCGTACCTCAACCCGAGGGGACGCCAGATATGCATGACGCAAAGATGCAGGTGCGATAGCCTTCGGTAGCCTTATCACGTACACAATACGGTGTTTGACAAGCCAATCCTCTTGAGATACCTCAGACGATCGTGCAGTTGCATCTGTTATAAACTGATCCACTCACTGACACAAGCTGATGAAATGTTACTCTCAATTGACCTTAATTCAGGAAATTATCTTGATGCTCAGCAAATTAATGCCAATGATGGATTGACGAGTGAGCAAATTCAGGAAAGATGCATTCCTGATTCCCCTGATGAAATGTTACTGTTAATTACCTCGATGCTCTTTTTCTTGGAGACCCTCATCTTTCCCTTCTGTTAACTTGATTTGTGTTTCCGGCCGCCGGTCTCGCTGCTAGTATGTGCGCACCTGCCGCGGCATGTTCATCCCTCGCGTCCTGTCATTGGCCTTAATTTGCTCACGCGTCAATCCATCAGAGAATTTAAGAATGGATCTCATCGCGCTCAAACCATTCTAGGAATGAGTTAAATTTTAGGGGGTGGTGCCAAACTAGATTAATCCTACCGATGTGTCTGTCTCTCTGTCCCTAGGTAATGCAAACTGAGAAGTCTACTCATAAGTCATAACTAAACTAATGCATCAGCTCAGAGGCATCTCTAGGTAACAAAAAATGAGCTGTTTATAACTAAACTAGTGCACTTGCTCAGAAGTATCGATCGCAGGCAATTATCTCACACGATGTCACAAGTGCCAAAGAAACGGGTGGTACTGTTTAAACATTGCATGGGTGAGCTAATTAGTTAGTGTTGCACATACATTTTTCCACAGAATGCACATACGCATGCATAGTCTCAGGGAACAAGTGGAATCTCTCTTGGCACTATTTTTCTTTGGCACGACAACAGGTACGTAAAGTCCATGCATGAAGATTGGTGATGCGGTGTAATTTAACCCTATCACTGCAGTCGAAGTGGCATCCAAGGCCCGTCTCAAGATCGCATCCGAGCCTCATCTTACCACATACACGCACCGTGCCAACTATAGTACCATCACCTAGCTTCTCATTAAGGACAGCCGAACAAACATTGCCCAGAGGTTCTTCCTAGTAGCCACATCGCCATACTAGCTCTCCTCCACCAAAGCAAAACCACACCTGTGTGTAGTGAGATCAAGCCATGGAGATTCCCATGGGTGCTATTGGCGCTCTCCTCCCAAAGCTCACTGATCTGCTTGTCGGCGAGTTCACCCTGGAGAAGCGTGTGAGGAAATGCATCGCTTCTCTCGCTACAGAGCTCAGGCTAATGCATGCCGCCCTCCGCAAGGTGGCGAAAGTGCCGCCAGATCAGCTCGACGAGGGGGTCAAGATTTGGGCAGAAAATGTGAAGGAGTTGTCCTACCAAATGGAGGACATCGTTGATACCTTCATGGTGCGTGTGGAGGGTGGTGGTGAGCGTGCCAACCCGAAAAATAGAGTCAAGAAGATACTCAAGAAGACTGTTAAATTATTCAAGAAGGGCAAAGATCTCCATAGCATTTCCAGTGCTTTGGAAGAAGCAGTTGGTCAGGCAAAGCAGTTGGCTGAGCAGCATCAAAGGTACGAGCTTGTGCATGACACACGTGTTGATGCTAGCATTGACCCTCGTGTGATGGTTCTATACAAAGATGTGACAGATCTCGTTGGCATTGAAGATACACGGGATGAATTGGTCAATATGCTGATTGAGGGTGATGATTGGTTAAATCAGCCATTGAAGATAGTCTCTATTGTTGGATTTGGCGGGTTAGGCAAGACAACTCTTGCCAAAGCAGCGTATGATAAGATAAAAGTGCAGTTTGACTGTGGTGCTTTTGTTTCAGTTTCTCAGAATCCTGACATGAAGAAAATTTTGAAAGATATTCTCTTTGAACTTGACAAGAACAAGTATGAAAACATTTATAATGCTGTAAGGGAAGAGAAGCATCTCATTGATGAGCTCATTGAATTCCTTAATAACAAGAGGTATACTTCTTCTTTTTTACCTACTACAGATTGATTGTCACTTTTTTTAGTAAAATCATGGAGCTTATATCTTATTATCTATTCATTCTGATAGCATACTGTTGATTCACAATATATAGTTTTTTAGTGTTCATATAAATTCTTTCGGTACTATCGGTAATTTCAAACTTGGATATTGTTTAATAATAGTCTTCTAAGAACATGTACCTTCATTGAGTGATTTATGAACTAACTCTCAAAAACATTAATTTGGTACCTCATCGTAATTGACGACATATGGGATAAAAAGGTGTGGGAAATTATCAAGTGTGCCTTGTTCAAGAAAAGTTTTGGAAGCCGACTAGTCACAACAACTCGTATTGTCAGTGTGTCCGAAGCATGTTGTTCTTCTACTGATGATATTTACAGAATGAGAGCACTTTCCAAGGATGTATCAAGAAGACTCTTCTATAAAAGAGTATTTTCTCATGAAAAAGAGTGTACTCGTGAATTGGTGCAAGTGTCTGAAGGTATCTTGAAGAAATGTGGTGGTATACCATTAGCCATTATAACTATAGCAAGTCTTCTTGCTAGCAATTTTCAAATAAAAACAAAGGATCAGTGGTATGGTTTGCTCAATTCCATTGGTAGAGGACTTACAGAAGACCCCGATGTGGAGGAGATGAAGCAAATATTATTATTTAGCTATTATGACCTACCTTTTCATTTGAAGCCTTGCTTGTTATATCTAAGTATCTTTCCGGAAGATCACATAATTATGAAAGATGAGCTTATATGGAGATGGATAGCGGAAGGCTTCGTTTACAGTGAAAAACAAGAAGCTAGTTTATATGAGCTCGGTGATAGTTATTTTAATGAGCTTGTAAATAGGAACATGATCCAGCCAATAATGGAAACCAATGAAGACGGAAGGGTAGAAGCTTGTCGTGTGCATGACATGGTGCTCGACACATCATATGTTCCTTGTCAAGTGAAGAAAACTTTGTCACTTTATTGGATGGTACTAGGAGAAAAGTGCCTAACTCACAAAGCAAGATTCACAGATTATCCATTCAGAAGAGCAACGTAGAAGTGGCTACCACAAGCATGGCACAGCTGAGGTCTGTCACCGCTTTTGGAAATGATTGTGTTCAGCAAATGCCACTTGTTTCAAGTTCCAAAGTTCTGCGTGTATTGAGTTTAGAAGATTATAATCTTTCAGATATTGGGTATGTGGATAAATTGTTACATCTGAGATACCTAGGGCTAATAAGGACACATGTTAAAGAGCTCCCAGTGGATATAGGAAAACTTCATTTTCTGCAAACATTGGATCTGAGGGAAAATGACAATATAAAAAAATTGCCGTCAAGCATTGTTTGGTTGATAAATCTGAAGTGCCTATATATCAGCAAGGATATAGAGTTGCCGTCTGGGATGGATAAGCTGACATCCTTGGAAGTGCTACATGGACTGCAGGTGGATGATAATTATAACATAACCATTGTGAAAGAGTTGTGCCATCTGACCAAGTTGAGGGTCCTCACGTTTATTTGGAACAGTACGCATGAAAGTGCTTTAATAGAATCCCTCAGTAATTTGCATAAATTGGAAAGTCTAGATATTGATTCCTATGAGGATTGGATTGATCCAATGTGGGAAGGCTGGGCTCCTCCTCCACAGATCCGTATATTACGTCTTTGGGAATAGGGAAGTGTTTGTGGCCGGCGCGCCGGCCCAAGCGTTGGGCCGGTTACATGCGCGGACGCTCGTGTTCCCTCCGCAGCCGCACGTCCACGTGCTGGCCGGGTCCACACACCGCTTTGACCGCAGCGTTATCCCTTTCCTCGCGTTGCCTCCTCCATTCTCCACCACTCATTCTGCTTTTTCCCATCCACTTTCGCTTCTTGCTGCTGCACAGAGGCGACCCAACACGGAGATGCGAAATTTTGGTGGCGAAGCACCGGCGACCGGTGCGGTGTAGATGCCACGGCGTTCGTCTTTTTGGTGGCCGGAGCTGAGCGGGGCTGCAACCGTGACGGTGCTGCAACTAGCGCTCGTTGCCATGGCCGCCCGCAGCTGATTTGTGCTCCTGCTCCTCTTCATGGCCGCCACAGCAAGATTTTTGCTACAACCATGTTTCTTTTTGCTGGAACTGGTCCATGTTTTTGCTACCACCCACTCACCCCAAAATCTGCTCCCATGGTGATTTTTGCCGGAACCGGCGAACCATTTTGCTACATTTGTTTTGAGTTTTTGTTACTACCGTTGTTTTGTGGTTTTTTTGCTACATCCATCTCCATGACATCGCATGTTTTCTTTCAGTCGATTTTTGCTACAACCATACTTTGATTTGCTGGAACCGAAGATAATTTTTGCTACAACCTTTTTTTCATTTTGCCGGAACCGAAGACCATTTTTGCTACATCCACCCACGGCGGTGTTGGACGGCGGCGACGGCTTTTCTTTGCTGCAACCGTCTCGGATTTTTGCTACTACCGGAGACGCCATTTGCTACTACCAGAGTCTTGTTGGAAGCATCAGAAGTTTTCGCTACCACCCCAAGTTTTTTTTGACTTTTGCTGAACCAGCCTAAAAATTGCTACCACCGTCTTTCGATTTTGCTGGAACCGGCATTTTTTTTGCTTCACCGGCGGCGGTGAAGGTGGGTCGTGTTTGCTTCGCCGGCGGCAAGCAGGGGTACCGGCCGGCGACGTGAGGCTCCGCGAGCCGCGGGGGGCCTCGCCGTAGATGCGCCGCGGGGGCGTTGCTGGAGCTGGGCCTCGCGCGGAGATGCGCCGCGGGGGCCTTGCTGGAGCTGGGCCTCGCCGGAGATGCGCCGTGGGGGCCTTTGCCGGAGCTGCGCGGTGCTGCGAGCCGCGGGGGATCTCGCCGGAGATGCGCCGTGCTGCGAGCCGCAGGGGATCTCGCCGGAGATGCGCCACGGGCCCGAGGAAGAAGAAGCTAGGGCGATTTTTTATTTTTTTTGGCTCCAGATCCAACCACCGCGCGGCTCGCATCGAGCGGCTATGGCTGGACCGGCCGAAAGTTTCAGCCGGTGCGCCGGCGCCTAGCGGTGCCCTTGGGAATATGAAGGCTCGTTCCTGACACTACCATCATGGATTAATCCAGCATCGCTTCATCTCGTCTCCTGCCTAGAGATAGATGTGCTTGATGTGCGACCAGAGGACGTTCGGCTCCTTGGTATGCTGCACAGTCTTCGTTATCTCAAATTTAGCCTAATTCCGCCGTATGCCAGTAGCAAAACAAAAGAGGGTGGAGTGGAGATGTTGGCAGTTACTGCCGATGCCTTCCCATGTGCGACGAACTTATCCTTCTTTAATATAACTGTGATGCCATCAACATTTCCACGAGGAGCTGCGCCAAGGCTTAAACATTTTTGGTTCGGTATCCCAGCTTGGTGGATTACCCGTGGCGACATTGATTTGAGCATGGGGCACCTCCCTTCCCTTGAGCAAGTCACTGTCGACCTTTTGCATAAGGAACTCTATTCCTATGACCCTGATGTGAAGGAAGCAGAGGCTGCGCTGAGGGCTGCGGCGAGCAACCATCCCAACCGTCCCGTCCTTCATATCAGAGCAAGCATAATATGGTAATGTTGCACTTATTCTCATCTCTGCTCCGCTAGGTGCCAAGTGCTTATTCTTCTCTTTTGCTTTTTCAATTTCAGGGAGCGGAACATGTATGGCAGGATTGCTACAGTACATTCTTCTTACAATTTCAGGCGGAGGGCTTGAACCATCAAGGTCCTGCACGCAGGTACTATTCTTTTAGCATTTCCTTTACATCAATCAGCCTCCCTGATGCCTACCTATCATAAGTAACGAGTCGGTTCCCATGTCAATTTCGCCCTGTCTACTTAGGTCTTAAGTTGCATAAATACATAGCATTAATTGTTACTTTGATCTGCTTGCAACAAGACTACGTAGAACGTGGTACAGATTACTTCCCCCGTTTCTACAAGTAAGTCTTTTAGAGATTTCAATGCGGACTACATATGGATGTATATAGACATATTTTAGAGTGTAGATTCACTCATTTTGCTCCGTATGTAGTCCATATTAGAATCTCTAAAAGGACTTATATTTAGGAACAGATGGAGTAGCAAGATATCCTCTGCTAGTAATATACATGTGCCCTTTCCTGTACTTGAATGAAAGTCTGTTTAGGTCCATTCATCGAATCTTGCAGTCAGGTACTGTACAAACTCTACTGAATTGATCAGAAGCACCAAAACATTATTAATTTCAGCCAAATCTTGCACTCAGGTGCTATACTAGCCCCATCGATTAGGCCCCTAATAAAGCCTAAATAGTGCAATATGAGTCTATTCAGCGCTGGACTCTAAATTTATATGCCGCATTCCAGATTAGCGAGCAATCGCTGTGTCATCTATGTTTCTCTACTTAAACCCTGTGTTTCTTACGTATCTGCTTCAACAAATGCACACTTGTATGTCGATCTAAATTATTAAGTCCCAACAGATGTGCAATGTGAATTTCCCCTTGGTTACTAATGGTACACAAATGCGTAGCATCAGTTGTTACTTCTACTTACCAAATGACCTGTATAACTTCGTACAGATTAGCAAAGAGTCCACTACTGTAGTAGTATGTGTATCTTCTGTTCTGTTATTCTGTAACATTTAACTGAACCATTCCTTCAACATGGAATTGCAGGTAGCATGAGGTAACAACGGTCGCGTGTGTCTCCAAATCCGGTGCTCTTCGCCTTGCAGTTTGATCCATCTTTGTTCTGCAATGGGATGAAGCAAACATTCTGTCCAGTCATGTTTGAGTTATCCTCTTGTTTACACCAATTCAAGAACCATTAAGTTTGTAGGGCACCCTCTGCATTTCGCCCTGATGAACCATTAGTTGTTATGTACTGATGATGATGTCTGGTTTGCCTGCTCTCCAGCATTGTTCATTACACTACTTTATTTGTCACAGGTTATTTCAGACTTAATGTTTATTCCAGACTCGTAAGCTAGAATGTCACAATTCAGTTTGTACTATGGTCTGAAGTTATTCTTCCATTTGTCATGTTGGACTTAGTTTGATCACATAAATCATGACCTGGAACTTGAATTTGCCACTGAATCACACCGTGTGCCCTTGCTGTCATTTTACTCTGTACAAATATTGGGTGATGCAATGATCTCTGGAGTTAAGAATGATCGATCTCACTCTCTTGTACTTGCACTTATACCGGGGAGCAAACCAGGTGATGTTTTTTGCGTGCCATGAAGTAAATCATGTGGTGTACACAGACAAAGCACCGGTTTATTAGCACCTCGCTCGATAAGCTAGCTACACGTATTTGTTTATTTCTGCATTATTAATTCCACGACAATATATATGGCCTGCTTCGGCCGAGCTGCAGAGGATGATGTTTCCATCCGTGTAATTTACAGTGGCCGTTTTCCCGTTCCGACAGAAAAAGCCTCAAGCTCGGCTCGACACCAAACTCAGGCAATCTGTCTGGTGCTTTTCCAAGCCGTCATGCCTGCGTTACTAATTCTCTAGCGCTGTCAAAATGCTGCGAGTTAGTGACTTTGTCTACTCCTGAAACGAAAAATTTATAGTGTTGAATTCAGATTTATCACACCACGAGGAATTTCTATTGTTTGGCACATCAAGCTCGGTCAGGTGCATGCTCTGTCTGTGTGATTGTGAATGCCTTCTGTTACTCCCGGAATGTGATCGAGGAGGGTCCAGGCACACCCGATGCAGCTTCAGTACGCTGCTTAATTTCTTTGTAGCAGATACAGACTCTTTCTAATTCGAGGAGACTCTTCAACATTGAGTTCGTGAGATCTTCTAAATTTTATTCGTCTTCTTCTGTTTGCATCTCTATCTCACTTGTTTTCTCCATCTCCTTGCATTTGTTACTCATGCTGGCCCAAGTTTCATTAAACAACCAGGGCACGATAGTATATCTGGTTTTGTTGCCCTGTCTATGTGGTAGGTCTCCTCTTATTACAATCAAGCAGTTTGTGCTGCATTAATTCTACTTCTATAGTCTGCTCTGTCCGAGGTCCAGCCAACATCAGGCGAGTGCTCGACGTTTCAACAGAAAACGCTACTAACTGAAGCTCAAAGCCTGAAGCCGTAGCTCAGTATTACATATTGAGCCAAGCCATACCGAGCTGTATCACGTAGGACTTTTAAGGCGTGCTGAACTGCATGCAAGTCTGGATGTTTTGCTTCCCTGTCATGACCGAAATATGAACTGGGCACTTCTCTACCTTCACACTAGGAGCCTAAAATATGCAATCGAAATATAACTAAGACCTCTTTATCAGAAACAGCATCAGCAAATAACATGACAGCATCTTGTTATACGCACGCTACAGTAGCTGGCTGACACATGGGACCATACCGTCTGAAGGCCAGCACATGGTTAGTCGGGTCCTCTGCTACCAACGACTATTTCTACGGCGTTTGGAGAAGGGGAGAGTCAGTCAGAGAAAGAGAGGCCGAGCCGTGCAGTGGATCTCGCGGCGGGGGCTCCGTCGGCCGCCAACCCCCGGCCGGGATCCTGCCGACCACCGGCAATCTCCTTGCTGGTGAGTATGTGCAGCCGCCTGAAGAGACGCGAGCAGGGAAGGCGCCAGATCTCGCAGCACAGGGGTATCAGGAACAGAGGTATATAAATCTGTTCTTATGTTCTAGATCCACTAAATTAGTTTCTTCGACCACATGTGAAACAAGAGAGAGAGATTGGATCGGCGCACCGAACCTGGTGGCCTCAGGATGTATTTATAAGGTGCAACTAGGGCACAAGATACAGTTGGTTACAGGAGATAAGTACAATATTAACAACCTCCTATATCCTAACAATATACAGTTTAACATCCCCCCTCAATCTGAACTTCCTTCACGAAGATTCAGATTGTATCTACAGGAGACAAAAGGTGTCTCAGCTAGTGGTTTGGTGAAGATATCCGCAACCTGTTCTTTGGAAGAGATGAACCGAACATCCAATGCTTTGGCGGCAACTCGTTCACGAACAAAATGGAAATCCACCTCGATGTGTTTTGTTCTGGCGTGAAATACTGGGTTAGCTGACAGGTAAGTGGCGCCCAAATTATCACACCACAAGATTGGAGGACGTGGCATAAAAACTCCAAGCTCTCCAAGAACTGACTGTACCCAGATTATCTCAGTTGTTCCATTCGCAATGGCCTTGTACTCAGACTCCGTACTGGACCGCGAGACAGTGGCCTGCTTTCTAGAGCTCCACGACACCAGGTTGGGACCAAGAAAGACAGCAAACCCTCCTGTAGACCTGCGATCATCACTGCACCCAGCCCAGTCCGCGTCAGAGAAACAACTCAAAACCATGGATGGTGACTTGCGGATGGAAAGACTCATGCCACGGGTGTACTTCAAGTACCGCAAGATCCGTTTAGCAGCTGAAAAATGTACAGTTGTTGGTGCATGGAGGAACTGACAGACACGATTCACAGCAAAGGAAATGTCTGGTCGAGTCAATGTCAGGTACTGGAGAGCGCCAACCAGACTACGGTACTGTGTGCTGTCATCCTGAGAGAGGGGTACCCCACAATCCCTATTGATCTTGTCACTGGAGGACATGGGAGTAGTGGAAACCTTGCAATTTTCCATGTTGGCACGGTGAAGAATGTCGCCAATGTATTTCTGTTGGGAGAGCATAATCCCCTGTGGCGACGATCTCACCTCAACTCCAAGGAAAAAATGCAAAGGACCAAGATCCTTAAGAGCAAAAGTGGCATGAAGATCAGCAAGCAACCTGGTCGTGGCAGTAGGCAAGGAGCTGGCCACAATAATGTCATCAACGTAGACAAGCATGAACATGGTGACACTGCCATGATGAAAGATAAACAGGGAAGTGTCTGCTTTAGATGCCACAAAGCCAAGCTGAAGCAGTCGAGAGCTGAGCCTAGAGTACCAGGCTCTAGGTGCCTGTTTTGAGTCCATAGATAGCTTTCTGCAGCTTACACAGAGCCCGAGGAGCAGTGGGATCCACAAATCCGGGAGGTTGCCGCATATACACTTGTTCCTGTAGGACTCCATGGAGGAAAGCATTCTGAACATCCAACTGGCGCAGACACCAACCACGAGAGACCGCAATGGAGAGGACCAAGCGAACGGTGACTGGTTTGACAACTGGGCTGAAAGTATCATCATAGTCAAGACCATAGCGTTGTTTGAATCCTTTGGCAACAAGACGTGCCTTGTGACGATCAATACTGCCATCAGCTTTGTACTTAATTTTGAAAACCCATTTGCAGTCAATGACATTAACATGAGGAGGCGGTGTAACCAAAGTCCACGTGCCATTGTGGCGAAGTGCATCAAGCTCAGACTGCATAGCGGCACGCCAAGGTGGAGATGCCATGGCTTCACGATGATCATGAGGTTCCCGATAGACCAGAAAAGCATGTTTGGACGGGTCATAATTAATGGTGCCGTCCGTACGTTGCGCAACCTTGCGAGTATGATCGCGTGTGCGTGTCGTCATCGGATGCTCAGGTGGCGCAGCAATCCTGGGCGCAGAGGATCCAGAGGCGGGAGCTGCAGAGGGGACAGGGTCCGCCTGGGATCGCGTGTCGCCAGCGGACACAGCAGGCGGGATCGGATCCTCCTGGGATCCCGTGGCGCCAGCAGGTGCAGGGGAATCCTGCGTTGATCCCAAGGAGGGACCGGGCGACGCGGGCGCGCCTGACGCGGGACAGGACCGGCCCACGGACTGGCGAGCGGGCACGTGGGAGCCTGTCTGCAGCGGGTTGGAGGCGGCAGGAGGCGGGCCCGTGCCGGGCCCCGCCACTGAGGGAGGCGGGTCGGGCGAAGGGGCGACCAAGCCGCCAGAAGGCACCACGTGGGCCAATGGCGCCCCGCGACCGGCTGACGGGCTGCTGGCCGGGGTGGACGCGTGATCCGAGGAAGGATCCACTCCGGATCCCGTGCCCAGATCCTCCTCGGACGCGGGATTGCTTGCCGTACCTGGGATTGTCTGCGCCAAAGAAGATCCTGCATCCAGATTAGTAGACACAGCAGGTATACCATAGTTCATGTGGTCATGCGGAAATAAAAGTATGGCTTGTTCGGCGACACGAGGTGGTATGGGAGAAGTAGAAGGGTTGGCAAAAGGAAAAATTGTTTCATCAAACATGACATCCCTAGAAATATAGACACGAGCCGTGGGTACATGAAGACATTTATATCCTTTGTGGCGAATGCTATAGCCAACAAACACACACTGTTGAGATCGAAAAGCAAGTTTGTGCGTGTTGTAGGGACGCATGTTGGGCCAACAAGCACAACCAAACGTACGAAGGGACGTGTAGTTTGGTTTGGTTTGGAAGAGTTTTTCCATAGGACTAAGGTTGCCAATGACACGACTAGGGAGTCTATTGATGAGGTAGCAAGCCGAGAGGTAGGCCTCATCCCAAAATCGAAGTGGCATGGACCCATGTGATAGTAAGGAGAGTCCCATGTCAACAATATGATGATGCTTCCTTTCGGCTGAACCATTTTGCTCGTGTGTGTGTGGACAAGAGACGTGATGCATGATGCCAAGTTGACGAAAAAACGTGTTGCTAAGCTTCTCGTATTCCCCACCCCAGTCTGATTGAACACATAAAATCTTACGGGACAGGAGGCGTTCAACATGAGCAAGAAAGTCACGAAAAACTTCAAAGACATCACATTTTCTCTTGAGAAGATAAATCCACACAAATTTACTATAATCATCAATAAATGAAACATAGTACTGGAACCCACCAGAAGAGGTTTTGGCAGGTCCCCACACATCCGAAAAAATAAGATCTAATGGAGAAGAAGAAACACTCGATGATCTGGGACAGGGAAGCTGGTGTGCTTTGCCTTGTTGACATGCATTGCACACATGGGTCATAGACCGACTAGAGGAAGCTAGTTTATTGGATGATAAAACATGCTGAACGACTTGAATGGATGGGTGGCCAAGCCTGGCGTGCCAATCTTCTGCTGATAGCCGAACCGAAGACAGGGCATGATGGGAGGACGACCGAATGGGGTAGAGTCCATTCTCACATCTGCCTTGAAGAAGAACCCTCTTGGTGATCAAATCCTTCATGAGAAAATGAGTAGGGTAATACTTTAGATAAGCATGATTATCAACAGCAAGACGATTGACAGAGAGAAGATTCTTGTCAGCATTAGGAACATGCAAGATATTGCGAAGTTTGAGGTTGGCAGAGGGAGTAGGAAGGATGGCATGACCACGATGAGCTATGTGCAAACTTGAGCCGTCAGCAGTGTGGATGCGATCTCTTCCTGGGTACTTTTCGCGGACAGTAAGGCAATCCAGATCGCCGGTGATATGGTCTGTGGCGCCGGTGTCGGTGAACCAAGCAGTATCACCTAAGATGGACGGAGGAGAAGCAGTAGCAAGCCCGGCCATCTTGGATTGTTGCGGCTGGAACGCATGGTTGTAGCGTTGGCCACACTCCCTGGCGTAATGCCCAGGACCACGGCAGAGTTGACACTGGACGCGGTGATCGCCGCGGTCGCCGTAGTCACCGCGGTCACCACCGCGGTTTCCACCGAAGTCGCCTTGTTGACGCGCACCGCCACCACCAAGGTTCCCGCGGTCACCGCCATGAGAGTTGTTGTTGTTGTAGTTGTCGCGATCTCCGGAGTTACCGCGGCCCTTGCCACGGTAGTTGCCTTTGCCCCGATTGGAGTTGTTGGTGTTATCGTTGGGGTCTCGGGCGACGTAGTTGACGGAGGAGCCGCCGTGTTGAAGATGAAGGCGAGAAGCATTGTACTCGCGGCGCCGCTCAAAAGAAATTGCATGAGAGTAAAACTCACCAAGAGACATGCCCTCGGGACGAGTGGTGTAGGCGGTGATGAGGGGCTCGTAGTCGCTGTCGAGGCCGGTGATGACAGCGGTGATGATGTCCTCTACGCGCATGGGGCGGCCGACAGCTGCAAGCTGATCGGCGTTGGCGCGGATCTTGGCAAAGTAATCTGCCATGGAAAGATTGCCCTTCCTGAAGACCGCCATGTCCAGCTTGATCTGGACGATGTTGGCGCGGCAGTGGGCGGTGTACATCTCCTCAACATGCGACCAGATGGCCCGAGAGGTGTCCAACTGATGCACGTGCTGCAGCACCTCGTCGGAGAGGGAGGCGAGGAGGTAGCTGAGGATGATCTGGTCCTGGCGAAACCAGGTCGCATACTCCGGATTGGGAGCACACACCCCCTTGTCATCGGGGTCCAGAAGCTTGGCAGGAGCAGCGAGCGTGCCATCAACGTAGCCCGTGGCACCAGCTATACACAGGGGAGGAAGGATTTGAGCCTTCCAGAGAAGAAAATTGGAGGTGGTGAGTTTGGCGGTGATAAGGCTGGCGGAGGGAGGAGGAACGGCAGCAGCCGGCGGGCCATTGAAAGCAGCGGGGAGGGAGAGCGTGGTTAGGGTAGCGGAGGAGGAGGCGGAAGCCGTGGGAGAGCCCATGATGCGATCAAGCAAGAAGGCCTGATACCATGTGAAACAAGAGAGAGAGATTGGATCGGCGCACCGAACCTGGTGGCCTCAGGATGTATTTATAAGGTGCAACTAGGGCACAAGATACAGTTGGTTACAGGAGATAAGTACAATATTAACAACCTCCTATATCCTAACAATATACAGTTTAACACCACAATCATGGTGGTTAGGGTGCGCATCTTAACAGGCTTGAAGTGTGTCCATCTCAGTTCTTAAGTACAAATTGTTGATAATACACGGTAGATTTACAGTGCAAATTTGGTCTGCTCTGGTGATTCCATTTGTTGCAGATAACTAGCACACGCTTCAGTACTGACCTCTCGTTTAAAGAAACATCACGATTTGTTTGCCAACTAGACAGTGCAAAAACTGTATATCCATACGTCAGTGTGCGATGAAAATCACAACTGTTTTGTAGATGAAATGAAGAGGTTGCTCATTTTTTGCTGTTATGATCCACTGTTTTGTAGTGTTGGTTCATTGTGCAGCTTAAGTGCAGATCATTGGTGATTCGTGCTAAATTTATAGTGTTTGGTATAAGCTGTTTTTGCCCCCTAGGGTTTGCTCATTTTTCGCCTTGATAACTAGCTTATTATTCATTGATGTCTTCTCTTTATGAAGAAACAGTATACACATAACATTGACTTGCCTGCCAACTAATCTTTACAAAAACTTCACATGCATAGGTACTTGGGCATGGGATGAGAATCACAGTTGTTGTGAATTTACAAAGATCATAGCGCAGACAAAGGATATCTTGTTATTTGGCTGTTAACATACATAATTTATCTCTCCGCAACGAATATATTAGATCAAGCATCATATCATGTACACGATAAGATTTTGCTCTTCTCGTCATTGATGCCTACCGGTTGGATCATCCTTCTGTTTATGAGCTGATTGAAGTAACTCTCTCCTATATCAGATGGGCTAATTTCTCGTTTACATGATACACAAATCCTTCAGCTACCCATCTCCTTATCAGCTGGTCTTCTTTAATGTTGTAATCTTTTGATAATATGCTTGCATATAATAAATGATGCGAAGGTATATCATACAAAAACCCCAATCTTTTGTCTTCAGCAAGTTAAGGTAGACTAGAGATAGAACACAATATGTGTCGCATACACAAAAAACACAGAAAATAGCAAAGAAATAGTAAAAGAAGCTCTTGACTTGTAGATTATCTAAAAGTGATGATCTAGAGTCAATCTTCTTTTACTACCAGTTTTTGATATATTTTGTCATTTATAGGATTAGTCATTATATCTAAGTATGTTCTTAGAAGATTAGAGGGTTAAGCAAGGTCACTTGATATGTAAATGGCTAGCTGAATGTTTTGTTTATCATGAAAAACAAGAGATTAGCCTATTTGAGGTCGGTGATAGAGTTACTCAATGAGAGCATAAATAGAAGCATGATTGACCGATAGACATCAATGTTGTCGAAGGCATGAAAAAATCTTACCGTATACATGATATGATGATTGATCCAATATGTTTTTGCCAAGTGAAAGAAACCACTTGCATGGCACACAAGATTTGAAGATTATCCATACAAAAGAGCTAGCAGACTTGGCCACCATCAACAACAACAAGGTCCAAGTGAGCTCTCTTGCAATATCCTTGTGCTATTGTCGATCCAGTGAATACTATTATCACTTTTGTGAGATTCAAGAACCACCAAATTTCTGTGCCACCTCCTGCATTTTGCTCATGATGAACTTCTTTGTCCATTTCATTTTTTGTAAGGAAGAGTTTTGTACTTATATGTATGTCTGGCAGGTTAATTTCTCGTCAGGTCAAGAACCATTAAGTTTGTAGGGCGTCCCCTGCATTTCGCCCTTATGAACCATTAGTTATTATGTACTAATGCCTGGTTAGCTTGGTCTCCTGCATTCTTCATTACACTCCTTTGTTTGTAACAGGTTTATTTCAGATTTCCAAACTAAACAGTCATTTCTGTGCGACTTGCAGAAACGTCTTTCCCTAGCTTGGGCGACGTGTTTCGTGTTATATAGCAGGGGCGCAATCTCCCTGACAGCGCATACATCATTCGGTTACAAGGAGCAGATAAGATACATCTTGGAGAGAAAGAAAGGGAGGAGATAGGTTTAAGTACAACAAGAATATCTAGCCTAAACTACTTCCTGAACTTATCTCATGCGCAAGGCATATCTACATGACAAAGTAATGTGCCTGGTTTAACACCCTCCCTTAATCACAACTTGGTTAAGTTGAGATTAGTTCTGAAGTTTTCAAAACTCCGTACAGGCAACGCCTTGGTGAATCCATCGGCCAGTTGGTCCTGAGAGTGTATAAACCGAATATCAAGTTCTTTCTGAGCAACTCTTTCTCTGACAAAATGAAAATCAATTTCAATATGTTTTGTTCTGGCATGGAAGACTGGATTTGCAGATAGGTAGGTTGCACCTAGGTTGTCACACCATAAACAAGGAGCTTGTTTGACCTTGACACCTAGCTCCTTTAGCATAGATTGAACCCATATGATTTCTGCTGTGGCATTTGCTAATGCCTTGTATTCTGCCTCTGTGCTTGACCTAGAAACAGTAGCCTGCTTCCTGCGCACCATGATATCAAATTAGGTCCAAAGAAAACTGCAAATCCACCAGTTGATCTTCTGTCATCCAGACATCCTGCCCAATCAGAGTCAGAGAAAGCACTGACAAGAGTAGAGGGTGATTTGTTGAAGTTTAACCCAACACTCAAAGTGTTCTTGACATATCTTACTATACGTTTAGCAGCAGTCAAATGAACAGTAGTAGGTGCATGAAGGAATTGACACACTTTGTTGACAGCAAAAGAGATATCAGGCCTAGTGAGAGTGAGATATTGCAAAGCTCCTACTAGACTCCTGTATTTTGTGCTGTCCTCTTGACTTAGTAATGTTCCTTCTGTAAGAGACAATTTTTCTGAGCTAGATAAAGGAGTGGGTGAGGGTTTACAACCTTGCAAGCCAGCCTTTCTTACTAGATCAGTTGCATACTTTTCCTGAGAGAGATGCAATCCATCTTTGTGTCTCTTCACCTCAATGCCAAGAAAGAAGTGCAAGTCTCCAAGATCCTTCAAGGCAAACTCTGCACCCAAGTCTTTCAACAGTCCTTGAATTGCTTCATTAGATGAGCTTGTTACAATAATATCATCAACATAGATGAGAACAAACATGCATGTGTTGGACTTGTTGTAAATGAACAATGAGGTGTCAGATTTGGAAGGAACAAAACCAAGTGCTTGCATTTTATGGCAAAGACGAGAATACCATGCTCTTGGGGCTTGCTTCAACCCATACAACGTTTTGTCAAGTTTGCAGATATAAGTGGGAGCACTTTTATTTTCAAACCCAGGAGGTTGTTTCATATATACCTCCTCTTCCACCATGAAGAAACGCGTTCTGTACGTCAAGCTGCCTGAGACTCCAACCCCTAGAAACAGCAATGGACAAAACAAGATGAATAGTAGAAGCTTTTACTACTGGACTAAAGGTGTCTTCATAATCTATACGATATCGCTGTTTGAAGCCTTTTGCAACCAGCCTAGCCTTGTATCGATCAATGGTTCCATCGGATTTTCTTTTAATCCTGAATACCCATTTACAATCAATTAAATTTGAACCTTGCTTTGGAGGAACCAAGTGCCATGTGTTATTTTTCTTGAGTGCTATGTACTCTTCGGTCATGGCTTTCTTCCACTTGTCATCACCAAGAGCCTCTTGCACTGTCGTGGGTTCACCTGGTTCACCTGTAGAGCAAATCATTCCATACTTGGTTATGTGCTTATAGTCAACAGGTTTTGTTAGCCCTTTTTGTAGACGTGTTCGCCGAGGAGATGAAGGCAGCGATTCTGTGGCCACAGAAGATCCAGTAGGCAATACGGGAGTATCAGCCGCAGCAGATCCGGAGGAGAGATTCTCTGCGTCCGCTGCACAAGGATTTTCTGTGGCGAGCCGCCGCACCTCGGTACCGGCCTGATCCGCAGAAGATCCCGGCCTGTGGATCGGCTCATCATTCGCCAATGATAGCGAATCCGACCGGGAACCCGCACCTGTCAGACGTGCAGGTGGATCCGCACTGGCGTTTGCGCCTGTCGAGCGCACGGGCGGATCGACGCAGAGTCCCGCACCTGTGCCGTGACCCGAGCCACCTGGGCCCTGCCTCCTGTAGCAGACAGGCTGATCGCCGAATCGGGAGTCTCCTGTAGGGGCCACATCACGATGGGCCGCATCACAACGAGTAGGAGGACTCCGCGTGTCAGCCGCGGAATCGGAGGGAGCGGCGCGTGCGCCTGCGCCATCTGCGCCTGGCCCGCCTGGTCCATCTGCGGCAACGGATCCCGAGGAGGCGCGTGTGCCTGCGCCGTCTGCGCCTGGCCCGCCTGATCCGTCTGCGGTAGCGGATCCCGAGGGGGATCTGATTCTCTGGCTCGGAACTGATCCCGAGGAGGATCTGCTGCCTGTTTCGGGACACATGAAATGAGGCCGAAACTTTGCACTGTTTTCATCATTTTGAGCTGCATTTTCTTCGCTGTTTGCTCCTGTATCACCACAATGCTCATGCACACTATCAGTAGGATTAGTCAGGAGTTGATCATCAATTTTGTTCCCCCCTTGATCAAGACCGGTAAGGTGTGAAGGTAAAAGGAGAATTTCTTGGCGAAGGAGTGCACCGGCGTTTGGATGGAGATCCGCAAAGGGAAACTTTGTTTCGTCAAAGACAACGTCACGGGATATATAAACACGGCCCGTAGAGACATCTAGGCATTTGACTCCTTTGTGTTGAGCACTATATCCAATAAACACGCATTGTGTGGAGTGAAACATAAGTTTGCGATTATTGTATGGACGGAGATTGGGCCAACAGGCACATCCGAACACACGGAGAGACTTGTAGTCAGATTTGATGTGAAGAAGGCGTTCGAGGGGTGTTTCATTGTGAATAACACGACTAGGAAGCATATTGATAATATGCACAGCAATGAGGAACGCTTCGTCCCAAAACTTGAGTGGCATGGAGGCTCCTGCTAAAAGAGCAAGTCCAACCTCGACAATGTGGCGATGCTTACGCTCGGCCGAGCCATTTTGTTGGTGAGCGTGAAGGCATGAAACATGGTGTGAAATGCCAAGAGTTTGGAAGAAGGAGTTGAGTTTTTCATACTCCCCCCCCCCCCCAGTCGGATTGAACAGCAATAATTTTACTATTAAGCTTGCGTTCAACAAGAGCTTGAAATTTTTTAAAGACTTGGAAAACATCCGATCTCTTCTTAAGAAGGTAGATCCAAGAGAATTTGCTGTAATCATCGATGAAACTCACATAATATGTGTGTCTACCCACAGAACTAGGGGCAGGACCCCAAACATCAGAAAAAATTAATTGCAAAGGTTGTGCGGAGACACTAGTGGATATAGGGTATGGTAACTGATGACTCTTAGCACGTTGACATGAATCACAAATAGTTTCGATATGCCGCTCACCAACAAACGGGAGCTTATTTTTCCTAAGCAATCTTTCAACTAGAGAAAAAGAAGCATGTCCTAGACGATCGTGCCACCGTGTTGATGAAAGCTTGACAACACCATAGGCTTGTTTATTGAATCTTCTACGCTCCGGAATCAACGGGTAAAGCCCTCGAACACATCTACCTCCATAGAGAATTTTCTTCGTGGCCTGATCCTTTATCAAAAAGAAGTAAGGATGAAACTCGAGGAAGACATGATTATCAATAGCAATTCTATGAACGGAGGGAAGATTTTTGTCGGCACTAGGAACATGTAGAATTTTTCTGAGATGAAGTTTGCATTTAGGGGTACTAAAAATTGAAAGACCAACATGACATATCCGCATACCTTCGCCGCTGGCAGTGTGGATCTGGTCCTTGCCGCGGTACTTTTCTTTCATCGTCACCTTCTCGAGCTCGCTGGTGATGTGGTTTGTAGCTCCGCTGTCAACGTACCAGTTGGTGTCGATCCCATAGGAGCCATCAGCTGCATTAGCTACCTTGTCCTCGTCCTAAGAATCATCTTCGTCGTTTCGTAGCGGTACCAGCAATCTTTTGCTGTATGCCCCGGCTTGCCACAGATCTGGCAGCGAGGACTGTCCGCCCGAGCGCGACCAGAGCCACGGCCACGGCGACCCCTAGTGCCCGAGCGTCCGCGGCCGCCACCACCTTGCCCTCCACCTGAGGGTCGTGCTGTGCCACGGGAGGAGCGAGGGTAGCGAGAGCCACCACCACGACCACGAGAGGCAGCGTTTGCAGACGACTTGAAGCCGCCGCCGCCGGAGCCGTGGAACTGAGCCATGCGTTGATCAAAGTTGCTGAGCATGGAGAAGATCTCGTCGAGGGAGGCAGGAGTGACACGGGCGTCGAGGGCCGAGACCAGGGGCTGATAGTCCTGATCCAGTCCATGAAGGATATAGGAGATGAGTTCATCATCCTAGATCGGCTTGCCGGCCGCGGCGAGTTCGTCCGCGAGGCCGCGCATCGCGGCGAAGTAAGAGGCGACGGACTGGTTGCCCTTCTGGGCGTTGATGAGGCTGGTGCGGATGTTGTTGACGCGGCTGAGCGACTGCGACGAGTACATGGCCGCCAGAGTCGTCCAGAGCGCAGTCGCCGTGGTGACCGTGGTCACCGTGATGAGGACTTCCTTGGAGAGGTTGCTCAGCAGGTAGGCGAGCACCTGTTGGTCCTCCCTGACCCAGATTGGGTGGAGAGGGTTGGGCTCAAACGTCTCCTTGCCATCCTTGTCCTTGGTGGCGAGGAGCTTGGCCGGTTCCAGCAGGGTGCCATCGACATAGCCGAAGACCCCGGCGCCACGCAGCTGCGGGATGATCTGCGTGCACCATAGCACATAGTTGGTGCGGGAGAGCTTCTCGGTGACCTGACCGCTAAGGGTAGGCTGGGAGATAGCGCCGGATGAGGAAGACGAGGAAGACATGGCTAGGCACAGATTGGAATCGTGGAAAGCTTGGATGGGAAGAGGTTAGGCTCTGATTACCATGTGCGACTTGTAGAAACGTCTTACCCTAGCTTGGGCGACGTGTTTCGTGTTATATAGCAGGGGCGCAATCTCCCTGACAGCGCATACATCATTCGGTTACAAGGAGCAGATAAGATACATCTTGGAGAGAAAGAAAGGAAGGAGATAGGTTTAAGTACAACAAGAATATCTAGCCTAAACTACCTCCTGAACTTATCTCATGCGCAAGGCATATCTACATGACAAAGTAATGCGCCTGGTTTAACAATTTCCAGTTTGTACCATGTTCCAAAGTTTCATCTTGTATTTTTCATGCTGGTTTGATCAAATAAACGTGGAAGTCAGCAGTGTCATTTTGATGTGCCAGCTTTTGGACGCTTATTGAGTACGTACATATTTCTATTTGAGTATAACTGGAACTGGAACTTGACTCGCCATCTTATCTCACGCGCACCTTCGCTGTCATTTACTCTGTAGTTTAAGTATTTTGATAGGTTGCTTTGGCCGAGCTGTACATCGCGATGGTGCAAACCGTGCAATGGAAGTCTGAAGCCACGTACTGAGGTAAAAGAAAAAGAGTCTGAAGCCACCCGCAAGAAAATATAGTACCTCATTGTTTGTTTTACATCGACACACTCGGATGCAATTCCTACCCTTCTTTCTTTCGTATAAGGCGAAAAGTGTTTCTTCCGGAAGGAAGAGAACTCGAGTCGTCCGACCGGTCCAGTATCGCGGCCGGGCCATCCCCCGGGCAAAGCAGGATCTCCCTCCAGCATCAACGTAAAGGAAGGAGAAGAACAGCAATAGCAAATCATACCGACAAGAAAGAAGAAGGGTCTTCGTCTCCCTGCATCCATCGCCCATCTGAGAACCCAAACGGCCAGTGCCGATGGACCTCCCGCCACCATAGCCCGCGACCTCGACGAGATCCAGGGATCCCCCACCCTGCTGGCTCCTAGACGAAGGCAAAAGCCTCGCCTGACCACGAACAGAGCCCGAAGAAACTTATTCCGACGCGACACCACCGCAACGGCTTCGGCAGCGTCACCCTCAACCCTAACCCTACCACACACCCACCTCCCACCTAGCGGACAGACCCAAGGTTCCCCCTCCCTCCCACCTAGCGGGCAGACCCAAGGTTCCCCCTCCCTCCCGCCGCCGGAGCAGCCGACGGAGAGAGAGGGAACCATCGGCGCCACCGCCAGCGCGCAAGGGAACCCTCGTCGCCTCCTTTGATCGCCTGGTGCGATCCTACTTTTCCGGGAGCGATGCTTCGATGGAATTCTCGTGAACTGAGACCTGAGAGGACATGCGTGCACATGCTACGCTTCAGTAACCATAAATACACAAAGACGAAACATTTTTCCTCTTCGGTTTTTTTTGTAACAGGCCTCCTTATTATGGTCGCATGCCTGACGAACACACCTTTTTCTCCTGCCAGCAGCGAGCCCCTCTCCCTTCTGCGCACCCCACTCAAAATCCTCTCTTCCTCGAGAAGCAGAGAACAGCTCCAATGGTGGGGGTCGGGTTCCTCCGGCTCTGCTTTGCAGCGGCAGCGCTGCTTGCTGCCGGAGCTTCACCCCAGCCCATCGTTCTGAGGCTGGAGCGACGGGTAGCATCTTCGACGGAGTTGATCAACATCGACAAGCTCTGGCTGACGACGCGTGGTCTGATGCATCAAGGTGTTGCTGATCTCCCCGTGGTCGGCACAGGGAACCGTTATTTTGCCGGCGGGTAAGATTTTGTAGCATCAATCTTTAGTAGTTTAGTTTAGTAGTAGTTACAACGACATCGCTGGTCGCATTTTTTTTTTTTTGAAGGCCGGGGGGGGGGGGGGGGGGGGGGGCAAAGCTCCCCACCTGAATCATTTTCGTTTTATTAGATGATCAGAGAAGTTACAACCATCCATGCGTTTACAGTGATCGCGCGGCACCGGGGGTGGTCACCGCGGCCCAGCGCGCACCGGCCCTCCAAACGCCCGCAGCCAAGCGTCGACGTCTGGTCGCATATTATCAACATCATTTCCCCGCGAGGTGCTGGTAGTATATCCTGCTGCTGGTGCTGGAGGTGCCCGCCAGACGCCAGGGCCAAGAGAACGATGCGGACGGCCTCGATCTTGTTCAGGTCATCCGTTCCGCTGGTAATGGCTGCGCCGGGCCGCCCGTCCACTCCCTCGCCTCTGCTCGGTGATGTTGCTTTGCTGCTTGCGTGCGAGTGCCGGCAGGTGCTACTTTGAAGGTGACTAGTGGTTGGGGCGACACCTAGTGGCGCCGCTTGAGAGGAAGTTGTGCGCACGTTTTTATTTAAAAAAATACATAGAGTCATCGCCTCCGTCTAAGAAAACATTTAAGAAAAATAAATCATCATCTTGATCTAAAAAAAGTAAAAAAGAAAAAACTCGGTTCTGAAACTTGAAATTCACAAGTGCAAAATCAATTACTAGCATGTTAAACCTATTGATTTCTTCTGCCAGAATTTGGCTCAGATGCTACTGAAGAAATCAATCAATGGCGGAGCAACAAACTGTCAACGCAGATGATGTGTCTACTAACGAGAATTCGATAGTTCAAGCCAACCTACGCCACTCCTTTTTCATCTTTCGCACCCAAAAAAGTCCACAGCCTTAGGTCATTACCGACTTATTTCATGCTGCAAGGACGCCAGCAAAGCATACCGACCAATATAACCAAGGGAACATTCGCACAAATTGAAAACTGAAAGCAGATCAAAGGTTATATAACATGTCTGACACTTCAATGTCAGAACAATCTAGGATCTGAAAATTCAGGTTCACAAGTGCAGGCTCAACCAAATTATTAGAATAAACCTATTGACGAATAAGTTGCATCCAACAGCAACAGAATGTGACTGGAAGATATAAGCTACCGAGGAGCTCAATCGTATGCGCAGTGAAGAAAGCAGAGTGTGGAGAAGAACAGCAGGCAGCGTGTCGGGGATAAGTTGAGAACGAAGAGCATGTAGAACGACGCCAACTGCCGAACTCTGCATCACAGTCTAGACAGGCTTGCACCTCCTGCAATACTTTACTTACCCAGGTATAATTGCCCCTCGGATGACCTCGTCACCTGGCATGGGGCTCAGAGGCCATTCAACTAAATACCTTGCCGTCAGTCCCAGAGAAGCAAGCAGATGCAGCTTCTGGAGACACATCCTACAAAGAAATTTGCGCTTCTAATACTTCCAGAAGCTGCATTTATCAGCACAATCAAACCTTACCAATTTGCAAAACATGAAAGGTCGTTACTGCTTTTTAACGAACAGTATCTTCGGCAGTGCTCGGAAACGCTCCGCTCCTCAACTCAGCTCCCGGAGCGGGCGGAGCTGTAGTTGGAAATCATGGAGCTGCACTTTCCTCGCTCCCGAGATTCCTGGAGTGGGTGGCCTTCAACGAAGAATACGCGACGCAGAGGGGTCGTCTGCAGGAACTAATACGAAGTTTGCATGGAGCAGGCGAGGGCGAGGGATGAACGAAGAGCGAAGAGCAAAACCATGAAGACATAACTGAAAGCCGTAGCCGGCCGACGCTTTTACGCAGTGCAGGACGATGCCTTTTTAACACACAAAAGAAAAGAAAAGACAGCTGGTCTTAGCTAATGATACACCCATCCATAAGTTTATCTAGAGATAAAGTCAAACACAACCATAATAGGGCGGAAAAAGTTATGGGGAACTTAACCAAACTCAAGCAGTCGATGGTGGATGTTTCAAATGGGGTACATGACACTGTTCATAGCTGACGGGTATAGAGCAATATTTGCAACAGAACACTCTCCAGACATAACCGTCCCGTCCCGTCCCGTCCTTGATATATACTAAGAATACTAGGCCCGTAAGGGATTCTTTTCTCTGGTTTTTTTGGATTTTTTTTACGACTTTTGTATAACTGACGCGTGTGCTGGGTTGTTCTTGGTCGTTGGTTTTTACTGGTCAAACTTGTCTAGCCAGCTATTCACGAGGACTTGACACATGGAAGACGCGTGGTGAGGAGGAAACGTACGTGTGCGATTTCTGTGGATACGATTTCTTTTCTTTTCTTCTCCGCATGTCCAGTTCTCTCTGGAACCCCTCCCGCTGTCCACCGCTTGGCCGCCGTACGAGAGTATAAAAGGGTCTGTTTCCTTCTACGCTTTTCACACATGCATCTCCAGCTCCCAATCCCAGCAGCACTGACGCCCATCTTCATCGCCGGCATGTGCTCGCCATAGGTCACCGTCGGCCTCCATCTTCGATGGCGCCGCCCCCCATTAGGATCCACGCTTGAAGGCAATGAACAAGGCGCACCGGCGACATAAATCAGGCCGCGGCGGCGGTGTTCCCGTCGTGACGTGAGCTTCTCCCAGCAGCCGGGCAGCTCCTCGACGTCCATGAGCTCTCCCACCTTGGCCCCCTCCACCAGCATCTCCATCAGGTGCCTCTCGAAGCCTCTGCATGCCTTTTTCAAATCGGCGTCACCACAGGCGGCGGCAACGCTGAGACAATAAACATTGGTGGTAATAGGCTTCGTTGGCGATGCGAATACCGCAACCAAGCCTAGCCAGGCCTTCAGCGCGAGCACCCGCGTGGCCGTCATTGTCAACGTGGCTTCCGAGTCCGCGACGAGGCATGCACACTCCAGATGCCGCGCTGTTCTTCTTGTTAGGAGAAGTCGATGCGGTGGCCTTGGTGATCTGAGCCTGGATCGTGAGCAACCGCGCGACCGTGGTCGATGCGGAGCCGGGCGTGTCAAGGGACGGCGATAGCGCGCGCACCGCAGTGCAACCGCTGTCCGTCAAGGAGCTCCGCGGGGGTCGGTCGATGTCGGACCCTATGGACATGAGCGGCCAGAATACCGCACGCAAGGAGCTGAAGCTGTTGGCGCAGTGGCGGCGCCGACGCCGGTTGTTCGTCATCCTATCCAATGTGCGGCGGCTACGGCAGCTGCTGCGCCCTTGGCCGCCCCTTGAAGAGCACGAGCCCGCCGCTGCACGGGTTGCACTCCCTCGGCATGGTCCATGCGCCGAGTTTTCGACCTCGACCTCGCCCAAACTGCCGGTGGCGGCTGCGGTCCGCGACCTCCCCCGATTATGCCCTGCCATCTCACATTCCCTCCTTGCCTCCGTCTCGGACGGCAGCCGTCAGCGTCGCCGTCGTCGTCTTCAACTTGGTGCAGCCATCTCCTTCTTGGCTTGAACACACACTGGATATTTCAAGCTTGCATTCATTATTTCTTTTCCTGATCACCTTGCTCTGTTTTTTCTTTGAGAAAGACCAATGCGGCTTATATGCCTCATCACACTGTATACCCAAGTTATGACATTATCCAAGCAACAAACTTTGAAGCAAGCCCGATCCTTTTTCTGATTTCAGCAATCCAGTGATGGATCAAAATTCTGATATGTTCTAACTATTTATCTGTGTTGGTGGCAGCTTTTAAACAATGTCTTCACACATCAGTGATTTTTACTTGTAAGCACATGCCAATTCAGTTTGCAGAATGAAATCTTAAATGACATTATGATTTGTTACACTCAACGCAGCTATAGAAAATGACATACGGAGTGTAAGTGATTATTCAGAGTCAGTAACATCCGGTTAGTGACCTGATATAATGAACATCTTTCTGTTTTTGGTTCTTGACCATTAAGGCCAGAAGTGAGAAACTGATGTTTTGAAGTCAGGACTGTCTTGTTTCTCAGCGGGAAGTGCTTTTTTTGCCCTTTCTGTATGCTATACAGCCACTAGATGCACCATCAGAGTGGTTGTGAGGTTGTAAGGTTTAATCTAAATTTGGGGAATTTGTGTTCTAGCACCATTAAATATCAAGTTGTTGGCCGTTCATTTATGGTCAAAGATCGAACATTACAATTCATGAACATCTTTCCGGCAAATACAAATCAAGTTGTGTATAGATGGGATCACACTTTGCCTGCTTTGGTGGTTACTAAAGATTTGAGGAAGAATTACTGTAGTATGGGCATTTTCTTGTGTTATCTTTCTTGAGGTGTTATCACAACAACGTTTTTTGGTGAATTATTGTTCTGTGAACTTGACAAACTGCATATGAGCATCATAGTTTTTTTGGATTTTTTTACGACTTTTGTATAACTGACGCGTGTGCTGGGTTGTTCTTGGTCGTTGGTTTTTACTGGTCAAACTTGTCTAGCCAGCGATTCACGAGGACTTGACACATGGAAGACGCGTGGTGAGGAGGAAACGTACGTGTGCGATTTCTGTGGATACGATTTCTTTTCTTTTCTTCTCCGCATGTCCAGTTCTCTCTGGAACCCCTCCCGCTGTCCACCGCTTGGCCGCCGTACGAGAGTATAAAAGGGTCTGTTTCCTTCTACGCTTTTCACACATGCATCTCCAGCTCCCAATCCTAGCAGCACCGACGCCCATCTTCATCGCCGGCATGTGCTCGCCATAGGATGATGTTACTCCTGATTCGTTTAATGATACGGTGATTGTGATGATACCTAAAGTAAATTCTCCGGAACTACTGACCCAGTTGAGGCCGATTAGTCTATGTAATGTGCTATATAAGATTGCCACCAAGGTGCTTGCGAACAGGCTAAAGATTATCCTTCCGGTGCTTATTTCTGAGGAACAGAGTGCGTTCGTCCCGGGAAGGCTAATGACTGATAATGTTTTGGTGGCATACGAATGCACACATGCAATTAGGGTGCGGAGGAGGAAGACACCGCTTTGTGCAGTAAAGTTAGATATGATGAAGGCATACGACCGGGTGGAGTGAATTTTTTTGGAGCAAGTGCTTGGTAGAATTGGCTTCGCTCAACCTTGGATTCGCATGATTATGAGGTGTGTCACTTCTGCCTGGTTCTCGGTTAAACTTAACGTTGGTTTCTCGAGAGGCTTTCTTCCCTCTAGAGGCTTGAGACAAGGGGATCCGCTCTCGCCATACTTGTTCTTGTTCTCTGTGGAAGGCTTCTCAGCGCTGTTGAAAGCGGCTCAACATGATAACAGTCTAAAAGGAGTGTCTTTTGGCGGCACTGGCCCCCATATCACACACCTTCTTTTCGCAGATGATGGTATTGTGTTCCTCGAGGGGAAGAACAGCGATTTTGAGGCATTAAGGGATATTCTGCAGGCGTATGAAGAGGCCTCGGGGCAGCGAGTGAACCTCCAAAAATCATCTATATTTTTTGGGAAAGGCTGTGGAAATGCACGCAAGGCTGATCTTCAACGTATAATTGGAATCAATTCTGAAGCATTGAGTGAGAAATATCTCGGACTGCCAACACTGGTTGGTAGATCCAAGGATGGGACGTTCAAGTATGTTAAGGAAAGTGCAGCGGGTAAGGTCTCGGGATGGAAGGGACAG
Organism: Triticum timopheevii; assembly: GCA_963921465.1. NCBI lineage: Eukaryota > Viridiplantae > Streptophyta > Magnoliopsida > Poales > Poaceae > Triticum > Triticum timopheevii. The sequence continues at coordinate 614,876,160 of OY997266.1, forward strand.
GGATTGTCTAAGGCGGCAAGAGAAGTTCTTGTAAAGTCAGGCCTCCAATCCACACCAACTCTCACTATGAGCTGTTTTCACCTCACCAAGAATATGTGCCGGAACCTGAATTCTATCTCATCTAACTTCTGGTGGGGAGAGGCAAATGGAGAGAGGAAAGTGCATTGGTTGGCTTGGAAAAAAAATGTGCAAGGCAAAACAAGAAGGAGGAATGGGATTCCGGGATACGGCGGTGTTTAACCAAGCTCTTCTTGCGAAGCAAGCATGGCGTATACTTCAGTACCCAAACTCGTTGTGTGCACGGGTTCTTAAGGCAAGATACTTCCCGAAGGGATCAATCATGAATGCAACTTGCCCAACTGGCGGATCCTTCACTTTTCGAAGCATCATACATGGCAGAGAGCTCTTGAGGGAGGGCATAGTGTGGCGTGTGGGGGATGGTTCATCAATTAAAATCCACCACGACAACTAGATCCCGCGCCAAGGCAGTCTTCAACCGCTCGGGCAGGAGTTCATTCCAGGTATCACGCATGTTCGGCACCTATTAAACGAACCTGGGGACGCATGGGACGTGGACAAACTGCAGCTCATGTTTACACCGAGTGACGTTGAGGATATCAGGCACATAGCAGTGGGGGGGGGGGGGGGCGAACATGCAGGATTACATTGCATGGAATTTCACCAAGAACGGAGAGTTTACTGTCAAGTCTGTTTACCACTTCGGATTAAGCTTGCGGGAGGCGAAAACCGGACAGCCGGGTTCGTCAATGCCCAGCAACGAACACAAGGCTTGGCTCGCCTTATGGGACACCAATGCACCAGGGAAGGCCAAGATACATACCTGGAGGCTTCTGAAGAATGGCCTTGCTGTCGGCTCTGAGCTCCATCGTCGAAGGATCAAGCCTGGTGTATTTTGTTGCGCATGTGGTAGGGAGGAAACTATACACCACCGCTTTTGGGCGTGCCCCCACTCTGCGCTTTTCTGGAAACATCTGTGTGAGCGAATGGCGGAGCCGGTTGTCATGCCACCGGAGATGGACGGCTCCCTGGCTGTTCTGGTGGCGTGGTTTAAGGTGTGGCTGGCGGAAGCGGGAGAAGCGGAGCGGGAAACAATGATCCAGGCATTGTACGGGCTTTGGTGCGCGCGAAATGATACTAGGGATGGCAGAAGGATCCAAGATGCTCGGGAGTTGGCAGAACAGGTTTACGCTCATATTCATGAATGGCGTCAAGTTCACTCCAAGGAGGCGATAGTGAAGGTGCCAAGGCGACCGGAAAGATGGCGTCCACCGGACCCGGGCTGGATCAAGGCCAACGCGGATGGAGCGACGTCACGAATGGATAACAAGGGGGGAGGCGGAGTGGTCCTTAGGGATCACCATGGGGCTTTTAGAGGAGGGGCTGCAATATGCTTCCCAAGTGCCGGCACCCCCCAGCTCTCGGAGATTCTGGCGGCAAAAAGCGCAGTGCAAATGGCGATATCTGCAGGTGTGCAACGGCTACACGTCGAGTTGGATAGTCAGGAGGTGGTGGCCATGTTACAGGGCGATGGCAGAAACCTTTCGGCTGTTGGTCCGATTGTCGAGGAGATCAAAGGGTTGTTGAGGACGCGGCAAGACACCAAGATCACATGGGTTAGGCGTTCTGCTAATGAAGCGGCGCATGGATTAGCTAGAGAGGGGGTGGGCAACGAGCGATCATCATTTTATGAATTTCCTCCAGACTGCATTATTCACATTGTAGCGGACGAGGTCCCAACCTTTGTTTAAGTTTTGAATAAAGTTGCAAGTTCCCCTCAAAAAAAAAAAACTCTGGAGGATCCGTGAAACACTTTATTACATGCAAGATCCGTGAAACTCTTCTGCCAATTAAAAAAAAAAGGAAAAACAGCGCTCCTTAAAGAAAACATCCCATCGCTCATGTGCATCTTTTTAGGCAACTTCCGCTTCTTTGGTCCATAAAACAACATCTGACACGTCCAATTAAAAAAAAGGTATCCATCGTTTCTTTTAAAAAAGAGACAGCCACCATCTCAAACAAAAAAAAAGGCATCCTTACATAACAGCTCATCCGTGAAACTCTTCTTGCCAACTAAAACAAGGAAAAGCATCTGTACCTAAAAACAGGGAAAACAAAAAAAAAATGTCCCTCGCTTCTTCCTCCTCACGAGTCATTTTTTCAAAAAGAAAAATGCAACGGCCCGAGCGCCGCCAAGACCACGCCATACCCCCCGAGAAAACGACCGAGCTTGAAGCACCACCGCGGCGTTCCTCGTCGCCGGTGGGCGTCCTCGCCGGCCTTCCGCGCTTGCCCGAGAATCGCGCTCGCCATGGATGCAGCTCCGCCGCCCGCGCTCTTCGGAGATCTGCGCTCACCATGGATGCAGCTCTGCTGGCCGCGCTCGCCATGGAAGCAGCTTCGTTGGCCGCGCTCGCCATGGATGCAGCTTCGTCGTCCGCGCTCGCCATGGATGGATCCCGCCCGCGCACGCCATGGATGCAGCTCCGCCTCGCTGGCGATTGACTGTTCCAGCAAATAGAATTGGCCGTTGTAGCATTTTTCGTTGTTGGTCGTAGCAAAATGGAGACACGGTTGTAACAAAAAAGAAACGTCGTCGTTATCACTGGTTGTAGCTCGCCGTTGCAGGTAGCAACATTTGCATTCTAAAAAATGAACGGATGTAACAAAACCCGTTGCCGGGCGTAGCAAATACCTATTACGGGTGTAACAAAAAGCCGCCGTCGTTGTCGCGGGTCGCAGCTCGGCCATGATGGATGCAGCAAAACATTATGCCGGTTGTAGCAAAAAGCGATGCTAGTTGTAGCAAAACCGCGACGCCGGCTGTGTGTTGTAGCAAAACGTGACCCTAGTCGTAGCAAAATGCTATGCCAATTGTAGCAAAAATCTATGCCGGTTGAAGCATGTAACAAAACTGCGACGCTTGTTTTTTGCTAGGAGCAGCACGGCCTCGTCCTCGCCGTCCAATGTGTGCCCGGGGTTGCAGGCTTGCAGCAATGGCTGCAGCGCCCCTGATGGACGGTTCCCGCAGCTTCGTCGGTGGGGACTCGAAGGCGTAGTTGGGCGGAGACGGCACTCGCAAGACAAGAAAGGACATGCTCGCAGGCGGGGCGGGGAGGCGCTCGCGAGAGAGACATGCTCGCAGGCGTGCGCGGGGAGGTGCTCGCGAGAGGAAGAAGAAGCACAAAAGAAAAGAAAACGTTTCGCTTGAGGTCCACCTAGCATACGTGGAAAGAACGAGCGAGCGAGGGGCGCCGGCCGAGCGTTCGGCCGGCGCACCGAAACGTTTACCAAAATAAAATTGTACAACTCAAAAAAGAATCCCACTCCCAAAACAAATGAAGTCCTCAATATGAACGTCAAAGTTCACAGAACCCGCACACGTGCCTTCCCTCTTTGCAAAATATTGACCCGTACAACTAAAACAATGCATGCCCGCTAAAAATAAATCACACATCCCAATTTATCTCCGGAAAAAACCAACTTGCGTAGCAAAAGGACACGTACAAGTTAAGTGCTCTATAGCCTAATCTAATAAAATTTAATTCTATGCATGATTAAAAGAAGAAGAAGAAGACTCCATCGTACAAAGAAAAGACCTAGCCCCAGATATCTCCCTAATACACCACCACCATCATGTCATATATTTTGATATTTGAAATCGCCTAATTTTCAGGCACGTAGAAAAATATACATAAATTTCCATGCATAAGAAAATTTGAATATAAACATGTTAATAAAAATCAACCGAGGGAATATCATTGTTTTTTTTGTGCTAGGGAGTGGCAAGGTAGACTTCTGATCATCTAAAATAGAGTTATTTACCACCACATCCATTACATTGTAATATTTGAGGGGTAAAAATATGTTTTCATGTACTACAAGATACTCTACTTTTAATATCACGCTAGACCGACACAGTCTCAATTAAGTAATGGATGTGCGTGAAGTTAGGAGCACTACCTAACACACTAATAAGAAATATATATTATGGAAATGATATGGGTAGCATTATAGTTTTATTACATATTTACATCAATTGTGATAAAGTAATATAACAACAAATAATGGAATCCAACACTAAATGGAACACGTATGAAGCAACCCTTCAACTCTTCTAACAATTTAATGTATGCAAATAATTTATATGTACATCATGTTTGGAAAAAATGAAACCAGCAATGGAACATATAGCTCTCACATTTCAAATTTTGTTGAACGGTAGGTGTATGTAGTGTATCTTTCTCCCAACTTCTGTTGAGTTGTGTTATATATGCTACAATGCGTATCAAATAAGTCAGGAAGATGACTATCTTGCCACATGGATCGATTTAATTCATACAATCTCCATCCCTTAGTAGGTGGAATAAAGTTCATAAGGTGGTTTATCTCGGGACTATGACATGAAGGCTTGATTAACATAAACGATGGCAGTTTGCACAATGTAGATGGGAACATATATGTACTCTTCCCTATAATGAAGGTTAAAATACATGTGTTTTTTTTATCATTCTTTGGATCACTTAGCATTTGTCCAGTCATATGATATTTGAAATTTAAACACCTGCATGCCAGCCATAAATAATTTTTCTCAATAACTATGAATCCCTACAGAATCTAGGACGTGCATTTACCATGGTGTTTTGATTTGTCTTCTGCAACGACATGAAGGTCTCACTGTGGTTGTACCAACTTATGCGAGAATACTATTATCACTTTCATGAGATTAAAGAACCACCAAGTTTCGGTGCCTCCTCCTGCATTTTACTCATGGTGAACTTCCTTCTACATTTCTTTTTTTGTAAGGAAGAGTTTTGTACTTATGATGTATATCTGGCAGGTTAATTTTTGGTCAGACTAGTAGAAAACAGGGCATACGTTCGGAAGAAATAAGCCCATTAGTCCCGGTTCAGTCATGAACCGGGACCCATGGGCCCATTGGTGCGGGTTCGTGAGGCCAGGGGGCCTGCCGGGCCTCATGGGGGCATTGGTCCCGGTTCGTCTGACACCTTTGGTCTCGGTTGGTGGGACCAACCGGGACCAATGGGCCTCGCTCCTGGCCCACCACCATTGGTCCCGGCTGGTGCCCTGAACCGGGTCCAAAGGTTGGTCTTTAGAACCGGTTCAAGGCACGAACCGGGACCAATGAACCGGCCTGGGGAGAGGGCTTTTTTGTGTAAAACATTAAAAGCAAAAAGAATTTTCATAAAGCAAATAAAACAAGCAAAAAAGAAAAGAAATTACATAAGTAGAAACAAAATAAACTTTAATAAAGTAAAATAAATAAAATTTAATAAAATAAATAAAAATAGCAATAGTAAGTAGAAACAATATAAAAGAAAAAAAGCAAAAAAGAAAGAATTTTCATAAAATAAATAAAAAAAGAAAAAATAAAAGGAAATAAATAAGTAGAAACAAAATAAACATTAATAAATAAGTAAAAACAAAGATTTTTTAAAACATTAAAAGCAAAAAGAATTTTCATAAAGAATTTTTTTTGTTAGAAACTTTAATAGCAAAAGGAATTATCATAAAGAATTTTTGTTTAGAAACTAAAATAACAAAATCTATTTTTGAATATAATGATAAAATGCAGTAATATTAAATAGCAGGAAAAAAATCACTCAAAAATCTATTTTTATAGTAAAGTTATTCAAGAACTAGTGATTCGCACAAATTTCAAAAAATTCAAATTTAAACTATTCAAATTGGAAAACAAATGGCACTATAAAAAGTTTATAGTTTTTCTTACCTAAAAGTTAAAATAATTAAAAAATAAAGCAAAAAACAAAAGAAAATAAATAATGCAAAAAACAAAACAAAAAACTGGAAAAAAAAAATGCCACCTACTCGGCCACCACGGCCTGAATACGACTAGAAACCCAACCAGCCAGGTGGGCCAGTATTCAGGCCCGCCCAGTAGGCCCACATGCATGTGCAGAGAGGTTAGCCCCGTAAGCCTGCTTTAGAGAGGAGCTCGACAGCTCAGGGGCACGACACCTTATAAATAGGCGCGGCTCTCTCTCAGCTAGCGAGGTGGGACTAAACTCCCATCATCACGCCGCTGTGCAAGGCCTATTGGTCCCGGTTGGTGGCACGAACCGGGACCAATGCCCTCCTTTGGTCTCGGTTCCTGGCACCAACCGGGACTAATGCCCCCCTTTAGTCCAGGTTGGTGCCACCAACCGGGACCAAAGGACTCTTCTTCCCGCCCTTTGGGCTGCTGAAAAGAGACCATTGGTCCAGGTTTGTGGTACCAACCGGGCCTCAAGGAGGTCATTGGTCCTGGTTGGTGCCATGAACTAGGACCGATGCTTCGTGTATATAAGCCGGACTTGTGAAAATTTTCAGTTTCATCGACCATTTGCCCCGCCGACGACGCCGAACTCATCGACGCCACCAGGCTGCCCGACGCCATCACCGTCGCCGCCCCGCACCATCACCGCCCTGCGCCGCCCCGATGCCATCGCCGCGCGCCACCCCGCGCCGTCTCACCGCCCGACGCTGTCGCCGCTTCGTCACCGCCCGGCGCAGCCCCGACGCCGTCGCCGCCCCTCGCCACCCCGACGCCGTCACCTCCCTGCACCGCCCCGACGCTGTCACCGCCCCGCGCTACGGTCCGGCGGCCTTTCTTTGATGTTTTTTTGTTTATATGATGTCCATATGATGTTTTTTTGTTCATATGATCATATGATGTTTTTTTGTGCATATGATGTTTTTTTCATATGATGTTTTTTTTATTTATATGTATGTATGTTCTCTGTGTATATATGTTCATATATGCAAAAGTTAGATTTTTAGAAAAGTTTCATCTATGTATGTTCTCTGATTTAGTGCATTTTAGGTTAGTTTCGTTTTTAGAAAAGTTTTATATACTTAGGAAGAAGGAAGAAGAAAGAAGAATAAATTTTTTTATATATGCAAAAGTTACATTTTATAGGAGAAATAAATAAAGAGCAAAAAAAAGAAAAAAAAGAGAGGGGGGGGGGGGTATGTCGTTGTCGATATACCCCCTCCCTAGTAACTTCGACATGCGGGGGGTGGGGGGTTGATATACCCCCTCCCCGATAACTTTGACATGGGGGGGGGGTCGATATACCCCCTCCCCGATAACATCGACATGAGGGGGGTGGGGGTTCATATGATTTTTTTTCATATATTTATTAATTTTTTTATTTAGGTTGTTAATTAGTAGATATCGATTTTAGGTTAGTTCATAGGTTAGTGTAGAGGAAAAAGTAAAATAAGGAAAAGGAAGAAAAGAGGAAGAAGAAGAAAAAGGAGTGGAAAAAGGAAAATAAGAAGAGGAAGGAGGAGAAGAAGAAAGGAGAAGAAGAGGAGAGGAAGAAGAGGAGAAATAATTAAGAAGAGAAAAAAAAGAGAAAAAAGAGGAGAAGAAGAAAGGAATAGAAGAGAAAAAATAGAGTAATTTCTCTATATTTTTCTTCTTCACCTCTATTCCTTTCGTCTTCTCCTCTTTTTTTTTATCTTCTCCTGTATTCCTTTCTTCTTCTCCTCTTTTTTTTTCTTCTTCTTCCTGTTCTTATTCTTTATCTGGTATGTCGTTGTCGATATACCACCTCCGCGATAACTTCGACATGAGGGGGCGGGTCGATATACCCCCTCCCCGATAACTTCGACATGAGGAGGGAGGAGGGCGTCGAGGGGTCGAGGGTTCTAGGGTTCGAGGGTCGAGGGCTCGAGGGTTCGTGGGTCGAGGGTCGAGGTTTCGAGGGTTGTCGAGGGTCACCGAGGGGTCAAGGGTTCTAGGTTTTCGAGGGTTCGGGGGTCGAGGGTCGTCGAGGGGCCGAGGGTTCGAGGGTCGAGGGTCGTTCAGGGGCGTCGAAGCGCTGCCGAGGCCACCCCAAACCCTAGAGAAGCGTCGAGGCCACTAATTAATATAATTCCTTGTTGTGATTAGCTAGCTTGGTCTACGTTTGCCACTAATATATCCATCTGTCATGTTTGTATTATAATTGTCATGTTGTAATATTTGCAGAAACTATGGAGCACAGCCAAGACGAGGAAGCAGAACATGTGTTGGGGGACATAATCGCAAACGGAGGTGATGTCATGTCGTATCTCAACGAAACCGATGGTCTGGAAGGAGAGGGTGAAGCAGGCTACGGTTATCGAACAACGAAGGAGGAAGGACATGATTATGATGGCTCCGGTGACCGAATGCCGGTGCAAGAAGGAGACCGTGATGACGGCTCCCGTGACAGAACAAAGTCCGACCAGGTATATATATTAATTAAGCTTGTGCTGACTAGCTAATTGATGCATTCATTGTTTTGTTATCTACACATATTAACTCTCGTCTTTCTTATTTTTTCTAGCACTCCAGATTGAGCACAACTTCGGCAAAGAAACGAGGCCCGAAGAAAAAGTTGCGCCCGGATGAAAGGTTCACGATCACAACAATCGCGCCCGATGGCCTACCAATTGAACCCCTCCAGACCAAGGACGCATTTACTGCTCAGTGCGGGTTCTTGTTAGGGACATGATCCCGATCAACATCGAGCTATGGAATCAGCCTAAGAAGGAAGAGCTTCAAGTTTCTTTTGTCGAAGATGCACAGAAAGAGGATCTTTGGAATGCGCTGAAGGTAAATTTCACCCTACCAGAAGAGGAGGATCCGGAGAATCCAGTTATAGAGCGATTGATCAAGTCCCGTGCTCTCAAGAAGATGGCAGACCTATTCAGGAGGTGGAAGAATGATCTGAAAGCAAAGTTTGTCGACAAAAAGAAGACACCAGAATTCACCGGCCGGTATGAGAAGATCAGAGATCAATGGGACGCATTTTTGGCCAACTAGATATCGGAGAGGAGTAAGAAGATGTAAGCGACAAACAAGATAAATGCTGCGAAGAAGGAGCATCACCATCGCACGGGGTCAGGCAGCTACCTCAAAGGCCGGCCATTGTGGGCCAAGGCTGAGAGCGACCTGCTTGCTAAAGGGGTCGAACCAGAGACATTGAACTGGCGAGACCGTCCAAGGACTTGGTTCTTCGGGGTTGGCGAAACCTTGGACCCTGTAACAGGGAAGTGCGTTTGGACGAGCGAGCAATTGTGAATACACGTCACGAACCTTCGGGACTATATCGCCGCAACGCAGGAAGGGAGGTTCGTTCCAGATAGAGAGAAGGACGAGCTCACAATGGCCCTCGGGAATTCTGAGCACCCTGGACGGTGATGACCCACAAGTATAGGGGATCTATCGTAGTCCTTTCGATAAGTAAGAGTGTCGAACCTAACAAGGAGCAGAAGGAAATGATAAATAGTTTTCAGCAAGTTATTCACTGCAAGTACTGAAATAAGTGGTAACAGATAGTTTTGTGATAAGATAAATTGTAACGAGCAACAAGTAACAAAATTAAATAAAGTGCAGCAAGGCGGCCCAATCCTTTTTGTAGCAAAGGACAAGCCTGGACAAACTCTTATAATAGGAAAAGCGCTCCCGAGGACACATGGGAATATCGTCAAGCTAGTTTTCATTACTCTCATATGATTCGCGTTCGGTACTTTGATAATTTGATATGTGGGTGGACCGGTGCTTGGGTACTGCCCTTACTTAGACAAGCATCCCACTTATGATTAACCTCTATTGCAAGCATCCGCAACTACAACAAAAGTATTAAGCTAAACCTAACCGTAGCATGAAACATATGGATCCAAATCAGCCCCTTATGAAGCAACGCATAAACTAGGGTTTAAGCTTCTGTCACTCTAGCAACCCATCATCTACTTATTACTTCCCAATGCCTTCCTCTAGGACCAAATAATGGTGAAGTGTTACGTAGTCGACGTTCACATAACACCACTAGAGGTTAGACAGCATACATCTTATCAAAATATCGAACGAATACCAAATTCACATGACTACTAATAGCAAGACTTCTCCCTTGTCCTCAGGAACAAATGTAACTACTCACAAAGCATATTCATGTTCATAATCAGAGGGGTAATAATGTGCATAAAGGATCTGAACATATGATCTTCCACCAAATAAACCAACTAGCATCAACTACAAGGAGGAATCAACACTACTAGCAACCTACTAGCACCAATCCCGGACTTGGAGACAAGAATAGGATACAAGAGATGAACTAGGGTTTGGAGATGAGATGGTGCTGGTGAAGATGTTGATGGAGATTGCCCTCTCCCGACGAGAGGAGCGTTGGTGATGACGATGGTGATGATTTCCCCTTCCCGAAGGGAAGTGTCCCCGACAGGACAGCTCTGCCGGAGCCCTAGATTGGTTCCGCCAAGGTTCCGCGTCATGGCGGTGGAGTCTCGTCCCGAAAGGTTTCCTTCTATTTTTTCTCATCGAAAGACTTCATATAGGAGAAGATGGACGTCGGAGAGCCACCAGGGGGCCCACGAGGTAGGGGGGCGTGCCCAGGGGGGGAGGGCGCGCCCCCCACCCTCGTGAGCAGGGTGTGGGCCCCTTGGCCTTCATCTTTGGCGACGATTTTTCTTTATTTATTTTAAGGTGTTCTGTGGAGTTTCAGGACTTTTGGAGTTGCACAGAATAGGCCTTCAATATTTTGCTACTAGGGAAAACCCTAGAAGTAGCGCGTGTTTTGTGCCCACTAGTAGCGCGGGTGGCTGCGCTACTAATAAGGCGGTATAGCTATTGCTTAGCAGTAACGCGTGCCAGCACGCGCTATTGCTAGGACAAATAGCTGCAGCGTTTGTTCAATACCACGCTACTGCTATGGTAACTACTTGCAGCGTGTTTTCTTTCCATCGCTACTAGTATTTTTTTTAATTTTTAGTGTATTTATGCGCCATCATACAAATACTGGTACAATACCAGCTGTCATGAGGTTTACATCATTATGTCCATAACAGTGTATTAAATGAAGGTGGATTAGGTTCAAGTGGAGGCAATATGTGGTGCATGTCAAAAGTATACTACTAATCCAAACTTGATCTAGTTTGGACTAGTAGTACTTTCGATGTGCACCACATGTTGCCTCCACTTGAATCTAATCCGCCAGCACAAGCTATTTAATCATCATCATAGTCATTACCACCAACAGTATTTATTTAATCAGCACTAACACTAGCTAATAAGAATCATCATAGTCATTACCACCAACACTAGCTATTTTATCATCATAGTAATAGTGTAGCACATCATCATCCTCAAACTCATTTCTAGCTAGCTAATCACTCCTGCTGCTCTCGTTTAGGTAAAATAACATAAAACATGTATAGCTCTCCTCCTCGATCAAACTGGAGCATGCAGATGAACCTGTCTCCTAATCGTGGGTAGCGCATCTGTTTGCTGCCCCCTAGTACTTTTCTGCGCTCCCCCATCACATATTTGGTCTAGTCTTGCACTATTAAGCATCCGTCGCTAATCTTGAATGCACTAAAGTAATCTATAGGATATCTTGGCCGTAAGCTGATAATACTCATGGTACCTTTAGTCTCGATCCCATAAGGCACAACATTCATCGGGAGTCCCTGTTGAAGAACATCGTACGGTAACATACTTAGCAATGAAGTTTAGCTTCAAAAATAATGTATGGAAAAGATGCACCGATGACAAATAGTAAAAATCTTACCATCCTTCCTAAATAGATGTGACCGTAGTTCATTACGAACACTATTGGTCGCACATTTTCAGTACTAACATTTCTAAATGCAGGAAGAAAATTTGTCTTGACAGTATCAAGATCCTCAAGCCATGAAACATAATGACTGAGCTCCTCGCAGTTGAGTTCAGCCCCAGGACAGTATACGGTCCTGTCTACCAAGCGCTGGACATGTTTGCTTGCACCGAAATAAGCTGACAATACAAATTAGTTGTCAACTATTTTTGAATAAACAATATCAAAGACAGAAATATGGTTGAGAAACTTACATAATGGTATAACTGGAGGCATTTTCACATCGACCCAGATGTCGGTATTATCTTCAATATCATCTTCCGGACGAATATCAAAGGTGATAACCATATCAGGCTCAAATGCATAAGTCTTGCATAGTGCTCGCCATGTTTTGCATCCAAAATAGGTGTAGTCGTCTGAATTGTATAACTTTGCATGGAAAATATAACCATGCTCGGTCTTCAAGTAAACTTTCTTTTCCTCCATACTATGACTAAAACCTATCTTATCCAATACAAAAACTCTTGCATGGCAGGGGATACGCTAGTAGAATAGTAAAGAAAATATAAGTTTGAAGCAAATGAAGCAGATGTCATGCTTAATTACGAAAAAAGACTTGTCGTTGTGACTTACTGTATCCACTTCGAAGTTCTCGTCCAGCTTGATGCTGAAGCGCCTATCATCATCTAGGAAGATTCCATCGCACAGGCCGCGCTCGTCTTCGCAGTATTTGCAAATACCGAAATCCTTCTCGTCGTCAGACATTTCCTATGTTCATAGTTAAAACATTAATTGAAAATGGATCGAAGACAACTACCAAGATACTCAACACACAAATCCGGGGCACTCGATATTTTCTACATATTCTGGCACAAGTCATGCCAAAATTCACAGAAAAATCCGGCATGACCTTTGCTAAAATAGGACATATCGAGCGCCTGAAATTTGCCGGAACGGAAATGAATCAACACTCCGGCAAAACATAGGCCACTCGAAGGTGTAACCTGCAAACATGATCGGCCACTTGGATATTGAGCAACACAAGATATACATTTCAAAATATCTTATAGGACTCAAATTAGCATGCATTCAATAAGCAAAAGTAAATCATCTCATGCGTCAGTACATCGTCGAATATTATCACTAATACATCACGAATAGTGTCATACATATAACATCACTAATACAACTAAAACTCTAGCACACGACGGGTAACGGCGCGGGCGGTGAACACCCGCAGAGAAGGCACCATCACGGGATCATAGCTCCAGTGAGATCCCCGGAGAACCTGCCAGGTATTGGAGAATGACTTGTGCTCCAACCCAAACAAGTAGCGACGGACGTGCGCGTCCTCCTCACTGACACGGTGACGCACCACCTCTGCGGAGTCCTCGAGCCTCTGGATCGTCACTGGCCCACGCGACCGCCACCAAAGAAGGTTCGGGTCAACGACAGGCTGGCTCCTCACCAACCTGCGCCCCCCGGTAGATAGCGCCTCCCAGTACCACCACGGCGGAGCCCAGTCCCGGACATGGCCGATCTGGTCAAGCAGGTGTCGTCCTCCGCCGACTCGATGACGAGGATGCGGGATAGGCATCGTCCACGTCGAGGCGGGAAAAATTGCTTTAACTAAAAAATCACCTAATTAGTACCTAGTTCTTACTAACTAGTTCTTACTAACTAAATAGAAGAAGGTCAAATTTTACTCGTTTTATTATGCATTACACTAGTGTTTATTCATCATCTAAGAAAACATCACCTAAGAAAAAATCTCAGCTGCATCTGTATCCAATTCATTTCCACCAATAGATGAACCCTAACTATTTGATGCAACTAAAATTTGAAGAACCCTATCTAGGCAGAGGTAGGGGAGGGGGAGGAGCAGGCGTGCTCACCTCGATCGGGTGCCTGCGGTGAGAGAGGGGCAGGCGGTGTCGAGGTCGGGCTTGGGGCGGCATCCGGGGCTGCGTTGAGGTCGGGGGCGGCGTCCGGGGCGGCGTTGAGGTCGGGGGCGGGGGCGGCGTTGAATCCGGGGTCGGGGGCGGCGTAGAGGGTGTGTGGAGAGCGCACTGTGACCGACGGGCGACGGCGGCGGCGAGAGCGGAGGAGTTCGATTTGGGGGAAGTGGCCGTGGGGAAGGACAAACGCGGTGGTTAAGTCAGAAGTAGCAGTAGCGCGTTCCTGAAAGCGCGCTACCACTACTAGGGAAAAGCCTATACACAGAATCTTAGCAGCAGCGCGGTTCAAAATGGGGCACTGCTGCTAACTAGTTGTAGCGCGTGTTATGTAAACTCGCTGCTGATAAGGATTTAGCAGTAGCGCGCTCGGCGAGAAACGCGCTGCTACAAATATCGACCGGCGGTGTTCACATAACTCTAAGTAGCAGTAGCGCGGTTGCAAGAACAGCGCTACTGCTATGTATGTAGTAGTAGCGCGCTTTTTTCGAGATCGCTGCTGGTAAGTTTCAAATTGCCACAATTTTTTGTCCCAGTTAGCAGTAGCGCCGTACCGCAAAGCGCGCTGCTGCTAAATACTTAGCAGCAGCGCATTTAAGTCCCGCGCTACTGTTAACCCGCACCAACCCAACACCTTTCCCCACCCGTCCCTCCCCTCCCCCTCCTCTTTTCCCTCCCCCCTACCTCCCCCTCCTCTCTTCCCTTCCCCCTACCTCCACCACATGCTCCCACTCTCACTCTTCTTCTTCTCTTCGATACTTCTCCCCCATTACTCTCTCTCTTCTATCCACCTTTCTCTCTCTTCATTACTCCTACATAACTACACCACCCCCATTAATGCATCTCCTTTCTCTTTTTCCTTCCCCCTCCACTAGTTGAAGTTGTCTCCTCCCAAATTAGGTAGCTACGTAGATGTAGGATTTAGTTAAGTGACCTATTTGCCCCCTAACTAGATCTAACTTTGTCAAGAAGAGCTTTGTGCACTTTTGATCTCCCTACAACATCATCTCCACCGTGTGCTCGATCTCGATCGAGATAGAGGTGATGAAAATTTCATGCTTTTGCAAAATGGAAATGTGTTTATGTGTGTGTGATATGTTTGTGGAAATTGTGTGTGTGGCATGAGTTGACACCGCCAAATTGTGCTTTTGAGTTGCGTATGTTTTGCCGAAATGTCGATTTATTTCCGTTTCGGCGAATTCCGGGCAAACTCTAGATCCATATATGTCCTATTTGTAGGGAAGGTCATGCCAAATTTTTTTATGACTTTGATGCATGCATGCATTTTTATAATCAATTTTTTTATTATTACCGTGCAGAGTTGACGATGGTCAGTGGAACGATGGTGGACAGGTGGTTGCGGTCGACGGTGCAGGACATGAAAGAAAATAACCGGACAGAGGTTTTATGTCCGTGTCGAAAATGCAAAGGAATAGTTTGGCTCGACCCCCTTGACGATGGTCGTGTCGAAGCGCACCTGCTCATGACTGGTTTCATGGATGGCTATACTCGGTGGATAATTGAAGATGAGGATGATGATGTTGAGGATGCCGACGGGGCAGGCAATGATGACACGGGGCAAGACGAAGAGATGATCGATAATGGCGGCGGGGAAGAGGCCGGACATGGCGGCGGAGAAGGGGTCGGACATGGCGGAGGAGAAGGGGCCTGACATAGCGGCGGAGAGAACGACATGGACTCCACGCAGCAGAGTTCGTCGGTACTAAGTTCAATTGTGCGGGACCCTCATGTTCAAGCATTGCTTCGCAAGGAGATGAGTACTGAGAGAGCTACTTCTAGAGAGGAGGCTAAGATGGAGCAACTGGTGGTAGACTCGAACACTCCATTGTATGATGGTTGCAATCCTGAGGTGACCCGCTTGAGTTTCACGCTTCAACTCCTAAAGACGAAGGCTAAAAACAAATGGACTGACACTAGCCTCGATGAGCATCTCAAGTACCTAAAGGATGTTCTTCCCGCGGGTAATCTATGTCCTACTAGTTTTGATGAGGCCAAGAAGACCGTGTGCCCTCTTGATCTGCCACACATTAGATACCATGCATGCATCAACGATTGCATAATTTATCGGAAGGAGCACGCGGAAAAAAACAAGTTGTCCGGTGTGCAATGCTTCTCGATACAAGAAGGCCGGGAAGAAATGTCCCCAGAAAGTTGTATGGTACTTACCGATCACTCCCTGTCTCCAGAGGTATTTTGTAGATCCCAAGGAAGCAAAGCTAATGCGCTGGCACGCGGAGAGGAAGAAGCCCGACGATGGAGATGATCCGAAGCTGAGACACGTGAAGGATGGAAGCTAGTGGAGAGCGTTGAACAGCTTCTATCGGTATTTTGAATGTGATGCAAGGAACATCATGCTTGGCGCGTGTACCGATGGCATGAATCCGTTTGGCAACCAGAACAACAACCATAGCACATGGCCCGTGTTTGTATGGATGTACAACCTCCCCCCTGGTTGTGCATGAAAACGAAGTACATTCACATGAGCATGCTTATTCAAGGGCCGAAACAACCAGGAAATAATATTAATTTGTATCTGGGGCTACTTCAAGAGGAGTTAGACACGTTATGGAAAACACCGGCCAAGACATGGGATGCCAGCAAAGGTGAGTGAGGGAGTCCTGGACTAGGGGGTGTCCGGACAGCCGGACTATCAATATCTGCCGGACTCCCAGACTACGAAGATAGAAGATTGAAGACTCCGGCTCGTGTCCGGAAGGTACTTTCCTTGGCGTTGAAGGCAAGCTTGGCAATACGGATATGTAGATCTCCTACGATTGTAACCAACTCTGTGTAACCCAAGCATCTCCGGTGTCTATATAAACCGGAGGGCCTTAGTCCGTAGGACGAAGATACATCTCAACAATCATACCATAGGCTAGCTTCTAGGGTTTAGCCTCCTTGATCTCGTGGTAGATCTACTCTTGTACTACCCATATCATCAATATTAATCAAGCAGGACGTAGGGTTTTACCTCCATCGAGAGGGCCTGAACCT
This sequence comes from Triticum timopheevii, assembly GCA_963921465.1. Taxonomy (NCBI): domain Eukaryota; kingdom Viridiplantae; phylum Streptophyta; class Magnoliopsida; order Poales; family Poaceae; genus Triticum; species Triticum timopheevii. Next base: position 614,892,772 of record OY997266.1, read on the forward strand.
GGGTAAAAACATTGTGTCCCTCGTCTCTTGTTACCATCCGCCTAGACGCACAGTTCGGGACCCCCTACCCGAGATCCTCCGGTTTTGACACCGACATTGGTGCTTTCATTGAGAGTTCCTCTGTGTCGTCGCTGATAGGCCTGATGGCATCTTCAACCAGCAACGCTGTCCACGGTGAGACTTTTCTCCCCGGACAGATCTTCGTATTCGGCGGCTTTGCACTGCGGGCCAATTCTCTTGGCCATCTGGAGCAGATCGAAAGCTACGCCCCTGGCCGTCAGGTCAGATTCGGAAGCTTAAACTTCATGGCTGATGACCGCGGAGACTTGATCTTTGACGGACTCGAGCCACAGCCAAGCGTGCCGCACTGTGACGATAGGCACGATCTAGCTCTGCCGCCGGACAGTACCTTGGTGGCCGCACTCGGATCCGCTTCGGCCGTCAGCCCGGAGCCGATCGCCCAGATCGAGGGTCGGTGGATAGACGCCGCCCCGGGGGCTTCAACACCCACGGCGATGGAGCCGAATACTAATCTTGTCCCCTGCGAAACTCGTGATCCCGAGGCGCCGGACTCCTCACCGGACTCCGAGCCTCCCGCTCCCCAGCCAACCAATTCGGATTGGGCGCCGGTTATGGGATTCACCGCCGCGGACATCTTCCAGCACTCGCCTTTCGGCGATATCCTGAATTCACTGAAGCATCTCTCGCTATCAGAAGAGTCCTGGCCGGACTATGGCCAGGATGGTTGGACTTCGGACGACGAAGAAATTCAGAGCCCACCCACCACCCACTTTGTAGCCACTGTCGAGGATTTAACCGACATGCTAGACTACGACTCCGAAGACATCGACGCTATGGACGACGATGCTGGAGATGAACAGGAACCAGCGCCTACAGGGCGCTGGAAGGCCACCTCGTCATATGACGTATACATGGTGGATACCCCAAAAGAAGGGGATGGCGAAGAAGCAGCGGAGGCAGACTCTTTAAAGAAGCAGCCTAAACGCCGGCGTCAGCGGCGCTGCTCTAAATCCCGCCACAGCAAGAATGGAGATTCCGGCACAGGAGACAATAACACTCCAGAGAGCGCCGAAGACAATCCCCTCCAGCAAGACTCAGCGCAGGAGTTTGCAGAAGCAAGCCCCCACGAGAGGGCGGCAGACGAAGGGGTTGAGGATGATAACTATATGCCTCCCTCCGAAGACGAAGCAAGCCTCAACGATGACGAATCCGTCGTACCTGAGGATCCCGTCGAACAAGAGCGATTCAAGCGCACGCTCATCGCCATGGCAAACAGCCTAAAGAAAAAGCAGCAACAGCTTCAAGCTGATCAGGACCTGCTGGCCGATCGATGGACCGAGGTCCTCGCGGCCGAAGAGTATAAACTCAAACGTCCCTCCAAAAGTTACCCAAGACGCAAGCTGCTCCCCCGATTAGAGGAGGAAGCATACATACCTTCATCACCAGCGCACGACATGGCTGACCGACCACCCCATGGTCGTGACAGAGAGGCATCCAGGCCCCCAGCCAAGACTGTACCCCGGCATCGCTCCAAGAGTACGAAGCCAAAAGGGAACGCACCGGACTTGCGAGACATATTGGAGGACAAAGCAAGACAATCTAGATCCATCTATGGATCACGTGGGCGCCCTACGACCCACGACGAACACCGTCGTGCCGGATACAATAACCCCGGCCGGGCCGAACACCGCAGACAGCGCTCTCTCGAGCTGCGTCGCGATATCGCACAATACAGGGGCGCCGCACACCCGTTATGCTTCACTGATGAAGTAATGGATCATCAGCTCCCCGAAGGGTTTAAACCCATAAACGTTGAATCTTACGATGGCACAACAGACCCCGCGGTGTGGATCGAAGATTACCTTCTCCACATCCATATGGCCCGCGGCGACGATCTCCACGCCATCAAATATCTCCCACTCAAGCTTAAAGGACCAGCTCGGCATTGGCTTAACAGCTTGCCCGCAGAGTCAATTGGGTGTTGGGAAGACCTGGAGGCCGCGTTCCTTGATAACTTCCAAGGCACATATGTGCGACCACCAGACGCCGATGACCTAAGCCACATTATTCAGCAGCCAGACGAATCGGCCAGGCAATTCCGGACACGGTTCTTGATGAAGAAAAATCAAATCGTCGACTGTCCGGATGCAGAGGCCCTCGCAGCCTTCAAACATAACATCCGGGACGAATGGCTAGCCCGGCACCTGGGGCAGGAGAAGCCGAAATCCATGGCAGCCCTCACATCGTTAATGACCCGCTTTTGTGCGGGAGAGGACAGCTGGCTAGCCCGCAGCAACAATCTCCGCAAAAATTCTGGCAGTCCGGACACTAAGGACAACAACGGCAGGTCACGTCGAATCAAAAACAAGCGCCGCATTAACAGCGACGATAAGGAGGATACGGCAGTCAATGCCGGATTCCGAGGCTCCAAACCTGGTCAACGGAAGAAGCCATTTAAAAGAACCACTCCAGGTCCGTCCAATTTGGACCGAATACTCGACCGCTCATGCCAGATACATGGCACCTCCAAAAAGCCAGCTAATCACACCAATAGAGATTGTTGGGTGTTCAAGCAGGCTGGCAAGTTAATTGCCGAAAACAATGGCAAGGGGCTAAATAGCGATGACGAGGAAGAGACCCGGCCGCCGAACAATAGAGGACAGAAGGGTTTCCCCCCACAAGTGCGGACGGTGAACATGATATACGCGACCCATATACCCAAGAGGGAGAGGAAGCGCGCACTATGGGACGTCTATGCGATGGAGCCAGTCGCCCCAAAGTTCAATCCATGGTCCTCCTATCCGATCACTTTCGATCGAAGAGACCATCCGACCAGTATACGCCACGGCGGATTCGCCGCATTGGTCTTAGACCCAATCGTCGATGGATTTCACCTCACAAGAGTACTGATGGACGGTGGCAGCAGCCTGAACCTGCTTTATCAGGATACAGTGCGCAAAATGGGCATAGACCCATCCAGGATTAAACCTACAAAGACAACCTTTAAAGGTGTCATCCCAGGAGTGGAAGCCAACTGCACAGGCTCAGTCACACTGGAAGTGGTCTTCGGATCCCTGGATAATTTCCGAAGCGAAGAGTTAATCTTCGATATAGTCCCGTTCCGTAGCGGCTATCATGCTCTGCTCGGACGAACTGCGTTTGCAAAATTCAACGCGGTGCCGCATTATGCATACCTTAAGCTCAAGATGCCAGGCCCTCGTGGAGTCATCACGGTAAATGGGTATACGGAACGCTCCCTCCGAATGGAGGAACATACAGCGGCTCTCGCGGCAGAAGTACAGAGTAGCCTTCTACGACAATTCTTATGTCCGGCAGCTAAAAAGCCGGATACATCAAAGCGCGCCCGGAGCAATACTAACCAAGACCACCTAGCGCGATCAGAGCATGCGTAGCAATGCGGCCCCAACCCTCGCCCGCGCATAATCGCAAGAATAACACTCCGCGTACATCATTACGCTTTGGAGATACCATGGGAACAGGGGAAGGGGCTCGATCACAAGGGACCAAGAGTGCGGCTCGACCACACCAGGGGCTCACGCGAGCGCCCCCCTTGTCTTTATTTTATCTTTTCTTCTTTTTATGTATACAGGACTCTATTAATCAGAAGCCCTGTTCGACGGCGCACTTGCCGAACTCATGATGCAAACAGTCAGGGACTAAAGGAGGCTGCGGCGAATATTCAGGTGGTCTCAATTACGAGCATTAAATTCAATTACATACGCCAAGTCTGCAGCTCATCCCTGGAGGGGGACATGTTTATTTAGTCCAAATCCCTTGCTTACCGCACTATTTGTATCAGTCCGCTTTATTAGCAGAGCTTCTTTCATAAATAATGCATCACTTCTTTTTTGCAAGTACATTATCTTTTATATATATGTTCATTATATGACATCTTGCACCCGTATATTTTGGTACGGCCAAATGTGCCAGGGGCTTCTGTTCCCCACATTATGATTAAGTCCGAACACTTTCACAAGTGCGGCACCCCAAACTTATAGCATTATATGAATCGGCTCCGAATCATGTCTTGGGTCAATAGTTGGGTTTGCCCGGCTCCCATGTTTTGGTGCCTTACGTTCCGTTCCGTCGGCTAAGGTAGCACTGGGAGAACCACTGCGATTGCGCCCCGGTTGAGCCGGGTTAACGCCTCAGTGGAGAAAGCTAAAACTGACTGGCATGATAGGGCGAGAGACTGGTCGCTGTTCGAGAGGTTCTTTCGGGTCCTTAAAGACTCATGCCGCTTCGAGCGAAGTTCCAGATGATGTCCAACGAAGGCATGGATAGCGCCCTGGATTCGGTCTTCCGAATACCAGGGGCTTCGCCGAAATTTAAAATTATAGAATTCTATGGCTAAGTGAGAGTGTTCAAGCATTATAAGTCCGGTTGCCTTGGTCGTCGTGTTGAGCGCCTCCCTAGATGGACCCAATAATGGGAACAAGAGTGCTCAAGTTTATCACCGAACACCCCAGCACTCGTGGCTTGGGGGCTGAAGCCAACGACTTGCCATCTCTCAGATCTTACAAACTGCCGCACAGAAGGTAATATTTTAAATTAAACAAGCATTGCTAATGGCGCATATAAACGAAGTTTTCAGCGCCCAGGATAAATACACAGCGAGTTCACTCAAAGATTACATTTCGGGAGCACTCATCTGCAATATCGCAGGCTCCCTTCAGGACAACCTTATAATACCGCTCCGACGTACGATGCTCCTTGCCCGGCGGCAGCGGATCCGTGAGAAGCTTCTCCACATCCAGTTTGCCCCATTGCACCTTTATGCGGGCAAGGGCCCGACGAGCACCTTCAATGCAGGCGGAGCGCTTGATTACATCCAGCCTGGGGCATGCATTCATCAGCCGCCGCACTAGGCCAAAGTAGCTTCCGGGCATGGCCTCTCCAGGCCACAGCCGGACTATGAGACCCTTCATGGCCTCCTCAGCTACCTTGTGGAGTTCGACCAGCTGCTTCAGCTGGTCGCTTGGGGGCACCGGATGGCCGGCCTCAGCGTACTGAGACCAGAAGACCTTCTCCGTCGAGATCCCCTCCTCGCCACGATAGAATGCGGCGGCATCAGACGCACTACGCGGCAGATCTGCAAACACCCCTGGAAGGCTCCGAATTCGGGTAAGTATCCGGTAATTCACATTAACATGCCTGCTTTGCATGAAAAATGCCTTACCCGTAGCTATCTTCTTCATGTCCTCGACCTCCTGAAGGGCCTTCTGGGCCTCGGCCTTGGCGGACTTGGCACTTTCGAGAGCCGAGGCAAGCTCGGACTCTCGAGTCTTGGAGTCACGCTCCAAACTCTCATGCTTTTCCATGAGAGCCTGGAGCTCTTGCCGAACTTCCGCCAGCAGTGCCGCTTGCTTTTCTCGCTCAGCCCGTTCCATGGCCGCATTGCGTTCGGCCACGGACACGGCATCCTTCAGGGCTGCCACCTTATTAGTGGCCCCTGCAATACACATATTATCCTTCTTAATTTAATTTGCAACCAAAATCCTTTTCTGTAAGGTACTTATTTTAAGTGGTGTTACTCACCTTCTTTTTCCTCGAGCTGCCTCTTGGTGTGGCCGAGCTCGTGCTCGGACCGCTCGAGGTCCTTCTTCAGCACCTCGACCTCCGCCGTTAATGCGGCAGAGGTCAGCAGCGCAGCCTGCAAACCCATATTGACATATTTTTAGCAACCCTGCGTATATCTTGTTAGATCCTTAGTCCGGCTTTTCTTTCCGAAAACCGAACTAAGCATCAGGGGCTACTGTCTATGCGGTATTACATCACATAATTTTAACTTCTTACCTCAAAGCCTGTTAGAAGGCTGCTGCAGGCTTCGGTCAGCCCGCTCTTGGCGGACTGGACCTTCTCAATCACCGCACTCATGAGAGTGCGGTGTTCTTCCTCGATGGAAGCGCCTTCAAGCACCTCCAACAGGTTATCCGCCGCCTCTGGTTGGACAGAGGCCGCCGGCGTCTCGGTCCTACCCTTATTTCGAAGGGGCCGCTTGCCGGACTCTGGAACCACTGCGGGTTCCGATGTAGAGTCCGGCACAAAGTCCGGGAGGTCGCCTGACGGCGCCTCTGGAGCCTCCTCCTGATGGGTCCCCTCTTGGGATCCCACCTCGGCGTCCTCGTCGGCGCGTGGGGTAGAGGCGGTCGGGACGGAATTTACTTCCGAAGAGGCCAACGACCCGCTCATCGAGTTGGGAAGATCATCCCTGGCCGGACTACGGACAGAATGCGGTGTTAGAAGGATACTTCGGTACATGAAAGGTACGGCATATAGATGATCTGAATACTTACGATCCGGCCGGACGCCTGGCCCTTGGAGGCCACTCATCCTCGCCAACGCTGATGTTGGCGAAACTGTCCGGGGGGATAGTTCTCCCCCTCTTGGACCCTTCAGCCGCCCCGATTGGGGAAGCCTTCCTCTTCTTCTCTCCCTCCTCTGGGAGAGAGTACTCCTCCTCCTCCTCGTCTTCGGGGGAGGAGTCCTCGTCGTCGTCAGACGCCTGATTACAGGAACTCTTTCGAGTCCCCGTGGCCACCTTCTTGGCCTTCTTCTCTGGCACCACGTGCGGTGCCGGAACCAGCAGCCCTGCTAAGCGGGCATCCACTGGTTCTTCGGGCATGGGAGCCGGGCTGATGAGCAGCTTGGCCTTCTCCATCCACTCCTGTCAAAGGAAGAGGCAGATTAAAAGCCTCACTAGAGTCAATCTAATTATCACAAGTGTCCCGTAATGGGGTTGAATCACTTACCTCGTCAGTCGGAGACTGCGAGCTGAATCCGCGGTCCTCGGTCGCGGATGCGGGGGCTTCGGCGCCCTTGAACAGCACCCTCCAGGCACCTTCGTGTGTTGTATCGAAGAGCCCGCTCAACGTCTGGTGCTGTTCCGAATTAAACTCCCACAAATTGAATGCCTGTTCTTGGCATGGGAGAATCCGCCGGAGGAGCATGACTTGGACCACATCGACGAGCCGGAGCCTATTGCTCACCATCTTCTTGATGCAGGCTCGGAGTCCCGTCACCTCCACCGGATCACCCCACTGCAAGCCCTTCTCTTTCCAGGAGGTGAGCTGCATGGGGATTCCAGATCTAAATTCGGGGGCCGCCGCCCATGTAGGCTTGCGCGGCTCGGTGATGTAGAACCACCCGATTGCCACCCCTTGACGGAGTCCACGAAGGTCCCTTCTAGCCAAGGGACGTTGGGCAGCTTGCCCAACATGGCGCCTCCGCATTCCGCTTGCGTCCCTTTCACAACCTTCGGCTTGACGTTGAAGGTCTTGAGCCACAGGCCGAAGTGGGGCTGGATGCAGAGAAAGGCCTCGCACACGACGATAAACGCCGAGATGTTGAGGATGAAGTTTGGCGCCAGATCGTGGAAATCCAGGCCGTAGTAAAACATGAGCCCCCGGACAAATGGATGGAGCGGAAAGCCCAGTCCGCGGAGGAAGTGGGGGAGGAAGACGACCCTCTCATGAGGCCCTGGGGTAGGGATGAGCTGCCCCGCGTCGGGCAGCCGATGCGCAATATCGCCGGAAAGGTATCCGGCGTCGCGCAACTTGGTGATGTCCTCCTCCTTAGCGGTGGAGGCCATCCATTTACCTCCCGCTCCGGACATGTTCGGAGAAAGGTCGAGGCGAGATGCGCGAGCTTGGGCGTTGGAGCTTGAGTTCGCAGGGATGGATGAGCAAAGGAGGAAGAAGGCGTAGGTGAGAAGGTAAATCCTTATCCCTTATATATAGGCGGACAAAATTATGCGTCCCTCACCGGCCTGGTAAAACTCGCTTATCTCCCAAGCGCCACCATCAATGGCGCGGTTGGGTTACCCACACACGTATTGATGAGAATCCCGGAATAAGGGGAACACGATCTCTGCTTCGACAAGACGTGCCAAGGAAACCGCTTCGCTAAACGTGCTAAGGTGGTACGGTAATCCAAACAAAGGCTTGGTTGCGGTGTGATGACGCGCCGCATAATACGTCAGCAGATTGAGCTAGGTGTATATTTTATTCTCTCTACGGTGGAATGTGGAATTTATTTTGCAGAGCCGGACACTATCCTGGTGTTCATTATCTTCTCCGAATTATTCAAGGGAGGAACCCGCCTTGCAATGCCGAACATTATGCACGCCGGACTTATCGTCATTAAAGACTGGTTCAGGGGCTACTGAGGGAGTCCTGGACTAGGGGGTGTCCGGACAGCCGGACTATCAATATCCGCCGGACTCCCAGACTACGAAGATAGAAGATTGAAGACTCCGGCTCGTGTCCGGAAGGTACTTTCCTTAGCGTGGAAGGCAAGCTTGGCAATACCGATATGTAGATCTCCTACCATTGGAACTGACTCTGTGTAACCCTAGCCTCTCCGGTGTCTATATAAACCGGAGGGCCTTAGTCCGTAGGACGAAGATACATCTCAACAATCATACCATAGGCTAGCTTCTAGGGTTTAGCCTCCTTGATCTCGTGGTAGATCTACTCTTGTACTACCCATATCATCAATATTAATCAAGCAGGACGTAGGGTTTTACCTCCATCGAGAGGGCCCGAACCTGGGTAAAAACATTGTGTCCCTCGTATCTTGTTACCATCCGCCTAGACGCACAGTTCGGGACCCCCTACCCGAGATCCGCCGGTTTTGACACCGACAGTGAGTATTTCAACATGAGAGCCTCGCTGATCACGACAGTGCAGGACTATCTCGGTTATGGATATGTGGCAGGCCAGGTGTGCCATGGATATTGCGGATGCACGCGGTGCATGGATGATACAACGTCTCAGCAGCTAACGTCAAGGAAAGATGGCGGGTCTGGGAAAATCGTGTACATGGGGCATCGAAGATGGCTTGAACAGGACGACCCGTGGAGAAACCGTGGGGATCTATTCAATGGTCACGCTGAGCATCGAGGACCTCCACGTAAATGGAGCGGTGCCGAAATCGATGAGCTGTTGAAAAACTGGAAGGAGTGCCCCGCGCCGGGAAAGACGATTAGAAAGGCACCGGAGCCGCTGCTGAAGGTATGGAAGACGAGGTCTGTGTTCTGGGACTTGGAGTACTGGCACAAACTCGATACACCTCATTGCCTTGATCAAATGCATATCTGTAAGAATGTCCTTAAGAGCTTGCTCGCAACACTGATGAACATGCCAGATAAGACCAAGGATGGGCCGAAGGCAAGAAAGACTTGCAAGATTTGAAAATCAGGGAAGATCTGCACATGCCGCCCCGTAAAATGTCAGACGAGACAGAGACGGAGATAGAGGCACAGGAGAAGAAGGGCAAGAAAATAAAGAAAGAGGATTATTGCCCCCCTTCTTGCTTCACCTTAAGTCAGGCTGAGATCAATCAATTCTTTAAGTGCCTTACCGGAGTGAAAGTTAGTTCCGGTTACTGTGGCAAGATAAGCAGATATCTAGACACGGACAAGAAAAGGTTCAGCGGGATGAAGTCTCATGACTGTCATGTGATGATGACGCAGATACTACCTGTTTCCCTTAGAGGGATAATGGACAAGCACGTCCGTGACACGCTTATTGGTCTCTGCAACTTTTTCGACGTCATCTCTCGAAAGTCGATCAGTGTGAAGCAGCTCCAAATGCTAAAGGAAGAGATCGTTGTGATACTGAATGAGTTTGAGATGTACTTCCCGCCCGTGTTCTTCGACGTGATGGTGCATCTGTGTGTCCATATTGTGGATGACATAATAGACCTGGGGCCGTCATTCCTGCACAACATGATGCCGTTTGACAGGATGAATGGGATCATCAAAGGATTTGTTCGTAACATGTCCCATCCGGATGGAAGCATCGTCCAGGGCTATTTGGCACAAGAGTGCATCTCTTTCTGTGAGAATTTTCTATATGGCGCAGACCAGCCGCCTGGTGTCAGTGTTGGTTTGCCCGTTAACAAGCACGATGGGAGGCTCGAAGGAGATGGTCACTGCAACGATCGCAGGGAACTGCACGTGGCATACTCAGATCGATGCAGCGACTTTGACAGAGCAAACTTGGTTGTGCTACAACACTTAGACGAGGTAGATCCTTTCGTGGCACTACACAAAGAAATTATTGCAAAGAAGTATCGTGACTGGGGGGTATGCAGGACCGACGCCAAAGTTACTAGAGAGCACAACTCCACTTTCCTGCATTGGTTCAAAGAGCATATTATGGCTAATCCCCCGGAGGAGGGCTCTAAGGACGGATTGCTCATATACGCCTTAGCACATGGCCCCTCGCCCAACCTCGTAACCTATCAGGCATATGATATCAACGGATACACGTTCTACACGGAGGCAAAAGATATGGACAGTGATGATCAGAACTCAGGGGTGACGATGGAATGCATGACCGGCAGCGACAACGGCACAACTGAACGATTTTATGGAAGGGTCGAGGAGATCTGGGAGCTTGACTACTCTGGACTGCACAACACGACGATGTTCCGTGTCAGATGGGCTAACAATGTCGAAAGAGAAAGCCGGATGTTCACTACCATGACTATACCCGACGCCAAGAGCGCTACCGTGAACGCTATCGCAAAAAACAAGCCATGGGTACACGCTAAGCACATGACACAATGCTTCTTCATAACTGACCCGCGCAATCCCAGCCGTGTTGTCGTGAGGAGAGGCAAAAGGAACATCATTGGAATGGATGGAGTTGCCAACGAGGAAGACTATGATCAGTACGGCAACCCAATGAGGGAAGATGACGATGATGATGAAGTATACGTCAAAAGAAGAATCAATACTACATTACCTAAGAAAAATCGTACTCCATGGAAAAGGCAAAGTCACAATGAGGGGCTCAATTATTCTTCGACGAACAAGAAGGGAAAGAAGCTGACTCAAAAACGAAAACGTCAGCACTGAGGAAACGTATGTTATGGGTCCAATGATGTGCACTATATATATGTTCATATTTTGTATACACACTTAGCCATTATTATGCATGGGTCCAATGATGTGTAATATATATGTTCCTGTTTTGCATACATATTTAACCATCAAATGATGCAATATATATCGCCCTCCCTTCGTTCACTTCCCTCGGGAAATAAAAGTGGGATAAAATAAAGGAAAAGAAAAAGGAAAACTGGCAGTATCGACGGTAGTAGCAGCGCGTTTTGCATAAACCGCTGCAGCTACAGAACTTAGTAGTAGCGCGTTTCTCCAAAACCGCTGCAGCTACAGAATTTAGTAGTAGCACGTTTTGACATAAACCGCTGCAGCTACTGAATTTAGTAGCAGCGTGTTTTGACATAACGCGCTACTGCTACGTCCACTTAACCCAAAATTATCACTCGCCCTGCTTCATCCCGCCATTTCCCCCCAAATCCCCACTCTCTCTCCCCCGTCGCACTGCCGCGCCCGACCCGGCCCCGGTGCTCGCGCCCGACTCCGCCGGCGCCGGCGCTCGCCCCCGTCTCGGCCCCCGACCCCGACCCCGGCGCCGGCGCTAGCCCCCGACCACGCCGCTCACCCCCGACCCAGCCGCTAGCCCCCGACTCCAGCGCCGGTGCTCGCCCCCGACCCCGGCGCGCTCGCCCCCGACTCGTCGGCCCTCGCCTCCCTCCTCTCCCCTGCCGGCCGTCGTCGGGCCTGCCTCCTCGCCCCTGCACTCTCTGTAATCCCCCCCTCTCTGCTAGGGTTCTTCGGTTATGTTAATTAATTAGGTTATCTATTTAGTTATGAATTTAGCTAGGTTTCAAAATTAGCTGAATTTATATGCAAATTTGAGCTGGACATGTGATATGTGCATATGTCATGTTTTGGACATGTCATGTTTGGAAAATGATCCGAGTGGCCTATGTTACGCCGGAATGTTGATTCATTTCCATTTCGGTGAATTTCAGGCGCTCGATATGTCCATTTTTTAGCAAAGGTCATGCCGAAATTTCCCGTGAATAAAGGCATGATTTCTGCTACATAGTTGGCATATCGAGTGCTGGCACATAGATTTCTTTTTATGTCATTTCTCATTTATTCATACTTTTAGAAATAAATGAGGCCACTTAATCATAGGAAACATGTCGAACAACGAAGAAACTAGGCCTTCTGACCAAGATGCAGACGAGATGGATTATGAGGGTGAACAAGAGTACCTCGACTATTTGACTGCTAAGCAAGGTTTGCAGGTCGGCCTCGATGATGGTACTGATGCCGACATCGACGCCGACAGTGCCGGCACCGATGGCGGCACCGAGACCGGTGGGGAAGGTATCGGCGGGCAAGGTACCGACGGGGAAGGTACCGGCCCCGATGCCGCTACCGAAAAGAGGAAGCATAAGAAGCAGAGGATACGAAAACCTAACAAACTAGGGATTGGACGACTTGTGAACACAAAGATGGCACCTGGCAAGTTTGAGCCGTTAGAGCCGGAAGAACCTCGCAAGTGCTATGGGAACCAAGTAGGATGCATCCTATGGGAATGCGCGAGCATCAACGACGATGACTTAAGGAGTAAAGAACATTTGACGCAGTTGCTCCTAACGAAGTTGCACAAGAGATTCAAGTTCCCCGACTGGGATGATAACATAGAACAACCGTGGGATGATCCGAAGATGAAAAAGATTAATAATCACGCCATGGGCATGTTCAACAATGATTTGGCCTCCTGGAAAGGGAGGGTGAAACGAGCTATTGAGGCTGATGAACCCCTGTCCAAGATTCTGGAGGAAAATCGGACACTTATGGAAGAAGAGTTCGAAAAGTTCAAGGACACTTGCACTACCGAGGCAGCCAAGGCTAAGGCTGCGAAATTCAAAAGCCTTCAGCTCCGGAACACGGGGAAGCATCGCCTCGGAAGCCGTGGCTACCTCGGTAAAAGGCCCATATGGGATAAGGAGGACGTGGAACGTGAAGCCGCGGGTCTCCCAGACCCCTTCGCGAAGTTCACCAACCCCTTGGAGCATGAATTCATCAGGGCCCGCTACAAGTGGGACAAGGAGAAAAAGGTTTTTTACACGGACAAGATCACGAGGAAATTGATTAGACTACTGGAGAAGCAACACCGGCTTGCAGCCGAAAGCCCTACTTCTCCGATGAGGCCCAAGTGGGACACCCCTCTCAACCGGGCCTTGAACGAACTTAAGGGACTCCCGTTGGACAAGCGGCTGCAATATGGTCGTGCGCCACGTGGAAGGTGTTTTACAACAACGGCCCGGAGGCCAAGAAGCAGAAAAAGAAGTTTAGTCAGGCGGACATCGACGCAAAGGTGAAGCTTGCGGTCGAGAAAAAAGCAGCTGAGAATGCGAAAAAAGCAGCCGAGGACAAATATAAGTTGCTACAGCAGGCAGTCAATGCAGCTGTAACTGCCTGCAGAAATGATTTCGCTACTAACTTGGTTCCAGTTATCATCAACTGGGCGAAGGAAAATCCAGACAAGATGGTACATGATTTCCCGATGCCCAGTTTCATCGCGAGCAACTCCATGAACAACAACACCATCGCACCATCACTTGCTCAAGCAACCGGGCCTCCTCTCGCAGCCGCTCCCGCTCATAGCAGCCCATCCTCAGTCTCAGGCGCGCTAGGTGGGCCTTCGTCTTTGGCTGAGCTCGACGCCATCACGGTAATTACATTTCGGACCAACATATATATATATATATATATATATATATATATATATATATATATAATATTCCATTTTTGTTGCCTTTCGGTTGTTTTACGCCACAGACATATGTGTTTGCAGGCGAAAGAAACCCCGTGCACCATACTCTACTTGATCAAAGGCCAGAAGGTGGACGTGGGAAAGGGGATGATAATGGATCCCTCTCAACGCACGTTCCACAACCAGTCGATCCCCGCTGGGCACTTCAGGGTTAGCTTGACCAGTGTGAAATCGGGGCACGAGGATTTGCCTCCTCTAGTACAGCATGTGGGAGCGGACGACGAGACCCCGCCGCGGATTGGAAGCTGCAAGGGTTGGGTGCTGCTATGGCCGAAGAATCTTATTCGTCTGGAGCCGGCCGAGAGCACACCAATAACTACCACACATCAACAAGCATGTGCGGAGGCCACCACCCCACCTACGCAATTACCAGCTCCTGTAGTGCCGGGTGAGAGCGGCGGACGACATGATGAAGGGGGTGCAATAGTACTGGCTGATGTAATTTCTCCTGTAGAACAGAGAATGGATGATGATAAAGAGGTCGACCCTATGGATTACCTAAATACAAACGCGTATGACTGTGACATAGATATGATGAGTCAACCATATGACGAATCGGGCTATCAGCTTACTAATGAGGATATGGATGATATGCCCGGGCAGGGTCGTACCATGGATTGCAAAAAGTCTCTCTTCATGAAATCCTCACAGGACACGCCTGAAGATGCCGCCTCAACACAGGCTCAACTAGCCGGGCGCGAGGGTCGTACAGTACTTAGCCCGGGAACACTTGGGCAGGGGTTAAGGAAGGGTCTGGAAGGTGTGCCCAAGAAAAAGGACAGGAAGAGATCGGGAAGGTAACTGCCTCCAAACAAGCCAGAGCACACAACAGCCAGACGATGCATTCTGAAGAGCGTGTACCCATAAAAGGTGCGGTCATGTTCCATCTCACGGGCGAGCCGATGCTACCGCTGAAACCGCTGGAGGCACTATCAGGGGATCTCAGGAGACTGCACGACCATGTGCTGTCGACTGAGAAAAGCATACTAGCCTCAAAGGATCCAGAATATTCGACATACGCGGCTCGTGTGCCTGAGGGGAAGTGCTACGTCGACACATGGCCCACGGAGGTGTTCTTCCTGCGGTTTGACCATATCTTTGAGATGTTTCTAACAAGGCGGCTTGATTTTACTATCGTCCGCCTTTTTGCGCTACATATGAGCTCCGTCATGAAGAGTGAACAAGTCTCGCAAATCTGTGTGGCGGATCCGTACTACATGCACGAGTCTTTCATGAGTCTCGGCGACTTTGAGCGTGAAACTGCTAGGGAGTACCTCCAAAACTTCATGGGACAGAATAAGGACCGGGAAATTGTCCTCGTGCCTTATCATCCAAAGTAAGTCACTTCCGGACAACCCTTTCGTACATTTCAATCATTCCTTCTCTCTCATATGGGTAATAATTTGAGGTGTCTTTTCCCCGCAGCAACGGGCGCGCCGTCCTTATCGTTCTTTACCCGCAAGTCTCCCACGCCGTGTATTTCGACCCTTCTAGACACTACGAGAAAAAGGACTACACCCACATAATGAATATTCTAGATGATGCTCTCCAAGGCTTCAGCTTTAGAGGTGGCCACGTGCATATCAAGAAACAAAGGAACAAGAAGATAGGTTTCGCGCATAAAACTAACTTCTCCTGCATCCATGTCCCAAAACCAAGAAAGAAGGATGGATTCTACATCGTCCATCTCATGATTCAGTTCAACACGGATCACCAAAAGCTTCGCATTAACAGCAAAAATGATGATCATATCCACAAGTGGCTAAAATCTCATGGAGAAGCGAATTATAAACTTAGAGATGACTTCTTTCGCATCCAAAGCGACATTGCGACGATCATCATGAAAGAAGTCGTCGATGAGAAGGGGATGTTCCACCACGGCCCTATATCGCGAACTGACGTCCGAACACGCATAGGCATGCAACGTCTAGACCTCACGCCATTCAAGAAGCTAGGGTTCGTCCTCGATGATATGGAAGGATGGAACTTCTAGTGATTTATGATGCCGATGATGATGATATGTGTCGGTTGAACTTGTATACTTTTTGTAGCGATGAAACTTTGTGATGTCCACGGTCCCTGCCGAACATGCATAACGCTACTTTGTTAGTTTGCGTACGATGACCTGCATACCTCTAGTTAATTAATTTGCATACTGTATATGTTGCATCTAGTTGCTAACCCTTTCTTTTTTGGTGTTGCTCTAGTATATTTTGTTGCATATATATGATTGTACATCCTCTTCATGAACATGCATCTCTAACAGGTACCTAGTTTCTTGATGGCGAGATGGAAATGCTATGTCGTGTACAAAGGGAAGGTTCCGGGGGTGTACAACGAGTGGCATGAGTGCCAGGCGCAAGTGAATGGGTTCATGGGCGCCAGCCATAAAGGCTTCAAAAGCAGACAAGAAGGAGAAGCTAGTTACTTGAGGTTCACGCTAGCGCGAGAGAGGACTCGTAACCGCCACCTCATGTACTGCATAGTTCCGCTCTCACTCATAGTGATAGCACTTCTTGCGTATACCTTTGTTTAGATGGATGACGTTGTTGTAGTTGCAAGTATTCGAGACTTGCATGTATTGCTATTTTCGAGATGATGACAAGATATCACTTTGTGTTGGATGATGATTATGATGAGACTATTTGTATGTACATGCTATGATTACATTGGTGGTCTCGCAGCCATTTGTATGTGTATCATGATGACATTTCTATGTGCTAAAGATTCTTCTACAAAGACGGTTCAAAAACAAAACAAATATGCCAAAAAAAACTACTTAAATTAGAGTAGCGAGTGTATAAAAGTTAGCAGCAGCGCCTCAATAGCAGTAGCGCGTCCAACCAAAGAGCGCTAGCGCTACTAGCGGTAGTGAGCTTCCTCTAACCGCGCTGCTGCTACCCTTGTGTAGCAGTAGCGCGGGTGTGCACGCGCTACTGCTATGAGTTAGCTGTAGCGCCTTATTAGTAGCGCGGGTACCCGCGCTACTGATACATCTAAAACCCGCGCTGCTACTAGCCTTTTCCCTAGTAGTGTACTGCTACATTAGCTACAACGCGTTCTTGTATACGCGCTACTGCTACTACTTTCTCCTTTTTCCCTTTTTCATTTATTTTTCTTCACATTTTATTTTTTTCCTTTCACCTTCTTCTATTTCTTTCATTTTCAATTACCTTTCTATTTGCTTTTCATTTAATTTTATATCCTTTAGTAGTAGCGAGTTTATAGCAAAACACGCTGCTACAAAGAAAGTAGCAATAGCACGGTTCCATATAGATCACTACTACTATGTGTACCATATAGTCTAAGCCATGAGAATTTTAGTAGTAACGTGCGTGCAGCGAGACGCGCTACTGCTACGACGTTATCTGTAGCGCGGTTTCGGCAGGCGCACTGCTGCTATTTAGCACAAGCGTGCTTCTTTGTTCCACGCTACTGCTAAAGTTCTGTGTATAAGGTTTTCCCTAGTAGTGTTTGCTCCTTCTCCAGCCCAGAATTCCAACTGCCGGCATTCTCCCTCTTCATGTAAACCTTTTAAAATAATACAGAATAGCCATAAGTATTGTGACATATCGTGAAATAACAGCCCATAATGCAATAAATTTTGATATAAAAGCATGATGCAAAATGGACGTATCAACTCCCCCAAGCTTAGACCTCGTTTGTCCTCAAGCGAAAAGACGATAACAATAAATATGTCCTCATGTTTAGAGGTAGAGGCGTCGATAAAAATAAAATACGGACATGAAGGCATCATGATTATTTTCATAACAGCAACATAAATAGATTTTGTCATATGATTACTCATGTTCAAGTGATGATCTTTTGACAAAGCCTAAGTATGAATCAGAAACCTTATTGAGCACCAACAACTTATAACCTCAGTCATTGAGGCAATTACAATTTATCATAACATCGGAAAGAGTCTATGTCAGAGCTTAAAAGCAAGTCCACATACTCAACTATCACTTAGTCCTTCATAATTGCTAACACTCACGCAATAATTGTGGTTACGGAGTTTTAGTCGGACACAGAGAAAGATATTGGCTTATAGTTTTGCCCCACAACCTTTTACCTCAAAGGGTAATGTCAACAAAAATAATTCATGCTCCCCCACATCCAATTAGATATATATATATATCATGTTCTTTCCAACATGCTGAGCTTGCCAAAGGATAAAATGAAAAAGGAAAGGTGAAGATCACCGTGACTCTTGCATAAGGTAGAGAATAATAATAAAAGATAGGCCCTTCGCAGAGGGAAGCAGAGGTTGTCATGCGCGTTTAGGGTTGACGCACAAAACCTTAATGCAAAAGAATGTCACTTTATATTGCCCCTTGTATGTGGACCTTTATTATGCAGTCTGTCGCTTTTATTGCGTCCACAACAAGTTCGTACAAAGTTTATTTTCTCCGCACTAATAAGTCATGCATATTTAGAGAGCAATTTTTATTGCTTGCACCGATGACAACTTACTTGAAGGATCTTACTCAATCCATAGGTAGATATGGTGGACTCTCATGGCAAAACTGGTTTAAGGGTATTTGGAAGCACAAGTAGTATTTCTACTTAGTGCTGAGAATTTGGCTAGCATGAGGGGGAAAGGCAAGCTCAACATGGTAGAGGATCCATGACAACATACTTTATCTCAGATGTAAGAAAACATAACTCATTATGTTGTCTTCCTTGTCCAACCTCAACTCTTTAGCATGTCATCTTTTAATGAGTGCTCCCAATCATAAAAGATGCCAATGATAATATATCTATATGTGAAACCTCTCTTTC
The DNA here is from genome assembly GCA_963921465.1 of Triticum timopheevii. NCBI lineage: Eukaryota > Viridiplantae > Streptophyta > Magnoliopsida > Poales > Poaceae > Triticum > Triticum timopheevii. The sequence continues at coordinate 614,911,269 of OY997266.1, forward strand.
CTTACTACTTCCTATTAATTGCAACGATGACCAAAGCTATATTTGCCAACTCCCAACAACTTTTAATCATCATACTCTTTCTATGTGAAGTCATTACTTTCACTAAGATCAATATGAACTCTTTGATTCTTTTTATTCTTTTTCTTCTAACCACCCAAGATCATGGTAAAATACTCAAGCCCTTGACTCAACACTAATCTTTATTATATAGCTCATGGACTCGATTACAAAGAAGGATCATAAAGCAAAACTCAAAACTAGATCATGCCATGACTTTATTCTACTAAATCAAGATACTACTAATAGGATCGAACTAAGAAAAGGGTAAAGATAGGAGTTGTGATGGTGATACGATACCAGGGCACCTCCCCCAAGCTTGGCAGTTGCCAAGGGGAGTGCCCATACCCATGTGATTATATCCTCGGAGGTGATGAAGGTGGTGATGATGACGGTGGATAATCGCACATCGAGCGTAAAAGCTCCTCCAATTTGCGAATGATGCCCTTGAGCCCAGCAATATGATCCTTCAACAAAATATTCTCCTGTGTGAGATACTTGTTCTGTATGCGGGCTAACTCAATCATCTTGAAAGCTTCAATCTCTGTTGGAGTGAAAAGGTTAGGTAAAGGTTTAGAGATGTCTTCTTCTTTCACCACCGGAGCTTGAACCTCCATGGCCTTCTTGATCCTTTCATCCTTGTTGATTTCTTCTGGTTCCTCTCTTTTCAACTCTATCTTCAATAGCCAAGCATCCTTGTCTTCATTGTTGGAGGAGGGAGAAGTCATGGTGCTCTAAATCTGCAACGGAAATAGCTCGAAGCGAAAACAGAGGAGATTTGCGTGATACGAAAGTCAAAACCTTTTGGAGTATATATAATGAATTTTTACCGACCAAAATACGTATCGTGCAAGGAAACGGAGTCCGGAGGGCACACGAGGTGCTCACGAGGTAGGGGGTGTGCCCAGGGGGGTAGGGCGCGCCCTCCACCCTCGTGGAGGCCTCGTGTCCTCCCCGGACAGCTACTTATTTTTCTATTTTTCTAAATATTCCAAAACGGAGAAATATTGCCTTAAAAATTGTTTTGGAGTCGGTTTACTTACCATACCACATACCTATTCCTTTTCGGAGTCTGGAACGCTCGGGAAAGTGTCCTTTATGTATTCCTCCGGGGTTCCGGTTTCAATAATATTAGTTTCAACATTTATAGGATTACCTGAAATATAGTGTTTGATCCTTTGACCGTTTACCACCTTCGGATTTGTGCCTGGAAAGTCGTTGATTTTTATGGCACCGGAATGATAGACCTCCTCGATAACATAAGGACCTTCCCATTTGGAGAGAAGTTTTCCTGCAAAAAATCTTAAACGAGAGTTGTATAACAATACATAGTCACCTACATTAAACTCACGCTTTTGTATCCTTTTGTCATGCCATCTTTTAACCTTTTCGTGAAACAACTTGGCATTTTCATAAGCTTGGGTTCTCCATTCATCAAGTGAGCTAATGTCAAATAACCTCTTCTCACCGGCAAGTTTGAAATCATAGTTGAGATCTTTAATAGCCCAATATGCCTTATGTTCTAGTTTGATAGGTAAGTGACAAGCTTTTCCATAAACCATTTTATACGGAGACATACCCATAGGATTTTTGTATGCAGTTCTATAGGCCCACAGCGCATCATCAAGTTTCTTGGACCAATTCTTTCTAGACCTATTGACAGTCTTTTACAAGATTAATTTGAGCTCTCTATTGCTCAATTCTACCTAACCACTAGACTGCGGGTGATATGGAGATGCAGTTATATGATTAACGTCATATTTAGCAAGCATCTTACGGAAAGCACCATGAATAAAATGTGAACCACCATCAGTCATTAAATATCTAGGGACTCCAAACCTCAGAAAAATAACTTCCTTAAGCATTTTAATAGAAGTGTTATGATCAGCACTACTAGTTGGAATAGCTTCTACCCACTTAGTAACGTAATCAACAACAACTAAAATATGAGTATATCCATTAGAGGCAGGAAAAGGTCCCATATAATCAAAGCCCCAAACATCAAATGGTGAATAACAAGTGAATAATTCATAGGCATTTCTTGACGTCTACTAATATTACCAATTCTTTGACATTCATCGCAAGACAAAACGAACTTACGGGCATCCTTGAAGAGAGTAGGCCAATAAAAACCGGATTGCAATACCTTATGTGCAGTTCTGTCTCCAGCGTGGTGTCCTCCATAAGCTTCGGAGTGACACTTGCGTAGGATCTGTTCCTATTCATGCTCATGTACACAACGTCTAATAACACCATCTACTCCTTCTTTATAAAGATGTGGGTCATCCCAAAAGTAATGTCGCAAGTCATAGAAAAACTTTTTCTTTTGTTGGTATGTGAAGCTAGGTGGTATAAACTGAGCAACAATGTAATTAGCATAATCATCATACCATGGAGTGCTACGAGAAGTGCTTATGACATTTAATTGTTCATCAGGAAAGCTATCATCAATAGGTAGTGGGTCATCAAGAACATTCTCTAACCTAGATAAGTTGTCTGCAACGCGGTTCTTAGCTCCTTTTCTATCAACAATATGTAAATCAAATTCTTGCAGTAGGAGAACCCATCTAATAAGTCTAGATTTTGCATCTTTCTTTTCCATAAGATATTTAATAGCAGCATGATCTATGTGAATAGTTACTTTAGAATCAACAATATAGGGTCTGAATTTATCACAAGCAAATACAACTGCTAAAAGTTCCTTTTCGGCAGTAGCATAATTTCTTTGAGCATTGTCTAGAGTCTTACTAGCATAATGGATAACATTTAATGTCTTATCAACTCGTTGCCCTAGAACAGCACAACATAATCACTAGCATCACACATAATTTCAAAGGGTAAATTCCAATCAGGTGGCTGAACAACAGGTGCAGAGACTAATGCTTTCTTAAGTATTTCAAATGCTTCTACACAATCATCATCAAAGACAAATGGTACATCTTTTTGTAATGAATTAGTCAGAGGCCGAGAGATTTTTGAGAAGTCCTTAATGAACCTCCTATAAAATCCGGCGTGACCAAGGAAACTTCTTATACCTTTGATGTCCTTGGGACATGGCATCTTTTCAATAGCATCAACCTTGGCTTTATCAACTTCAATACCTCTTTCAGAAACTTTGTGCCCCAAGACAATACCTTCATTAACCATAAAGTGGCACTTTTCCCAATTCAAGACAAGATTAGTTTCTTCACATCTCTGCAAAACTTGAGCAAGATTGCTCAAGCAATCATCAAAAGAGGAACCATAGATGGAAAAGTTGTCCATGAAAACCTCACAAATTTTCTCACAAAAGTCAGAGAATATAGCCATCATGCATCTTTGAAAGGTAGCAGGTGCATTACATAAACCGAAAGGCATACGTCTATAAGCAAAACTACCAAACGGGCATGTAAAAGTAGTCTTTGATTGATCTTTAGCTGACATAGGTATTTGAGAAAAACCGGAATAACCATCTAGAAGGCAATAATGTGTATGTTTGCATAATCTTTCTAGCCTTTGATCAATAAAAGGTAAGGGGTAATGATCTTTCTTAGTAGCCTTATTTGATTTGCGGAAATCAATTACCATCCTATAACCTGTGATAATTCTTTGCGGAATCAATTCATCTTTATCATTAGGGACAACAGTAATACCTCCCTTCTTAGGGACATAATGGACAGGACTTACCCACTAACTATCAGCAACAGGATAAATTATACCTGCCTCCAGAAGCTTGAGTATTTCTTTTCTTACCACTTCTTTCATTTTAGGATTCAAACATCATTGAGGATCACAAACTGGTTTGGCATCAGCTTCCAAATTTATTTTATGTTAACATAGAGTGGAACTGATGCACTTAAGATCATCCAGAGTATATCCAATAGCGGCACGGTGCTTCTTCAGAGTTTTCAATAATCTTTCTTCTTCATGCTCTGAAAGGTTAGCGCTAATAATGACAGGATATATTTTCTTTTCATCAAGATAAGCATATTTAAGATTATGAGGCAACGGTTTAAGCTCAAACACGGGATCACCCTTGGGTGGAGGAGGATCCCCTAGGACTTCAACAGGCAAATTGTGTTGCAGAATAGGTTCCTGTTTAAAGAACACTTCATCTATTTCCCTTCTTTCATTCATGAACATATCATTTTCATGGTCTAGCAAATAGTGTTCTAAAGGATCACTAGGAGGTACGGCAATAGAAGCGAGACCAATGATTTCATCCTTACTAGGCAATTCTTCCTCATGATGTTGTTTACTTAATTTAGAGAAATTAAACTCATGAACCATATCATCTAAGCCAATAGTAACAACATTCTTTTTGCAGTCTATCTTAGCATTAACAGTATTCAAGAAAGGTCTACCAAATATAATGGGACAAAAACTATCTTGTGGCGAACCAAGAACAAGAAAATCAGCGGGATATTTGGTTTTTCCACACAAGACTTCAACATCTCTAACAATTCCCACTGCAGATATAGTATCTGTATTGGCAAGTTTAATTGTAACATCAATACCTTCTAACTCAGCAGGTGCAATATCATGCATAGTTTCTTTGTATAAGTCAATGGGTATAACACTAGCACTAGCACCCATATCACATAAGCCATGATAACAATGATACCCTATTTTAACAGGAATAACAGGCACGCCTACCACAGGTCTATGTTTATCTCTATCACAAGGTTTAGCAATTCTGGCAGTTTGACCCTGGAATTGAATAACATGCCCATCAATATTATCAGACAAGAGATCTTTAACAATAGCAATATTGGGTTCTACTTTGACTTGCTCAGGAGGTGTATAAGTCCTAGTATTGTTCTTACGAATAACAGTTGAAGCTTTAGCATGATCCTTCATTCTAACAGGGAAGGGTGGTTTCTCAACATAAGAAGCGGGAACAATAGGATCATTATAAGTGACAATCTTTTCTTCAACTTTAATAGGTGCAGCTACTTTTACTTCTATGGGAGGATGATATTTAAACCACTTCTCCTTGGGGAGATCAACATAAGTAGCAAAAGATTCACAGAAAGAAGCTACTATCTCGGAGTCAAGTCCATATTTAGTGCTAAACTTACGGAAAATATCGGTATCCATAACAGATTTAACACAATCAAACTTAGGTGTCATACCTGACTCCTTACCTTCGTCGAGGTCCCAATCTTCAGAGTTGCATTTGTTTCTATCCAATAAATACCATCTGAATTCAATAGTCTTCATCATAAAAGAGCCAACACAAGAAGTATCGAGCATGGTGCGATTGTTATCAGAAAGCCGAGCATAAAAAGTTTGCATAATCACTTCTCTTGTGAGCTCATGATTGGGGCATGAATATAACATTGATTTAAGCCTCCCCCAAGCTTGAGCGATGCTTTCTCCTTCGCGAGGCCAAAAATTATATATATAATTGCAATCACGATGAACAAGATGCATAGGGTAATACTTTTGATGAAATTCCAATTTCAATCTTTTATAGTTCCATGATCTCATATCATCACATAGCCTATACCATGTCAATGCGTCTCCCTTCAAAGATAAAGGGAAAGCCTTCTCCTTAACAACATCATCGGGTATACCTGCAAGCTTAAATAGTCCACAAACATCATCCACATAGTGTAGATGTTCATCAGGATGCTTTGTTCCATCTCGTGTAAAAGTGTTAGCTAGCAGTTTTTCCATCAAACCTGAAGGAATCTCAAAAGGAGTTTCATTTTCAATAGGTTCAGTAGGTTGAGTAGGTTGAGGAGCAACTCTTTGCTCTACTGGATGGGGTGAAGATACCCCGAACAAGCCCCTCAGACAATTACTTTCCATAGTAACAAGTGACAGAAAATTTTAGCACACTAAATAAATTTTTCGTTACCAAATTGCACCTACCAAAGGCGCTTCACTCCCCGGCAACGGCGCCAGAAAAGAGTCTTGATGACCCACAAGTATAGGGGATCTATCTTAGTCCTTTCGATAAGTAAGAGTGTCGAACCCAACGAGGAGCAGAAGAGAATTATAAGCGGTTTTCAGCAAGGTATTCTCCGCAAGTACTAAAATAAGTGGTAACAGATAGTTTTGTGATAAGATAAATTGTAACGAGCAACAAGGAACAAAAGTAAATAAAGTGCAGCAAGTTGGCCCAATCCTTTTTGTAGCAAAGGAAAAGCCTGGACAAACTCTTATAATAGGACAAGCGCTCCCGAGGACACATGGGAATATCGTCAAGCTAGTTTTCATCACGCTCATATGATTCGCGTTCGGTACTTTGATAATTTGATATGTGGGTGCACCGGTACTTGGGTACTGCCCTTACTTGGACAAGCATCCCACTTATGATTAACCTCTATTGCAAGCATCCGCAACTACAACAAAAGTATTAAGGTAAACCTAACCATAGCATGAAACATATGGATCCAAATCAGCCCCTTCGAAGCAACGCATAAACTAGGGTTTAAGCTTCTGTCACTCTAGCAACCCATCATCTACTTATTACTTCCCAATGCCTTACTCTAGGCCCAAATAATGGTGAAGTGTTATGTAGTCTAGATTCACATAACACCACTAGAGGTTAGACAACATACATCTTATCAAAATATCGAACGAATACCAAATTCACATGACTACTAATAGCAAGACTTCTCCCTTGTCCTCAGGAACAAACGTAACTACTCACGAAGCATATTCATGTTCATAATCAGAGGGGTAATAATGTGCATAAAGGATCTGAACATATGATCTTCCACCAAATAAACCAACTAGCATCAACTACAAGGAGTAATCAACACTACTAGCAACCTACTAGCACCAATCCCGGACTTGGAGACAAGAATTGGATACAAGAGATGAACTAGGGTTTGGAGATGAGATGGTGCTGGTGAAGATGTTGATGGAGATTGCCCTCTCCCGACGAGAGGAGCATTGGTGATGACAATGGTGATGATTTCCCCCTCCCGGAGGGAAGTGTCCCCGGCAGAACAGCTCTGCCGGAGCCCTAGATTGGTTCCGCCAAGGTTCCGCGTCATGGCGGTGGAGTCTCGTCCCGAAAGGTTTCCTTCTATTTTTTTCTCATCGAAAGACTTCATATAGGAGAAGATGGACGTCGGAGAGCCACCAGGGGGCCCACAAGGTAGGGGGCGCGCCCCCACCCTCCTGAGCAGGGTGTGGGCCCCCTGGCCTTCATCTTTGGCGACGATTTTTCTTTATTTATTTTAAGGTGTTCCGTGGAGTTTCAGGACTTCTGGAGTTGCACAGAATAGGCCTTCAATATTTTCTCCTTCTCCAACCCAGAATTCCAGCAGCCGGAATTCTCCCTCTTCATGTAAACCTTGTAAAATAAGAGAGAATAGTCATAAGTATTGTGACATATCGTGAAATAACAGCCCATAATGCAATAAATATTGATATAAAAGCATGATGCAAAATGGACGTATCAGACGGACATGAGGCATGCCAGGCTCCGTTCCGTGGAAGGTTGGGTTTCCGGATGCAGGCGGTTACAAAACCCAGGAGAGGATGAGGAAACAGGAGCAGAGCGAACTGCTGGAGCTGCAAACAAGGGTACGGAAACTAGAGGAACGAGAAGCAGTTCGAAGCAAGCGACCTGCCGAAGCTACCCCACCATCTCAGCGGAGAAGCAGCGTGGCTTCCACCGATCCGCTTCAGCTGGAGCCTGTCTTCACGGCTCCTTCTAGCTACCCTGTGGATGCAATCACAGTGTCTCAACAATGGCAGAACTACAAAGTCAAGGCGGTTGTCGGCTCTATTCGACCTGCTGAACCCGGCGCAACTTTTCACTGCAGTCCAATTCCAGAAGGATATGCTAGGGTGATGGTGGAGGAAATAACGAAGGGATTTGAGGAGCTCGTGCTTGACCACCCTACCGGTGAAGGGGAGACTATGCTGGGTTCTACTCTGAAGACTCCATTCCTATGGCAGAAGGAGATCATCAACCTTCCGAACTGGACGCCTTAGCCTCCTCCTCCTCCTCCGGCGAGTCAGGGCACTCTGCCTCCTCCGCCTGCTCCTCCAGCGAGTGATCAGGGCACTCTGCCTCCTTCTTCGGCGCGTGGGGGCACTCCGCCTCCTTCTTCTCCTGCGCCGGCGCGCCTGACCAACCAGCCTCCTCCTTCACTGCCTCGTCAGCAAGGGCGGAAGAGACCTGCCACCGCTCCGGCTGCTCCGGCGCGTAGTTGTCCTTCTCCTCCGCCTCTTAAGCAACGAAATAAGACAGCCGCAGCCACTCGGCCTGCTCCGACGTCTAGCAGTACACCCAGAGGCGGGAGGCAATACAGATTCGGTCTATCTCTCAAGACTCTAGAGAAGTTACCATACGAGATGACCGTATAGGAAAACGAGGAGATCTGTCAAGCCCAAGTGAAGGACTACTTCGAAACGCAAAAAGCTAAGAGACATCCACCTCCGGAGCAAAAGATAGATCCGGTGAAAGCGAAGCACACTTTGGACGCCCTGCAGCGACCACCACCGTCTCCGCCGCAAACCAACTATGAGCGCATTGCTGAAAAGACATATAAGGAAGCGAAGCGGTCGGGAAGCAGTGACAAAAGGTGACAAGAACGAAGAGGTGGGAAAAAAATTCCCCAACTCGGCGAACAAGAGAACCAATCGTGCCCCCCGCTCAAGGTGTCTAGCGATATCGTCGCTAATCATCCGGGGATCTTGCCCGGTACCAATCCTGCAGATTACCTCCCCGACGATGCACATTTTGATACAATGGAGGTGGACGAATTCAAATACGAGTTCGGAAAGCCTCTCGTCAAAGATGTTACTACTCTAACAACGATGATACGAAGATTCCATGATTGGTACATGGAAACCTGCAGAAAGTTTGCTGGGGAGAAAAAATGGATACTTTGACGCTGAAAATTAAAGAGGATCATCACGACATCGTTGGAATTGAGCAATTGTCTGTTCCAGGAGTTCTTCCAGTTTTTTAATCAAAAGGCCCTCGATAAATTAACAGTCACTTGCTACTGTCTGTAAGTACTACTTCTGTCATTAAGTCTCTATATATAGCTCAGCTCTTTCATTGCATGTGTATATAATTATCCTCACTATATTATGCAGATTGAAGATCATCAAATGCAGAAAAGCTGATATGTATGATATTGGGTTCATTAACACAAATCTCATAGATCAATTTACGGTTACATTTCATGCCAAAGAAACCGAGGACAACTTGCTACGATTGTTGGTAATAAATCAAAACAAAGATACAATACTCCCTCCTTACAACTTCAAGTGAGTGTTACTGTCTTGTGCATATTCGGTTTCCCTTAATTATTACTGGAGGTTATGTAATTGATGAGTTATGCATGCGTGCGCAGCTTCCACTATATTCTCCTAGAGATTAAGTTTGAGAAGGGACTAGTAAACACCTTAGACTCGAGACAAAAAGATCCCGAGGACTATGCGGACATGTCTAAAATGCTCGAGAAGTAAGTTGAATCAATCATCATCGCACCATATCGGAAACTTTGTTCATTTCATGATATCAAGTAGTTGTTTTCTTTGTATTGCAGGGTCTGGAAAATATTCACCGCACAAGTTTCAGGACTGCCACGGGAACTACGATGCAATTACTCGAAAGTAAGTACTACTAGCTAGCTAGTTCCGCGCATCTCCCGTTGATTCTAGCTACTTTCATCAATGTACATTTATAATGCTTCATTATCAGTTTGATTGACCTCTATTTCTCCTAAAGTGCTTGTGTCAGGAAGCCGGGAATAATTACTGTGGATACTACGTCTGCGAGTTCATCTACAACACGATGGCCAAGAATAGGCGGGGCTACTCTAAAAGACAATACGAAGTGCGTAAGCAAAAATATTCACAATTTTATTTTGTTACCATCATTTGTGTTGAGTTTCATTCATATATATGTATTGACCCCGTTCTTTCAATTAGATGTGGCAGATGCGGGATGAACTCCTACCACAAGATCGCATGCGAGCAATTTAAGAGAAATTGGCTGGATTCTTTCTTGACCACGTCATCAATAAAACCGGAGAATACCACCATGCATGTGGAAGTTGAGTTCATATATTAGGGTATTGTAAGAGATCTTACACATTGTGTGTGTGTATATATATATATATATATATATATATATATATATATATGTGTGTGTGTGTGTGTGTGTGTGTGTGTGTGTGTGTGTGTGTGTGTGTGTGTGTGTGTGTGTGTAGCCAGTAGCGTCGGATAGATATACAATAACTTATTATTAGATCAATCTCTCGGAGAAGGAGAGGTCGATCACTTCTGTTGGGGATGTAACTATTTGTGTAAGCCGCCCAGGAGGGGCCGGGTTATGCAAAGAAGACTCACCAGAAAGAAGCCCAAGAACCAAGCATGAAGATGACGGTTCAATAAAGGGCTTAAGGCCCATAGGCGACTTAATGCCCGTTGTGGTAAACCACCGTAATGGCATGACTTGTGAGGGAGTCCTGGACTAGGGGGTGTCCGGACAGCCGGACTATCAATATCCGCCGGACTCCAAGACTACGAAGATACAAGATTGAAGACTCCGTCCCGTGTCCGGATGGGACTTTCCTTGGCGTGGAAGGCAAGCTCGAAATATGGATATGTAGATCTCCTACCATTGTAACCGACTCTGTGTAACCCTAGCCTCCTCCGGTCTCTATATAAACTGGAGGGCTTTAGTCCGTAGGACAACATACATTACAACAATCATACCATAGGCTAGCTTCTAGGGTTTAGCCTCCTTGATCTCGTGGTAGATCTACTCTTGTACTACCCATATCATCAATATTAATCAAGCAGGACGTAGGGTTTTACCTCCATCGAGAGGGCCCGAACCTGGGTAAAACATTGTGTCCCTTGTCTCCTGTTACCATCCGCCTAGACGCACAGTTCGGGACCCCCTACCCGAGATCCGCCGGTTTTGACACCGACATTGGTGCTTTCATTGAGAGTTCCTCTGTGTCGTCATCGATAGAGCGGATGCCTCCACTCGTCTTCAAAGATGGTGTTTTCGCCGGAGGGGCCTTGGCCGCCGGCCAAACTATCTGGCTTGGTGGTTTTCTCATGACCGCCTGTCCGGCCGCCGCTTCGGCAATGACTTCTCAAGTCGTCGGAAGCAATCTTTGCGTCAGCCCTAAAGCTGCCGAACAGTTAGATCCAATAGAGCTCTCGTCTGTTAACGAGCTCTTGGATCGCATCGCCGCCCTGGGAGTCGCTACGGACTACAACCAGATTGGGCTTAAAACCGATCTGAGAGCAATACGGCAACTCTTTGCCAGTGTTGAAAACAATTCATGTCCGGATTCCCGAACCCTCCATGCCGGATTCCCGCGGGGGGACGGACTTCGATCAAGCATTGAACTTAAAATCATGCATCGCCCCGGACTCGCTGGATTGTCCCCAGCAAACCAAACTTCCGAATTCGGAAACCCCTTGGCCTTTGAGCCTCAAGATGGGCAGGGATCCGGATTTTATTCCACCCACCCGCCCAGACATATGCGATCTATCTCTAATACGGCAAGAGCCTACTGAAACAGTACATCACTACTGGACCAGATTCCTCCTGGTTATGGACAGGAAAAAAGACTGCCGAGAGGAAAACGCAATATCAATCTTCCGCAATAACTGCACGGACAAGGGAATACTAAACGCCATTGATCGTCGCAAAATTACGCGCTTCACCGATCTGGCATCCATTGTACGAAAGTACTGTGCGATGGAGAGTTTCCGGAAAACCGAAAATCAATTTTGAGATAATCCGGCCCCAAACCCAGTCAGCAGTAAAAGGGCGCCTTACACTCAGGCCCCAGATGCAAAAACGAAAAAACAAAAACCCAATAAGGGAAACGGAACCGTACTGGAGGGATGGCTCAATGGACCCTGTAAGCTTCATAGTACAGAGGGAGCCGTCCCAACACATAGCCTTCGAGCATGTTGGATATTACGGCAGGTGGCCAAAAGCGGCGAAGAGCTTGTAGCTCCCGGAAACCACTCCAACAATACCAGCACGGTATCAACAGTCTTCGAGACTTTCACATCAAATAATATGCGAAAACGAACAATCCGCGAACTCGCCAAAGTTACCAAGTAGCAACTGCAAATCCATGGAGCGACACAGCTATTACCTTCAATGCCAGCGACGAGCCCACATTCCAAACAACCAGAGCCCCAGCCGCACTAGTACTTAGTCCCATAGTGGACGGCTTTCGACTGACAAAAGTCCTCATGGACGGCGGCAGCGGACTAAATCTCATTTATGAGGAAACTCTGCGAAAAATGGAAATCGATTGGAGCCGTATTGAGCGAAGCAGCACAACCTTTAGAGGAATAATCCCTAGCCAGGAAGCGCGCTTCACCGGAAAAATCACACTCGATGTGGTGTTCGGCTCTCCGGACAATTACAGATCCGAAGAAGTCACGTTCCAGGTGGCCTCGTTCAGCAGTGGGTATCACGCCATATTAGGACGAGAGGCATTCACAATTTTTCAAGCAATACCTCATTACGGGTACATGAAGCTCAAAATGCCTGGGCCCAGCGGAATAATCACTCTCGCTAGTGATCCGGACATAGCACTCCGCACCGAAAACAAGACAGCCGCACTAGCCCTCGAGGCACTATCCGAAGCCTTAGCGGCAGAGGAACTCACCGCGCTGCGCTCTACGGTGAACAGGGACGATGTGATACTCGATAAAAGATCCAAGTCCACCTCCTTCAAACCAGCAGACGAGATAATAAAATTCCAGGTCCATCCAACGGACCCAACAAAGACGGCCTCCATTGGGGCACAGTTAAACCCCGAAGTAGATGCAGCACTGCGTGAATTCCTTCGGGAAAATTGGGATATCTTCGCCTAGCATCCTTCGGACATGCCCGGAGTCCCTCGCAGGTTGGCAGAACACAGCCTAAACATCCTAAAAGGATTCAAGCCAGTCAAACAGGCTCTTCGACGATTTTCCGAGCCCAAAAGACAGGCAATGGGAGAAGAGCTGGCCAAACTATTGGAAGCCGGATTCATTAGAGATATCAAACATCCGGACTGGCTAGCAAATCTGGTGATGGTACCAAAGAAGGATAAATCTTGGCGCCTCTGTGTCGATTTTAAAGACCTCAATAAAGCTTGCCCAAAGGATCCCTTCCCTCTCCCCCGCATCGATCAAATTATCGATGCCACAGCAGGGCACGATTCGTTGTGCTTCCTGGACGCATACTCTGGCTATCATCAAATTAAGATGGCGGAAGCAGACCAAGCCGCAACGGCATTTATCACTCCATATGGACCATTCTGCTTCAACACGATGCCCTTCGGACTCAAAAATGCCGGCGCAACATATCAGCGCATGATTCAAACATGTCTGGCCACCCAGATCGGCAAAACAGTCGAGGCATACGTAGACGACGTAGTCGTCAAAACAAAACACGTCGAAACTTTAGTAGACGATTTGAGGCTCACATTCGACAACCTCAGAGCATATGACATCAAGCTGAATCCGGAAAAATGCGTTTTCGGCGTACCAGCCGGAAAGCTGCTGGGCTTCATCGTATCCGGTAGAGGAATTGAAGCAAATCCGGCCAAAATCCGAGCTCTGTCACAGTTGGATATTCCAAAAGACCTCAAACAAATACAAAAATTAACAGGATGCGTGGCAGCCTTAAGCCGCTTTATCTCCCGTTTAGGAGAAAAGGCGTTGCCCCTCTATCGCCTCCTCAGGCGCACCGAACACTTCGAGTGGACGGATGCTGCCACTGCTGGACTCGAAGAAATAAAGGCCATACTGGCAACAAATCCGGTCCTGGCTACGCCCACTCTGGGCGAACCAATGTTGTTATACATCGCAGCAACACATCAAGTTGTAAGCGCAGTCCTCGTCGTCGAATGAGCGACAGAAGGGCATAAATTCCCTCTTCAAAAACCAGTGTATTATGTATCCACTGTGTTAACCCCCTGCAAATCCCGTTACCCGCACTATCAGAAGATAGCATATGCGGTGTTCATGGCGTCTCGAAAGCTCCAGCACTACTTTCAAGAGTGCTCGATAACAGTGGCCTCTGAAGTACCACTCAATGACATTATAAATAACCGCGACGCAACGGGCAGGATAGCAAAATGGGTCATTGAGCTCTTACCATTCGACATCACTTACAAACCTCGACGAGCTATAAAGTCACAAGTTTTGGCTTACTTCGTCACCGAATGGACTGAAGCCGAACTCCCTAAAGAGTACGGCGCATACTCCAATTGGACTATGCATTTCGACAGCTCCAAAATGTTGGCTGGACTGGGGGCTGGCGTCGTACTGACGTCCCCCACCGGAGATACAGTCCAGTATGTACTTCAGATAATGTACACGGACTCCAACAATGCAGCCGAATACGAGGCCCTGTTACATGGTCTCCGGATGGCGGTCTCCATGGGCATTCAACGCCTAGAGGTGCGCGGGGACTCAAAACTTGCAATATCCCAAATAAATGGAGACTTCGACGCCAAGGATCCGAAAATGGCAGCATATCGCAACGCTGTCCTAAAAATGTCAGCTCGGTTTAAAGGACTCGAATTCCATCACATAGCCCGAGATAATAACCAAGCGGCCGACGTCCTGGCACGCATCGGTGCGAAACGTGATGCTGTCCCTCCAAATATCTTCCTGGAACGGCTCTTCAAGCCATCCGTACTATGGGAAGAGGAGCCCGGAAGCGACAAACCGTAGAAAACCGCACCAACCGGTGATTCGGCAGATGACATAACACCCTCCGCCCACGTCATAATGGCAGTAATCGCCGCGTGGACAGAACCTTTCCTAGCCTACTTACTTAGGCAGGAACTTCCCGAAGACCAAAATGAGGCCCGCTGCATAGTCCGGCGATCGAAGGCCTACAAGGTCCACGAGGGAGAACTTTATAAGAAAAGTACCACCGGAGTCCTTCAAAGGTGTATCTCCGAAGAAGAAGGGTGAAACCTCCTGGCTGAAATTCATGCCGGACTAGGCGGACACCACGCAGCAGCCCGGGCCCTTGTAGGAAAGGCATTCCGTACAGGATTTTATTGGCTGATGGCCCGGGCAGACGCACAGGACTTGGTCCAGCGATGCGGTTGGTTGTCAGCTCTTTGCTAATCAGAGCCATATGCCGCCCACCGCCCTCAAAACCATACCCATTACCTGGTCGTTCGCGGTCTGGGAGCTTGACACGGTTGGACCCCTTAAAGGGGGAAACCACAAGAAAAAGTACCTATTGGTCATGGTGGATAAGTTCACCAAATGGATAGAGGCCAAACCGGTCAAAATGGCAGAGTCCGGACCAGTGATAGACTTTATATCAGGGGTGGTACACCGTTACGGAGTCCCCCACAGCATCATCACCGACAACGGCACGAACTTCACAGCCGACGAGGTCAAGTCATGGTGCAAAAATATGGGCATAAAGCTCGACTATGCGTCAGTCTATCACCCTCAAACCAACGGTCAAGTGGAAAGAGCAAATGGTCTAATAATGAGCGGCATTAAACCCAGACTAGTGAGGTCACTCACTAAATCCGACACACAATGGGTCGAGGAGCTCGACTCCGTACTCTGGGGGCTGCGGACAACGCCTAACCGTACTACCGGATTCACACCATTTTTTATGGTATACGGCGCAGAGGCAGTCTTGCCCTGTGACATTATTCATGACTCACCTCGAGTGCGCATGTATGAGGAAAGAGAGGCCGAGTTTGATCGGCAGGACAGCTTGGACACATTGGAGGAAGAACGTGACGTCGCGAAGGCTCGTTCCGCATTCTATCAGCAGCAGGCCCGAAGATATCAAAGCAGAGAAGTACGGGCCAAGACTTACAACATTGGTGAACTAGTTCTACGCCTGCCAGACAAGAAAAAGGACAAGCTCAAGCCCAAATGGGAGGGCCCCTTCATCATCGATCAAGTACTGACCGGCGGAGCATACCGTCTACGAAATGCGTCGGATCACCGACTCGAGCCGAACCCATGGAATGCAGCCCGCCTCCGACGATTCTATGCCTAGCGCCGGACTAAGAGTTCGTCCCCTTCCCCCATCCAAACTTTTACACTTCGGCTGTCTTTTGTTTCTCTTTTTATCCTTTTCACTTAAAAGCCCTTCCGGGCCTATTTTTGCATTCTTTGCATACGCATGATGTGCCATCCGCACTCATTATTCCTGGGGGCTTCTTTTACAGAAGCTCAATTATACGGGTTTTATACCCAGCACATGTGTCAAGCTTCCACATGTACCTTTTACTCGCCATTATATGCATCGATATGACTTAAGTTTTGGCCAAGCTGGGTTGCCTGGCTCCTGTGCTTACCCCTACGTTCCCGATTGTTCGGCTAGGAGGTAAAGGGAGCACCTCTGCGATTGTTACTGCCGGGTCAGCCGGATGTGTACCTCAGACTGGGTGAAGCCGAAAGCTAGCGTTCTTAAGGGAATATTCGGTCGGTGACTTAAAAGATGACTTTTTACCTATTTATCTACTTGCCCCCAGATATTTTACTGCTTTCTTTGCAGTCCGGACATGCACTTTAGGGCATGCCTCCCAGGGAAAGGAACCCTTAACGGAACTATTCTCCCTGGAAGATGTTTCTTACTAACCATGTAATATAACATAACTAGTTGGGCACTTGTCTGATAAAGCACTAATGACCCCTACGCCTGGTCTCCATGCATACCACGGTTGTTTCTTAACCAAAAAGGTATTCGGACACACTCCGGACTCTAGGGTCCCGAGGTCGAAGCAAAAAGGTCGGCAAAGACAAACGATCTACAATCCGGCTAGAAGGCATTTTACATGTCACTTTAAAGGATAACATACATTGTCAAATTTACTGATTGTATTCCTCCTCAATCCCGTCTAACAGGCTGTCTAGTTTACAGTCCCGTTGGGAAAATTTAGCAGCCAACTCTACTTGGCTATACACTAAAATCACAGGGATCTCCTTCCCATCGGGCCCCACCCGTCCAACTTCGTCCATGTGGTTGGGATCCGCCTTCTTGTACCGCGTCTTCACCATGGCCCAAGCCTCCCTGGCACCTTGATGGCAAGGCGAAATCTTCCACAAACGGAAGCGCTGCCGCACTCCCTCCAGCTTCTCCGCAAGCTCCCCGAGGCCCTCGGGTATGGTGAGGGCTGGCCATAAAGCCTGAACGACGCCGCTCATTGCCTGCCGAACTCGTTCGAGTAGCTGCAACAGTTCGGGAAGTTGATCACCCATTGATGTGGGCATCTCCTCTGCAGGACGACCCGTGAGTATACCTACAAGACATATTATGTCAAAATACTTCCTCGCCAAACTCTTCTTTTCAAAAGAGTTCGCTCAAGCACTTACTATAAACGCCGCGACGAAGCCGCTGATTCTCTTTAACGGAGCCGGACAGCTCGGCCTGAGCGCCTTTCAGCTCTTCTCCGAGCTTGGCGTTGGCATCCTGGAGCTTGTTCCTTTCCTGCTGAACCCTATTCAGCACACTCTCGCCGGCCTTTAGCTGGTGTAGCAATCCTTGCCTGTCCGGATCTTGTCCGGCGGTACCTGCAATATCATCATTAGACTCGCGCGCACGCCGCACAGCGCTTATATTTATTAATAAAAATGTGTTACCAGGAGGGGTATTTCCGTCTCCTCCTGCGGCAGCAAGTGCGGCCTCAAGTTGGGCCTTGCAATCTTGCAGCTCCCGAGACAGCTGGGTGTTCTTCTCGTTCAGTGCCTGAAATTTCCAATGATCCTTAAATCAGTTAGCATAACTACTTTAAGTCTCGGGGGCTACTGGTATATACAATCATTAGAATTCCCTTACCCGTATGTCTTTCACATACTGCTCCGTGGCTCTGGTAAAACCATTTTGAGCAGCACGGAGATGCGCGTCCCCTGCGTTAAAGGCATCCAATGCCTCAGGGGAAAAGCACGCTTCTTGAAATACTGTCTGGCGGCGCCTATGATTCATGGCGCTCTCCACCTCAGACTTGGTGGCGGACAGTCTGTCGGTATCCTCCGTTGGAGAAGGATCCGGCTCGCGTCTTGCGCTTGCCTCCCCCTCCAGTCCGGGCGCTGGAGCCTGGCCGGTGTTGGTCGGATCGGCAATTCCTGCGCTCGCAGTCTGGCGAGCGCTTTTTCTCCTACAAAGATCATGAGCACTCAGGCGTTTCCTCGGAACGTTGCTCTGAAAATTCGAATACAAGCTATACCTTTGCGGCGACGTTTCCGTCCGCACTGCGCTCCTTTTCCGCCTGCTGGTTCGGGCTGGCCTCTGTTGGTCAGCCGCCGCGGGCTCGGCTTCCTGCCGTAAAGGAGCTTCCTGCAAAATACCATCGTTCGCGAAGGTCAGAAATGGGCAGGGAAGAGATACCGGTGTCCGGACTTCGGTCGCAGTCACCTGGGAAGCCGGACTTAGTCCGGGGTAGTCTGCCGTAATGGCGACCAAAGCATTGTCTATGCTGAGCTGGTGATACACCCCGTCGATCAGCTCCACCTCGATGTCTGGGTCCTCTTCGGAGGCCGGATCCAGGGATCCTTCTGGATCCTCGGGTTGCGGAGCAGGACTCACCATGTCCTCCATAGTCCGGCGTAGATCCTGCGCCGAAGACATAATGTAAGAAGCTTAATCTTCGAAAGCACGGGTAGAGCCTTTCGAGGTGTTCGCTTACCCATCCTCTAGGGTTGATCATGGAAAACCCATTCAAAGGGTTCGTGCGAAGGAAGTCCTCCTTCTCCCCCTTGTATAGGCCGGACAGGATCTTTGCCAGATCCTCGGTCGAATCCGGCCCTTTGCGGCCGTGCCGGGTGGCATCGTCTTCCCCGTTGAAATCCCACATGGGGTGGCCTCTGTATTGTAGTGGCTGTACCCCTCGTTTGATGCATGTTGCCATGACTCCGATCATGGTCAAACCGGAATGAGCCATTAATCTTATCCGGCCCATCAAGTAATGGACGCTCTTGTCTTCCTCCAATCGGGGGCTCCGCGGGCGCCAGCTGAGGCGTTTCTTCAAGGGAGCAGCACTAAACTCCGGGAGGCCGATCCGGACTGGGTCAGGCACCAAAGCATCTCCTATATAAAACCACTCCGAGGGCCAGTCTTCGGACGCCTTCCTGGGAGTACCGGATAGGTATCCAGTCCCGGCGATGCGCCATATTTCGGCGCCGCCCACTTGATATATAGACCCCTGGTGAGAACGGGGTACGAGGCAAAACAGCCTCTTCCACAATGCGAAATGGGGCTCGATGCCCAGGAATAGCTCACAAAGAGCTACGTAGCCCGCGATATGCAGGATAGAGGCGGGCGTGAGGTGGTGGAGCTGGAGTCCGTAGAACTTCAGGAGCCCGCGGAGGAACGGATGTATTGGAAATCCGAGCCCCCTTATCAGATAGGGGACGAAGCATACTCGCTCCCCCTTATTGGGGCTTGGAGTGTCCTCCGCCTGCCTCCCACCTTGATAAGTAACCAGTCCGGCCCGGACTGGGACCATGAAGGCCGGAGGGAGAAATCCCTCCGTTTGGAGCTTCACTAGCTCGTTGTGCGAAATAGAGCACCTCCTCCAATTCCCCGGCGGTGGGCTGGGAGCGCGTGAAGAAGAGCCGCGTCGACGATCCATGATGGAATGGATTTCTAGGTCAAAGGCGCTTCGATGGAGTATTCGCGGGAGGAAGACGGTGTGGTTTGGATCTAGATTCATGCCTCTTTTATAGGCGGACGACTCGCACAATTAGGGGGTGAGATGCAAAAGACACCCTGGCTTTTCGCATTCGTGCGACACGTGGAAGAGGGCCATTATTTGGCGTAGAAGCCGAGGAACACAGTATTCAAGATGAACCCGGACATTGTTCGGCAGGTACATGGAATTTGAAGGGAGAACCCGCCTTGCAACGCCGAAGACTATAAACACGCTGGACTTATCATCATTGAAGCCTGGTTCGGGGGCTACTGAGGGAGTCCTGGACTAGGGGGTGTCCGGATAGCCGGACTATCATTATCCGCCGGACTCCAAGACTACGAAGATACAAGCTTGAAGACTCTGTCCCGTGTCCGGATGGGACTTTCCTTGGCGTGGAAGGCAAGCTCGGCAATACGGATATGTAGATCTCCTACCATTGTAACCGACTCTGTGTAACCCTAGCCTCCTCCGGTGTCTATATAAACCGGAGGGCTTTAGTCCGTAGGACAACATACATTACAACAATCATACCATAGGCTAGCTTCTAGGGTTTAGCCTCCTTGATCTCGTGGTAGATCTACTCTTGTACTACCAATATCATCAATATTAATCAAGCAGGACGTAGGGTTTTACCTCCATCGAGAGGGCCCGAACCTGGGTAAAACATTGTGTCCCTTGTCTCCTGTTACCATCCGCCTAGACGCACAGTTCGGGAGCCGCTACCAGAGATCCGCCGGTTTTGACACCAACAACTTGTATCATAAGGTAGATTTAACTAGCCACCGAGCCAGACACTGTTATAAGCCGGCCCGGACTCTGTAAGCCACAGGGCGTCAACCTGTGTATATAAGGGGACGACCTACTGGCGGCTTAGGGCAAAAAACAACACATCGAGAGCCGGGCATAGCATATCTTGCTCCCTCGCCATCGAAACATCAATACCAAACCCAACTAGACGTAGGCTTTACCTTCACCGTAAGGGGCCGAACTAGTATAAACCTCTCGTGTCCCTTGTCCCGATTTAACCCCTTCAAGCTTCCTAGTTGCGATGGCTCCACAACTAAGTCCTTTCATGAGGACATCTAACGTGACAATTCCACGACAGTTGGCGCCCACCGTGGGGCCAGCGCATGGTGGATTTGAGTTCTTGAAGGGCAACTTCGAAGGGCTCAAGGGATACGTAGTGGGCCGGATGACCAGAAGTCGTCGCGGCAAGATCTACATCGACGACGAAGGCTGGGGTCCCGACACCGGCTCAATTGAGTACGGATACCGAGTCCCCTTCGACGGAATCCACGTCTTCATCGGCTGGACCGGTGAGCCGGGTCCTGAGCCGGACAACTGCACCGACCTCGTCGAGACGGCTCAGCGTGCGAGGAAAACCCGGACTCAACCTATTATGAAGCGTGCTTTCGTGGGCTGCTTTCACGGAGAGGAACTTTCTGAAGGATCTGAAGATAGGGGTGAGACGGTCGTAACTCAGACGGTGATTCGTCCGCCGGTTCAACAGATTCGTTGTACCAAGTGCAAGACGGG
This sequence comes from Triticum timopheevii, assembly GCA_963921465.1. Lineage (NCBI taxonomy): Eukaryota > Viridiplantae > Streptophyta > Magnoliopsida > Poales > Poaceae > Triticum > Triticum timopheevii. The sequence goes on from OY997266.1 coordinate 614,932,481, forward strand.
ATGCTCGGGGGCTATTCTGATGGCATCAGTATTCCGGACCCCTGTGAGCCGCCAAGATGGGCAGGAGTCTTTATGGCTGGGACTCAGCCCGGCTCAAACTCTACAGCTGCTGTAGCAGTAATGTCCGGGTTAGGAGCAGCCGGGGCAGGCGGTCATGTGCGCCCACCGGCTCAGGTGCTGATAGACCTCATGGACAAGCTTACGACCCTGTTAACCGCAACGGTTATTCCCACAAATAAAGATGAGCATGACGCGGAGGTGGCATGGGTGCGTGAGGAAATAGGTCAGTCCAAGGAGGCCCTGGCAGCTGAGGACACCAGATTAGCCACAGAGAAGGCAGCTCTAGATGCTCGCGCATATATAGCGGCTGCAGTCGGAAGCTCACCAGCTCACAATGAGCTTAAATGCATCCAATGAGGTGATGAGGAGGAGACATCAGAAAACCCAGTCCCGTTTACCTCTGAATTACGACCCTCGGGTTCTTTCTGCTACACCCGGAGCCGGCCCAAGTAACCCGCCAGAGGCCAATCAGCTTATGACAGCCGGAACAGGAGGGCCGGCTCAGCCTCAAGAGATGGCACCACCTCATGTGAGCATGGCACCGCCGCGTTATGTGCCGATTCCACCGGGCCACTTTTCCAACCCCATGGAGAACTTAATTGCAGCCTCAACACGTTTGGCGGCTCTTCCTATGGACGGTGATGACCCGGCGGCAGTGGAGACCTGGAGGGTCAGAGAACTTCTCCAGACGGCCTTAGCTCAGCAACAGACCTATTCTTACCACCGGGACAGAATTCATTCAACTCCCCCGCCTTGGTTAGCACCGCCTCGCCTGAACCGGAGCCCGAGTTACAGCAGGCACATGGAGTCGGAAGCTTTGTCAAGCAACGCCCAACGCCGTAACCAGCCCGGTGGCTATAATCCGGTGCAAGATCGAATACGTCAGGAGGACGAGTGGGCGGCTCAGCTAGCATCTCAACAGGCGGCTCATCAGGATATCCCAGAGTATCCAACGACTTCTATTGAGGTGGGAGTAGCCACCAGAACCGGTGGTGTTCCTTGTTTGGTACCGGCTTTGCGCAACGTACGTCTGCCCAAGGACTTCAAGGGACCTCAAAAGGTGCCGAATTACACGGCCGACTTACAGCCCGGATCATGGATCGAGAGTTATGAGATGGCCATGGAGGTGTTGGAAGTCAGTGACACGGCAATGGCTAAATATTTCACCATGATGTTAGATGGAATGGCCCGGTCTTGGTTAAAAGGTTTGCCACCCAATTCCATTGGTTCATGGGAAGAGTTAAAGGCCCGGTTCATCCAGAACTTCAAGGACACCTGTAAGAAATCTATGTCGATTGTGGACTTGACGAATTGTAAGCAGGGGGAGGGTGAATCCACCACCCATTGGGTACGCCGGGTCTGCAGTCCTTATGTTGGAGAAGAATTGTAGCTTTGAGCCGCTGAGGCAGAAACTGGGGCGCCTTAAACGTGACTGCAAGGATATGGGTACGCTGATGGCGGCTTTAGTTAAGTATGCCGGTTCTGATAGTACTAAGCATCCCGCGTCTGACGATGAGAAGACAGGGAAGGGAAAAAGGAACGGCAATGGAAAGGGTCAACAACATAGCCCGGGGAATCAAAGCGGCAATAACCGTAAGACGGACGGTAACCCGGAGTTTGTGGCCAATGCTAATATGCAAGGTAACAATCAGAGATGTAAGGGTAAGCTGCCTCGATCCGGCGGGTCAGGCCCACCTCTTGAGCAGCTACTCAATGAGCCCTGCCCGAGACACGGCACCAGGGAGCGGCCCGCCACACACCTGTGGAAACATTGCGCGATCATGAAGGCGTTTAAGAATTCCAACACCTATGATGGCCATAATGGGTCTGGTGGCGGTTCAGGGGCTGGCGGTTTTCATGGCCCAGGTGGCGGCTCAGGCTCCGGCTTGCAGGGACGTCAAGGAGGCTATAATCAACAGCAGTCTGGTCAAGGAGAGCAGCAGCAGCAGCAGTCGGGTTATCAAAGCAACCCGAAGCAGTTGAATGGTGGGCAGTACCACGTGTTTACCACTAGTTTATGCAAATGTGACCAGAAGGTTCATAAGAGGGCCATGAATTCTGTCGAGCCGGCAGTTCCCCGTTACTTGAGGTGGTCAGAGCAGCCCATTGTATGGAGCAGAGAAGATCACCCTCCACCGGTCGATAATCCGGTTCAGTTGGCCTTAGTGGTAGCACCTCAGGTTGGTGGATATAAATTCACTAAGGTTCTCATGGACGAGGGTAGTAGCATCAGTATCCTGTATTATGAGACCTTTCGACGCATGGGGTTAACTGATAAAAATCTGAGGACATCCAACACTATTTTCCATGGAGTGGTCCCTGATAAGTCGGCTTACCCAGTTGGCAAGATTGAGCTGGAGGTGGCCTTCGGAGACGAATATGATTCCAGAGCTGAGAAGTTGATGTTTGAGGTGGTCAAAATTATGAGCCCATACCATGCTCTGTTCGGGCGGCCGGCTTATGCTAAGTTCATGGCCCGGCTGTGTTATGTTTATTTGCAGCTCAAGATGCCGGGTCACAAGGGCACCATCACTGTGCATGGAAGTCGGAAGGTGGCGTTGGAGTGTGAAGAAGGTGACGCGGCTTATGCTGAGTCGGCCTGTGCAGCGGAAGAGCTCAAATTTTATCAAGATAATGTTGACCCAGCGGATATGACATCCCTGAAGAAACCAACTACAGAGCACGACCCGTCGTTGAAGTTTAAATCGGCTGCCGAGACAAAGCTTGTTGACTTTACCCTTGTGACCCTTCTAAGCAGTTTCAGCATCAGCAGCAATTTGGATCCCAAATAGGAAAGCACGCTCATCGAGTTCATCCGTGAGAACCGGGACATCTTTGCATGGAAACCTACTGACATGCCGGGTGTACCGAGGGAACTTGCTGAGCACACTCTCAATACTGATCCGAAGTATAAGCCGGTCAGGCAGTTTCTTCGGTGTTTTAATGAAGAGAGACGGAAAGCTATTGGAGAGGAAGTCGCCCGGCTCTTAGCGGCCGGGTTTATTATCGAAGTTTTTCACCCGGAGTGGTTGGCTAACCCGGTGCTTGTCCTCAAGAAGAACGACACTTGGCGGATGTGTGCGGACTACACGGATTTAAACAAAGCTTGTCCGGCTGATCCCTTTGCTCTCCCCCGTATTGATCAAATCATTGATGCTACGGCGGGTTGTGAATGTTTGAATTTTCTGGATGCTTACTCTGGTTATCACCAGATCAAAATGGCAATTAAGGACCAGGAGATGACGGCTTTCGTCACTCCGTTTGGAGCCTTCTGTTATGTATCTATGCCATTTGGACTCAAAAGTGCCCAGGCGACTTATCATCAGTGTGTGCAGAACTGTTTGCACGATCAAATTGGGCGTAATGTTCATGCTTTGATAATCTGAGAAAAGGAAACCTTGATAATCTGACTTGAAAGAGACCTTTGATAATCTCCAGGTTTACAAGATGATGCTTAACCCGGCCAAGTGTGTGTTTGGTGTACCTGCGGGCAAGCTCTTAGGTTTTCTGGTATCAAACAGAGGCATCGAAGCTAACCCAGAGAAGATTAAGGCGATTACCTCTCTGGCTAAGCCGGCGTGCATCAATGATGTTCAGCGACTGGCGGGTCGTGTTGCCGCTTTAAGACGATTCATAAGCCGGTTAGGTGAGAAGGCGCTACCGCTATATCAGATGATGAAGAAAACAGACACTTTTGTCTAGAGTGATGCTGCTGATGCTGCCTGTCGGTGTCAAAACCGGCGGATCTCGGGTAGGGGGTCTCGAACTGTGCGTCTAGGCGGATGGTAACAAGAGACGAGGGACACAATGTTTTTACCCAGGTTCGGGCCCTCTCGATGGAGGTAAAACCCTACGTCCTGCTTGATTAATATTGATGATATGGGTAGTACAAGAGTAGATCTACCACGAGATCAAGGAGGCTAAACCCTAGAAGCTAGCCTATGGTATGATTGTTGAGATGTATATCCGTCCTACGGACTAAGGCCCTCCGGTTTATATAGACACCGGAGAGGCTAGGGTTACACAGAGTCGGTTACAATGGTAGGAAATCTACATATCCGTATTGCCAAGCTTGCCTTCCATGCCAAGGAAAGTACCATCCAGACACGAGCTGGAGTCTTCAATCTTCTATCTTCGTAGTCTGGGAGTCCGGCGGATATTGATAGTCCGGCTGTCCGGAGACCCCCTAGTCCAGGACGATAAGTCCGGCGTGCATAATGTTTGGCATTGCAAGGCGGGTTCCTCCCTTGAATAATCCGGAGAAGATAATGAACACCAGGATAGTCCGGCTCTGCAAAATAAATTCCACATTCCACCATAGAGAGAATAAAATATACACTTAGCTCAATTTGCTGACGCATTATGCGGCGTGACATCACACCGCAGCCAAGCCTTTATTTGAACTACTATACCACCTCAGCACGTTTAGCGAAGCGGTTTCCTTGGCACGTCCTGTCGAAGCAGAGATCGTGTTCCCCTTATTCCGGGATTCTCATCAATACGTGTGTGGGTAACCCAACCGCGCCATTGATGGTGGCGCTTGGGAGATAAGCGAGTTTTACCAGGCCGGTGAGGGACGCATAATTTTGTCCGCCTATATATAAGGGATAAGGATTTACCTTCTCACCTACGCCTTCTTCCTCCTTTGCTCATCCATCCCTGCAAACTCAAGCTCCAACGCCCAAGCTCGCGCATCTCGCCTCGACCTTTCCCCGAACATGTCCGGAGCGGGAGGTAAATGGATGGCCTCCACCGCTAAGGAGGAGGACATCACCAAGCTGCGCGATGCCGGATACCTTTCCGGCGATATTGCGGATCGGCTGCCCGACGCGGGGCAGCTCATCCCTACCCCAGTGCCTCATGAGAGGGTCGTCTTCCTCCCCCACTTCCTCCGCGGACTGGGCTTTCCGCTCCATCCATTTGTCCGGGGGCTCATGTTTTACTACGGCCTAGATTTCCACAATCTGGCGCCGAACTTCATCCTCAATATCTCGGCGTTTATCGTCGTGTGCGAGGCATTTCTCTGCATCCGGCCCCACTTCGGCCTATGGCTCAAGACCTTCAATGTCAAGCCGAAGGTTGTGAAGGGGACGCAAGCGAAATGCGGAGGCGCCATGTTGGGCAAGCTGCCCAACGTCCCTTGGCTAGAAGGGACCTTCTGGACTCCGTCAAGGGGTGGCAATCGGGGTGGTTCTACATCACCGAGCCGCGCAAGCCTACATGGGCGGCGGCCCCCGAATTTAGATCTGGAATCCCCACGCAGCTCACCTCCTGGAAAGAGAAGGGCTTGCAGTGGGGTGATCCGGTGGAGGTGACGGGACTCCGAGCCTGCATCAAGAAGATGGTGAGAAATAGGCTCCGGCTCGTCGACGTGGTCCAAGTCATGCTCCTCCGGCGGATTCTCCCATGCCAGAAGGCCAAGCTGCTCATCAGCCCGGCTCCCATGCCAGAAGAACCAGTGGATGCCCGCTTAGCAGGGCTGCTGGTTCCGGCACCGCACGTGGTGCCGGAGAAGAAGGCCAAGAAGGTGGCCACGGGGACTCGAAAGAGTTCCCGTAATCAGGCGTCTGACGACGACGAGGACTCCTCCCCCGAAGACGAGGAGGAGGAGGAGTACTCTCTCCCGGAGGAGGGAGAGAAGAAGAGGAAGGCTTCCCCAATCGGGGCGGCCGAAGGGTCCAAGAGGGGAGAACTATCCCCCCGGACAGTTTTGCCAACATCAGCGTTGGCGAGGATGAGTGGCCTCCAAGGGCCAGGCGTCCGGCCAGATCGTAAGTATTCAGATCATCTATATGCCGTACCTTTCATGTCACGAAGTATCCTTCTAACGCCGCATTCTGTCCGTAGTCCGGCCAGGGATGATCTTCCCGACTCGATGAGCGGGTCGTTGGCCTCGTCGGAAGTAAATTCCGTCCCGACCGCCTCTACCCCACGCGCCGACGAGGACGCCGAGGTGGGATCCCAAGAGGTGACCCATCAGGAGGAGGCTCCAGAGGCGCCGTCAGGCGACCTCCCGGACTTTGTGCCGGACTCTACATCAGAACCCGCAGTGGTTCCAGAGTCCGGCAAGCGGCCCCTTCGAAAGAAGGGCAGGACCGTGACGCCGGCGGCCTCCGTCCAACCGGAGGCGCCGGATAACCTGCTGGAGGCGCTTAAAGGCGCTTCCATCGAGGAAGAACACCGCACTCTCATGAGTGCGGTGATTGAGAAGGTCCAGCTAGCCAAGAGCGGGCTGACCGAAGCCTGCAGCAGCCTTCTAACAGGCTTTGAGGTAAGAAGTTTAAAATTATGTAATGTAATACCGCATAGACAGTAGCCCCTGATGCTTAGTTCGGTGTTCGGAAAGAAAAGCCGGACTAAGGATCTAACAAGATATACGCAGGGTTGCTAAAAATATGTCAATATGGGATTGCAGGCTGCGCTGTTGACCTCTGCCGCATTAACGGCGGAGGTCGAGGCGCTGAAGAAGGACCTTGAGCAGTCGGAGCAAGAGCTCGACCATGCCAAGAGGCAGCTCGAGGAAAAATAAGGTGAATAACACCACTTTAAATAAGTACCTTACAGAAAAGGGTTTTGGTTGCAAATAAGATTAACAAGGATAATATGTGTATTGCAGGGGCCACTAACAAGGTGGCAGCCCTGAAGGATGCCATGTCCGTGGCCGAACGCAATGCGGCCATGGAACGGGCTGAGCGAGAAAAGCAAGCGGCACTGGTGGCGGAAGTTCGGCAAGAGCTCTAGGCTCTCATGGAAAAGCATGAGAGTTTGGAGCGTGACTCCAAGACTCGAGAGTCCGAGCTTGCCTCGGCTCTCGAAAGTGCCAAGTCCGCCAAGGCCGAGGCCCAGAAGGCCCTTCAGGAGGTTGAGGACATGAAGAAGATAGCTGCGGGTAAGGTATTTTTCATGCAAAGCAGGGATGTTAACGTGAATTACCGGATACTTACCCGAATTCGGAGCTCTCTAGGGGCGTTTGCAGATCTGCCGCGTAGCTCGTCTGATGCCTCCGCATTCTATCGTGGCGAGGAGGGGAGCTCGACGGAGAAGGTCTTCTGGTCTCAGTATGCTGAGGCCGGCCATCCGGTGCCCCCAAGCGACCAGCTGAAGCAGCTGGTCGAACTCCACAAGGTAGCTGAGGAGGCCATGAAGGGCCTCATAGTCCGGCTATGGCCTGGACAGGCCATGCCTGGCAGCTACTTTGGCCTAGTGCGGCGGCTGGTGGATGCATGCCCCAGGCTGGATGTAATCAAGCGCTCCGCCTGCATTGAAGGCGCTCGTCGGGCCCTTGCCCGCATAAAGGTGCAATGGGGCAAACTGGATGCGGAGAAGCTTCTCACAGATCCGTCGCCGCCAGGCAAGGAGCATCGTACGCCGGAGCGGTATTATAAAGTTGTCCTGAAGGGAGCCTGCGATATTGCAGATGAGTGCTCCCGAAATGTAATCTTTGAGTGAACTCGCTGTGTATTTATCCTGGGCGCTGAAAACTTCGTCTATATGCGCCATGAGCAACGCTTGTTTAATTTAAAATATTACCTTCTGTGCGGCCGTTTGTAAAATCTGAGAGATGGCAAGTTGTTGGCTTCAGCCCCCAAGCCACAAGTGCTGGGGTGTTCGGTGATAAACTTGAGCACTCTTGTTCCCATTATTGGGTCCATCTAGGGAGGCGCTCAACACGACGAACAAGGCAACCGGACTTATAATGCTTGAACACTCTCACTTAGCCATAGAATTCTATAATTTTAAATTTCGGCGAAGCCCCTGGTATTCGGAAGACCGAATCCGGGGCGCTATCCACGCCTTCGTCGGACATCATCCGGAACTTCGCTCGAAGCGGCATGAGTCTTTAAGGACCCGAAAGAACCTCTCGAACAGCGACCAGTCTCTCGCCTTATCATGCCAGTCAGTTTTAGCTTTCTCCACTGAGGCGTTAACCCGGCTCAACCGGGGCGCAATCGCAGTGGTTCTCCCAGTGCTACCTTAGCCGACGGAACGGAACGTAAGGCACCAAAACATGGGAGCCGGTCAAACCCAACTATTGACCCAAGACATGATTCGGAGCTGATTCATATAATGCTATAAGTTCGGGGTGCCGCACTTGTGAAAGTGTTCGGACTTAATCACACCATAATCTGGGGAACAGAAGCCTCTGGCGTATTCGGCCGTACCAACATATACAGGTGCCATATGTCATGTAATGAACATATATAAAAGATAACGCAATTGCAATAAAAAGGTGCTGCATTATTTATGAAAGAAAGTCTGCTAACAAAGCGGACCGATACAAATAGTGCGGTAAGCAAGGGATTTGGACTAAATAAACATGTCCCCCTCTAGGGATGAGCTGCAAACTTGGTGTATGTAATTGAATTTAATGCTTGTAATTGAGACCACCTGAATATTCGCCGCGACCTCCTTTAGTCCCTGACTGTTTGCATCATGAGTTCGGCGAGTGCGCCGTCGAACAGGGCTTCTGATTAACAGAGTCCTGTGTACATAAAAAGAAGAAAAGATAAAAAATAAAACCAAGGGGGGCGCTCGCGTGAGCCCCTGGTGTGGTCGAGCCGCACTCTTGGTCCCTTGTAATCAAGCCCCTTCTCCTACGCCCATGGTATCTCCAAAGCGTAATGATGTATGCGGAGTGTCATTTTTGTGATCATGCGCGAGCGAGGGTTGGGGTCGCATGGCTACGCGTGCTCTGATCGCGCCAGGTGGTCTTGGTTAGTATTGCTCCGGGCGCGCTTTGATGTATCCGGCTTTTTAGTTGCCGGACTTGAGAATTGCCGTAGAAGGCTACTCTGTACTTCTGCCGCGAGAGCCGCTGTATGTTCCTCCGTTCGGAGGGAGCATTCCGTATTCCCATTGACCGTAATGACTCCACGAGGGCCTGGCATCTTGAGCTTTAGGTATGCATAATGCGGCACCGCGTTGAATTTTGCAAACGCGGTTCTTCCGAGCAGGGCATGATAGCCGCTACGGAACGGGAGTATATCGAAGATTAATTCTTCGCTTTGGAAATTATCCGGGGATCCGAAGACAACTTCCAGTGTGACTGAGCCTGTACAGTTGGCTTCCACTCCTGGGATGACACCTTTAAAGGTTGTCTTTGTAGGTTTAATCCTGGATGGGTCTATGCCCATTTTGCGCATTGTATCCTGATAAAGCAGGTTCAGGCTGCTGCCGCCGTCCATCAGGACTCTTGTGAGGTGAAATCCATCGACGATTGGGTCTAAGACCAATGCGGCGAATCCGCCATGGCGTATGCTGGTCGGATGGTCTCTTCGATCGAAAGTGATCGGACAGGAGGACCATGGATTGAACTTTGGGGCGACTGGCTCCATCGCATAGACGTCCCGTTGTGCGCGCTTCCTCTCCCTCTTGGGTATATGGGTCGCGTATATCATATTCACCGTCCGCACTTGTGGGGGGAAACCCTTCTGTCCTCTATTGTTCGGCGGCCGGGTCTCTTCCTCGTCATCGCTATTTAGCCCCTTGTCATTGTTTTCGGCAATTAACTTGCCGGCCTGCTTGAACACCCAACAGTCTCTATTGGTGTGATTAGCTGGCTTTTCGGAGGTGCCATGTATCTGGCATGAGCGGTCGAGTATTCGGTCCAGATTGGACGGACCCGGAGTGGTTCTTTTAAATGGCTTCTTCCGTTGACCGGGTTTGGAGCCTCGGAATCCGGCATTGACTGCCGTATCCTCTTTATCGTCGCCGTTAATGCGGCGCTTGTTTTTGATTCGACGTGACCTGCCGTTGTTGTCCTTAGTGTCCGGACTGCCAGAATTTTTGCGGAGATTGTTGCTGCGGGCTAGCCAGCTGTCCTCTCCCGCACAAAAGCGGGTCATTAACGATGTGAGGGCTGCCATGGATTTCGGCTTCTCCTGCCCCAGGTGCCGGGCTAGCCATTCGTCCCGGATGTTATGTTTGAAGGCTGCAAGGGCCTCCACATCCGGACAGTCGATGATTTGATTTTTCTTCGTCAAGAACCGTGTCCAAAATTGCCTGGCCGATTCGTCTGGCTGCTGAATAATGTGGCTTAGGTCATCGGCGTCTGGTGGTTGCACATATGTTCCTTGGAAGTTATCAAGGAACGCGGCCTCCAGGTCTTCCCAACACCCAATTGACTCTGCGGGCAAGCTGTTAAGCCAATACCGAGCTGGTCCTTTAAGCTTGAGTGGGAGATATTTGATGGCGTGGAGATCGTCGCCGCGGGCCATATGGATGTGGAGAAGGTAGTCTTCGATCCACACCGCGGGGTCTGTCGTGCCATCGTAAGTTTCGATGTTTACGGGTTTAAACCCTTCGGGGATCTGATGATCCATTACTTCATCAGTGAAGCATAACGGGTGTGCGGCGCCCCTGTATTGAGCAATGTCGCGACGCAGCTCGAGGGAGCGATGTCTGCTATATTCGGCCCGGCCGGTGTTATGTCCGGCGCGACGGTATTCGTCGTGGGTCGTAGGGCGCCCACGTGATCCATAGATGGATCTAGATTGTCTTGCTTTATCCTCCAATATGCCTCGCAAGTCTGGCGCGTTCCCTTTTGGCTTCGTACTCTTGGAGCGATGCCGGGGTACGGTCTTGGCTCGGGGCTTGGATGCCTCTCTGTCGCGACCACGGGGTGGTCGGTCAGCCATGTCGTGCGCTGGTGAAGAAGGTATGTATGCTTCCTCCTCTAATCGGGGGAGCAGCTTGCGTCTTGGGTAACTTTTGGAGGGACGTTCGAGTTTGTACTCTTCGGCCGCGAGGACTTCGGTCCATCAATCGGCCAGCAGGTCCTGATCATCTTGAAGCTTCTGCTGCTTTTTCTTTAGGCTGTTTGCTGTGGCGATAAGCCTGCGCTTGAAGCGCTCTTGTTCGACGGGATCCTCAGGTACGACGAATTCGTCATCGTTGAGGCTTGCCTCGTCTTCAGAGGGAGGCATATAGTTATCGTCCTCAACCCCTTCGTTTGCCGCCCTCTCGTGGGGGCTTGCTTCTGCATCCTCCTGCGCTGAGTCGTGTAGGAGGGGATTGTCTTCGGCGCTCTCTGGAGTATTGTTGTCTCCTATGTCGGAATCTCCATTCTTGCTGTGGCGGGATTTAGAGCGGCGCCGCTGACGCCGGCGTTTAGGCTGCTTCTTTAAAGAGTCTGCCTCCGCTACTTCTTCGCCGTCCCCTTCCTTTGGGGTATCCACCATGTATACGTCATATGACGAGGTGGCCTTCCAGTGCCCTGTAGGCGCTGGTTCCTGTTCGTCTCCAGCGTCGCCGTCCATAGCGTCGATGTCTTCGAAGTTGTAGTCTAGCATGTCGGTTAAATCCTCGACAGTGGCTACAAAGTGGGTGGTGGGTGGGCTCTGAATTTCTTCGTCGTCCGAACTCCAACCATCCTGGCCATAGTCCGGCCAGGACTCTTCTGATAGCGAGAGATGCTTCAGTGAATTCAGGATATCGCAGAAAGGCGAGTGCTGAAAGATGTCCGCGGCGGTGAATTCCATAACCGGCGCCCAATCCGAATTAGTTGGCTGGGGCGCGGGAGGCACGGAGTCCGGCAAGGAGTCCGGCGCCTCGGGATCACGAGTTTCGCAGGGGACAAGATTGGAATCCGGCTCCATCGTTGTGGATGTTGAAGCCCCCAGGGCGGCGTCTATCCACCGGCCCTCGATACGGGCGATCGGCTCCGGGCTAATGGCCGAAGCGGATCTGAGTGCGGCCACCAAGGCACTGTCCGGCGGCAGAGCTAGATCGTGCCCTTCGTCACAGTGCGGCGCGCTTGGCTGTGGCTCGAGTCCGTCGAAGATCAAGTCTCCGCGGTCATCGGCCGTGAAGCTTAAGCTTCCGAATCTGACCTGACGGCCAAGGGCGTAGCTTTCGATCTGCTCCAGATGGCCAAGAGAATTGGCCCGCAGTGCAAAGCCGCCGAATACGAAGATCTGTCCGGGGAGAAAAGTCTCACCCTGGACAGCATTGATGGTTGAAGATGCCATCGAGCCTATCGGTGACGACACAGAGGAACTCTCAATGAAAGCACCAATGTCGGTGTCAAAACCGGCGGATCTCGGGTAGGGGGTCCCGAACTGTGCGTCTAGGTGGATGGTAACAAGAGATGAGGGACACAATGTTTTTACCCAGGTTCGGACCCTCTCGATGGAGGTAAAACCCTACGTCCTGCTTGATTAATATTGATGATTTGGGTAGTACAAGAGTAGATCTACCACGAGATCAAGGAGGCTAAACCCTAGAAGCTAGCCTATGGTATGATTGCTGAGATGTATATCCGTCCTACGGACTAAGGCCATATCATCATAAGTGATAATGGCACTAATCTCTCCAAGGGTGCCATGGAAGAATTCTGTCAAAGAGAACATATCGGCTTGATGTTTCGGCTGTTGCTCACCCTCAATCCAATGGTCAAGCAGAAAGAGCTAATCAAGAGATCCTGAAAGGTATCAAGCCCCGACACTTAGTCCCCTTACAGCGGACTCTGGGTTGTTGGGTGGAGGAGTTACCTTCTGTGTTATGGAGCATCAACACTACTCCTAACAGATCTACAGGCTACACGCCTTTCTTTATGGTGTATGGTGCAGAGGCGGTCCTGCCAAGTGACATCCGGCACGATTCACCCCGCGTGGCGGCTTACGTTGAGGCTGACAACGAAGAAGCTCGTCAAAATGCACTTGAATTATTAGATGAGGAGCGAGACTTGGCAATAGCCCGCTCGACGATTTATCAACAAGACCTGCACCGCTATCACAGCCGCCGGGTTAGGAGCAGAACGTCTCAGGAAGGCGACTTGGTGCTTCGGCTCATCCAAGATTAGTCTGATATGCACAAGCTATCCCCACCTTGGGAAGGGCCCTTTGTGGTCAGCAAGAATCTGCACAACGGGTCATATTACCTCATCGATTTTCGAGAGCACAAAGACTCACGTAAGTCGGAGGAGGAGACCCGCCGGCCATGGAATATTGCTCATCTCCGGCCTTATTACACTTAAGCCACCGGCTTTCAGGATGTATATATTTTTTGACAATGTATATATTATATAAAGAAATAAAGCAGGACCTCCGTCCTTTTTACCCTCAAAAATCTATGTGTCTTCATTATCAGGTAGTGGAGACAACCAATAGGGAGCGGATCACATACGAATCCGGCTTTCCCTTTGGACTGGCTTATGATCATATCTGAATCTAGCCATGGTCACTTGGGGGCTTCCTGTTCAAACATAGGTCATATTCGAACCAAAGAGAACATAGCTGTCGATACCCACTTGATCGGCATACTGCCAAACCCACTTGGGGGCTTCTTGATCATAATTGAATCATAGCTTAACCCTTTGGGTCTGACGTGGATCGTATTCGAATCAGCGTCATTAAACAACTCTTATGTTCACTTGGGGGCTTCCTGTTCAAACATAGGTCGTATTCGAACCAAAGAGAACATAGCTGTCGATAACCACTTGATCGGCATCGCCAAAGCCACTGGGGGCTATATGATCGTATCCGAATCTTAGCATAACCCCTTTGGGACGGTTTTCTGATCGTATTCGAATCAGGAGCCTGGGAACATTGCTTATTATCCGTTATGAATATAATTACTTTAACTATCTTAAAACCTTCTTGCAAGCATTATGAGATGGTTGTTGATTCTTCCGGTTTAATATTGATTACCCCAGGTTCTAAAGTGCCAGGTAAAGCATCATATGAGCTGGGAAGATTATAAAACGGTTTGCGGGTATGCTATTGTGATTATATTTAATAAATAATCATAAACCGGCCTGTATATGATGTCTTTGGGTCAAGTTTCGGGTTATAAATACTCTATATAAACCCCTGGCGCGGTAAACCGCTAAGAAAATTTTGCTTGTTTTATGTGCAGGATAAGGCAAAGCAAGTTAAACATCAAGGAAATAAGCGGTCAATGTAAGCCAGCAAAATATAGTGATGGCGGCTTACGAAAGTAATAAGCACCATAAACATGCGCAAGGGCATGACAAACATTAAGAGGTTTTTTCTATCCTATTACAAGACTCCCCGAGTCTGAATAAGTGAAGCATTGTTTTGGCAAAGTTATAAAACGCCTGGCGGTTCATTCCTTCAGTGGGCTTGAAGACTCCGGGTTATCCTTCTCCGCCTCTCCGTCGGTTGCTTTGTCCTGGAAGGTGGACGAGGCCCAGTCAATGCCACTCAAGGCTTCAAACTCAGCCTCATAATCTATTAAACCGGTCGGGTCCACTTCAGGGGCAAAGGTATGCTTACGCGTTGGAGGGATCAGGCTGACTTGGTCGTATGGAATGTTTGGAATTCTCCGGTTCTCGCTATCATAGCCCGGCGAATACTTAGTAAGATCAGTATCATTCCCAATAAGGGTAGCCAAGGGACGTACAACTTTGACACAGGCGGTGAAATCTTGATCTAAATGCAGTACCGTCCTCCTTCAGGCTTGGATATCCAAGAGAGAGGTCAGCCAAGTCAAGCTCTGGCACCATGCCTTTGCCCGGCTTAATACGGCCACGGCTTCGGCTCTTGAAGATGCCTGCCTTAAATCCTGAATTCGTTGAGGCAGCACTGTGAGATGCTTCAGCACATCATGTAGGAGGTGGGGAGTGGTATTTGATAAAGCCACCGCGGCCAAGGCACGTTGTGACCCGGAGTACAATTGTTCCACTAAGGTGTAAACCGCCTTAAGCTTGATCAGCATGTTTTGCTTGAGGTTGGTACTCCTGGGGCCTGTATGTTCACAAGCATAACAATGAGCCGGAGGTAACCATTACAATAGTCATTGGAAGATTACAATGCTTGACGTTTTGCACAGTAACTTACCGAAGATGGCTGAGACCATTTGGGATATCTGCCATTTCAAATCAGATAACTCAGTTGTTGCCTCTGCAAGAGCTCTTTCTGCCGTCTCGGCCTGAGTCACCAGTGAAGTTTTCTCATCAGCCCAGATTTTCTTCTCTGAGTCAAAATTTTGCCTCAATTTCTCTTGTTCAGAGATGCTGAATTCAAACTTGGAGTTGGCTTTCTGAGTTTCAAGCTCTTGAGTTTTCAGCTAGCTCTTCAGGTCAGCAAGCTCCGACTCAAATTGACTTATGGTGGTCTGTATTGATACCAGGTTATGGTAAGAATCATGGTAAGGTAACATTCAAGTCCCAAACATTTTACAAGTCAAGATATTTCGCACTTGGGGGCTAATGTATGCTTAAAGAATTTTTTAACCTACCCTATCGAGTCATACATATTAAGTATCAAGCACTTTACAAGTAAAGATACTTGACACTTGGGGGCTAATGTGTAACACAAATTCAAAGTCTCATGCTATCACCGGGTTAAATATATTCACTTTAAACTGGACAAACTAACAGTAAGTAGATTTCTAAGTCTACAGCATATTCATTCATAAGCAATAGACTTGGGGGCTGGTACAGTAAGTAAGGTTCAGGAAAATAGCATAAATTATACATCAGATTTGTGCTGTATTTGTTTCACCATGTCAATTTCTAGGTCACGACTATTATGCACTTGATTCAGATATCCCGAGACTATATCACCAATGCTTAAGTGAGTATAGTCAGTGATGTCCTGTTTGGCTTTTCGACGTTGGGCAAATTCTTCCTTGGCAGTGCATTGGGGAAGAATAGTAGGCCGGCCCGGTTCAACAAATTGACTCTTCAGATATTCAACTTCCGGGTCAGTCGTCTTGGCCGGACTAGGAGCTTCCGGGTTATCAGAGTTGTGGATAACATCTTCAAGAGGCGGATCAGAAGTTGGCATCAGAATATCAGAAGCCGGTTCAGGCGGCGGTTGATGGGTGGAGCTATCAGGAGCGGATAAGTCAAGCGCCAGTTCAGTGACAACCGGTTCTTGGGACGGCTTATTTTTCCTTGCCCTCTTGCTGGGCTTCACTTGCAGGCTGTCAATAAAGGTAGAAGGATGAGTATTAAAGCATAAGTACGGTAAAACTTAAAGTAAGAAAGGTTACATTACCCGGGAGCCATTTTGAAAGCCGGCATGTTTGATTGCATAGACTCGTCGGAAGAAGGAGAGGTATCCTGATATTTGGAGTCAGATGAATTGAGAGGTTGGTGAATCAAACCCGCCAAAGGTAAAATAGAACGTAAATCAGAGATAACCTTGGTCCGACGCTTCCTGGTTACATCGGGTAAGCCAGAGGAGAGTTCTGCGTCTTGATTGGCCCGAGTCTGCCTCCGGTTCTCAAGCTGTTGTTGCTTCAAAAGAAATTGAGGATCTTGGTAAGCTAGAGGATGTGAAGATCTTACTTTCCGGGTCACCCTTCGGATTTTTTGCTTTGGCAAAGGCTCTGAGTCGGAGGAGATTATAGTTACCTCTTCGTCAATTGCTTAACTGTTCCCTGTATCCTCCTGAAAGGATAGAACGTCAGTAACGTAACGACAAAGGAGTTAAGAAAATCAAAGGATTACCTCTTCATCAGCCGGTGAAGTGTCTTGACAGTAGAACCACGTCTGATTCCAATCTTTTGGGTGACTCGGCAGCTCAGCATAAGGAAAAAGGCAATCTCTCCGCCGCTGGATCGAGATGCCACCAAGCTCAAGACTAGGCCCGTTGGCACGTTCATTCTGCCGGTTCAAGTAAAAAAGTTCTCTAAACAAAAGCAGACTTGGCTCCTCTCCTAGGTACACCTCGCAGAAGACTTGGAAATTGCAAAGGTTTGATACGGAATTGGGTCCAATATCTTGAGGTCTAAGATCAAAGAAATTCAAAACTTCCCTGAAGAATTTTGAGCCGGGAGGGGCAAATCCCCGGTTCATGTGATCCGTGAAAACTATCACCTCCCCTTCTTTGGGTTGAGGTAAGACATGACCTCCTTTTTAGGCAGATGGCCAGACTTCACAAACTCGGCCAGCTTACTCTTAGTGACTGTGGATGGGACCCAATTGCAAGTCATAGGGGCTTTGGCTGCCTTAGGTGCCATGACAACAGTTGGACTACGGCAAAATAAGAGGTTCCGGTTCAAATTTAACCTGGGAGAAATATCCAAATTATTTAAGGTAGCGGCTTACGAAGGGGCCTAATGATATAGGGATAACTATGCAGCAATATTTAAGACACTACAAGTATCAAAAGCTTAACCGGATCCAAGAGATGACGTCATGGCGGGTTAAAGAAAACCTTTTGAACAGTCAGAAGACAGAGGATTTATTAAGGTCTTTTAAGATTGACATGAACAGGTTCAAATCAATCTGGGGCCTAATGTTGGGGATGTAACTATTTGTGTAAGCCGCCCAGGAGGGGCCGGGTACGCAAAGAAGACTCACCAGAAAGAAGCCCAAGAACCAAGCATGAAGATGGCGGTTCAATAAAGGGCTTAAGGCCCACAGGCGACTTAAGGCCCGTTGTGGTAAACCACCGTAATGGCATGACTTGTATCATAAGGTAGATTTAAATAGTCACCGAGCCGGACACTGTTACAAGCCGTCCCGGACTCTGTAAGCCACAGGGCGTCAACCCGAGTATATAAGGGGACGACCTGCTGGCGGCTTAGGGCAAAAAACAACACATCGAGAGCCGGGCATAGCATATCTTGCTCCCTGGTCATCGAAACATCAATACCAAACCCAACTAGACGTAGGCTTTACCTTCACCGTAAGGGGCCGAACTAGTATAAACCTCTCGTGTCCCTTGTCCCGATTTAACCCCTTCAAGCTTCCTAGTTGCGATGGATCCACAACTAAGTCCTTTCACGAGGACATCTGACGTGACAATTCCACGACAACTTCCGTATATGTTCATGACGATCTTCTGTATTTAATAGTTTCCTTCATTTGCTTACTAGCTAGCTAGCGTGTCGAGTCCTCTCTATATGTAGCGTCGACCAAGCACGGAGATAAGAGAGGACACTTTTCTCTATTAGCTAACTAACACAATATATAAAACCCATAAATTAACCCTACAGAACCCCCCAACCCCCCCCCCCCTCTTTCAGAAAACAAAACAAAAAAACCAGCGCCTGAAATGCTGACGTGTTGAAGCCTTTTGGTCCCGGTTGGTGGCACCAACCGGGACAAAAGACCCCCCCTGCCTGGGCAAGCGGCAGCGGCCACGTGAAGCCCCCATCTGTCCCGGTTCCTGGTCAAACCGGGACTAAAGGGACAGGGCTTTAGTAACGACCCTTTAGTCCCGGTTCGGGAACCGGGACCAATGAGGGTTTTTCTACTAGTGAGAACCATTAAGTTTGTAGGGCGCCCCCTGCATTTCGCCCTTATGAACCATTAGTTTTACTAGTCGACAACCCGTGCTTCCGCACGGGGCTAGTGATTTTGAATACATCAATAGGAAAAAATTGAAGACTTCTGACATGTGAAGAAAGCGCATAATCATCTGTGGTTATTATACATGAAGGAATCAAAGAATGGTAATTTGTTTCTCTTCAAGTTGAAGGGCGTGAATCGTTGAAATTATTGTCTATGGATCAACATCAAACTAATCAGATTAGAATATGTACAGTCTGATGTATGTATATGTGCATACACAACTTGAGATATGTGTCCATATGGTGTGAAAGGGCAATATGCATGAATTCTAGTTCATATATGCGTACAGAGATCATGCATGTAAAGAACACGGGATAAATTGATGGATAGATGAAGAAGTGACGTATCCATGAAGAAGATGTTTAGGGTCAACATCGATACACATGAAGCTTTTTTCTTGTCTCTTGGTATATCACTGTCCGTCCTTCCACCTCATTGGTCCATGCAAGGCCACTCGGAAATTCTATTTCTTCCGGCCACCGGTTCTCTTCCAGTAGAGATGATCCTTTTCTGTGATTAGTGCTGAAGCCTATGACGCAAGACTCAACTTGTGCTGCCGCCGCTGCTCACCAGTAACAATTGATGTATTTCAATCAAAGAAGTCGAACATCATATATGTGCATACCTGATTGGTCCATACAAAAAGTGAATATTCTACACAGACGTATCCATTGGATCATGTTGGTACTGTGGCCGGCCGACCAACAGCGTAGTAGCTGCCCATGATGAGTAACCCTCAATGGCCGACGCATGAACGTCCTAATGTAAATTTAGAACGATCTCATTTTTTTCAAAAAGGGGTGTTACCCCAGCCTCTGCATCAGAAAGATGCATACGGCTCAAATTAATAATAAGAAGCCAGCAACAAAGTCTCCAAGTCTCGAAGTAAGAAATAAAAACAAGACGCTCATAAGAGCCTAATCGAAAGCCACAACCGGCTGGCAAATAAAATAGGAGCACTACATGCCTATCCTATACATGACCGCCATCCAAACCGGTTGAAAATAACCCGAGGTACCATCTTCCATCGGGTAGACGCAGTAGCCAAACGCCCCCTAGCCTCCGTCGGAGTGAGTAGCGACCACATACGGAGCAATGCTGTGGCCCTGAAGATAACCTGCAAAAAGTGAATGTTCGTTGATCTGTTAAAAACCAAATCATTTCTGCAGTTCCAGACTGCCCATAGTAAGGAACAAACTCCAACACAAATGGCCCTGGACAACATTGATGGTTGAAGATGCCATCGAGCCTATCGGTGACGACACAGAGGAACTCTCAATGAAAGCACCAATGTCGGTGTCAAAACCGGCGGATCTCGGGTAGGGGGTCCCGAACTGTGCGTCTAGGTGGATGGTAACAAGAGATGAGGGACACAATGTTTTTACCCAGGTTCGGACCCTCTCGATGGAGGTAAAACCCTACGTCCTGCTTGATTAATATTGATGATTTGGGTAGTACAAGAGTAGATCTACCACGAGATCAAGGAGGCTAAACCCTAGAAGCTAGCCTATGGTATGATTGCTGAGATGTATATCCGTCCTACGGACTAAGGCCCTCCGGTTTATATAGACACCGGAGAGGCTAGGGTTACACAGAGTCGGTTACAATGGTAGGAAATCTACATATCCGTATTGCCAAGCTTGCCTTCCACGCCAAGGAAAGTACCATCCGGACACGAGCCAGAGTCTTCAATCTTCTATCTTCATAGTTTCGGAGTCCGGCGGATATTGATAGTCCGGCTGTCCGGACACCCCCTAGTCCAGGACTCCCTCACTGCCTTTGAAGACTTGAAGAGACAGTTATCTAAACCGCCGATTCTTGCGGCTCCCACTGATAAAGAACCGTTGCTGCTATACGTGGCTGCCAATTCACGAGCCGTCAGCGTTGCCATCGTAGTGGACCGTAAGGAAACTAGCAAGGAGCATCCGGTTCAACGGCCGGTTTATTACATCAGTGAGGTGCTCATTGAGTCTAAACAAAGGTATCCACATTGGCAGAAACTCATTTACGGAGTGTTCATGGCCAACCGGAAATTGAAGCAGTACTTTCAAAGTCATCCTATAACTGTGGTAAGTTCTGCCCCTTTGGGAGATATCATCCAGAATAGGGAGGCCACAGGACGAGTCACCAAGTGGTCCATTGAGCTTGGGCCTCATGATTTGACGTATATGCCACGTACTGCCATTAAGTCTCAGGCCTTGGTGGACTTTATCAATGATTGGACAGAATTACATGCACCTGAGGAGAAGCCAGATAACACATATTGGACGATTCACTTTGACGGGTCCAGGCAGTTAGAAGGATCGGGGGCTGGAGTGGTGTTAACTTCCCCTCGAGGTGACAAATTTTGTTATGTACTCCGGTTATGTTTCCATGTACTAACAATGCAGCTGAGTACGAGGCCTTACTCCATGGTCTCCGGATGGCTAAGGAGATGAACTTAAGCCGGTAAGATGCTTGGGCAACTTAGATCTCGTGGCTCAACAGGTGTCAGGCAAGTGGGATTCCAATGATCCCCTTATGGCGGCTTATCGTCGTGAAGTAGATGCTGTGGCTGGTCACTTCAAGGGTTATCAAGTGGAGCACATTGATCAAAGGAAGACTAAGGCGGCCGACGCTTTAAGCCAGTTGGGATCCCAACGTAAGCCGGTGCCGCCTAACGCCTTTCTCGATATTTTACATAACCCTTCTGTCAAGGTGCCTACCGAGGAATAGCTAGCAGTGCCAGACTCGGAGGCACAGCTGGTGGCGGCTCTTCACGTTATCCCGGATTGGACAGTGCCCTATTTGGCTTATATGACCCAAGGTGATACCTGAGGAAGGGACCTTGGCAAGACAAATCGTCAGGCGCTCCAAATCTATGACGATTGTTAACGGCGAGTTACATCACCTAAGTGTCACTTGTGCATTTCAACGCTGTGTGTCCCCTACGGAAGGCCAAGAAATACTTTGTGAGATCCATGAAGGGGATTGTGGCCATCATGCCGGGTCAAAATCTCTGGTAGCAAAAGCTTTCTGTCATGGTTTCTACTGGCTGACGGCTCATGCTGATACGGAAGATATGGTCAGCAAATGTGACGGTTGTCAAAAGTTCTCACGACGAGCTCATGTGCCGGGTCAAGAATTGAGGATGATCCCAACCACTTGGCCGTTTGCAGTCTGGGGGCTTGACATGGTTGGGCCTTTCAAGAAGTCTAAGGATAAAAAGACACATCTCCTGGTGGCAGTGGATAAGTTTACAAAGTGGGTTGAGGCAGAGCCGGTCAGTAAGTGTGATGCAGCCACGACAGTTCAATTCATGAAAAAGGTGATCTTTCGTTTTGGTTTCCCACATATCATCATAACTGATAATGGCACTAATCTCTCCAAGGGTGCCATGGAAGAATTCTGTCAAAGAGAACATATTGGCTTGATGTTTCGGCTGTTGCTCACCCTCAATCCAATGGTCAAGCAGAAAGAGCTAATCAAGAGATCCTGAAAGGTATCAAGCCCCGACACTTAGTCCCCTTACAGCGGACTCTGGGTTGTTGGGTGGAGGAGTTACCTTCTGTGTTATGGAGCATCAACACTACTCCTAACAGATCTACAGGCTACACGCCTTTCTTTATGGTGTATGGTGCAGAGGCGGTCCTGCCAAGTGACATCCGGCACGATTCACCCCGCGTGGCGGCTTACGTTGAGGCTGACAACGAAGAAGCTCGTCAAAATTCACTTGACTTATTAGATGAGGAGCGAGACTTGGCAATAGCCCGCTCGACGATTTATCAACAAGACCTGCACCGCTATCACAGCCGCCGGGTTAGGAGCAGAACGTCTCAGGAAGGCGACTTGGTGCTTCGGCTCATCCAAGATTAGTCTGATATGCACAAGCTATCCCCACCTTGGGAAGGGCCCTTTGTGGTCAGCAAGAATCTGCACAACGGGTCATATTACCTCATCGATTTTCGAGAGCACAAAGACTCACGTAAGTCGGAGGAGGAGACCCGCCGGCCATGGAATATTGCTCATCTCCGGCCTTATTACACTTAAGCCACCGGCTTTCAGGATGTATATATTTTTTGACAATGTATATATTATATAAAGAAATAAAGCAGGACCTCCGTCCTTTTTACCCTCAAAAATCTATGTGTCTTCATTATCAGGTAGTGGAGACAACCAATAGGGAGCGGATCACATACGAATCCGGCTTTCCCTTTGGACTGGCTTATGATCATATCTGAATCTAGCCATGGTCACTTGGGGGCTTCCTGTTCAAACATAGGTCATATTCGAACCAAAGAGAACATAGCTGTCGATACCCACTTGATCGGCATACTGCCAAACCCACTTGGGGGCTTCTTGATCATAATTGAATCATAGCTTAACCCTTTGGGTCTGACGTGGATCGTATTCGAATCAGCGTCATTAAACAACTCTTATGTTCACTTGGGGGCTTCCTGTTCAAACATAGGTCGTATTCGAACCAAAGAGAACATAGCTGTCGATAACCACTTGATCGGCATCGCCAAAGCCACTGGGGGCTATATGATCGTACCCGAATCTTAGCATAACCCCTTTGGGACGGTTTTCTGATCGTATTCGAATCAGGAGCCTGGGAACATTGCTTATTATCCGTTATGAATATAATTACTTTAACTATCTTAAAACCTTCTTGCAAGCATTATGAGATGGTTGTTGATTCTTCCGGTTTAATATTGATTACCCCAGGTTCTAAAGTGCCAGGTAAAGCATCATATGAGCCGGGAAGATTATAAAACGGTTTGCGGGTATGCTATTGTGATTATATTTAATAAATAATCATAAACCGGCCTGTATATCATGTCTTTGGGTCAAGTTTCGGGTTATAAATACTCTATATAAACACCTGGCGCGGTAAACCGCTAAGAAAATTTTGCTTGTTTTATGTGCAGGATAAGGCAAAGCAAGTTAAACATCAAGGAAATAAGCGGTCAATGTAAGCCAGCAAAATATAGTGATGGCGGCTTACGAAAGTAATAAGCACCATAAACATGCGCAAGGGCATGACAAACATTAAGAGGTTTTTTCTATCCTATTACAAGACTCCCCGAGTCTGAATAAGTGAAGCATTGTTTTGGCAAAGTTATAAAACGCCTGGCGGTTCATTCCTTCAGTGGGCTTGGAGACTCCGGGTTATCCTTCTCCGCCTCTCCGTCGGTTGCTTTGTCCTGGAAGGTGGACGAGGCCCAGTCAATGCCACTCAAGGCTTCAAACTCAGCCTCATAATCTATTAAACCGGCCGGGTCCACTTCAGGGGCAAAGGTATGCTTACGCGTTGGAGGGATCAGGCTGACTTGGTCGTATGGAATGTTTGGAATTCTCCGGTTCTCGCTATCATAGCCCGGCGAATACTTAGTAAGATCAGTATCATTCCCAATAAGGGTAGCCAAGGGACGTACAACTTTGACACAGGCGGTGAAATCTTGATCTAAATGCAGTACCGTCCTCCTTCAGGCTTGGATATCCAAGAGAGAGGTCAGCCAAGTCAAGCTCTGGCACCATGCCTTTGCCCGGCTTAATACGGCCACGGCTTCGGCTCTTGAAGATGCCTGCCTTAAATCCTGAATTCGTTGAGGCAGCACTGTGAGATGCTTCAGCACATCATGTAGGAGGTGGGGAGTGGTATTTGATAAAGCCACCGCGGCCAAGGCACGTTGTGACCCGGAGTACAATTGTTCCACTAAGGTGTAAACCGCCTTAAGCTTGATCAGCATGTTTTGCTTGAGGTTGGTACTCCTGGGGCCTGTATGTTCACAAGCATAACAATGAGCCGGAGGTAACCATTACAATAGTCATTGGAAGATTACAATGCTTGACGCTTTGCACAGTAACTTACCGAAGATGGCTGAGACCATTTGGGATATCTGCCATTTCAAATCAGATAACTCAGTTGTTGCCTCTGCAAGAGCTCTTTCTGCCGTCTCGGCCTGAGTCACCAGTGAAGTTTTCTCATCAGCCCAGATTTTCTTCTCTGAGTCAAAATTTTGCCTCAATTTCTCTTGTTCAGAGATGCTGAATTCAAACTTGGAGTTGGCTTTCTGAGTTTCAAGCTCTTGAGTTTTCAGCTAGCTCTTCAGGTCAGCAAGCTCCGACTCAAATTGACTTATGGTGGTCTGTATTGATACCAGGTTATGGTAAGAATCATGGTAAGGTAACATTCAAGTCCCAAACATTTTACAAGTCAAGATATTTCGCACTTGGGGGCTAATGTATGCTTAAAGAATTTTTTAACCTACCCTATCGAGTCATACATATTAAGTCTCAAGCACTTTACAAGTAAAGATACTTGACACTTGGGGGCTAATGTGTAACACAAATTCAAAGTCTCATGCTATCACCGGGTTAAATATATTCACTTTAAACTGGACAAACTAACAGTAAGTAGATTTCTAAGTCTACAACATATTCATTCATAAGCAATAGACTTGGGGGCTGGTACAGTAAGTAAGGTTCAGGAAAATAGCATAAATTATACATCAGATTTGTGCTGTATTTGTTTCACCATGTCAATTTCTAGGTCACGACTATTATGCACTTGATTCAGATATCCCGAGACTATATCACCAATGCTTAAGTGAGTATAGTCAGTGATGTCCTGTTTGGCTTTTCGACGTTGGGCAAATTCTTCCTTGGCAGTGCATTGGGGAAGAATAGTAGGCCGGCCCGGTTCAACAAATTGACTCTTCAGATATTCAACTTCCGGGTCAGTCGTCTTGGCCGGACTAGGAGCTTCCGGGTTATCAGAGTTGTGGATAACATCTTCAAGAGGCGGATCAGAAGTTGGCATCAGAATATCAGAAGCCGGTTCAGGCGGCGGTTGATGGGTGGAGCTATCAGGAGCGGATAAGTCAAGCGCCAGTTCAGTGACAACCGGTTCTTGGGACGGCTTATTTTTCCTTGCCCTCTTGCTGGGCTTCACTTGCAGGCTGTCAATAAAGGTAGAAGGATGAGTATTAAAGCATAAGTACGGTAAAACTTAAAGTAAGAAAGGTTACATTACCCGGGAGCCATTTTGAAAGCCGGCATGTTTGATTGCATAGACTCGTCGGAAGAAGGAGAGGTATCCTGATATTTGGAGTCAGATGAATTGAGAGGTTGGTGAATCAAACCCGCCAAAGGTAAAATAGAACGTAAATCAGAGATAACCTTGGTCCGACGCTTCCTGGTTACATCGGGTAAGCCAGAGGAGAGTTCTGCGTCTTGATTGGCCCGAGTCTGCCTCCGGTTCTCAAGCTGTTGTTGCTTCAAAAGAAATTGAGGATCTTGGTAAGCTAGAGGATGTGAAGATCTTACTTTCCGGGTCACCCTTCGGATTTTTTGCTTTGGCAAAGGCTCTGAGTCGGAGGAGATTATAGTTACCTCTTCGTCAATTGCTTAACTGTTCCCTGTATCCTCCTGAAAGGATAGAATGTCAGTAACGTAACGACAAAGGAGTTAAGAAAATCAAAGGATTACCTCTTCATCATCCGAAGAAGAGTCATCCAATTTAAACATATCAGAGGCGCTGGGTTTCTTCTTCTTTGAGGTACCCATCTTGGCGGCCTTCCTTTCGGTTTTCTTGGCTTCCCTGGCTTGTTTGGCAGCCTCGTGGTCATATTTGACCTTCCAGAAATTATCACCGGCCTATGGAAAACGATAAGGAATCATAAGTACAAAGAAGGTATAACATGTTAAAGAGTATTTATTAAGATTGGTAACTCACTGCAGGGGCCGGGTTCTTCTTGTAGAAGGGCAGTAAGCCGAAGGCATTGCTAGTTACAGTGCCCTCCTTCAGCAGTGACTGGGTTGTAGCATCTACCACATCATCTGGTAAGTCGTCAGGACTATGACGCATTGGATCATCCTTCTCGCCTGTGTAAGTACACATTAAGCCGGAGTGGTGGCTTAATGGTAGTATTCGCCAGGTGACCCATACCCGGACCAGATCAATGCCGTTTAACCCGTTTCCTAAAAGAGCTTTGATCTTCTTGATGGTGGGATTGAGAGGCAGGCGCTCAACGGCGGTCAACTTATCCGCCAGCTGATGGTTAGACTCAAGGTGTAGGGCGCGAAAACCGGGCAGAGGCTTCTCATCAGCCGGTGAAGTGTCTTGACAGTAGAACCACGTCTGATTCCAATCTTTTGGGTGACTCGGCAGCTCAGCATAAGGAAAAAGGCAATCTCTCCGCCGCTGGATCGAGATGCCACCAAGCTCAAGACTAGGCCCGTTGGCACGTTCATTCTGCCGGTTCAAGTAAAAAAGTTCTCTAAACAAAAGCAGACTTGGCTCCTCTCCTAGGTACACCTCGCAGAAGACTTGGAAATTGCAAAGGTTTGATACG
Organism: Triticum timopheevii; assembly: GCA_963921465.1. Taxonomy (NCBI): domain Eukaryota; kingdom Viridiplantae; phylum Streptophyta; class Magnoliopsida; order Poales; family Poaceae; genus Triticum; species Triticum timopheevii. Next base: position 614,959,151 of record OY997266.1, read on the forward strand.
GAATTGGGTCCAATATCTTGAGGTCTAAGATCAAAGAAATTCAAAACTTCCCTGAAGAATTTTGAGCCGGGAGGGGCAAATCCCCGGTTCATGTGATCCGTGAAAACTATCACCTCCCCTTCTTTGGGTTGAGGCCTCTCTTCAGATGGGTCAGGGGCACGATAAGACATGACCTCCTTTTTAGGCAGATGGCCAGACTTCACAAACTCGGCCAGCTTACTCTTAGTGACTGTGGATGGGACCCAATTGCAAGTCATAGGGGCTTTGGCTGCCTTAGGTGCCATGACAACAGTTGGACTACGGCAAAATAAGAGGTTCCGGTTCAAATTTAACCTGGGAGAAATATCCAAATTATTTAAGGTAGCGGCTTACGAAGGGGCCTAATGATATAGGGATAACTATGCAGCAATATTTAAGACACTACAAGTATCAAAAGCTTAACCGGATCCAAGAGATGACGTCATGGCGGGTTAAAGAAAACCTTTTGAACAGTCAGAAGACAGAGGATTTATTAAGGTCTTTTAAGATTGACATGAACAGGTTCAAATCAATCTGGGGCCTAATGTTGGGGATGTAACTATTTGTGTAAGCCGCCCAGGAGGGGCCGGGTACGCAAAGAAGACTCACCAGAAAGAAGCCCAAGAACCAAGCATGAAGATGGCGGTTCAATAAAGGGCTTAAGGCCCACAGGCGACTTAAGGCCCGTTGTGGTAAACCACCGTAATGGCATGACTTGTATCATAAGGTAGATTTAAATAGTCACCGAGCCGGACACTGTTACAAGCCGTCCCGGACTCTATAAGCCACAGGGCGTCAACCCGAGTATATAAGGGGACGACCTGCTGGCGGCTTAGGGCAAAAAACAACACATCGAGAGCCGGGCATAGCATATCTTGCTCCCTGGTCATCGAAACATCAATACCAAACCCAACTAGACGTAGGCTTTACCTTCACCGTAAGGGGCCGAACTAGTATAAACCTCTCGTGTCCCTTGTCCCGATTTAACCCCTTCAAGCTTCCTAGTTGCGATGGATCCACAACTAAGTCCTTTCACGAGGACATCTGACGTGACAATTCCACGACAACTTCCGTATATGTTCATGACGATCTTCTGTATTTAATAGTTTCCTTCATTTGCTTACTAGCTAGCTAGCGTGTCGAGTCCTCTCTATATGTAGCGTCGACCAAGCACGGAGATAAGAGAGGACACTTTTCTCTATTAGCTAACTAACACAATATATAAAACCCATAAATTAACCCTACAGAACCCCCCAACCCCCCCCCCCCCCCCTCTTTCAGAAAACAAAACAAAAAAACCAGCGCCTGAAATGCTGACGTGTTGAAGCCTTTTGGTCCCGGTTGGTGGCACCAACCGGGACAAAAGACCCCCCCTGCCTGGGCAAGCGGCAGCGGCCACGTGAAGCCCCCATCTGTCCCGGTTCCTGGTCAAACCGGGACTAAAGGGACAGGGCTTTAGTAACGACCCTTTAGTCCCGGTTCGGGAACCGGGACCAATGAGGGTTTTTCTACTAGTGAGAACCATTAAGTTTGTAGGGCGCCCCCTGCATTTCGCCCTTATGAACCATTAGTTTTACTAGTCGACTACCCGTGCTTCCGCACGGGGCTAGTGATTTTGAATACATCAATAGGAAAAAATTGAAGACTTCTGACATGTGAAGAAAGCGCATAATCATCTGTGGTTATTATACATGAAGGAATCAAAGAATGGTAATTTGTTTCTCTTCAAGTTGAAGGGCGTGAATCGTTGAAATTATTGTCTATGGATCAACATCAAACTAATCAGATTAGAATATGTACAGTCTGATGTATGTATATGTGCATACACAACTTGAGATATGTGTCCATATGGTGTGAAAGGGCAATATGCATGAATTCTAGTTCATATATGCGTACAGAGATCATGCATGTAAAGAACACGGGATAAATTGATGGATAGATGAAGAAGTGACGTATCCATGAAGAAGATGTTTAGGGTCAACATCGATACACATGAAGCTTTTTTCTTGTCTCTTGGTATATCACTGTCCGTCCTTCCACCTCATTGGTCCATGCAAGGCCACTCGGAAATTCTATTTCTTCCGGCCACCGGTTCTCTTCCAGTAGAGATGATCCTTTTCTGTGATTAGTGCTGAAGCCTATGACGCAAGACTCAACTTGTGCTGCCGCCGCTGCTCACCAGTAACAATTGATGTATTTCAATCAAAGAAGTCGAACATCATATATGTGCATACCTGATTGGTCCATACAAAAAGTGAATATTCTACACAGACGTATCCATTGGATCATGTTGGTACTGTGGCCGGCCGACCAACAGCGTAGTAGCTGCCCATGATGAGTAACCCTCAATGGCCGACGCGTGAACGTCCTAATGTAAATTTAGAACGATCTCATTTTTTTCAAAAAGGGGTGTTACCCCAGCCTCTGCATCAGAAAGATGCATACGGCTCAAATTAATAATAAGAAGCCAGCAACAAAGTCTCCAAGTCTCGAAGTAAGAAATAAAAACAAGACGCTCATAAGAGCCTAATCGAAAGCCACAACCGGCTGGCAAATAAAATAGGAGCACTACATGCCTATCCTATACATGACCGCCATCCAAACCGGTTGAAAATAACCCGAGGTACCATCTTCCATCGGGTAGACGCAGTAGCCAAACGCCCCCTAGCCTCCGTCGGAGTGAGTAGCGACCACATACGGAGCAATGCTGTGGCCCTGAAGATAACCTGCAAAAAGTGAATGTTCGTTGATCTGTTAAAAACCAAATCATTTCTGCAGTTCCAGACTGCCCATAGTAAGGAACAAACTCCAACACAAATGGCCCTGGACAGCATTGATGGTTGAAGATGCCATCGAGCCTATCGGTGACGACACAGAGGAACTCTCAATGAAAGCACCAATGTCGGTGTCAAAACCGGCGGATCTCGGGTAGGGGGTCCCGAACTGTGCGTCTAGGTGGATGGTAACAAGAGATGAGGGACACAATGTTTTTACCCAGGTTCGGACCCTCTCGATGGAGGTAAAACCCTACGTCCTGCTTGATTAATATTGATGATTTGGGTAGTACAAGAGTAGATCTACCACGAGATCAAGGAGGCTAAACCCTAGAAGCTAGCCTATGGTATGATTGCTGAGATGTATATCCGTCCTACGGACTAAGGCCCTCCGGTTTATATAGACACCGGAGAGGCTAGGGTTACACAGAGTCGGTTACAATGGTAGGAAATCTACATATCCGTATTGCCAAGCTTGCCTTCCACGCCAAGGAAAGTACCATCCGGACATGAGCCAGAGTCTTCAATCTTCTATCTTCATAGTTTGGGAGTCCGGCGGATATTGATAGTCCGGCTGTCCGGACACCCCCTAGTCCAGGACTCCCTCACTACCTTTGAAGACTTGAAGAGACAGTTATCTAAACCGCCGATTCTTGCGGCTCCCACTGATAAAGAACCGTTGCTGCTATACGTGGCTGCCAATTCACGAGCCGTCAGCGTTGCCATCGTAGTGGACCGTAAGGAAACTAGCAAGGAGCATCCGGTTCAACGGCCGGTTTATTACATCAGTGAGGTGCTCATTGAGTCTAAACAAAGGTATCCACATTGGCAGAAACTCATTTACGGAGTGTTCATGGCCAACCGGAAATTGAAGCAGTACTTTCAAAGTCATCCTATAACTGTGGTAAGTTCTGCCCCTTTGGGAGATATCATCCAGAATAGGGAGGCCACAGGACGAGTCACCAAGTGGTCCATTGAGCTTGGGCCTCATGATTTGACGTATATGCCACGTACTGCCATTAAGTCTCAGGCCTTGGTGGACTTTATCAATGATTGGACAGAATTACATGCACCTGAGGAGAAGCCAGATAACACATATTGGACGATTCACTTTGACGGGTCCAGGCAGTTAGAAGGATCGGGGGCTGGAGTGGTGTTAACTTCCCCTCGAGGTGACAAATTTTGTTATGTACTCCGGTTATGTTTCCATGTACTAACAATGCAGCTGAGTACGAGGCCTTACTCCATGGTCTCCGGATGGCTAAGGAGATGAACTTAAGCCGGTAAGATGCTTGGGCAACTTAGATCTCGTGGCTCAACAGGTGTCAGGCAAGTGGGATTCCAATGATCCCCTTATGGCGGCTTATCGTCGTGAAGTAGATGCTGTGGCTGGTCACTTCAAGGGTTATCAAGTGGAGCACATTGATCGAAGGAAGACTAAGGCGGCCGACGCTTTAAGCCGGTTGGGATCCCAACGTAAGCCGGTGCCGCCTAACGCCTTTCTCGATATTTTACATAACCCTTCTGTCAAGGTGCCTACCGAGGAATAGCTAGCAGTGCCAGACTCGGAGGCACAGCTGGTGGCGGCTCTTCACGTTATCCCGGATTGGACAGTGCCCTATTTGGCTTATATGACCCAAGGTGATATCTGAGGAAGGGACCTTGGCAAGACAAATCGTCAGGCGCTCCAAATCTATGACGATTGTTAACGGCGAGTTACATCACCTAAGTGTCACTTGTGCATTTCAACGCTGTGTGTCCCCTACGGAAGGCCAAGAAATACTTTGTGAGATCCATGAAGGGGATTGTGGCCATCATGCCGGGTCAAAATCTCTGGTAGCAAAAGCTTTCCGTCATGGTTTCTACTGGCTGACGGCTCATGCTGATACGGAAGATATGGTCAGCAAATGTGACGGTTGTCAAAAGTTCTCACGACGAGCTCATGTGCCGGCTCAAGAATTGAGGATGATCCCAACCACTTGGCCGTTTGCAGTCTGGGGGCTTGACATGGTTGGGCCTTTCAAGAAGTCTAAGGATAAAAAGACACATCTCCTGGTGGCAGTGGATAAGTTTACAAAGTGGGTTGAGGCAGAGCCGGTCAGTAAGTGTGATGCAGCCACGACAGTTCAATTCATGAAAAAGGTGATCTTTCGTTTTGGTTTCCCACATATCATCATAACTGATAATGGCACTAATCTCTCCAAGGGTGCCATGGAAGAATTCTGTCAAAGAGAACATATCGGCTTGATGTTTCGGCTGTTGCTCACCCTCAATCCAATGGTCAAGCAGAAAGAGCTAATCAAGAGATCCTGAAAGGTATCAAGCCCCGACACTTAGTCCCCTTACAGCGGACTCTGGGTTGTTGGGTGGAGGAGTTACCTTCTGTGTTATGGAGCATCAACACTACTCCTAACAGATCTACAGGCTACACGCCTTTCTTTATGGTGTATGGTGCAGAGGCGGTCCTGCCAAGTGACATCCGGCACGATTCACCCCGCGTGGCGGCTTACGTTGAGGCTGACAACGAAGAAGCTCGTCAAAATGCACTTGACTTATTAGATGAGGAGCGAGACTTGGCAATAGCCCGCTCGACGATTTATCAACAAGACCTGCACCGCTATCACAGCCGCCGGGTTAGGAGCAGAACGTCTCAGGAAGGCGACTTGGTGCTTCGGCTCATCCAAGATTAGTCTGATATGCACAAGCTATCCCCACCTTGGGAAGGGCCCTTTGTGGTCAGCAAGAATCTGCACAACGGGTCATATTACCTCATCGATTTTCGAGAGCACAAAGACTCACGTAAGTCGGAGGAGGAGACCCGCCGGCCATGGAATATTGCTCATCTCCGGCCTTATTACACTTAAGCCACCGGCTTTCAGGATGTATATATTTTTTGACAATGTATATATTATATAAAGAAATAAAGCAGGACCTCCGTCCTTTTTACCCTCAAAAATCTATGTGTCTTCATTATCAGGTAGTGGAGACAACCAATAGGGAGCGGATCACATACGAATCCGGCTTTCCCTTTGGACTGGCTTATGATCATATCTGAATCTAGCCATGGTCACTTGGGGGCTTCCTGTTCAAACATAGGTCATATTCGAACCAAAGAGAACATAGCTGTCGATACCCACTTGATCGGCATACTGCCAAACCCACTTGGGGGCTTCTTGATCATAATTGAATCATAGCTTAACCCTTTGGGTCTGACGTGGATCGTATTCGAATCAGCGTCATTAAACAACTCTTATGTTCACTTGGGGGCTTCCTGTTCAAACATAGGTCGTATTCGAACCAAAGAGAACATAGCTGTCGATAACCACTTGATCGGCATCGCCAAAGCCACTGGGGGCTATATGATCGTATCCGAATCTTAGCATAACCCCTTTGGGACGGTTTTCTGATCGTATTCGAATCAGGAGCCTGGGAACATTGCTTATTATCCGTTATGAATATAATTACTTTAACTATCTTAAAACCTTCTTGCAAGCATTATGAGATGGTTGTTGATTCTTCCGGTTTAATATTGATTACCCCAGGTTCTAAAGTGCCAGGTAAAGCATCATATGAGCCGGGAAGATTATAAAACGGTTTGCGGGTATGCTATTGTGATTATATTTAATAAATAATCATAAACCGGCCTGTATATGATGTCTTTGGGTCAAGTTTCAGGTTATAAATACTCTATATAAACCCCTGGCGCGGTAAACCGCTAAGAAAATTTTGCTTGTTTTATGTGCAGGATAAGGCAAAGCAAGTTAAACATCAAGGAAATAAGCGGTCAATGTAAGCCAGCAAAATATAGTGATGGCGGCTTACGAAAGTAATAAGCACCATAAACATGCGCAAGGGCATGACAAACATTAAGAGGTTTTTTCTATCCTATTACAAGACTCCCCGAGTCTGAATAAGTGAAGCATTGTTTTGGCAAAGTTATAAAACGCCTGGCGGTTCATTCCTTCAGTGGGCTTGAAGACTCCGGGTTATCCTTCTCCGCCTCTCCGTCGGTTGCTTTGTCCTGGAAGGTGGACGAGGCCCAGTCAATGCCACTCAAGGCTTCAAACTCAGCCTCATAATCTATTAAACCGGCCGGGTCCACTTCAGGGGCAAAGGTATGCTTACGCGTTGGAGGGATCAGGCTGACTTGGTCGTATGGAATGTTTGGAATTCTCCGGTTCTCGCTATCATAGCCCGGCGAATACTTAGTAAGATCAGTATCATTCCCAATAAGGGTAGCCAAGGGACGTACAACTTTGACACAGGCGGTGAAATCTTGATCTAAATGCAGTACCGTCCTCCTTCAGGCTTGGATATCCAAGAGAGAGGTCAGCCAAGTCAAGCTCTGGCACCATGCCTTTGCCCGGCTTAATACGGCCACGGCTTCGGCTCTTGAAGATGCCTGCCTTAAATCCTGAATTCGTTGAGGCAGCACTATGAGATGCTTCAGCACATCATGTAGGAGGTGGGGAGTGGTATTTGATAAAGCCACCGCGGCCAAGGCACGTTGTGACCCGGAGTACAATTGTTCCACTAAGGTGTAAACCGCCTTAAGCTTGATCAGCATGTTTTGCTTGAGGTTGGTACTCCTGGGGCCTGTATGTTCACAAGCATAACAATGAGCCGGAGGTAACCATTACAATAGTCATTGGAAGATTACAATGCTTGACGTTTTGCACAGTAACTTACCGAAGATGGCTGAGACCATTTGGGATATCTGCCATTTCAAATCAGATAACTCAGTTGTTGCCTCTGCAAGAGCTCTTTCTGCCGTCTCGGCCTGAGTCACCAGTGAAGTTTTCTCATCAGCCCAGATTTTCTTCTCTGAGTCAAAATTTTGCCTCAATTTCTCTTGTTCAGAGATGCTGAATTCAAACTTGGAGTTGGCTTTCTGAGTTTCAAGCTCTTGAGTTTTCAGCTAGCTCTTCAGGTCAGAAAGCTCCGACTCAAATTGACTTATGGTGGTCTGTATTGATACCAGGTTATGGTAAGAATCATGGTAAGGTAACATTCAAGTCCCAAACATTTTACAAGTCAAGATATTTCGCACTTGGGGGCTAATGTATGCTTAAAGAATTTTTTAACCTACCCTATCGAGTCATACATATTAAGTCTCAAGCACTTTACAAGTAAAGATACTTGACACTTGGGGGCTAATGTGTAACACAAATTCAAAGTCTCATGCTATCACCGGGTTAAATATATTCACTTTAAACTGGACAAACTAACAGTAAGTAGATTTCTAAGTCTACAGCATATTCATTCATAAGCAATAGACTTGGGGGCTGGTACAGTAAGTAAGGTTCAGGAAAATAGCATAAATTATACATCAGATTTGTGCTGTATTTGTTTCACCATGTCAATTTCTAGGTCACGACTATTATGCACTTGATTCAGATATCCCGAGACTATATCACCAATGCTTAAGTGAGTATAGTCAGTGATGTCCTGTTTGGCTTTTCGACGTTGGGCAAATTCTTCCTTGGCAGTGCATTGGGGAAGAATAGTAGGCCGGCCTGGTTCAACAAATTGACTCTTCAGATATTCAACTTCCGGGTCAGTCGTCTTGGCCGGACTAGGAGCTTCCGGGTTATCAGAGTTGTGGATAACATCTTCAAGAGGCGGATCAGAAGTTGGCATCAGAATATCAGAAGCCGGTTCAGGCGGCGGTTGATGGGTGGAGCTATCAGGAGCGGATAAGTCATGCGCCAGTTCAGTGACAACCGGTTCTTGGGACGGCTTATTTTTCCTTGCCCTCTTGCTGGGCTTCACTTGCAGGCTGTCAATAAAGGTAGAAGGATGAGTATTAAAGCATAAGTACGGTAAAACTTAAAGTAAGAAAGGTTACATTACCCGGGAGCCATTTTGAAAGCCGGCATGTTTGATTGCATAGACTCGTCGGAAGAAGGAGAGGTATCCTGATATTTGGAGTCAGATGAATTGAGAGGTTGGTGAATCAAACCCGCCAAAGGTAAAATAGAACGTAAATCAGAGATAACCTTGGTCCGACGCTTCCTGGTTACATCGGGTAAGCCAGAGGAGAGTTCTGCGTCTTGATTGGCCCGAGTCTGCCTCCGGTTCTCAAGCTGTTGTTGCTTCAAAAGAAATTGAGGATCTTGGTAAGCTAGAGGATGTGAAGATCTTACTTTCCGGGTCACCCTTCGGATTTTTTGCTTTGGCAAAGGCTCTGAGTCGGAGGAGATTATAGTTACCTCTTCGTCAATTGCTTAACTGTTCCCTGTATCCCCCTGAAAGGATAGAATGTCAGTAACGTAACGACAAAGGAGTTAAGAAAATCAAAGGATTACCTCTTCATCATCCGAAGAAGAGTCATCCAATTTAAACATATCAGAGGCGCTGGGTTTCTTCTTCTTTGAGGTACCCATCTTGGCGGCCTTCCTTTCGGTTTTCTTGGCTTCCCTGGCTTGTTTGGCAGCCTCGTGGTCATATTTGACCTTCCAGAAATTATCACCGGCCTATGGAAAACGATAAGGAATCATAAGTACAAAGAAGGTATAACATGTTAAAGAGTATTTATTAAGATTGGTAACTCACTGCAGGGGCCGGGTTCTTCTTGTAGAAGGGCAGTAAGCCGAAGGCATTGCTAGTTACAGTGCCCTCCTTCAGCAGTGACTGGGTTGTAGCATCTACCACATCATCTGGTAAGTCGTCAGGACTATGACGCATTGGATCATCCTTCTCGCCTGTGTAAGTACACATTAAGCCGGAGTGGTGGCTTAATGGTAGTATTCGCCAGGTGACCCATACCCGGACCAGATCAATGCCGTTTAACCCGTTTCCTAAAAGAGCTTTGATCTTCTTGATGGTGGGATTGAGAGGCAGGCGCTCAACGGCGGTCAACTTATCCGCCAGCTGATGGTTAGACTCAAGGTGTAGGGCGCGAAAACCGGGCAGAGGCTTCTCATCAGCCGGTGAAGTGTCTTGACAGTAGAACCACGTCTGATTCCAATCTTTTGGGTGACTCGGCAGCTCAGCATAAGGAAAAAGGCAATCTCTCCGCCGCTGGATCGAGATGCCACCAAGCTCAAGACTAGGCCCGTTGGCACGTTCATTCTGCCGGTTCAAGTAAAAAAGTTCTCTAAACAAAAGCAGACTTGGCTCCTCTCCTAGGTACACCTCGCAGAAGACTTGGAAATTGCAAAGGTTTGATACGGAATTGGGTCCAATATCTTGAGGTCTAAGATCAAAGAAATTCAAAACTTCCCTGAAGAATTTTGAGCCGGGAGGGGCAAATCCCCGGTTCATGTGATCCGTGAAAACTATCACCTCCCCTTCTTTGGGTTGAGGCCTCTCTTCAGATGGGTCAGGGGCACGATAAGACATGACCTCCTTTTTAGGCAGATGGCCAGACTTCACAAACTCGGCCAGCTTACTTTTAGTGACTGTGGATGGGACCCAATTGCAAGTCATAGGGGCTTTGGCTTCCTTAGGTGCCATGACAACAGTTGGACTACGGCAAAATAAGAGGTTCCGGTTCAAATTTAACCTGGGAGAAATATCCAAATTATTTAAGGTAGCGGCTTACGAAGGGATGACGTCATGGCGGGTTAAAGAAAACCTTTTGAACAGTCAGAAGACAGAGGATTTATTAAGGTCTTTTAAGATTGACATGAACAGGTTCAAATCAATCTGGGGCCTAATGTTGGGGATGTAACTATTTGTGTAAGCCGCCCAGGAGGGGCCGGGTACGCAAAGAAGACTCACCAGAAAGAAGCCCAAGAACCAAGCATGAAGATGGCGGTTCAATAAAGGGCTTAAGGCCCACAGGCGACTTAAGGCCCGTTGTGGTAAACCACCGTAATGGCATGACTTGTATCATAAGGTAGATTTAAATAGTCACCGAGCCGGACACTGTTACAAGCCGTCCCGGACTCTGTAAGCCACAGGGCGTCAACCCGAGTATATAAGGGGACGACCTGCTGGCGGCTTAGGGCAAAAAACAACACATCGAGAGCCGGGCATAGCATATCTTGCTCCCTGGTCATCGAAACATCAATACCAAACCCAACTAGACGTAGGCTTTACCTTCACCGTAAGGGGCCGAACTAGTATAAACCTCTCGTGTCCCTTGTCCCGATTTAACCCCTTCAAGCTTCCTAGTTGCGATGGATCCACAACTAAGTCCTTTCACGAGGACATCTGACGTGACAATTCCACGACAACTTCCGTATATGTTCATGACGATCTTCTGTATTTAATAGTTTCCTTCATTTGCTTACTAGCTAGCTAGCGTGTCGAGTCCTCTCTATATGTAGCGTCGACCAAGCACGGAGATAAGAGAGGACACTTTTCTCTATTAGCTAACTAACACAATATATAAAACCCATAAATTAACCCTACAGAACCCCCCAACCCCCCCCCCCCCCTCTTTCAGAAAACAAAACAAAAAAACCAGCGCCTGAAATGCTGACGTGTTGAAGCCTTTTGGTCCCGGTTGGTGGCACCAACCGGGACAAAAGACCCCCCCTGCCTGGGCAAGCGGCAGCGGCCACGTGAAGCCCCCATCTGTCCCGGTTCCTGGTCAAACCGGGACTAAAGGGACAGGGCTTTAGTAACGACCCTTTAGTCCCGGTTCGGGAACCGGGACCAATGAGGGTTTTTCTACTAGTGAGAACCATTAAGTTTGTAGGGCGCCCCCTGCATTTCGCCCTTATGAACCATTAGTTTTACTAGTCGACAACCCGTGCTTCCGCACGGGGCTAGTGATTTTGAATACATCAATAGGAAAAAATTGAAGACTTCTGACATGTGAAGAAAGCGCATAATCATCTGTGGTTATTATACATGAAGGAATCAAAGAATGGTAATTTGTTTCTCTTCAAGTTGAAGGGCGTGAATCGTTGAAATTATTGTCTATGGATCAACATCAAACTAATCAGATTAGAATATGTACAGTCTGATGTATGTATATGTGCATACACAACTTGAGATATGTGTCCATATGGTGTGAAAGGGCAATATGCATGAATTCTAGTTCATATATGCATACAGAGATCATGCATGTAAAGAACACGGGATAAATTGATGGATAGATGAAGAAGTGACGTATCCATGAAGAAGATGTTTAGGGTCAACACCGATACACATGAAGCTTTTTTCTTGTCTCTTGGTATATCACTGTCCGTCCTTCCACCTCATTGGTCCATGCAAGGCCACTCGGAAATTCTATTTCTTCCGGCCACCGGTTCTCTTCCAGTAGAGATGATCCTTTTCTGTGATTAGTGCTGAAGCCTATGACGCAAGACTCAACTTGTGCTGCCGCCGCTGCTCACCAGTAACAATTGATGTATTTCAATCAAAGAAGTCGAACATCATATATGTGCATACCTGATTGGTCCATACAAAAAGTGAATATTCTACACAGACGTATCCATTGGATCATGTTGGTACTGTGGCCGGCCGACCAACAGCGTAGTAGCTGCCCATGATGAGTAACCCTCAATGGCCGACGCGTGAACGTCCTAATGTAAATTTAGAACGATCTCATTTTTTTTAAAAAGGGGTGTTACCCCAGCCTCTGCATTAGAAAGATGCATACGGCTCAAATTAATAATAAGAAGCCAGCAACAAAGTCTCCAAGTCTCGAAGTAAGAAATAAAAACAAGACGCTCATAAGAGCCTAATCGAAAGCCACAACCGGCTGGCAAATAAAATAGGAGCACTACATGCCTATCCTATACATGACCGCCATCCAAACCGGTTGAAAATAACCCGAGGTACCATCTTCCATCGGGTAGACGCAGTAGCCAAACGCCCCCTAGCCTCCGTCGGAGTGAGTAGCGACCACATACGGAGCAATGCTGTGGCCCTGAAGATAACCTGCAAAAAGTGAATGTTCGTTGATCTGTTAAAAACCAAATCATTTCTGCAGTTCCAGACTGCCCATAGTAAGGAACAAACTCCAACACAAATGTGCCTCGCTATATCTGAGTCAACCCCATCAAGCCACGTTCCAAATAACATGTTGATGGAAGTGGGCGGAGTAATATTAAAAGCAATATGAATCGAACGCCAAAGAATCTTAGCCAGCGGACAATATAGAAAGAGGTGTTTGATAGTTTTGTTATGGTCACAAAAACTACACCTAGCAGAACCCACCCAATTGCGTTTTGCCAGATTATCCTTTGTCAAAATGACTTGTTTATGCACGAACCACATAAACACTTTGATTCGCAAAGGTACCTTTACTTTCCAAACGTGCTTCGAGGAGGGAATGTGTTGGGAAATGTAGTAATTTCAAAATTTTCCTACGCACACGCAAGATCATGGTGATGCATAGCAACGAGAGGGGAGAGTGTTCGTCCACGTACCCTCGTAGACCGTAAGCGGAAGCGTTATGACAACGCGGTTGATGTAGTCGTACGTCTTCACGATCCGACCGATCGAAGTACCAAACGTACAGCACCTCCGAGTTCTGCACACGTTCAGCTCGATGACGATCTCCGGCCTCCGATCCAGCCGAGCTCCGGAGATGAGTTCCGTCAGCACGACGGCGTGGTGACGATGATGATGTTCTACCGGCGCAGGGCTTCGCCTAAACTCCGCGACGATATGACCGAGGTGGAATATGGTGGAGGGGGGCACCGCACACGGCTAAGGAACGATCCGTAGATCAACTTGTGTGTCCATGGGGTGCCCCCTGCCCCCGTATATAAAGGAGGGAGGGAGGAGGAGGCCGGCCTAGGGAGGAGGCGCGCCATAGGGGAGTCCTACTCCCACCGGGAGTAGGATTCCCCCTTTCCTAGTCCAACTAGGGATCCTTCCATGTATTAGGAGTAGGAGACTAGGAAGGGGAAGAGAGAAGGGAAGGAAGGAGGGGGTGCGGCCCCTCCCCCTAGCCCAATTCGGACTAGGGTAAGGGGGGCGCGCGGCCTGCCCTAGGCAGCCTCTCTCCCTTTCCCGCAGGGCCCAATAAAGCCCAATCCTTCTCCCCGGTGAATTCCCGTAACTCTCCGGTACTCCGAAAAATACCCGAATCACTCGGAACCTTTCCGAACTCCGAATATAGTCGTCCAATATATCGATCTTTACGTCTCGACCATTTCGAGACTCCTCGTCATGTCCCCGATCTCATCCGGGACTCCGAACTCCTTCGGTACATCAAAACTCATAAACTCATAATATAACTGTCATCGAAACCTTAAGCGTGCGGACCCTACGGGTTCGAGAACTATGTAGACATGACCTAGAACTATTCTCGGTCAATAACCAATAGCGGGACCTGGATGCCCATATTGGCTCCTACATATTCTACGAAGATCTTTATCGGTCAAACCGCATAACAACATACGTTGTTCCCTTTGTCATCGGTATGTTACTTGCCCGAGATTCGATCGTCGGTATCCAACACCTAGTTCAATCTCGTTACCGGCAAGTCTCTTTACTCGTTCCGTAATACATCATCTCGCAACTAGCTCATTAGTTGCAATGCTTGCAAGGCTTAAGTGATGTGCATTACCGAGAGGGCCCAGAGATACCTCTCCGACATTCGAAGTGACAAATCCTAATCTCGAAATACGCCAACCCAACAAGTACCTTTGGAGACACCTGTAGAGCACCTTTATAATCACCCAGTTACGTTGTGACGTTTGGTAGCACACAAAGTGTTCCTCCGGTAAACGGGAGTTGCATAATCTCATATTCATAGGAACATGTATAAGTCATGGAGAAAGCAATAGCAACATACTAAACGATCGGGTGCTAAGCTAACGGAATGGGTCATGTCAATCAGATCATTCAACTAATGATGTGATCTCGTTAATCAAATAACAACTCTTTGTCCATGGTTAGGAAACATAACCATCTTTGATTAACAAGCTAGTCAAGTAGAGGCATACTAGTGACACTCTGTTTGTCTATATATTCACACATGTATTATGTTTCCGGTTAATACAATTCTAGCATGAATAATAAACATTTATCATGATATAAGGAAATAAATAATAACTTTATTATTGCCTCTAGGGCATATTTCCTTCAGAATGACACTAGAGTTTATGATATCCAAATACATGGATTTGACCGAGAACACGCCATCCTTAGTCAGTTTCCAATACAACCGATCTGGCTACTGAGACAACTGGATATCCATCAACCGTCTTACAAGATGAAGCCAGGCCTCCCAACGATTGCCAACTAGCGTCCTCCGAAAACTAATATTGAGGGGAGTGGATAGTAAAACGTTTGCAACGTAAGCTTCTCGACGTTCAACAATGTTGTACGGAGTAGGATATTGAAGTGCAAGGGGCGTCTCCCCAAGCCACGTATCCTCCCAGAACCTCATATTAGCTCCATTTCCGACTAAGAACCTTGTCCTGTTGAAAAAGTGTGGCTTGACTCTCATCAACCCTTTCCAAAATGGTGAATCAGTCGGTCTAACTGTCACATGTGCCAAGGTTTTAGACTGAAGATACTTATTTCACAAAATCTGAGCCCACGTAGCCTCCGTCTCGGACGAAAGTTTGAATAGCCACTTGCTGAGGAGACACCTGTTCTTGACATCCAGATTTTCAATGCCTAGACCGCCTTGGTCCTTGGCCTACAAATGATGTCCCATTTTGCAAGCCTATACTTTCGTTTAAGCTCATCATTCTGCCAAAAGAATTGAGATCGATAAAAGTCTAACCTCTTCCTGACCCCCACCGGGGCCTCAAAAAAGGATAGGAGAAACATAGGCATACTGGTGTGGACCGAATTAATCAAAATTAATCGCCCTCCATATGACATGAGCTTCCCTTTCCAACAGCTCAGTTTCTTTTCAAAATGATCCTCGATGCACTTCCAGTCCTTGTTAGTCAGCTTACGATGATGAATGGGTATACCTAAGTACGTGAACGGTAACGAACCCAATTCACATCTGAACAATTGCTTATACGCCTCCTGGTCATCATTAGCTCTTCCAAAACAGAACAATTCACTCTTGTGGAAGTTAATTTTGAGCCTGGACAATTGTTCGAATAAGCATAACACAAGCTTCATGTTTCTTGCTTTCGCTAAGTCATGCTCCATAAAGATGATAGTATCATCAACATACTGTAACATGGAAATACCGCCATCAACTAGGTGCGGAACCAGGCCACCTACCTGCCCCGCATCCTTAGCCCGTCCTATTAAAATAGTTAGCATATCAACCACTATGTTGAATAGAATCGGTGACATGGGATCTCCTTGCCTTAACCCTTTGTGTGTCTGGAAATAGTGACCTATATCGTCATTCACTTTAATCCCTACACTCCCTTTTTGCGTAAAGGACTCAATCTGGTTTCTCCAGGCCGTGTCAAATCCTTTCATACGCAAAGCTTGTTGAAGGAAAGGCCACTTAACTTTATCGTATGCTTTTTCGAAATCCACTTTAAAAAGCACACCATCTAGTTTTTTGAGTGAATCTCATGGAGCGTTTCATGCAAGACGACCACCCCTTCAAGGATATTTCTATCTGGCATGAAAGCAGTCTGGGACGGTTGCACAACTGAATGCGCAATCTGTGAAAGTCTGTTCGTCCCAACCTTGGTGAAAATTTTGAAACTGACATTAAGCAGACATATAGGCCTGAATTGCTCAATGCGAATAGCCTCAGTCTTCTTAGGAAGAAGAGTTATCGTTCCAAAATTCAGCTTGAGCAAATGAAGCTGGCCGTTCAAAAACTCATGAAACATTGGCATCAGGTCTCCCTTTATGAAGTGCCAGCATTTTTTTAAACTCCGCCGGAAACCCGTCCGGTCCTGGAGCCTTATTGTTTTTCATTTGTGCAATGGCCTCAAACACCTCTTTCTCCGTAAAGGGAGCAGTCAAAATCTCCTTCTCGTCCGTCTCAAGTTGAGGAACATCCTCAACCCTTGACTCATCCAAAAACACAAAATTCTCTTCCGGAGGTCCAAACAACTGCTTACAATAGTTGGTAATGTAAACTTTCAGGTTTTCCTGACCAACTATCGTCCCTTCGTCTTGTTCTAATTTGAAAATTCTCTTCTTACGATGCTTTCCATTAGCAATCATATGAAAGAATTGAGTGTTATCCTCGCCTTGGACGATTTTACGAACCTTAGCTCTCAACGCCCATTTCAATTCCTCCTCGCGGAGAAGCCCTTTCAGCCGCAACTCGGCCTCCATTTTAGTCTCCAGCTCCCTGGTATCTAAGATAGAGGTTTCAGCTTTTAACTCAAGGGTGTGAATAAGTAGGAGGAGTCTTTCCTTCTCCGCCTTATATATCACATGCGTATGCTTGGCCCATCCACGAAGGAACCTTAGAAGATGACGAATCTTGCACTGCCACCGCTCAATGGGTGACCTTCCACCCGAGTCTTTAGCCTACTCTCTAGCTAACAACTCAAGGAAACCCTCTCTTTCAAACCAAGCAAGTTCAAACGAGAAAATATTCTTGTTACCCACATGAGTTTGAGCCCCCGAGTCGACTAGTAGCGGTGTGTGATCCGAGATACCTCGTGTAAACACCTGCATCATTACCAGGGGAAACTTCTGTTCCCATTCGACACTAGCTAAAACACGGTCAAGCTTCTCAAAAGTCGGAACCGGTAACGAGTTAGCCCAAGTGAATTTCCTACCCGAGAGCTCTATCTCTCTGAGATCCAAGCTTTCAATGATAGTATTGAACATAAACGACCATCTACTGTCAAAATTGTCATTATTCTTTTCCTCCTTTCTTTGAATAATGTTGAAATCACCACCCACTAAGATGGGTAGCTGCTCGTTACCGCAAACACGAATCAGATCGGCCAAGAAATCTGGCTTGAGTTCTGGTTGCGCGGCTCCATAGACCGCCACCAAAGCCCAATCAAATCCATCGGCTTTAGTTCTGACCCGAAACTTTATCGCAAACTTTCCAAAACTACACTCCGAACTTCCAAAGTTTCACACTTAACCCCAAGTAGAACCCCACCGGATCTTCCTCGAGGAGGTAGGCAATGCCAGTCAAAATCTACACCCCCCCCTAGATAAAGTGCTAAGAAATTGTGGAGTGAAATTGCCTCGTCCAGTCTCCGACAAAGCAATAAAATCTAAATGATGTTCAAGAGAAGCATTCCAAAATCAAGCATATTTCGTCAAGTCTTTTAGCCAAGTCTTTAAGACCTCTGCTATGCCAAAAAATGCCTCTCATATTTCGTCATGAAATTTTTTAGAGGTACGGATCCTAGCACTTCTACGCACAGCCGACACTGATAAACCTTCCGTTTCCAGGTCCGTTTAGGCTTAACGCAAGCAACAGAAGGGTCACCACACTCGGGCTCTGCCGCCATCACCAAAGACTCATCATCATGGTTAGATGTTTCAGGATAGGCATACTCCTCCTCCTCCTCCTTCTCCGATAATGTAGGGTCAAGATCGGCACACAAGCCATCAAGAGTCCTAACCCCAAGCGCATCAATCTCCGATTCATTCATAGGCTTAACGCCAGCTACGTTACGAATCATTTCTAACGCTCGTTCAGCTTCCAAATCAAGCATATCATTAACAGACTTAGAAATCTCCAAATCATTATTACCAAGTGATACTCCTAGTTGGTTCGCATTGTGCACAATCTCATCATTGGTAAAATGCATAATAGAAAATGATTTATTAACATACATACCAGTGGAGATCTCGACGTCACGCAGCTTGGCCGCCCTCATAGCACACCTGAGCTGCATGTCATCAACGTCTGACTGCTCCTGCAGTCTCCCGCTGACCCGTCTCCCCACAGAGACAGGATCCGGGATCCCGCCGAATGTGATGACCTCCTCGCGCGAAGCTATTCTAGGGGAAAGGCCTGTTGCCCGTCCCCCAACAGCAGTGACCTGCGCCGGGACCACTGGAACATCACCCAGAGACGACGAAAGCTCCCTCGGCCTATCCACGGAAGTCCCGCCGAGAAGCGAGACCGGCGATACCAGCAGAGGGCAATCCGTGGAGTGTTGCGACGAAACGGCCAGACCACCCGGCCCACCCTCCAAAGTAGCAATAGGGGAGACAGCGGCCTCCTGCACGCCCGCTGCTCCGCAAGTCGCCGATCTCATGGGCGTGAGCGCCGAGCAGACCCTCGGCACCGATGGCGACAGGGACTCAGAGGGCCGAGCCTCCTGCCCGTCACCTCCAAACGCGACCACCGGCACAGCCACCTCGACTGAAGCCGAGGGAAAGGTAAGAGAAGAGGACGGGGCCTCCTTCCCTGCGGCACCTCCCACCTCGACATGCTGCGACACACACAGGCTCACCATAGGGTTCACAGAATTGACCCGGTCGCACCAAAGCCTAGGCGGAGCCGAGAACGCCCCCGACGAACCAAGCTGAAGAGTGGTTGTCGGAACTGTACCAGTGGACCCAACAGGAACAGAGTCACCAGAATTAGACGGACCCGAAGGCCCCTTGGCCTTATCATCATCACTCTTAGCAATATCATCCTGGTTCCCCGCAGCACCTCCTCCCTCAGAAGTGTCCATGGGATTATCATCCTCAAACTCACTGAAAAGATTAGGATCCTCATACTCAACATGCAACTGATACAGAACACCTGCATATGTCCAGGGCACCACATCTGGCAGAAACTCAATGTTAGCGACACTGACAAGTAGACGTGCGACCCCGTGAGCACGTGTGAACTGCATATCCACCTGCTCTATCTTGCCAATCAAAGAACCCAGGCTCCACGTCACCAAGAAGCTGTCTAGAGGAGCAGACGGAGCTCCAGAGAAACGAACCCAGATCTGAGTTAACGGCGTGCCCTGTGGCTCCTTCTTTTTCCACTCATCAAACTGCAACACATAACTAGTACCCGTGACCCTGCTCATACCGGACTTGAGGATTCTCAGCTGATCCTCCTTAGACGGGAAATCCACTTTAAAAGAATTATCTGTGAGCTTAAGTAAGGACCACTGAAAATTACCCGGAGCAAGCTCTCTCAACTGTTGGATGATCTGCGCTTCGGTCAATGGTCCATGAACCACCTTCACCACACCGGGGAAGGAGGTTTCCACCACGGGAGCCGAGGGTTCCACACTGGGAGACTCAAAAAACGTCAACTCCGAACAAAACACCCCGTATATCTGAACGGAAGGTTTAGGCCCCAACATCAGAGGACACTCGGCAGCTGTATGTTTAGGTTTCCGGCACAAATCACATAACTCCGCAGTATATTGAACCAAAAAGTGTCCCGGTTCCCCACACCGGAAACAGGTTAGCTTCTTCTTTTTAGCCGCCCACTTGGACAGCTTGTCACCCTCGGCCTTGTCCGTACCTTGCTCAGAACCATAATCACCTGTCTGCATGGGCTCCGGCAAAGAGACTGCAGCCAAAGCCTGTACCGTCTCCACCGACACCTGCGGTAGAGCCAATGCACCGTCAGCCACCTCCGTCGCGGTACCGGTCTTCGTATGCCTTGGCGGGTGGTGCCACCGGTTCCCTCCCCGACTTCCGCGAAAATGTCCTCGGAAAGCTTGGTTATTAGGGCCAACCGCACCTTGGACAAAGTTGCCTGGCGGTCCTTGGAAACCTCGATCTCATAGACCTAAAGAATACAGAATTCCAAAGTGCTCCAGCAGTGTGCGCCTAAGGAGAGAACGACACGACCAAATCTCCTCTTGGGGCCATTGAAGAACAGGAGGGGACACCCTTGCCGTCTAGTGAGGCGGGTGTGGGGGGGGGGGAGGGGGCTCAACTTTTTCCGCATTGAAGCTTCTCTTGGAGCCATGGAAGAAAAGGAGATACAGCAGCCAATTTTTCTCCGAACGAATCTCCTCTTGGAGCCATGGAACAATAGGATGGTGAGATATTGAGTAGGTGTGTCGAGAGGAGACACAGGAACACTAAGTTTGGGCCTACAGTTGAAAGAGAGGACTTCTTCAAAAGAAAGAGTTGTCGTAGGAGATTGGAGCACTACGTGGGCTTTTCTTTTTCCTTGAACACCTGAAGGGTTTTTTTACGGGCAGTAATACATGATTTTTTTAACACGTTTAGGTTTTTTTAATCAACTGACCATACGTGTAGGTTAGTAGTCAGGTTAAGTCACTGTCACGTGTATTTTAGTCTTTTTTTATTCACCAAAAGAGTAACACAAATCGTGAGGTTAAGATTGATCGATCTTATATATCAACGGTGTAATTTATTTTAATGATGTGGATTAACATGGAGACCCGTATGGTGCCTCCAATTAGTAAATATAAGATATAAGATATAAGATAAGATAAGATAAGATATAAGATAAGATGTATTGATGTCTGATTAGCTTGGTCTCCTGCATTCTTCATTACACTCCTTAGGACATGTATTGAGTACATCTTTCTATTTGAGAGTATAACCGGAAGTGGAACTTGACTTGCTATCTCATCGATAGTTTTACATAGCGCACTAAGCATCTTAGCGGCGGACCTCTTCCAAATGCTATAGCGTACTTTAGCGGAGCTATAGCGCGCTATTTAAAATGTTTGTTCATTTGTTTGGATCAAAGTCTCTTAGCGGAAGACCTTTTGTAAACGCTATAGCGTGCTCCTATAGCGAGCTATTTAAAACAGTATTCTCATCTCACGCGCACCTCGTGCACTGACTGGAGTTGTGAGCAGCGATGCCATGCTTGGGCATATAAGTGACAACGGTACAATACAAGCGCGCATATAATACGAGTGGTGAATTGTACGCACAATCCATGCCTGGAATGGGTTAAATAAATGGGTCGCATGGTGCGTGCTCCCAAAATACAGAGGTGTCTGCCTTCTGTCTAATTGCAAACTGCCAAGCTTATAACTAAACTAATGCATCTGCTCAGAGGCATCTCTAGGTAATGCAAACCAAGCACATGCTCAGAGGCAGGCACATACTACGATTTCACAAGTGCCAACGAGAGTTCAAATATTGCATGTGTGGAGTAATGTACTAGAGTTGCTCACACGTACACATGCTCTCAGGGAGTATGTGAATATTGCATGTGTGGACGAATCTCTCCTGACATTTTTTTTAGGCACGACAGCACGCGGAGTAAAGTGCGCGCATGGAGACCAGTGACGTGGTATAATTTAACCTGATCAGTGCAGTCGAAGCGGCATCCAAGGGCATCTTTCACCCATCTCAAGATCGCATCGAGCTTGAGCCTCTTCTAATACTCCTTCGCTTCACTGTTAGGACGGAGGGGTTCGTTGATGAGGAACACTAGATGAGGAAAAAAACGTATGTCAGATTTATTTGGCTATTTCTAGATGCTTTCGCTCTGGTGTAATATATTTTTTCTATCCGATTGCAAATGATGTTAAGGGGAAGAAAAAATTGTATGAGGTTAATATGCAATCTCCTAGCTTACCACCCCATATTGATGTGGTTGTCTGGACTAAGCCGCGTAAGAATCACATAAAGCTCAATGTCGACGCTTCTTTCATTACAGGCATGGGACTGGCTGTGCTGGGAGCGGTTGGCAGGTATTGTTTTGGTGATATTGTCTTTTTAGCGGGTTCCTATTTTCATGGATGCTCGAACGCAGAGAAAGCTGGAGTCCAGGTCCTATCTTTCGGCCTTAACCAGGCTCATGGACTGAATTTGAACAAAGTGCAGATGGAGAACGATTGCGTCGCTGTAGTGGCCACTGTGAATGATTGTAATGTTAGCAGGGCCAGCTGGTGGGCTTGCTATGAGAACTCTAAGGATATCAAGGAGTTTGGAGTTTGTTCTGTTTGCAAAGTCCGTAGGGAAAGCAATGTGGATGTGCACGGGCTTGCTGCCTATGCTAGAGGGAATGGGGATTTCTTACTTTTAGCGGATGTGCCAAAAGCTTTGAAACATGTAATTGCTTTTGATTGTAACCCAGGTTTATTGATAAAAATGAAGCTCTCCCTTTCCTCAAAAAAAGTATTTTTTTATCCTATATACTGTTTTCTAGAGTCCTCTAGTTGTGAGTAGCTATGGACACAATAGTGAATCTTAATTTTTCTATACTGTTCCAGCTATAAGTAGGAGTATGTGAGGCAAGGGTAAGGCAAATGAAGGCCCAAAGTGCTATAAATATGGTAAAGAGGGACACATATCCAGCGGTTGTCCAATGAGAAAATTTGTTTGGCATCCACCAAGCTTGGCGTCGACGGGAGAGGAGGAGCAGTGGCCTACCTGGGACCCGAGCGGTAGCGACCTACCGTGCACTACTCTTCATTGCTGCCGACAGCTCCCTTGGACGTCCCGGCTTCATGGTCATTGCGGCGGGGCCCGGCTTCAGCGGAGTTGGCGATGTCCTCATCCTCGTCGGTTTCACAGAACATATCCTCGCTCGCATCGTCGCTTGCCTTTGTAGGCAGCCCCCACCTCTGCCTGGTAGTATTGCCAGCGGGCGAGGCAAATCTCGCGCGCGATGCAGTAGGAGTCGAGCAACGCCTTCTGCTCCGTCTAGTCCGCGTTCGGCACGATCACCCTGCCGGCGGTGATCTGCTCCTCCGCTCGTAGATGCTTCTAGAGGAGGATGTGGTTGTAGTTGGCATCGTCCTGTGTCTCCCGGAACTACTCCTCCTGCTCCTCCCGCACCATGTCCATATAATGGGCACAGGCATCGCCGATGGTCATGGTGCAATGCACCGAGACGAGGGTGGAGCGGATGAAGAGGGTGGCGCTGGCTCGTCGGAGGAGGCAATGGCGGCCATGGTGCAAGTCGTCCTCCTCCTTCGGCTGCCTGCCAGCCGACAGCAATGGCGGCCATCTCCTGCTTCTGCCCCGGTGTCATCCCGTCCTATAGAGCTTTGACGGCGTGTGAATCATAATGGGGAGTGGTGTGGAGACGGATGACTATGGCTATGGCTGGGGCAGCGGTTTATATAGCACCAACGAGCGGCAGAGGGACGGACCGGTGACACCGCCGAGGACGCCTCAACAACCGCATGCCATCAATGCGGGCGCTAGATGGACGGATGTGCGGCCATCATGTCGTTTGGATGCGCGATAGTTGCCTACACCGGGAAGCGGTGCGGCCGGCGCCCTATCGGCCAGCGTGCCGCTTCAATGTCGACGCCAATGAGAAGTCATGTCCACTCTGGTCGGGCATGAATGCAGGGGCTGATTAGTTGACCGTTTCGGGTGCAAGAGGAGGGCTTTTGGTGGGCTAGGATGCCCAGAAGCTGGCCTAGGAGCGGTCCAGACTCCCGCAAAGACCTCATGTTTGTCTTTAGTTTGCAGGAGAAAACACGTTCGGACCGCTACGCGGACCAATACATGTCCGCATTCGATGACTTCCGCGGTCCGGACGCATGCAGGAGGTTTGCGGGTCTTTGGTGGAGATGCCCTTAGAGCTTCTACATCCCGACCTGGCAAATCCCACCCCCTATACGTCCACGGACGCGCCCGGGCATGCCCGATGGCACATCCGGATGGCCCCTCGTATTTCCCTCCCTGCATCCACATATCTCAAACCCGCACTCCCAAATCCATGCACATCGATCATAAAAGAAAATGTCGCATGTAAATAAAAAATGTTGGTACGAAGCATATATAGCATTTACATAAAATTTATTTTAAGTGCACAACTCAAACATTAGCTCCATGGTGGCCATTGTGGGTCCACATGTGCTCCACAAGATCATTGACTAGCTGCGTGTGTAGCTAATGATTGATACGTCTCCAACGTATCTATAATTTTTTATTGTTCCATGCTGTTATATTATCATTCTTAGATGTTTTATAATCATTTTATATCATTTTTTGGGACTAACCTATTGACATAGTGCCCAGTGTTGGTTGCTATTTTTTGCTTGTTTTTTACATCGCAGAAAATCAATACCAAGCGGAGTCCAAATGCAGCGAAACTTTTTGTGGATTTTTTGGACTAGAAGACATCTAGTGGGCCACAGAAGCACCTGGGAGTGCCCCGAGGGGGCACAACCCACCAGGGAGCGCCTGGGCCCAGGCGCGCCCTGGTGTGTTGTGCCCAGCTCAGTGGCCTCCCGCACCGCCTCTTTGCTCTATAAATACCCCCATACTCCAAAAATCCTAGGGGAGTCGGGACGAAATTTTATTCCAGCCGCTGCATGTTCCAGAGCCACGCGATCCAATCTAGAGCCCTATTCTGGCACTCCACCAGAGGGGAACACGATCACAGAGGGGTTCATAATCCTCATTGGTGCCTCTCCGATGATGTGTGAGTAGTTCCACTCAGACCTACGGGGCCGTAGGCAGTAGCTAGATGGCTTCTTCTCTCTTTGTATCTCAATACAATGGTCTCTTGTAGATCTATTTGATGTAGTTACTTTGTGCGGTGAGTTTGTTGGGATCCGATGAATTGTGAGTTGATGATTAGGTTTGCCTTGATTTAATATTCATTCTTGATTATTATAGCCTCGTATTTCTTCTCCGATATTTGGGTTTTGTTTGGCCAACTTGATCTATTTATCTTGCAATGGGAGGAGGTGCTTTGTAATGGGTTCGATCTTGCGGTGTCCAGAAGGGGTAGCAAGGCACGCATGTATCGTTGCTATTAAGGATAAAAAGATGGGGTCTATTCCTACATGAATAGATCTTGTCTACATCATGTCATCGTTCTAATTGCATTACTCCATTTTCCATGAAGTTAATACACTAGATGCATGCTGGATAGCGGTCGATGTGTGGAGTAATAGTAGTAGATGCAGGCAGGAGTCGGTCTAGTAATCTTGGACATGATGAATATCTGCATGATCATTGTCTTGGATATCGTCATAATTATTTGCTCTTCTATCAATTGCCCAACAGTAATTTGTCTACCCACCGGGTCTATTTTCCTATCATATACTTCAAGATATATATTGCTATTTGCTTTTTCCTCTATTGCAACTTTTATTTTTAGATTTATATTATCAAAACACAAAAATACGTTGCTGTGTTTTATTTGCTTTTATTTGCATCTTTCAATCAACTACAATTTTATCCCATCAACTTGACAATTTCTGGCACCGTTACCCGAAAGGGATTGATAACCCTTTAACACGTCGGGTTGCAAGTATTTTTCTTTGTGTGTGATACGTCCATTTTGCATCATGCTTTTATATCAATATTTATTGCATTATGGGCTGTTGTTACACGTTATATCACAATACTTATGCATATTCTCTCTTATTTTACAAGGTTTACATGAAGAGGGAGAATGCCGTCAGCTGGAATTCTGGGCTAGAAAAGGAGCAAATATTAGAGACCTATTCTGCACAACTCCAAAAGTCCTGAAACTCCACGGAAGTTATTTTTGGAATTAATAAAAAATAATGAGCAAAGAAAATACCAGAGGGGGGCCACCCTCTGTCCACGAGGGTGGGGGTGCGCCCTATCCCCCTAGGCGCGCCCCCTGCCTCATGGGTCCCCTGGCAGCCCTCCGGTGGCTATCTTATGCTATATGAAGTCTTTTAACCTGGAAAAAAATCATAAGCAAGATTTCGGGACGAGACACCGCCGCCACGAGGCGGAACCTTGGCGGAACCAATCTAGGGCTCAGGTGGAGTTGTTCTGCCGGGGAGACATCCCTCCGGGATGGGGAAATCATCACCATCGTCATCGCCATCGATCCTCTCAATGGGAGGGGGTCAATCTCCATCAACATCTTCACCAGCACCATCTCCTCTCAAACCCTAGTTCATCTCTTGTATCCAATCTTTGTCCCAAAACCTCAGATTGGTACCTGTGGGTTGCTAGTAGTGTTGATTACTCCTTGTAGTTGATGCTAGTCGGTTTATTCGGTGGAAGATCATATGTTCAGATCCTTAATGCATATTAATACCCCTCTGATTATGAACATGAATATGATTTGTGAGTAGTTACTTTTGTTCCTGAGGACATGGGAGAAGTCTTGCTATAAGTAGTCATGTGAATTTGGTATTAGTTCGATATTTTGATAAGATGTATGTTGTCTCTCCTCTAGTGGTGTTATGTGAATGTTGACTACATGACACTTCACCATTGTTTGGGCCTATAGGAAGGCATTGGGAAGTAATAAGTTGATGATGGGTTTCTAGAGTGACACAAGCTTAAACCCTAGTTTTTGCGTTGCTTCGTGAGGGGCTGATTTGGATCCATATGTTTCATGCTACGGTTAGGTTTACCTTAATACTTCTTTTGTAGTTGCGGATGCTTGCAATAGGGGTTAATCATAAGTGGGATGGTTGTCCAAGAAAGGGAAGTACCCAAGCACCGGTCCACCCACATATTAAATTATCAAAGTAACGAACGCGAATCATATGAGCGTGATGAAAACTAGCTTGATGATAATTCCTATGTGACCTCGGGAGCACTTTTCTCTATATAAGAATTTGTCCAGGCTTGTCCTTTGCTACAGAAAGGATTGGGCCACTTTGCTGCATCTTATTTACTTTCATTAATTGTTACCCGTTACGAATTACCTTATCACAAAACTATCTGTTACCGATAATTTTAGTGCTTGCAGAGAATACCTTACTGAACCCCGCTTGTCATTTCCTTCTGCTCATTGTTGGGTTCGACACTCTTACTTATTGAAAGGACTATGATAGATCCCCTACACTTGTGGGTCATCAAGACTCTTTTCTCGCGCCGTTGCTGGGGAGTGAAGCGCCTTTGGTAAGTGAAAATTGGTAAGGAAAATTTTATATAGTGTGCGGAAATTTACTATCAATTGTTACTATGGAACATAATCCTTTGAGGGGCTTGTTTGGGGTATGTTCACCCGACCAGTAGAGCAAAGAGTTGCTCCTCAACCTACTGAACCTATTGAAAATGTTTACTTTGAAATTCCTTCGGGTATGGTAGAGAAACTGCTAGCTAATCCTTTTACAGGAGATGGAACATTGCATCCCGATTTGCACCTAATCTATGTGGATGAAGTTTGTGGATTATTTAAGCTTGCAGATATGCCCGAGGATGTTATCAAGAAGAAGGTCTTCCCTTTATCTTTGAAGGGAGAGGCATTGACATGGTTTAGGCTATGTGATGATATGGGATAATGGAACTACAACCGATTGAAATTGGAATTTCATCAGAAGTTTTATCCTATGCATCTTTTTCATCGTGATCGTAATTTTATATATTTATATATATATATATATATATATATATATATATATATATATAATTTTTGGCCTCGCGAAGGAGAAAGCATTGCTCAAGCTTGGGGGAGGCTTAAGTCAATGTTATATTCATGCCCCAATCATGAGCTCTCAAGAGAAATGATTATTCAAAAATTTTATGCTCGGCTTTCTCTCAACAATCGCTCCATGCTCGATACTTCTTGTACTGGTTCCTTTATGATGAAGATTATTGAATTAAGATGGGATTTATTGGAAAGAATTAAACGCAACTCTGAAGATTGGGATCTCGACAAAGGTAAGGAGTCAGGTATGATACCTAAGTTTGATTGTGTTAAATCTTTTATGGATACAGATGTTTTCCGTGAATTTAGCACTAAATATGGACTTGACTCTGAGATAGTAGCTTCTTTCTGTGAATCATTTGCTACTCATGTTGACCTCCCTCAGGAGAAGTGGTTTAAATATAATCCTCCCATTGAAGTAAAAGTAGTTGCACCTATTAAAGTTGAAGAAAATACTATCACTTATAATGATCCTATTGTTCCTACTACCTATATATAGAGACCACCTTTCCCTGTTTGGATAAAGGATCATGCTAAAGCTTCAACTGTGGTTCGTAAGAGTAATACTAGAACACCTACACCACCTGAGCAAATTAAAGTTGAACCTAGTATTGCTATGGTTAAAGATCTCTTGGTTGATAATATTGATGGGCATGTCATTTACTTCTGTGATGAAGATGCTAGAATTGCTAGACCCGATACTAAAAATAAACATAGACCTGTTGTAGGCATGCCTGTTATTTCTGTTAAAATAGGAGATCATTGTTATCATGGCTTATATGATATGGGTGCTAGTTCTAGTGCAATACCTCTTTCCTTATACAAAAATAGCATGCATGATATTGCACCTGCTGAGATAGAAGAAATCGATGTTACAATTAAGCTTGCCAATAGATATACTATTTCACCAGTTGGGATTGTTAGAGATGTGTAAGTCTTGTCTGAGAAAGTTAAATATCCCACTGATTTTCTTGTTCTTGGTTCCCCACAAGATAGCTTTTGTCCCATCATATTTGGTAGACCCTTCTTGAATACTGTTAATGCTAGGATAGATTGCAAAAAGGATATTGTTACGATTGGTTTAGGGGATATGTCTCATGACTTTAATTTTGCTACATTTCGTAGACAACCCCATGATAAAGAATTGCCTAGTAAGGATGAAATTATTGGTCTTGCTTCTATTGCCATGCCTCCTAATGATCCTTTAGAACAGTATTTGCTAGACCATGAAAATCATATGTTTATGAATGAAAGAAGGGAGATAGATGAAGTATTCTTTAAACAAGGACCTATTTTGAAACACAACTTGCCTGTTGAAATTCTAGGTGATCCCGTGTTTGAGCTTAAACCACTACCTGATACTCTTAAATATGCTTATCTTGATGAAAAGAAGATATATCATGTTATTATTAATGCTAACCTTTCAGAGCAGGAAGAGGAGAAATTATTGAAAACTCTGAAGAAGCACCGTGCTGCTATTGCATATACTCTTGATGATCTTAAGGGCAAATGTCCCACTCTATGCCAGCACAAAATAAAATTGGAGAAAGATGATAAACTAGTTGTTTATCACCAACGGCATTTAAATCCTAAGATGAAAGAAGTGGTAAGAAAAGAAATACTAAAGCTCCTGGAGGCAGGTATAATTTATCCCATTGCTGATAGTCAGTGGGTAAGTCATGTCCATTGTGTCCCTAAGAAGGGAGGTATTACTGTCATTCCTAATGATAAATATGAATTGATCTTGCAAAGTATTGTTACACATTATAGGATGGTAATTGACTTTTGCAAATTAAATAAAGCTACTAAAAAGGATCATTATCATTTGCCTTTTATTGATCAAGTGCTAGAAAGATTATCCAAACATACACATTTTTTCTTTCTAGATGGTTACTCTGGTTTCTCTAGAATACCTGTGTCGAGAGAGGATCAAGAAAAGACCACTTTTACTTGCCCTTTCGGTACTTTTGCTTATAGACGTATGCCTTTTGGTTTATGTAATGCACCTGCTACCTTTCAAAGATGCATGATGGCTATATTCTCTTACTTTTGTGAAAAGATTGTTGAGGTTTTCATGGATGATTTCTTCGTTTATGGATCCTCCTTTGATGATTGCTTGACCAACCATGATCGAGTTTTGCGGAGAGGTGAAGAAACTAATCTTGTCTTGAATTGGGAAAAATGCCACTTTATGGTTAATGAAGGCATTGTCTTGGGGCATAAAATTTCTGAAAGAGGTATTGAAGTTGATAAAGCTAAAGTTGATGCTATTGAAAAGATGTCGTGTCCTAAAGACATTAAAGGTATAAGAAGTTTCCTTGGTCATGCCGGTTTTTATAGGAGGTTTATTAAGGACTTCTCTAAAATTTCTAGGCCTCCGACTAATCTCTTGCAAAAAGATATTCCTTTTGTCTTTGATGATGAATGTGTAGAAGCATTTGAAATACTTAAGAAAGCTTTAATTTCTGCACCTATTGTTCAGCCACCTGATTGGAATTTACCCTTTGAAATTATGTGCAATGCTAGTGATTATGCCGTAGGTGTTCTTGTATGACAAAGAGTTGATAAGAAACTAAATGTTATTCAATATGCTAGTAAAACTCTAGACAGTGCCCAGAGAAATTATGCTACTACTGAAAAAAAAATTAGCAGTTCTATTTGCTTGTGTTAAGCTTAGACCTTATATCGTTGACTCTAAAGTAACTGTTCACACTGATCATGCTGCTATTAAATATCTTATGGAAAAGAAAGATCCTAAACCTGGACTTATTAGATGGGTTCTCCTACTACAAGAATTTGATTTGCATATTATTGATAGAAAGGGAGCTGAGAACCCCGTTGCAGACAACTTGTCTAGGTTAGAGAATGTTCTTGATGACCCACTACCTATTGATGATAGCTTCCCTGATGAGCAATTAGTTGTCATAAATGCTTCTCGTACTTCTCCATGGTATGCTGATTATGCTAATTACATTGTTGCTAAATTTATACCACCTAGTTTCATGTACCAGCAAAAGAAAAAGTTTTTTTGTGATTTAAGACATTACTTCTGGGATGACCCACACCTTTATAAAGAAGGAGTAGATGGTCTTATTAGACGTTGTGTACCTGAGCATGAACAACAACAGATCATATGCAAGTGTCACTCCGAGGCTTATGGAGGACACCACGCTGGAGATAGAACTACGCATAAGGTATTGCAATCCGGTTTTTATTGGCCTACTCTCTTCAAGGATGCCCGTAAGTTTGTCTTGTCTTGTGATGAATGTCAAAGAATTGGTAATATTAGTAGACATAAAGAAATGCCTATGAATTATTCTCTTGTTATTGAACCATTTGATGTTTGGGGCTTTGATTATATGGGACTGTTTCCTTCCTCTAATGGGTATACACATATTTTAGTTGCTGTTGATTACGTTACTAAGTGGGTAGAAGCTATTCCAACTAGTAGTGTTGATCATAACACTTCTATTAAGATGCTTAAAGAAGTTATGTTTCCGAAGTTTGGAGTCCCTAGATACCTAATGACTGATGGTGGTTCACATTTCATTCATGGTGCTTTTCGTAGAATGCTTGCTAAGTATGATGTTAATCATAGAATTGCATCTCCATATCACCCACAGTCTAGTGGTCAAGTAGAACTGAGTAACAGAGAGCTTATATTGATTTTGCAAAAGACTGTTAATAGATCTAGAAAGAATTGGTCCAAGAAACTTGATGATGCATTATGAGCCTATAGAACTACATATAAAAATCCTATGGGTATGTCTCCATATAAAATGGTTTATGGAAAAGCATGTCACTTACCTCTCGAACTAGAACATAAGGCTTATTGGGCCATTAAAGAGCTCAATTATGATTTCAAACTTGCCGGCGAGAAGAGGTTATTTGACATTAGCTCACTTGATGAATGGAGAACTCAAGCCTATGAGAATGCCAAACTGTTTATAGAACAAGTTAAAAGATGGCATGACAAAAGGATACAAAAGCGTGAGTTTAATGTAGGTGATTATGAGTTGCTTTTCAACTCTCGTTTAAAATTTTTTGCAGGAAAACTCCTCTCTAAATGGGAAGGTCCTTACGTTATCGAGGAGGTCTATCTTTCCGGTGCCATAAAAATCAACAACTTCGAAGGCACAAGTCCGAAGGTGGTGAACGGCCAAAGAATCAAACATTATATCTCAGGTAATCAAATAAATGTTTAAACTAATGTGATTGAAACTGTAACACCAGAGGAATACATAAGGGGCACTTTCCAGAACGTTTTAGACTCTGAAAAGGAATAGGTATGTGGTACGGTATGTAAACCGACTCCAAAACAGTTCTAATGGCAATTTCTCTCCGTTTTGGAATATTTAAGAAAATAGGAAAATAAGAAGTAGTCCGGGAAGGACACGAGGCGTCCACGAGGGTGGAGGGCGCGCCCTACCCCCTGGGCGCACCCCTGCCTCGTGGGCACCTCGTGTGCTCACCGGACTCCGTTTTCTTGCACGATACTTGTTTTGGTCGGTAAAAATTCATTATATAATCCCCCGAAGGTTTTGACCACCGTATCACACAAATATCCTCTGTCTTTGTTTCGAGCTGTTTTCTGTCAGATTTGTCGAGGCCAGGCATCATGTCGTCAGTGAGAGGGGGGAAGACGCTAGAGATCACGCAGGGGATGTAGAGGAGCTGCGACGAGCACAGGAGCGTGGTACGCGATGAGCACGGGGGCACAGGCGCACTGTTGCCAAGGCCACGCCGTGCCCGTCCTCGCTACGGCGAGCTCCGCATCGTCGAGCGCCAGGGTGGAGGTATGGAGGTTCAAACAAAGATGGTGGCGTGGTTTGGCAAGGTGCGGCAGCTTGGGCAGGGAGCACGCGCGAAACAGAGAAGCTGGCGCACCACAGAGCGCGTCGGACAGATGCCAACCCCCTGGACGAACGTGGCCACCGCATGAAATTTGGAATCAGGCTGAGCTAAGCGCAAACACCATGTCTGGCAGTTAGTCCTTAGTGGTTTTGGTCGTTTTGCAACGTGAGCTGGATCACAGGTGCACTATGGGAGTGGCTATCCTCCTGGCAAGTTTCTGGACAGAAACTTGTGAGCTTCACTGAGAAAAATCTAGTGAGAATTAAGGGTTGTGCTTTGGGGTTTAACAATCTCTTAGGAAGGCAATAAATCTCAGAAAAGATCAGCACCAAAAGATCAAGCAAAAATATACTTGCCGTGCAAAGTGATCATTCTGTCCAGAACAGAAATGATTTTCTATAGCAAAAATATCACAAAAAGTTATGCAATATTTTTGCTCAGGACGGTGCCCTAGGGTTCAAAGAATATTTTTGAATTTATTCAAGATTTTTGGAGCAAGAAATCTAGGGGTTGCTTTGGAGCATAATTCAGGGAAGAAAATGAATATTTTTCTTTTATGAAAAATATTCCTAGGGCTTTTGCTTGAGTTTTTCAGAGAAGAAAAGGTGAGTTAGAGGTGGATG
The DNA here is from genome assembly GCA_963921465.1 of Triticum timopheevii. Classification (NCBI taxonomy): domain Eukaryota; kingdom Viridiplantae; phylum Streptophyta; class Magnoliopsida; order Poales; family Poaceae; genus Triticum; species Triticum timopheevii. Next base: position 614,992,477 of record OY997266.1, read on the forward strand.
GGTCACTTGGGTGGAAATCAATGGTAGGCCCAAGTGTTCAAGTCTAATTGAAATGATTCAAAACTCCAAATCCAAAGCAAATGCAACTGAAAGTCCGGAAAAAGAGAGAAGGCAAAATCCAGGCTGTCATAAAGGGAACCGATGCTGGATGACAATTGACAAGGAGTGTATCAAGAACGACATTCGGATCATCATGAGGCTCTTCAACTGAGATGTGATGCACACATCCACGTACCATGGGAGCTGGCTTGGCACCGATCATCTTGCGTGATGGCTTACCATGGTAAACAGACTTCTTAGACTCGGGTGGAGCATAATTGGCCTGAGAGCAATCACGTGCATAGTGTCCTAGCTCTCCGCATCTAAAACATGTCCCTAAAGTAGAACATGACCCCGCATTGGCAGGCGGTCCACCAATAGACCTGGGTGGAGCATACGGCTATACAGGGTGTGGTGCCACATAAGATGGCCTCGGTGCATATCCGGGTGGAAGAGTAGAGTTGGGAACCCAAATTCAGCGCTTCTGAGAACTAGAGCCCTGGAAAGGAATCAAGTCACGGGTGTGCTTACAAGACTCCTCGTAAGTGAGCTGAGCGATCACTAGTAGAAAAAAGGGCTTTCGTTCGGCCAAAAAAAGAGCATTAATTCCGGTTGCCTTACGAACCGGGACTAACATGAGCATTAGTCCCGGTTCTAGCGGCTAGGGCACCGTACACGCATTAGTCCCGGTTCATATGGGACCTTTAGTCCCGGTTGGTGGCACGAACTGGGACTAAAGAGTGCGACGCCCATTAGTACCGGTTCGTGGCACCAACCGGTACTAAAGGTTAGACCTTTAGTCCCGATTCGAGCCACCAACCGGTACTAATGGGGTTTGATGCATTAGTACCGGTTCGTGGCACGAACCGGTACTAAAGGTCCCATTTTGAAAACTCTACCCCCGAGGTAGATCGCCTTTTCAATTTTGTAAAAAGCAAAAGAAAATGATAAAAACTTCAAAAATTAAAATCCTTCGAGATGTAGTCATGTTACTACATCTACTAGTTAGGAAAATTTAAAAACTTAAATTTGGACATGTTTTGCAAAAAGTGTAGGGAAAATGTAAAACAGCTATAACTTTTGCATACTATGTCAGAAAAAAATGTATAATATATCAAAATGTTCAGCATGAAAATCTGCATCCGATTTTGACGGCCTATGGCCTGTTTGCAAATTTTTAGAATCCTCAAATTCTAAAAGGGAAAAAACTTATGCTCAAATTTCAACTTTTTTTATTTTTTTGTTAAATCTGGTCAAACTACTTATTCAAGAAGTGTTAGTGTCAGTAAATAATTATGCAAGAATATTAGTGTTACTAAATAATTATTTCAGTTTTTTTGAATTTTGGTCAAATCTGGTCAAACTATGGTCAAACTGTGGTCAAGTTGTGGTCAAACAATGGCCAAACTATTTATTCAAGAAATATTAGTGTTACTAAATAATTATTTCAGTTTTTTTGAATTGTGGTCAAATCTGGTCAAACTATGGTCAAATTGTGGTCAAACTGTGGTCAAATTATCGTCAAACAATGGTCAAACTACTTATTCAATAAATATTAGTGTTACTAAATAATTATTTTAGTTTTTTGAATTTTGGTCAAATCTGGTAAAACTGTGGTCAAACCGTGGTCATACTACTTATTCAAGAAATATTAGTGTTACTAAATAATTATTGTTTTTCAGAACAATAGTTTCAAACTCAAACAGTGAAATGTGTGACTTCATGCTCAAACTAAATTCCTAAGGGTTAATAGGATTGACATCTTACTATTGTTAGGAAAATAACAAGTGCAGACTTGGAAACGAGGGAGAATAGAACCCGGAAGTTAAGGGTGCTCTAGCTGGATTAGTGAGAGGATGGGTGACCGTACGGGAAGTTAGATGATTTGGAATGATGAGGGGTAATTTAGAGATTAGAGGTTAAATTGAGAAGCAATGAGGGGTTAATAGGATTGCCATCTTACTATTGTTAGGAAAACAACAAGTGCAGACTTGGAAACGAGGGAGAATAGAACCCGGAAGTTAAGCGTGCTCTGGCTGGAGTAGTGAGAGGATGGGTGACCGTCCGGGAAGTTAGATGATTTGGAATGATGAGGGGTAATTAGAGATTAGAGGTTAAATTGAGAAGCAATGAGGGGTGAATAGAGATTAGAGGTTAAAATAATTCGGAAATTTGAAAATCAAGAAAAACATTCAAAAAAAATTCAAAAAAAATCATAAAATTTACATTAGTACCGGTTGGTGTTACCAACCGGGACTAAAGGTGGACCTCCAGGCAGCGGCCACGTGGACGGCCTTTAGTCCTGGTTCGTGCAAGAACCAGGACTAAAGCCTCCCCCTTTAGTCCCGGTTCCAGAACCGGGACTAAAGGCCCTTATGAACCGAGACTAAAGGCCCTTTTTCTACTAGTGGATTTGTGCATTAATGGCCTTGTTCACAAGAGCCTGGAATATATCGCAATGGTGCAAATGAAGATCACGACACAACTAAGGGTTGAGACCCTTCCGGAACCTAGCCTGCTTCTTGGCGTCTGTGGACACTTCTTCTTTGGCATAGCGGGCGAGGTTCTCAAACTCTCTACTGTAAGCTTCAACAACCATCTTACCCTGGGTGTAACTACATTGTTGGGGAACGTAGTAATTTCAAAAAAAATTCATACGCACACGCAAGATCATGGTGATGCATAGCAACGAGAGGGGAGAGTATGTTCACGTACCCTCGTAGACCGAAAGCGGAAGCGTTAGAACTATGCAGTTGATGTAGTCGTACGTCTTCACGGCCCGACCGATCAAGCACCGAAACTACGACACCTCAGAGTTCTAGCACACGTTCAGCTCGATGACGTCCCTCGAACTTCGATCCAGCCGAGTGTCGAGGGAGAGTTCCGTCAGCACGACGGCGTGGTGATGATCTTGATGTTCTACCGTCGCAGGGCTTCGCCTAAGCACCCTACAATATTATCGAGGAGGACTATGGTGGAGGGGGGCACCGCACATGGCTAAGAGATCAATGATAAATTATTGTGTCTAGAGGTGCCCCCCTGCCCCCGTATATAAAGGAGCAAGGGGGAGGGGGCGGCCGGCTAGGGAGGAGGCGCGCCAAGGGGAGTCCTACTCCCACCTGGAGTAGGACTCCCTCCTTTCCTTGTCCAAGTAGGAGAGGGGAAGGAAGGGAGAGAGGGGAGGAAGGAAAGGGGGGGCGCCGCCCCCCTCCCTGTCCAATTCGGACTAGAGGGGGAGGGGGCGCGCGGCCTGCTCTTGCGGCCCCTCCTCTTCTCCACTTTGTGCCCAAGTGGCCCATTAACCCCCCGGGTGGTTCTGGTAACCCCCCGGTACTCCGGTATATATCCGATAACCTCCAAAACATATTCCGGTGTCCAAATATAGTCGTCCAATATACCAATCTTCATGTCTCGACCATTTCGAGACTACTCGTCATGTCCGTAATCAAATTCGGGACTCCGAACAAACTTTCGGTACATCAAAACTCATAAACTCATAATATAACTGTCATAGAAACCTTAAGCGTGCGGACCCTACGGGTTCGAGAACTATGTAGACATGACTGAGAACTGTTTCCGGTTAATAACCAATAGCGAAACCTGGATGCTCATATTGGCTCCTACATATTCTATGAAGATCTTTATCTGTCAAACCGCATAACAACATACGTTGTTCCCTGTGTCATCGGTATGTTACTTGCCCGAGATTTGATCGTCGGTATCTCAATACCTAGTTCAATCTCGTTACTGGCAAGTCTCTTTACTCGTTATGTAATACATCATCTCGCAACTAACTCATTAGTCACATTGCTTGCAAGGCTTATAGTGATGTGTATTACCGAGAGGGCCCAGAGATACCTCTCCGACAATCGGAGTGACAAATCCTAATCTCAAAATACGCCAACCCAACAAGTACCTTCGGAGACACCTGTAGAGCACCTTTATAATCACCCAGTTACGTTGTGACGTTTGGTAGCACACAAAGTGTTCCTCCGGTAAACAGGAGTTGCATAATCTCATAGTCATAGGAACATGTATAAGTCATGAAGAAAGCAACAACAACATACTAAATGATCAAGTGCTCAACTAACAGAATGGGTCAAGTCAATCACATCATTCTCTCAATGATGTGATCCCGTTAATCAAATGAGAACTCTTTTGTCCATGGTTAGGAAACATAACCATCTTTGATAAATGAGCTAGTCAAGTAGAGGCATACTAGTGACACTCAGTTTGTCTATGTATTCACACATGTATTATGTTTCTGGTTAATACAATTCTAGCATGAATAATAAACATTTATCATGAAATAAGGAAATAAATAATAACTTTGTTAGCCTATAGGGCATATTTCCTTCAGTCTCCCACTTGCACTAGAGTAAATAATCTAGATTATACAGTAATGATTCTAACACCCATGGAGCCTTGGTGCTGATCATGTTTTGCTCGTGGAAGAGGCTTAGTCAACGGGTTTGCAACATTCAGATCCGTATGTATCTTGCAAATCTCTATGTCTCCCACCTGGACTTGGTCCCGGATGGAATTAAAGCTTCTCTTGATGTGCTTGGTCCTCTTGTGAGATCTGGATTCCTTTGCCAAAGCAATCGCACCAGTATTGTCACAGAAGATCTTCATTGGTCTCGATGCACTAGGTATGACACCTAGATCGGAAATGAACTCCTTCATCCAGACTCCTTCATTTGCTACTTCTGAAGCAGCTATGTACTCCGCTTCACATGTAGATCCTGCCACAGCGCTTTGTTTAGAACTGCACCAACTGACAACTCCACCGTTCAATATAAACACGTATCCGGTTTGCGATTTAGAATCGTCCGGATCGGTGTCAAAGCTTGCATCGACGTAACCATTTACGACTAGCTCTTTGTCACCTCACTACTAGGGAAAAGCCTAGCAGTAGCGCGGATTTTAGATATATTAGTAGCGCGGGTTCCCGCGCTACTGATACGACGTTACAGCTAATAGGTAGTAGTAGCACGGGTGCCACCTGCGCTACTACTACGTCCGTTAGTACTAGCGTGGGTAAAAACCCGCGCTACTACTAATCTCTAATCTCTACTATCTAAAAGAAACGGAGTGTTCCGTTTCCCATCTTACGCCGTCCCGTTTCGTCGAGCCTCGCTCGTGCAGCCGGCCCGTGCGATTGGTTTTTCTTAATTAAGAGTGGCCCCACCCGTGTGATCCGGCACAGTTACCTCTCAAATCTCTAATGAAGGAATCTGCAAAATCGCAAGTACCCCCAAACACACGCACGTTCCACGCGAGTGGTCTATCCCTCCGCCTGACCAAACCCTAGCCGCATCTTCCCCGTTGCTGCCGCTACCAGCCCTTCGATGCCGACACGGCGCCTTTTCATCGCGGCCCTTCCATGCTCCTCCTTGACGAGCTCACAAGTACGTCTGGTGCTATTTCCTGTGAATAGGTCAGTCTGGAACTCTAGAAGGAGGGAGGTGGATCCTAGACGTAGCCATGAAGCAACTTGTCGGCATAGTCGCATCGAAGTGCGCCCGTTGTTGTCTCTTATGCATGGGTTGACCTGGACGGCGAACGGTGGATCCAGGATGTAGCAGGTTCACCTCCACAGATGGCTGACTCCTCGACCTTCTCCGGCAGCGGAGGCAGCAGCAGCGGTCAGGTGCGGTTTAGTTGCCAGTTCTATCTAATTCATGCCATGAAATCTCGTTATCGGAAAATCTGAATCTCTATTTCAGTTGAGTGCCCTTGCGATTACTTTGAAGCAAGCTGTTACTTTCAGTTCAGTTCTGGCTTCATGACCGGACCTATACGCAATTTTTGAGTTCCGCACATCTCTCCCGAATCACCCAACCCCACATCCTCCACTCGATCTGGATCCAACAGAGAGGTGTTGGCTGAGAAAATGTATCCCAGGTCCCAGCGTCATCACATCAGAGATGGGTAGGATGTTGCAGTTACGCTGGGAAGGCCCATAGGGGAGCTGAAGTCATGGAGCGGTGGTAGTCGGGGTCCCAATTCAGTGAATGATAGGGTCGTGATGCAGACAAGCGGCAACGGCGTCATGGAACGGTGTCGCCATTCTGGGGTGGCGAGCTGGTGCGGTTTGGATCATGTTCAATGGATTCGTGGGTGACATGTGCAAGAGCTGCCTTGTCCCGGGAGAGGCGCGGTGGTGGGCGGGCTGAATGCAGCAGCCGGCAGCCACGCGTCGAGGGTGAGTTGCGGTGTTGCTGCAAGAGTACAACTGGAACAATGTCGTCCAGCAGGCGTGCCCGTGCATCAAAGACCTTGGGTGCCATTCTTCCACCAATGACATAATGAAGAAGGCGTTGGTGGCGATCATTGAGAAGAGGTGCAGGGAAGAGTGGCTCTGGGGCTGCTCTGCAGGTGCTGCGCTCGCGACCTCATGATGTCGAACTAGATGACTAAGGGCTTGGTGAGGGTTGCCGACTTGGTTGACGACTTCACGTACCCATCAGAGGGCAACTGGGCACTACGTTGAGCTTGCCAAAAAACGGGATGGTTGGACGCGTCCTTCTCCATTGCAAAGCCGGAGCAGGCACCATTCCCAAATAGCATTGTATGTACGTGAGCACATGTCTACATTCCAAGGGACTTCATTTGGGTTGTAACTTTATGCCTTTATAATACGTGTCATATCTGTAGTTTTAGAGACGATTGATTAGGAGTACAATCAAAAGAATGTGATATTGGATAGAGAGCATGATCTTCCGAACTACTAAGAGTTTTGAATGGTATTTAGCACCGATGACGTGTTCTGTAGTTGCCATTGTTTTCCTGCTACTCTGTCTTGGTGGTGTTTTGTTTTGTCAATTTCTCACTGAGGCAACTACAATGTTATCTTATTAGTGTATCTCACTTATTTTTTGCCAATTCTATTTTCCACTAGGAGCTAACTGGCCCCCTAGTTTATATTTTATGTGGGACTGCTATTTTAATATGTAGAAGGTTCATTCATTCCCTATTTGATGTTTCTCCATATTTATATGCTTTCATTGAAAAAAGAAAGGAAGCAAGATCATATATATTTTTTTTTCTAATTGGAAATTCGAATATGTCTCTCCACAATCAATTAAAATGTGGCTACAAACAACATCTTTAGAAGATCAGGTAGATTGTAGTGTCTTAGAACACCATGTTTTTTGTCCCTTTTCTATAATCTTGTTGCGTGAAAAAAAATTCGAATTTTTTTCGAATTTTTTCTCCGGATTTTCAAATTTCTGAATTATTTTAACCTCTATCTCTAATCACCCCTCATCGCTGCTCAATTTAATCTCTAATCTCTAATCACCCATCATCATTCCAAATCATCTAACTTCCCAGACGGTCACCCATCCTCTCACTACTCCAGCCCACCCATCCTCTTACTACTCTAGCCTGAGCATGCTTAACATCTGGGTTCTATTCTCCCTCGTTTCCAAGTCTGCACTTGTTGTTTTCCTGACAATAGTAAGATGTCAATCCTATTAACCCTCAAGAGTTTAGCTTGAGCATGAAGTCACACATTTCACTATTTGAGTTTGAAACTATTGTTCTAAAAAACAATAATTATTTAGTAACACTAATATATCTTGAATAAGTAGTTTGACCATTGTTTGACCACAGTTTGACCACAGTTTGACCAGATTTGACCAAAATTCCAAAAGGTTGAAATAATTATTTAGTAACACAAATATTCTTGAATAATTATTTAGTAACACTAATACTTCTTGAATAAGTAGTTTGACCATAGTTTGACCAGATTTGACCAAAATTCAAAAAATACTGAAATTGGAGCATAGCTTTTTTTCCTTTTAGAATTTGAGGATTCTAAAAATTTGCAAACAGGTCGTAGGCAGTCAAAATCGGATGCGGATTTTCGTGCTGAACATTTTGATATATTATACGTTTTTTTCTGACATCGTATGCAAAAGTTATAGCCGTTTTACATTTTTCCTACACTTTCTGTAAAACATGTCGAAATTTAAGTTTTTAAATTTTCCTAAGTAGTACATGTAGTAACATAACTACATCTCGAAGGATTTTAATTTTTAAAGTTTTTATCATTTTCTTTTGCTTTTTACAAAACTAAAAAGGCGATCCACTGGGGGGGGGGGGTAGTGTTTAAAAAACCCAGTGCTTAGTAGTAGCGCGGGTTTATAACCCTCGCTACTACTATGGCAACACTTAGTAGTAGCGAGGGTTAAAAACCAACGCTACTGCTATCAACTTAGTAGTAGCGACGGTTAAAAACCCGCGCTACTACTATGGCATGTCCCTGGGGGCACGGTAGAGACCGCTTAGTAGTAGCGAGGGTTAAAGACCCACGCTACTGCTATCAACTTAGTAGTAGCGAGGTTTAAAAACCTGCGCTAGTAGTAAGTAGCAGTAGCGAGGGTTATAAACCCGCGCTTCTAGTAAGCGTCTGCGTATAAGCTTTTCCCTAGTAGTGCCTCCATAAACGAGAAACATATCCTTAGTTCTTTTCAGGTACTTCAGGATATTCTTGACCGCTGTCCAGTGATCCACTCCTGGATTACCTTTGCACCTCTCTGCTAAACTTATTGCTAAGCACACATCAGGTCTGGTACACAGCATTGCATACATGATAGAGCCTATGGCTGAAGCATAGGGAACATCTTTCATTTTCTCTCTATCTTCTACTGTGGTCGGGCATTGAGTCTGACTCAACTTCACACCTTGTAATACAGGCAAGAACCCTTTCTTTGCCTGATCCATTTTGAACTTTTTCAAAACTTTATCAAGGTATGTGCTTTGTGTAAGTCCAATTAAGCATCTTGATCTATCTCTATAGATCTTGATGCCCAATATGTAAGCAGCTTCACCGAGGTCTTTCATTGAAAAACTTTTATTCAAGTATCCTTTTATGTTATCCAAAAATTCTATATCATTTCCAATCAACAATATGTTGTCTACGTATAATATCAGAAATGCTACAGAGATCCCACTCACTTTCTTGTAAATACAGGCTTCTCCAAAAGTCTGTATAAAACCATATGCTTTGATCACACTATCAAAGCGTTTATTCCAACTCCGAGAGGCTTGAACAAGTCCATAAATGGATCGCTGGAGCTTGCACACTTTGTTGGCATCTTTTGGATCAACAAAAGCTTCTGGTTGCACTCTTCTTCCAGAAATCCATTCAGGAACGTAGTTTTGACATCCATTTGCCATATTTCATAATCATAAAATGCGGCAATTGCTAACATGATTCGGACAGACTTAAGCATCGCTACGGGTGAGAAAATCTCATCGTAGTCAACCCCTTGAACTTGTAGAAAACCTTTTGCAACAGGTCGAGCTTTGTAGACAATTATATTACCATCAGCGTCTGTCTTCTTTCTTGAAGATCCATTTATTCTCGATGGCTTGCCGATCATCGGGCAAGTCAACCAAAGTCCATACTTTGTTATCATACATGGATCCCATCTCAGATTTCATGGCCTCAAGCCATTGTGCGGAATCTGGGCTCATCATCGCTTCCTCATAGTTCGTAGGTTCGTCATGGTCAAGTAACATGCCCTCCAGAATAGAATTGCCGTACCACTCTGGTGCGGATCTTATTCTGGTTGACCTATGAGCACTACAAGAAATATATCAACTTGTGACCTTGACTATTGGTCACTGAAAGGTCATGGTTTTTCATTTGCGACCTTTTTGTGACCAAAAAGAGAAGGTCAAAAGCTGGCAGTCATTAACTGACTATAGCGACCTTCTTCGGGATAAGGTCATAGACGTTTACAACCAAAACAAAAGGTCGTGGAACACATGACCTTTTGTTTTGGTCACTGGCTGTCTGCCCAGGCCACGTCGGATCCGACGTGGCAATCTGACGTGGCAAAATTGCGACGAATTGAAAAGGTCGTTACTTAGAATGAGCCCGGTCCAATTCTGTCTTTTACATGGGCCGAGCCCATTAATTCAGCCTTTTTAGTCATCATTTTTTGTCATTCTGGTCGGCTACATGGGCCTGGCCTAATATTTCAGCCTTTTTGTTTTTGGGCCATGGCCTTCTTTCTTAATACTCAGTTTTTCTTTTTTTAAAGGGGTCCACTAGTCAGATTGGGCCACAGTTGTCAAGTTCTGATCAATGGGTCCCAGATGTCATAGTCATATTCTTCTTATTTCAATTTAACAGTAAATAAATAACCAGTATTTAAATTGGAACAGACCACATAATACTTCAAATAATATCAGCTCGTTTCAGTACAGACCACATAATAATTCTTAGTTGTACAAATAACACGTGATACAAGCTCTTAGCATATACTTTACATGCTCTAGAAGTGTAATAATAGTTACAAGCTCTACAAGTGTAATACAAGATAGCCATTAGAACTCTACAAGTATTATGTTCTTCAGCATTGAGCTCCTTCAATAGAGATCACAAACTAGGCACCTGCTCCTGTCATGAATCAGCAGAGAAGAATTAGAAAACAGAAGCTAAATATACTATGAATTGGCCATTAAAAAAGGACAGATGCCAATATATAGTATGAATTGACCATTCAAAAAAGGACAGTTATTTAGAATGACAACATAAATTCAGCTAGTACCATGCTTTTCGTTCTCCAGCTACTTAAAATGAGGTACAAGAAAACAAAGACAAATATGCATTGCGCAAGTGCAGATCATGCAAAAGGCTTTGCTGCAACACATTGTGCCTAAAACAAAATACCATTCTACCACTGGCAAGATCTAACAATACTAGTCAGCAGAAGCATACTAACATCACAAAGGTAGGAGAGTATAAAGTGATGATCTAGATTGAGTTACCATCGAGGAGGTGGATTATCTCCATGGTGTGCTTGATGATGCGTACAGCCATGATCTTCTTGCCATTGCATCCATGCACTCGATTATGGGGGTACCAATGCATCCAAGTAGAACAAAATCACAACATTAACCCACAACTTCAAGTACAAGCTAACTATATATCAAGTGGCAATGAAAATAAGTTGAGAAAAACACTGGAAATAATTATATCATGTCATGCACAGTTCAAACCGAACAAACATATGCATGCCACGGTGAAATATTACCAAGAAAGCACTCATCAGGTAGCAGTGCATACAAAATCGTTGTTTTAGTAGTAGCAAATACTCCCTGTTAGCAGTAGTAAAAACTCATGCAGTACCAAATTCAAAGATTTTTTTGTTATAACTAACAGAAGTATGGAACAATAGTTAACAACTCAAGTCAGAAAAGGTAGGAGTGTATCTCTAAGAGACACAACTGACACTGATCAAAGATAATAACAGAGCATAAAAATAGGTAGCTACATCGACTTCTTTAAAGACAATAAGAAGGACCAACAGATTCACATGTTACATCAGCATGAAGTTACAATGGCAGATGCCAGGTGTGAAATGGATATGGCACAAAAACTATGCTCATAAATATTCCATGTACTGTATGAGCAATACTATTTCATGCTAATGTATGAGCATACAAGATGTAATAAAGAGAGCTCATATAGTTCATTAAGCACACAATAACAAGCTAAGATAACCTCTTATATTGATATCATCGTTGCCTACCAGACTGCTGAAAAATATTCCATGTAATGTTTAAACTAGACATAAATCTAGGGAGGAATCAAACAGTGGAATCAGATACAAATTAAGCAAAGATAAATTATATTACACTTATAACAACCAAGCTGATTATGGATTGTCCATGTTGAAAAACAAATGTGGAGCACTTAATACAAATAACTACAGAAACACAGGCAGATGGCTTTTCCAAGAGCCCACACGTCATAATCACAGTATATGCTAAGAGATAAAGGACATGTGCTAGCAAAGGAATATCAAACTGTTGTCATAACTACTCGAGTTTTGGTCCTAATCTGTATATACAGCACGCATCAGTGACCATGGAGTAGCAAGGCAGGCCGATCACCAAGCAGAGCAAAGTGCGGAGTAAATTAAGGGACAGACTACAGCTAAATTCCAAAGCGCCCAGGCCCAGATTCTACAATAAGTCTGAAGTACAGTGATATACTACATTGTAGCAAGCCAACTGGAAGACTTCAGTTTGAACAATACAACAATCAATTCAGCAGTAAGATCATACAACTACAACAAAGCAGGGCATGATTCAGTTATAATCTGATTCAGTTATAATTAGGGTGCCTCCTTTATCCCTATTAATCTCTCGAGGAGGAGGGAGGGGCAGTGGGATAGGAATCATGATGGTTGAGATTGACCCCTATAAATAATATAAGATCGTTTTTCCTGCAAATATAGAATGACAAACATTGTTACATTTTACCAAAAGAATGCCATTTATCTATGCCATGACGTAAATCTATGCGACTAAGATACTACTCTGCCATAAAATCAAAATCAAATTGTATTGAACAGCCGCATCGAATTCAGTTTGGAGCCCAATCCTGAGTAGGGCCGTAAGAATCATAAGACAATTTCGACAGCGAGGTGGTTTGCTAAATACTAGTATTAGAGTATCCAGTACAAGCATATGTTAGATGCATAGTTTGTTTATCTCATACAGCAGTGCAATGTGCAACATAGATTACGAGTGGTAAGACAAATTGGTACTAAACTGAAAGCAATTAGGCAGTTCAGTACAGGTGCGCAAAAAGGAATCCTTGTAAAATAGTCCAGGCATCCATTAAAAGCCTTCTGTTCAGATGCCTCTGAACAGAAGCAGAGCAGTTCTAGAGCACCTATGCTAATGCTGCCCCTATACTTGATTTAACTCTTACTGGTTCATACTTTTAGGAGTACTAAATTTACATAATCTGGGTCAGTTCAATAGAAAAAAAACGTGAAGCAAATATCATCTTCAGTTGAGCAACAGGTTGTACCACTTATAGTATGAGCAGCACTAGACAGTAAAAACAGTGAGGAAAGGTCAGATTAGTTGTTTTAACTCTTAGACTAGTTCGTAATAAATTGACATAATCTGGGACAAGACAACTCATCATCAACAATTAAAAATGTGAAGTAAACATCATCTTGCAGTTCAACGGTGTACTTGCAGTTACAGTATGAGCAGCAATAGGCAGTAAAAAAATGGCGAGCAAGAGGCAAAATGGGTTGCCATCTCACACCAAAAGATGGATAAAATTAGTCGCATCTCACAGCAAAAGGCAAAATAGCCGCGCAAGGGACGAAATAGAAACCGTGTGTATGCAAAAATCACAAGAAACAGGTGCATTCATTCATTATAAGCATTTCCCCCAAAAGCTTGGTACAGATCAGGCAAGGGAGCAGGACGAGATGGACGGACAGATCGATACCTCCGCGCAGGCGTCGGCGTACTTGACCTCGGGGAGATGGGTGAGCCAGCGGGACCTCCTCGGCGGTGACGGGACGGGGGTCGCCGCGTGGATGATCCTGCGCCGCTTGTGCTTCTGCTCAGGCACGAAAACAAGAAAGGGAAATGCTCGATTAATGGCAGCGAGCGACCGATTCGGCGAACAGGACGGATGGAGCAGAAATAGAAGGCGGCAAGGAGGGAGGTACCATGGGGGAGGGGGTCTTGGGGGCGTAGGTGGCGACGGCGGCGGAGAGGTGGTGCAGGTTGAGCGCCTCCATCTTGCGCTTGTTCTCCTCCATCGTCCTCTCCCGCTCCGCCTCATACGCCGATATCCCCTTCTTCTCGATCTCCATCGCCGCCGCGCGCGTCGTGATCTTGGAGCAGCAGCAGCAGCAAGCGGTGGTGGGATTTGGTTTCTTGGAGGCTGGATCGCGTTGGATCTCCCTCCCTCGCGTGGGGGTGGCGGAGGTGGGCGGCGGCTGGTGGATCTGAATCGCGCGCGTGGGGGTGTGGGGAGGGGAGGGGAGGGGAGGGGAATTGGCTCGCGAGATTTGGTTGCGAGGGGGCGACTCGGACAGGAGGGGTGGTGGAAGGGAGGATGGCCGGAGCTGGGGGCGATGAGGAGGTCGTCGACGGTGGGGATGGGGGAGGCAAGCGACGGGGTTGGGATGGCAGAGAGAGGGAGAGAGGGGAGAAGGGAGATCTGGGAGGAGGTGGCGGCGGCGAGGAGCTGAGGGAGGAGAGGTGGACGGGTGCGGGTTAGGGTTTGGGCTGCGGATGGATGGCTGGATGGAGAGGTGGAGAGTTGGACGGATGGATGGGCGGCCATGTCATCGATCCATGTGACAACTAAACCAACCAATGAGAATAGAGCACATATAATTGTGTTTTTTCTTTTGTTTTTCTTCTACTTTTACACATGAAAAAAATCAAAAAAATGGTCTCACATTTTGCACAAGTTTGTATCTTTAATGACAAACAATGTTGACTAAAGAATTTTTCATGTTCTTTGCATGGAAAATTCATTTTCCATTTTCCGAGTGCCCGAAATGAGGTTTTTTTTGTGAAGAACCTACGAAATAATTATTACAAAATTGGACCAAATCATTTTTCTAAAACACTAGGCCATATTTAATGCACAATTGACCAAATGGTTGGGTGTAAAAAGTTTTGATCCACCTCTGGTGAAAAACACAAATTCCCGCCGATTCAGCTGGAAGCGGGTCAAATTTGAACTGCAGCTGCCTCATAGTTTGCTCTTTATTTTTTCCAAAAATCATTTCTAGGTACATAAGTATCTATTTAATCATAGAAACATCAAAATAATAAACTTGTAATACGGTAATTATTTCAAAAAAGTGTTCTCAGAAATAGTGTGAAGATTCATGGCTTTCAAGCCAAATGATCAATCTTATGGCCACATTCATGGAATAGTTTGTTCAAATGATCTCATATTGTGCACAAGGGTGCATATTGGAATGGCAAACAATGTTGATTTGGGGAGTTTTCACTTTCATTGCACAAAAGAGCCATTTTCCATTTTTCGAGTGCCCCAAGTGAGGTTTTTTTGTGAAGGACCTACCAAATAATTCTTGCAAAAATGGACCAAATCAATTTTATAAAATACTAGGACATATATAATGCACAATTGAACAAATGGTTGGGTGAAAAAAGTTTTGATCCACCTCTGGTGAAAAAGACAAATTGTCGTCGATTTAGTTGGAAACGGGTCAAATTTGAACTGTAGCTGCCTCATAGTTTGCTATTTATTTTTTCCAAAAATCATATCTAGGTACATAAGTATCTATTTAATCATAGAAACATCAAAAAAATTCCAAGATTCAAACACTAGCTAGGAACGGTCAAGCCCGCCGTTTTGACCGCATTTTGAAACGGGCATAAAAAATTCAAAAAAAGTCAAAAAATTGGAAAACCTTCGCATTGTGTCATTATATGTGACCAAGTTTCCAGGAAAAATTTTAATCTTGTAATACGGAAATTATTTTAAAAAAGTGTTCTAAAAAATGAGCTATCATGCGTGAAGATTCATGGCTTTCAAGCCAAATGATCAATCTTATGGCCACATTCATGGTATAATTTGTTCAAATGATCTCATATTGTGCACAAGGGTGCATATTGGAATGGCAAACAATGTTTCCTAAGGAAGTTTTCATTTTCTTTGCTCGGAAAATTCATTTTCCATTTTCCGAGTGCTCGAAAGGAGGTTTTTTTGTGAAGGACCTACCAAATAATTGTTGCAAAAATGGACCAAATAAATTTTATAAAATACTAGGACATATATAATGCGCAATTGACCAAATGGTTGGGTGAAAAAAGTTTTGATCCACCTCTGGTGAAAAAGACAAATTGTCGTCGATTCAGTTGGAAACGGGTCAAATTTGAACTGTAGCTACCTCATAGTTTGCTCTTTATTTTTTCCAAAAATCATTTCTAGGTACATAAGTATCTATTTAATCAGAGAAACACCAAAAAAATTCCAAGATTCAACCACTAGCTAGGAACGGTCAAGCCCGCTGTTTTGACCGCATTTTGAAACGGGCATAAAAAATTCAAAAAAATTCAAAAAATTGGAAAACCTTCGCATTGTGTCATTATATGTGACCAAGTTTCCAGGAAAAATAATAAACTTGTAATACGGTAATTATTTTAAAAAAGTGTTCTCAGAAATGAGCTTTCAAGTGTGAAGATTCATGGCTTTCAAGCCAAATGATCAATCTTATGGCCACATTCATGGAATAGTTTGTTCAAATGATCTCATATTGTGCACAAGGGTGCATCTTTGAATTCCAAACAATTTTGCCTAAGGAAGTTTTCATTTTCTTTGCACGGCAAATTCATTTTTCATTTTCCGAGTGCCCAAAAGGAGGGTTTTTTGTGAAGGAACTACCAAATAATTGTTGCAAAATTGGACCTAATCAATTTTATAATATACTAGGCCATATATAATGCACAATTGACAAAATGGTTGGGTGTCAAAATTTTTGATCCACCTCTGGTGAAAAAGACAAATTCCCGTCGATTCAGTTGGAAGCGAGTCAAATTTGAACTACAGCTGCCTCATAGTTTGCTCTTTATTTTTTCCAAAAATCATTTCTAGGTAAATAAGTATCTATTTAATCAGAAAAACATGGTTTGATGGTGATACATCGAGGTTTGGACGGTGGCCGAGGGCCCCAACTCTAGAGCGCGTAAGCTCGCATGCCCGCCGCGTGGTCACCGCGTGACCATGGCGTTGCCATGTGTTCTGGGCGGCCTAGTCATGTCTAGTGGGTTGGGCACTCTCCAGGTAGGTGCTAGGAAGAAAATCACAACATAAGATTCTCACGAGGAGACCGATCGATGCTCAAACACGAATAAGCAGCCAAGTGTTTGATTTGCGGTACGGAAAATGCACATGGCTAATGGGCGTGAGTTCTGGCTGAGAATGATAAGTTACTAAGAAGACCGTCTTCACAAATTTACACCTCAAAAGGAGGAGCCTAGGTGGTACTTGCTTTACAAACTACCACACTGGACATAAATACGAATGTTGAAGCTGGGCTCAAAATAATGAATGGATTGAGCTGGCATTTGGTGGAGGATGGTTATTTGGGCATGGGAAAGCACTGTAGAAAATGGATACCATTTGGACATGCCAAAGTGGTACTTCCTTCACAAAGTGCTGCTTTGAACAGAATAGGAAAATGAATATTTTCGAATTATTTTTGAACTAGACAAGGAATGTTTTTACATATTTGACGAATATATGACCCAAAGAATTTATGAGATTTTTTTGGGAATTTTGGGAATGATAGAAATATAGGTTGCTTCACAACCTAGGGCAAAAACTGCCACATGGACATGACACATAGGCAAAACTGATGAGGTGGCGCCTAGTCATAGCAACCCACCACAATTTACAAGACTATGACCATCTATATTGGTCGTTAACAACTAGAAATAAGGCAGCGGACTAGCATTGTTTGCTTTATGACCTTTTTGTGTAAGGAAATTACGACCTTTCTCACCAAAATGGTCGCAATGGTTTAGGGTTTGGAGCCTCTCGAACAGCTTTTGACCAATTGCTCTGAAATGGTCATAGATCTATGACCAATTCTTGCAGGGTCACTGACAGAAGGTCACTAGTTGACATATTTCTTGTAGTGGAGGTTCGGTAGTAACTTGATCTGAAGTTTCATGATCAATATCATTGGCTTCCTCACTAACTGGTGTAGTTGTCACAAGAACTGATTTCTATGATGAACTATTTTCCAATAAGGGAGCAGGTACAATTACCTCATCAAGTTCTACTTTCCTCCCACTCACTTCTTTTGAGATAAACTCTTTCTCTAGAAAGGATCCATTCTTGGCAACGAATGTCTTGCCTTCGGATCTGTGATAGAAGGTGTACCCAACAGTTTCCTTTGGGTATCCTATGAAGACACATTTCTATGATTTGGGTTTGAGCTTATCAGGTTGAAGTTTTTTCACATAAGCATCGCAGCCCAAACTTTAAGAAACGACAACTTTGGTTTCTTGCCAAACCATAGTTCATAAGGCGTTGTCTCAACGGATTTTGATGGTGCCCTATTTAATGTGAATGCGGCCGTCTATAAAGCATAACCCCAAAACGATAGCAGTAAATCAGTAAGAGACATCATAGATCGCACCATATCTAGTAAAGTGCGATTACGACGTTCGGACACACCATTACGTTGTGGTGTTCCGGGTGGCGTGAGTTGCGAAACTATTCCGCATTGTTTCAAATGTAAATCAAACTCGTAACTCAAATATTCTCCTCCACGATCAGATCGTAGAAACTTTATTTTCTTGTTACGATGATTTTCAACTTCACTCTGAAATTCTTTGAACTTTTCAAATGTTTCAGACTTATGTTTCATTAAGTAGATACACCCATATCTGCTTAAATCATCTGTGAAGGTGAGAAAATAACGATACCCGCCACGAGCTTAAATATTCATTGGACCGCATACATCGGTATGTATGATTTCCAACAAATCAGTTGCTCGCTCCATAGTTTCGGAGAACGGCGTTTTAGTCATCTTGCCCATGAGGCATGGTTCGCAAGTACCAAGTGATTCATAATCAAGTGATTCCAAAAGTCCATCAGTATGGAGTTTCTTCATGTGCTTTACACCAATATGACCTAAACGGCAGTGCCACAAATAAGTTGCACTATCATTATCAACTCTGTATCTTTTGGTTTCAACATAATGAATATGTGTATCACTACTATCAAAATTCATCAAAAATAGACCACTCTTTAAGGGTGCATGACCATAAAAGATATTACTCATATAAATAGAACAACCATTATTCTCAGATTTAAATGAATAACTGTCTCGCATCAAACAAGATCCAGATATAATGTTCATGCTCAACGCTGGCACCAAATAACAATTATTTAGGTCTAAAACGAATCCCGAAGGTAGATGTAGAGGTAGCGTGCCGACGGCAATCACATCGACTTTGGGACCATTTCCCACATGCATCGTCACCTCGTCCTTATCCAGTGTCCGCTTAATCTGGTAAGGTACACATCAATAACATGTATATCATATATACCTTTGTTCACCTTGCCATCCTTCTTATCCGCCAAATACTTGGGGCAGTTCCACTTCCAGTGACCAGTCTGTTTGCAGTAGAAGCACTCAGTCTCAGGCTTAGGTCCAGACTTGGGTTTCTTCTCTTGAGCAGCAACTTGTTTGCTGTTCTTATTGAAGTTCCCCTTCTTCTTCCCTTTACCCTTTTTCTTGAAACTGGTGGTCTTGTTGACCATCAACACTTGATGCTCCCTTTTGATTTCTACCTCCGCAGTCTTTAGCATTGCAAAGAGCTCAGGGATAGTCTTGTTCATCCCTTGCATATTATAGTTCATCACAAAGCTCTTGTAGCTTGGTGGCAGTGATTGGAGAATTCTGTCAATGACGCAATCATCCAGAAGATTAACTCCCAGTTGAATCAAGTGATTGTTATACCCAGACATTCTGAGTATATGCTCACTGACAGAACTATTCTCCTCCATCTTGCAGTTGTAGAACTTATTGGAGACTTCATATCTCTCAATCCGGGCATTTGCTTGAAATATTAACTTCAACTCCTGGAACATCTCATATGCTCCATGACGTTTGGAACGTCTTTGAAGTCCCGGTTCTAAACCGTAAAGCATGGCACACTGAACTATCGAGTGATCATCAGCTTTGCTCTGCCAAACGTTCACAACGTTCGCAGTTGCATCTGCAGCAGGCCTGGCACCCAGCGGTGCTTCCAGGACATAATTCCTCTGTGTAGCAATGAGGATAATACTCAAGTTATGGACCCAGTCTGTGTAATTGCTACCATCATCTTTCAACTTCACTTTCTCAAGGAACGCATTAAAATCAACGGAACAACAGCACGAGCCATCTATCTACAATCAACACAGACATGCAAAATACTATCGGGTACTAAGTTCATGATAAATTCAAGTTCAATTAATCATATTACTTAAGAACTCCCACTTAGATAGACATGCCTCTAATCATCTAAGTGATCACGTGATCCAAATCAACTAAGCCATAACCGACCATCACGTGAAATGGAGTAGTTTTCAATGGTGAACATCATTATGTTGATCATATCTACTATATGATTCACGCTTGACCTTTCGGTCTCAGTGTTCCGAGGCCATATCTGCATATGCTAGGCTCGTCAAGTTTAACCTGAGTATTCTGCGTGTGCAAAACTGGCTTGCACCCGTTGTAGATGGACGTAGAGCTTATCACACCCGATCATCACGTGGTGTCTGGGCACGACGAACTTTGGCAACGGTGCATACTCAGGGAGAACACTTTTTATCTTGAAATTTAGTGAGAGATCACCTTATAATGCTACCGTCAATCAAAGCAAGATAAGATGCATAAAGGATAAACATCACATGCAATCAATATAAGTGATATGATATGGCCATCATCATCTTGTGCTTGTGATCTCCATCTTCGAAGCACCGTCATGATCACCATCGTCACCGGCGCGACACCTTGATCTCCATCGTAGCATCCTTGTCGTTTCGCCACCTATTGCTTCTATGACTATCACTACTGCTTAGTGATAAAGTAAAGCAATTACAGGGCGATTGCATTGCATACAATAAAGCGACAACCATATGGCTCCTGCCAGTTGCCAATAACTCGGTTACAAAACATGATCATCTCATACAATAAAATATAGCATCATGTCTTGACCATATCACATCACAACATGCCCTGCAAAAACAAGTTAGACGTCCTCTACTTTGTTGTTGCAAGTTTTACGTGGCTGCTACGGGCTGAGCAAGAACCGTTCTTACCTACGCATCAAAACCACAACGATAGTTCGTCAAGTTAGTGTTGTTTTAACCTTCTCAAGGACCGGGCGTAGCCACACTCGGTTCAACTGAAGTTGGAGAAACTGACACCCGCCAGCCACTTGTGTGCAAAGCACGTCGGTAGAACCAGTCTCGCGTAAGCGTACGTGTAATGTCGGTCCGGGCCGCTTCATCTAACAATACCGCCAAACCAAAGTATGACATGCTTGTAAGCAGTATGACTTGTACCGCCCACAACTCACTTGTGTTCTACACGTGCATATAACATCAACGCATAAAACCTAGGCTCTGATACCACTGTTGGGGAACGTAGTAATTTTAGAAAATTTCCTACGCACACGCAAGATCATGGTGATGCATAGCAACGAGAGGGGAGAGTATGTCCATGTACCCTCGTAGACCAAAAGCGGAAGCGTTAGAACAACACGGTTGATGTAGTCGTACATCTTCACGGCCCGACCGATCAAGCACCGAAACTATGGCACCTCCGAGTTCTAGCACACGTTCAGCTCGATGACGTCCCTCGAACTCTGATCCAGCCGAGTGTCGAGGGAGAGTTCCGTCAGCATGAAGGCGTGGTGACGATCTTGATGTTCTACCATCGCAGGGCTTCGCCTAAGCACCGCTACAATATTATCGAGGAGGACTATGGTGGAGGGGGGCACCACACACGGCTAAGAGATCAATGATCAATGTTTGTGTCTAGAGGTGCCCCTGCCCCCGTATATAAAGGAGCAAGGGGGAGGGGGCGGCCGGCCAGGGAGGAGGTGCGCCAAGGGGAGTCCTACTCCCACCGGGAGTAGGACTCCCTCCTTTCCTTGTCCAAGTAGGAGAGGGAGAAGGAAGGGAGAGAGGGGAGGAAGGAATGGGGGGCGCCGCCCCCCTCCTTGTCCAATTCGGACTAGAGGGGGAGGGGGGCGCGGCCTGCCCTGGTCGCCCCTCCTCTTCTCCACTTTGGGCCCAAGTGGCCCATTACCCCCCCCCCCCCCCCCGGGGGGGGGGTCCATTAACCCCCCGGTACTTCGGTATATACCCGATAACCTCCGAAACTTATTCCGGTGTCTGAATATAGTCGTCCAATATATCAATCTTCAAGTCTCGACCATTTCGAGACTCCTCGTCATGTCCGTAATCACATTCGGGACTCAGAACAAACTTCGGTACATCAAAACTCATAAACTCATAATATAACTGTCATAGAAACCTTAAGCGTGCGGAACCTACGGGTTCGAGAACTATGTAGACATGATCGAGAACTGTTTCCGGTCAATAACCAATAGTGGAACCAGGATGATCATATTGGCTCCTACATATTCTACGAAGATCTTTATCGGTCAAACCGCGTAACAACATACGTTGTTCCCTTTGTCATTGGTATGTTACTTGCCCGAGATTTGATCGTCGGTATCTCAATACCTAGTTCAATCTCGTTACCGGCAAGTCTCTTTACTCGTTATGTAATACATCATCTCGCAACTAACTCATTAGTCACATTGCTTGCAAGGCTTATAGTGATGTGTATTACCGAGAGGGCCCAGAGATACCTCTCCGACAATCGGAGTGACAAATCCTAATCTCAAAATACGCCAACCCAACAAGTACCTTCGGAGACACCTGTAGAGCACCTTTATAATCACCCAGTTACGTTGTGACGTTTGGTAGCACACAAAGTGTTCCTCCGGTAAATGGGAGTTGCATAATCTCATAGTCATAGGAACATGTATAAGTCATGAAGAAAGCAACAGCAACATACTAAACGATCAAGTGCTAAGCTAACGGAATGGGTCAATTCAATCACATCATTCTCTCAATGATGTGATCCCGTTAATCAAATGACAACTCTTTTGTCCATGGTTAGGAAACATAACCATCTTTGATAAACGAGCTAGTCAAGTAGAGGCATACTAGTGACACTCAGTTTGTCTATGTATTCACACATGTATTATGTTTCCGGTTAATACAATTCTAGCATGAATAATAAACATTTATCATGAAATAAGGAAATAAATAATAACTTTATTATTGCCTCTAGGGCATATTTCCTTCATACATAACTCTTCTCTCTTGAGGTCGATGAGAGCCTGAGGAATGTGATGCTCACGGAAAGCCTCAGTGAAATCTCTTGTGACAGCCTGGTTTTTGCCTTCTCTCTTTTTCCGGACTTCTTTTGCCTCTGCTTTGAATTTGGAGTTTTTGAATCAATTCAAATGGACTTGAACACTCGGGCATGTTCTTGATTTTCACCCAAGTGACCGATCCATCCCTAACTCATATTTCTTTCTCTGCAAAATCCCAAAAATGACCCAAGGAATATTTTTCATAAAGGAAAAATATTCATTTTCTTCTCTGGAATTCACTTCAGAGACATATGCTCCAAAGCAACCCTCATTTTTATTGCTCCAAAAATCCTGAGAAAATTCCCAAATATTCTTTGAACCTTAGGGCACTTCTCTGAGCACATCATATCATTCTTACCTCCAGAAATCATTGCATCAATTCAGAGCCAATAATCCTACAGAGTAAATGACAGCGAAGACACAAGTGACATGCAATGCAACAGCAATTTAAGGTCCTCTTCGATTCAAGCGGAAAGGGGTGTGTACTTCGACACACTGAAATAACACTGCTAAATTCCTTGTTTATTTGATCACACCAACATGAGAAATACAAGATACAACTTCTGAACAATAATACAAACTGCACGCGACATTTTAGTTTGCGAGTTTTGAATAAACATGAGTACGAAATAAAACTGTTATGAATAAAAGAGTGCAGTGAAGAATTCAGGGGAGCAGGCAAACCAAACATCAATACACAATAACTAATGGTTTATCAGGGCAAAATGCAGGGGGGCGCCCTTTGTTCTTGACCTGGTGGGGCCTTCATCTTGTTGGAGAAGGAAGATGGATCAAACATTCAAACAGCAAGGCACATGCGGTGCTCCTGACTGTCTTGGTCAAGGAATGGAAGCTTCATCTCATTTGAGGCACGCATGATAAGGTACATGTCGATGAAGTTCGTTTGCTCATGCTACCTGCAATGCCATGTATACATATGAAAAGCTCAGTTGAATGGTCCATCAAGAAAACAGAGTTCGTCCAACTACAAAAAAGTACACGTGTGTTACTAATGAATTACTTCGCTGCTCAATTAGTGCTATATATATATATATATATATATATATATATATATATAACTATGCCCACGTTATACATAAACTTGTGGCAAGCAAAAGAAACAAAGCTATATATATATAACTATGCACCATAAGTAACCAAGCCAGAATTCACACCGCAGTTTTCCTGGCACTTTAAATAGACGAATCAAACTTGCTAACCATAACCATAAGACATGCAAATGACGATAGAATAGCACCCACCACATGAAGATGAATGCTAAACACTTAGGAAAAAATACAGAACACTTGGCGAAGAGTAAAACAATGTGAGTAGAACAGGGTTAACCTCAGAGCATGCAGCCTTGGCATCTTCCTCCGCTTGAAACTGAGAAAGAGAGAGGAATGAGCATTTCACACCTTACTGGAGCACAGAGATGCATAGAGTCATCGTTTGTGTACCTTTTCTTTACCATCTGCTGATACGAAGGTCGGGGCTGTTGGGATGGTCACTCGCTGCAGCCTCCAGCGCAGTGAATGCTTCATTCAATTCCCAAGCGCTGGCGTTCCTGCCAATAAGGTTAACCTGGACAGTCTCGAGTGAAGGCAGGTGCCCCATGCCTAAATCAAAGTCGTCACGCGTGATCCACGTTGCTGGGAAGGAGAAGCCAAGATTTTTAAGCCTTGGCGCAGCTCCGAGTGGAAATATAGATGGCACCACCATAATATAAAAGAAGAGGCACTCTGTGGCAGACGAGAATGCATCAGAGGTCACAGTATACATTTCCACCTTCTGCTCTCCTGTCAAGTGGTCACCACCCCATAGACGGAGACAACGGAGAGCAGGGAGCGTTCCAAGAATCTGAATGTCCTCAGATCGCACCTCATCTACCGATATAAACAGATAGGAAAGGAGAGGAAGCGAGGAAGGATGAATCCATGCTGGTAGTGTCCAGAACGGGCGAGTCTGTCGGCGAACCTCCAGTTTACGGAGTTGTAGGGATGGCATCCAGCCTTCGCGTATAAGATCCACCTGGCCACCTTGCTCATTAATATCCAGACATTCCAATTTATGTAAACTATTTAGAGATTCGATCAAAGCTTGACACATGCTCTCATCCAAATGTCCCCAAACAAACCGGAGCACCCTCAGCTTAGTCAGATGACCCAACTCTTCCAAAAGATGGATGTTATAATTACTACCTACAGATGGCCCAACTCTCCAATCAAGTCTACTTGAAGAGAACTTGCCCACCATCGGGCCCTCTAGCACTTCTAGGGAAGTCAGGTTACACATTCCAGGCGGCAGCTCCATACCCTCAGCTAAATACAGGCACATAAGACGTCTTAGCCGAGAAATACTCGCCGGCAGATTAATTATGGCAGTATTTCTTAGGTCTATGGTTTGCAAAAACTGAAGCTTTCCTATTTCCATTGGGAGCTCTGTGACCATATACCCGTTTAGTCCTAGGTACCTCAAATGAAATAAATTCCCCACATATGCAATATCTGAAATACGACAGCCTTCTAAATCCAACACACGCAGAAGTTGGAATCTTGAAATTTTCAGCAGTTGATCAACAGTATCATTTTCGTAAACAGTAAGAGACCTCACTTGTGTTGTACTCATATTAGCGACTTCTACCTTGATATTCTGGACTGACAATCTATGGATCTTGCTTTGTGAATTGCAAATTTTTCTCCCTGTGTCATCCAATACAGTGACAAAATTTTCTTCACTTGACAATGAACATATAAGATCAAGGACCATGTCATGTACACGGCAAGCTTCTACCTTTTCTTCATTATCAATGCCTATTGCCTGGAGCATACTTCTATTTACTAGCTCATTGAAGTAGCTATCACCGAGCTCATATAAGCTAGTTTCTCGTTTATCACTGTAAACAAGACCTTCGGATACCCATCTCCATATCAGTCTACCTCTCATAATCTTGTGATCTTCTGGGAAGATGCTAAGATATAATAAACAAGGTTTCAGATATGAGGGTAGATCATAATAGCTGAATAATAATATCTTTTTCATCTCCTCCATACTTTGATCTTGCGTGAGTCCACGATGGAACTAAGCAAAGCATACCATTGGTCCTTCGCTTTTATCTGATTCTTATTAGCTAGAAGACTTGCTATGGTAATAATAGCTAATGGTATGCCACCACATTTCTTCAAAATGTCTTCAGATACTTGCAACAATTCTTGTGGACACCCTTCCTCATAAGAAAAAACTCTTTTATAGAAAAGTGCTCTCGATACATCATCAGAAAGAGGTTTCATTCTGTAAATATCATCCTCAGAAGAGCAACATGCTTCAGAGACACTAATAATACGGGTTGTCGTGACTAGTCGGCTTCGGGGACTCTTCTTGGAGAAAGCACACTGAATTAACTTCCATGCTTTTTCACTCCATACATCATCGATTACGATGAGGTACCTTTATTGAATGCATTTAGTAATTAGTTAACAAATCAATATAATGTACATAATAAAAAAGATATTACTATATTAGTATGGATAAATTACTTCTAAGCAACTCGACCAAATTGCATAATCAAAGACTCTATTACCCCTCCCCCCCCCCCCCCCCCCGCCCCCCCACACACACACACACACACAAACACACAAACATAATTGAGATCGTCGACTTAGAATAAGAGTTTTAAAAATATGCACCCCTTCCAAAAACACTACAGGAATTGACATGAAAAGTATGCATATGCACTAGTATAAAATGATGTCGTTGTTTTACTAGATGAAATGAAATCGTTCTATAATAGAAGAAGAAAACTTATGTACGTACCTCTTGCCATTAAGAAATTCAATAATGTCGTCAATGAGATGATTTTCATCCCTTGCTGCATTATGGATGTTTTCATACTTGACCTTGTCAAGTCCATAGAGTATATCCTTGAAAACCTTTTTCATTTCAGGCTTTTGCGAAACCGAGACAAAAGCACCACAGTCAAATTGCACTTTAATCTTGTCATATGCAGCTTTGGCAAGAGTTGTCTTGCCTAATCCACCAAATCCAACAATAGAGACTGTCTTCAGTGGATGCTTCGACCAATCATCATCCTTTGTCAACATGTTGATCAACTTGTCTCGTGTTTCTTCAATGCCGACGAGCTCTGACACATTTGTGTATAGAGCCATGACGCGAGGATCAACACTAGAACCATTGCTAGTATCCCGCATCTCTAGCTCATACCTTTGACGTTGCTCGGCTAACTTCTTAGCTTCATGAACCGCTTCTTCTAGAGCACCAGAGATCCGATGGAGATTCTTGCCATTCTTGAATAATCTTTTGACCTTCTTGACTATCTTCTTAACTCTGTTCTTTGGGTTGGTTTTCTTGCTACCATCCTCCACACGCACCATAAAAACATCAATGATTTCCTCCATTTGGTAGGACAGTTCCTTGACATGTCCTGCCCAGATCTTGACCCCCTCGTCAAGCTGATCTGGCGGCACTTTCGCCACCTTGCGAAGAGCAGCATGCATCAATGTCAGCTCTGTCACAAGGGACTCGATGCCCTTTCTCACTTGTTTCTCTAGGGTGATCTCACCGACGAGCAGCTCACCGAGCTTGGGGAGGAGAGGGCCGATAGCCCCCATGGCAATTTCCATGGCTTGACCTCTCTACAAACGGTTGTGGTAGTGTTTTGAGTGGAAGAGAGGTGGAAGAGTGGTGCGATTGCTACAAAGACAATCTGGGCTATGTTTCGTTTCCTTCAAGAGAAGCTGGCTAAGTTTTGAAAACCAAAGTTGGGGAATGGGAATTGGATAACATGACAATGAGGTGCATAGACTGGTTGCCATGTGGGTCCCATGTATCAGCTGGTTGTTGTACCTAGTCGCCCACAATGTTAGTGTGGCAAGGCTGAGATGCTTTCTTCAGATGGGGGAACAAGGCCTTGGAGATGCCGCTTGAACTGTAGTGGCCGGGTTAAGCTAATTAACCAATCTACTTTGCGTTCATGTTTTTGACTCATTCTGGTGTCAAAGAAAACTGAGAAAGAACCCGCCTGCTCCCTCTTACTCTGTGTATCTGACGCACTAATTATTGATACCCACACAAAGTTTAAGGGCTCGGATAAGCGTGGCCGGCCAACTGCTTCTGTGTCACTTGCGAAATGGTCTCCATGCTTGCGAGGATGTGATCGTTACCTCTGAGCAAACACATTAGATTAACTAGTTTAACTGTTCAGTTTGCATTATCTAGAGATAGACAACAGCCTTGGTTGGACTAATCAACCTTGGCAATTGGCACCATGCACCACCATGCGAACTTGACACGAAAATGTCATAAACTAAATTAATTTCAAGAGTGGTGAGGTGATTGATCCCGTGTCATCGCTAACTTCTATGACTATTCCCGTGCCCACTTGTGCCTTGTGGCGTGTAAGTTGAAAGGATGAGGATGGATGAGTCATTCACCCTTTTTTAACTCGCCTCTCTCTTTGATTGGAGGGATGTCATGAACTAGCTATAAGTACACTGTTTTCAGAAAAAATATATATTCAAAATGAGAAGTAGGCTATTTTGATTACGTCAATAAATAAATAAAACTAGCGTATCGTTATCATAACTTGCTACAAACTCGTGCATTCACATTGCAGTGACACCGTATATTTGATCAAACCAACGTGATAAATGGAAGGTAAAACTTCAAATAATTGTGCAAACTCAAAGCGACATTTTAATTTAGAACTGGAATAAACATGAGTCTGAATGCTGTTACGAAGAACACAGTATAACAAAGAATGAAAGGAGGCAAACTCGCCAGCGGTGCATCATAATTAATGGTTATCCATGGTGGGGACGCCCCACAAACTTCATTATTCTTGAGTTGCTGAAAGCATGAAAAGAATTCAGACATAAGTGAACAACATGCATGAGACTGTGAGAGCTTTATGCCGCTGCAGGAGTAAGACGATCAAATGGCACCACAGAAATACAGTATTCTCCGCCGTCTTGGTTGCAATGGAAGCAGAAGACTGAGCTGTAGGCCTTCACAGGATCGATCGAGTAAGCGTCGACGAAATTTGTTAGCTCCTGCTACCTAGAATGCCATGTGGTTGTTCAGTTATATGTTGCAAACATAAACAAGAGTTCACCCAATAAGTAGAATGCCATGTGGAAGTACAGGCATGTGAATAGCTCCCTCGAAGGCTCGAATGTTCCCGAAAGAAAACAGAGTAAAAGTTGAAATAGAGAAAGCAGAGTTGCTTGCTAATCTGGAGTACTCAACACTGACACAATACTATCAAATCTCAACTATCTGTTGCTTAAGATGTGACAAGGACCTTTTGAAAAAAGATGTAAGAAGTTAATTCAGAGGGAAATAAATACTCGGTGTGGATAGGAACCCTAGAAACACAAGAAATAAGGGAGATTTTTCGTTAATTGCAGCACTAACCAAGTAAACTTGAACATCTTCTTCCCCCCCTGTTCTTCACAAGCGCCCACCCAATCGCAGGCATTCCTCGAACGCAGCCGCTGGCGACCCTCCCTCGGCCACCGGCTCCCTTCCCACGATCCGGTGTAAATGCCGGGGTATTCCATCGACCTGGGACGATTCCCCAGCCTTACCGCAGTGAGGAAACCCTCCGGAGGCGGTGGAGATGCTGGGGGCGACCGCTCGTACGGCGCGTACTGGGATGAGTCCACCTCGCCGAGGTCCACCCAGACCCAGCGCGCTGGTCGCCGTCGTCCACTTCTGCTTGCCCGTCGGCGTGCCCGGTTTTCTGAAGCCTTTGCATCTCTGAAGAATACAACAGCGCAGCGCAGCGGCTGGTTCACAAGTTCAGGTAACATTTGGTGCAGTCGTTCACGAGTAGGAGTACGACCGAAGGTGGCGACAAGTCGGGGTGGACATCGTTCGCAACTACTCCTCGGATACTAATATCTTCATGCTTTATGATGAAATTAAACAGTGCTAAAAAAACTTTAAAGTAAATACTGCGTACTCCCTGCGTTCATAAATAATTGTCTTTATAGAGATTTCAACAAGTGACTACATACGGAGCAAAATGAGTGAATTTACACTCTAAAACATGTCTACATACATCCGTATGTTGTAGTCCATTTGAGATGGCTAGAAAGACAATTATTTGGGAACGGAGGGAGTACATTCGAACCCCTGTCTATTCTGAAAAATGTTCACGTGCAAATGCAAGTCCAACTTCCACTCAAAGAAAAAGCTGATACAAATTGTAAGCTGGCTGGTACATTGAAACAACACAGCATCACAACAAAACAGAAAAAACAAGGAGCAAAGCGGTACAGACATACTGAAATTTGAGAAGATCTCACGAATTGAATGTTGACAACTCTCGAATAACAATGAGTCTGCAGCTAGCTGCTACGAACAAAGCAATGCAGCGAGTGATTAAAGTAGATAAACAAGCAAGTTAAACTGCTGATCTGTTCGATGGAACAAACTTAAATGGTTCTTGAATAGCAAGAGAGCATCATCCCGTTGCTGAAGAAAGACGGATCAGGCGGCAAGGCGAACGCAGACGCAGTGCTCTTCACTTTGTTGGTCGGATCGGAATGTGGACGGAAGTAGGAGGCTCTCGCGCGGAGCCCATCCATGTCAATGAAATGTATTGGCTCTGCTGCTACCTGCAACGTGATGTGAATATCTCAGTTGAATGTTCCAGAAACAAAACAGAGTTAATTCAGGCACAGAAAAAAGGGACATTATATGATACAGTTGCTAATCTGTATCACCAATACACCATAAGTAACGAAGGCAAAATTCACATTGTAGTTTTCCTAGAATTTGTAAACTGTAATAGACGGCAACGTAAGGCCTCGGGCTTTAGGAGGGGCATAAAACATGATAATGGAGATGCTGTAGAATATATAGGAGTACCTTCGTGCACGATTTTGAGTTGTCAAGCCCTTGATCTGAAATTGAAAGGAAAAAAGAAAGATTAATGCTGAACACCTTGATGATGAAGAAAAACACAACAATGCGTGTAGAACAGAGGTATCCCATGCACAAGAAGCAAACCTCAGCGACTGCGAACTCCCCTGACTGAAATTGAGAAACAAAGAGAGGAATGAGCATTAATTTGCCACATGGTGGATCACAGCACAGGGATGGTAAGAAGCGCATGACACGCTGACATGCAGTTGTGTACCTGTTCCGAGTATGCGTGACAGAGTGTTACGTTTGTGCTATTGGTGATGTGCCGTCTATGTTTCCACAAGGAGCAGCGCCAAAGCTTAAACATCTTAGGTTCTCCTTCCCAGCCGAGTGGATCTCCCGTGAAAACTTTGATTTGGGCATGCGGCACCTACGCACAATCCATGCCTGAAATGGGTACGCATGGTGCGTGCTCCCAAAATACAGAGGTGTCTGCCTTCTGTCTAATTGCAAACTGCCAAGTTTATATTAAGTAAACTAATAGGCATCTCTAGGTAATGCAGACGAAACACTTTATAACTAAACTAGAGTGCACATACTCAGAGGCATAGATGGCATCATCGCAGGCACATACTACGATTTCACAAGTGCCAAAGAGAGTTTAAGTATTGCATGGGTGGAGTAATTTACTAGAGTTGCTCACACGTACCCATGCTCTCAGGGAGCAAGAGAGCAATCTGTCCTGACACTTTTCTTAGGCTAATACCAATGCAAAGGTGCTTACATGAGGTGCTAAGTATATTAAATATCTTAGCAACTAGTCTTTCCAATGCATAGTTGCTTAGCTTTTGTAGCTAAGCTCCTTTCATTGAATTGTTTAATAATTAAACTCCTTCGTCTATTGGTTGGTAGTCATTTTGCATAGGTCCACGTGCTTAGCACTGTTTCCTCTTGGGGTCATCATAATGTTCTCTCTCCTCTTTAATTCCTTTGCCACATCACATTTTTAGTTATGTGGCATCCTTAGCACCTGTACACCGTGGAGCATTGGGAGGGGCCTTAGGCACGATAGCACGCGAGTAAAGTGCACGCATAGAAACCAGTGACGTGGTTTAATTTAACCTTATCACTGTAGTCAAAGCGGCATCCAAGGGCAGGGCATTTTTCGCCCATCTCAAGATCGCATCGAGCTTGACCCTCGTCTAATACTCCTCCGCTTTACTGTTACTACTCTCTTCGTCCTGATTTATTAGTCCTCTTTATATTTTGTGTCAAATATTGACCATAGATTTGACTAACAAAATATTAATGCATGTCATCACAAATTATAACATTAGATTCGTATGTGAACATAGTTTCTGATGGTATAAGTTTTGGTGACATGCATTGATATTCTATTACTTAAATATATGTTCAAAATTTGACACTAAATACGAAGGGACCAATAAACCAGGACGGAGGGGTTCGTTCATGAGGAACACTAGATGAGTAAAATGGAAAAAAAATGTATGTTAGATTTGTTTGGCTACTTCTAGATGCTTTCGCTCTAGTGTAATCCTTTTATCCGGTTGCAGATGATGTTAAGGGGAAGCAACAGTTGTATAAAGTCAATAGGAAGTCTTCTAGCCTACCACCGCATGTTGATGTGGTTGGCTGGACTAAGCCGCCCAAGAATCACATAAAGATCAATGTCGACGCTTCTTTCATTGCAGGCACGGCGATTGGCTGCGCTGGGAGCGGTTGGCAGGGATTGCTTTGGTGATATTGTCTTCTCCGCGGGTTCCCGTTTTCATGGATGCTTGGATGCAGAGGAAGCTGAAGTCCAGGTCCTATCTTTTGGCCTCAACCAGGCTTGTAAACTGAATTTGAACAAAGTGCAGATGGAGACCGATTGCATCGCTGTAGTGGCCGTTGTGAATGATTGTAATGTTAGCAGGGCCAGCTGGTGGGCTTGCTATGAGAACTCTAAGGATAGCAGGTAGTTTGGAGCTTGTTCTATTTCCAAAGACCATAGGGAGGGCAATGTGGCCGTGCATGGGCTTGCTGCCTATGCTAGAGGGAATGGGGATTTCGTTTTGTTAGCGGATGTGCCACAAGCTTTGAAACATGTAATTGCTTTTAATTGTAACCCAGGTTTATTGATATAAATGAAGCACTCCCTTTTCTCAAAAAAAATATTTCTTTTCTATCACGCATATTGTTTTCTGGAGTCCTCTAGTTGTGAGTAGCTATGAGTAGAATGGTGAATCTTAAATTTTCTAGTGTTCCAGCTATAAGTAGGAGTATTCCTCACCTCTAATTTGTACCCAGACTATATACCCCCACTAGCTATAATAGAACTTGGTGCTTTTAATTGTCTAAAATCTTGGAGTAGATCTTGTGCTCTAGGAGTTTTTGATTGAACTCCTGGTGCCATATCGGCCTACATTTGCCTCTAGAGCAATATCTAGCACAACGCGTTGAAGTAGTTCCTTCAACTCTAGTGTTGTACAGTTTGTAGCAGCAAGGTGGAGTTGCTCCTCCACAATCTTGTGCTGCTTCAGGTGGTATCAAAGTCCCGTTGATCCATACAAATTCTTGTTGTTCTCTTTGAGAGCAAGGTGCAGCAAGCAATGGAACAATTGGAGAAGAGATAGATGCTGCAAAACAACAAATCAAAGAGCTGTGTGAAGATCTTAATCAGAGATGACCAGCTGGTTGAGATGATAAGAAAGGGTGCCCCCCCCCCCCCCCCCCGCTGCCAATGAAGGAGATTCATCTAAAGAAGAAGATGTTCGACAAAGAAGGAGAGGTAATCTTGGAGCAAGACCGCCACAACAACGCGTTGTTTAACGTACTCAAGAAGGTCGATTTATGTTGAAGCTTCTGAAGGTGAAGAATATGATGATGCCCTTGAAGAACCTGATCTCTATGCATATTGGAGAGTACCCAACCCTACATATGCAAGGGATACATACAAGGTGAAAGCCGAGATCCCATCTTCCAATAGAATGTTGACATTAAAGGGTGCATTGATTGGTTATATGAAGTGGAGACTTTCTTTGAGGTCACGGAGGTTTTGGAAGATCTTAAGAGTTCCTTTGGTCGCATACAAGCTGAAAGGAGGAGCCAGTGCATGGTGGCGTCGCGTTCAAGAAGAACACAGGCTGATAGGAGAACCTCGTGTGAGAACTTGGCGGCAAATGAAAAGTCTTTTGAAAGGGAGTTTTTTACCCGCTAATTATGACCATATCCTATTTATCCAATTCTAAAATTGTGCCTAAGAATATACGACCATTTCAGATTACACGGAGGAGTTTCTAAGGCAAGTGAGGCGAAACCTTGCTGAAACTAAAGATCAACAAGTTGAAGGTACATCAATGGTCTCAATGATGTTGTTCTAGATTGATTGATGATGCAACAAATCTGGTCCATTGATCAAGCACAAGCCCCAGCAATAAAGGCCGAGAGGTTTGTGAGGACAAGAAAGACAACTAAGGCGCCGTATCCTCCATATCCTCGTACCGAGGGCTCGTCTAAGGATCACGCTTATAGAGTGGAAGAAAAGGCCGCTCCACCAAAGACAAAACGACACATCCCAAAGAAAACTAGAGGCAAGGGTAAGGCAAAATGAAGGCCCAAAGTGCTAATGTGCTAAAGAGGGACACATATCTAGCGGTTGCCCACTAAGAAAATTTGTTTGGCATCCACCAAGCTTGGCATCGACGGGAGAGGAGGAGCGGTGGCTTTCTTGGGACCCGAGCGATGACGACCTACCATGCACTACTTTTCCTCGCTGCCGGTAGGACCCTTGGACCTCCCGGCTTCATGGTCATGGCGGCGAAGCCCGGCCTCGGCGGAGCTGGTGATGTCCTCCTCCTCGTCGGTGTCGGCGAACAAAGCCTTGCTCGCATCGTCGCTTGGCTTTGTAGGCGGCCACCACCGCCGCCACCAGCTGGCAGTACTGCCAGCGGGCAAGGCGGATCTCGCAGGCGGTGCGGTAGGAGTCGAGCAACGCATCCTGCTCTGTTGGGTCCGCGTCCAGCAGAATCACCCTGCTGGTTGCGATCTGCTCCTGGAGGAGGTTGTGGTTGTAGTTGGCATCGGCTTGCGTCTCCCGGAACAACTCCTCCTGCTCCTCCCGCACCATGTCCATATAATGGGCACGGGCCTCGCCGATGGTCATGGTGCAATGCACCAGTGAGGGTGGAGCAAAGGAAGAGGGTGGCGCTGGCCCTGGCTCGTTGTCGGAGGCGTCCTCCATTTGCACGTCATCATCCTCCTCCGACTGCCTACCTGCTTGCCAGCCGACAGCAATGGTAGCCATCTCCTTCTTCTGCTCTGACGTCAGCCCGTCCCAGAGAGCTTTGGCGATCGGGGGGGGGGGGGGATCTATGACGGGGAGTGGTGCGGAGAGGGGTGACTATGGTTATGGCCGGGGCATCAAGGCCGCGGTTTATATACCACCAGTGGGCGGCATAGGGACGTACGGGTGACACCGGGGGAGATGCCTCGGCAACCGCGTGCCATCAATGCGGGCGCCAGATGGACGGATGGATGATCATCATGTCATTTGATCGCGCGGTAGTTGCCTGCCCCGGGAACCTGCGCGAGCAGTGCCCTCTCGGGCGGCGTGCCGCTTCAATGCCGACGCCAGTGAGCAGTCGCATCCGCTCTGGCCAGACATGAATGGGGGGGCTGACTAGCTGACCGTTTTGGGCAGGAACGTGCGCGGGCGCAGGAGGAGTGTTTTTGGTGGGTGAGCATGGCCAGAAGCGGGCTTAGGAGCGGTCCAGACTCCCGCAAAGCCCCCACGTTTATCTCCGGTTTGCGGGAGAAAACAAGTCCGGACCGCTTCATAGACCGATACAAGTCCATGTTGGATGACTTCCGCGGTCCGATCGCACGCGGGAGGTTTGCGGGTCTTTGTTGGAAATGCCCTTAGAGCATCTACAACTGTGATGGGCAAATCCAGCCCCTCAAAAGCCCGCGGATGCGCCCGGGTGCGTCCGCGTACATTGACCGGTCACGCCTCAAATATTTGATCAACCAGACACCTCAAATCCATATTATTACATACAATGTGAACTAATCTAACCAGAGCTCGCCCGGTTCTGCCGTGACCATGTCTGGCGGCCGGCTGCGCATCCCAGAATGTTGGTCCGGTTGCCGACAAGGTAGAGTAGGGTATGGGATACGAGCCGACTCACGGGACACAAGGCGCCGCCATCTCCCATGCCCTACTCTTCCTCGTCGGAGCCCGTAACCCGAACGGTGCCAGTGGACGTCAGATAGAAGACGGGTCGGGTCTGTCCTGGGACGAGCTGGCGACGTCCACCACGATGCGGTTGTGGCGCCCGGACTAATGCGCCATATGGGGCGCCGGAGAATGCGACTCCCCCTCGCCGACGTCCACCGCCGCGAGAGCTGCCACCGCCTCCAGCATCCGGTGGCTAACACGACGGGCACGCCATGCCATGTTCTCGTCGAATGAGGCCCATGGTGCGTCTCGATGCTCAGCACACCAACGGAGGGGTTGCGTCCGCCACCGTGTTCGTACGCCAGTCGGACCGCACCGCCTCCGGCGAGGCAGCTACGGCTACCCTAGCGCCGGATCCATGAGCCATTTGGGCGGACGCAATGGATTCCTGATGGAAGGAGTCCGAGCGTTGTCGTGCACATGCCTCCTCCTGGGAGCGGCGGAGCGCAAGCTGGACGGCCATCTCCTCCTCGGGGCCGCGTGGGATGAGCTCAGGGTCGACGGATTTGAAAGTGAAGGACTTGGATCTACTGCCTGCCACACTGGAGACGCTCGAAAACCATTGTAAGTGAGCTCGGGTGGCGGAGGGGAGCGGAGTTAAGTGTCTATGGTTTGTTCTGCCAAGCGGATGGGAAGGAATATATGTGGGGTCGGGTGGGCCAGTGTGGGCCGAGTCCGACGTGACATGCATGCACAAGCGTGCCCGGACGCCCCATATCCGCCTCATATTTGGGCTGGATATAAGGGGTGCCGGTCAGCCCAGGCGTTTGAGGTCCATTTGAGACGTCCGTCTAGGTCAAAATTTTGCATCCGAATAGTGTCCGGGTGGTTTCGCCTGGGCGTATGAAGAGGGTTTGAGGCGGACGGATGTAAATGCTCTTACATCATATCTTACTGATCAAGTTCTTGCTCGGAGAAGTGGGTCCATGATCCAGTACCCAGTCCACATGGAACAAGTAAACAAACAAACAAGAAGCAAGATGGAAAAGTGGCACCGGAGAGTCGGCAAACAACAACACCCCGAGGGAAATGAAAAAACCATTAAAAGGAAAATACAAAATACCAGTTGCTTTTACAGGGCAGCAAAACGTGCCCTATTCTTTTAGTTTTAAATTAGACACCAATCGATCGATGCTCTGTCCCTTGTCATTGGTTCATCTAGTGTATCTATACCGTTGTTCTCCTCAACTAGTTTGAGCTGTATTAATTCTACTTGCATAGGTTGATCTATCCGAGGTGCAGCCAAGATCAGGCGAGAGGACAATGCATATTTAACTGCATGCAAGACTGACGGTCATGATCGAAATATGAACTGATTTTATCAGTAACAACGTCGGTACATAATATGACAAATGTCTCGTTATGTTGCGCCTTGAGACCTCAATTTCATTTTAGAGCCTCCCTCCGCTCTGCAACTCCGTTTTGGAGCGGAGCGGCATCCAGTTGTAATTTGTGGAGCAGCTATCTGCAACTCCGTTTTGGAGCGGAGCGGCATCCAGTTGTAATTTGTGGAGCAGCTAAAACGATGCTCCGGCCGCTCCGCTCCGTGATAGAGGAGTGGAGGATTGCTGAACACAGCCTTACTCTTTCCATTTTTAAATATAGTCTTTCTAGTTATTTCAGTAGAGACTACATACAAATGTATATAGATGTATTTTAAAGTGTTAGAGACTACATACAAATGTATATAGATGTATTTTAAAGTGTTGATTCAGAAGAAAGCAGTTGTTTATATGTTTTTGTGTACGTTACATTAGCTGGTTGACAGACACATGGGACCATACCGTGCGGAGGGCCACAGGGCAGCGTCTCTTTGGCGGCACATGGTCAGCCGAGTCCGTCAACAAGTCCTCTGCTCTCACCGCCTATTTCTACCTACCTGGTTTGGAGAGTGGGAGCCTCAGTCACAGAGACAGAGAGAGGGCTAACCGGCGGCGCGCTCCTCCCGGAGATCGTCGGCGGCCTGCTCGCCGGTGAGTACGTGCAGCGGCCCGAATAGGCGCCTGCTCGCAGGGGGATTTCGCGGGACAAGTGCGTCAACAGCGTGAGGTATATTTCGTTTCTTCCCGACCTAGATCTGACTAGCGAGTAGTGCGTGGCGGCACGCCGCGCTCCAGTGATTCGCTGGGGTTTGTTTCTATGTAGTATATGAGAATCGTTGTACATTTTGCATGTTTGTGTTTTTGCAATGAGTAAGAGAGCAGTTGTGCAATAGTAGTTTCTAGATAGAGTTTTTACATTACAATATTATGAATTGTCTCGCTGATGTACGATGTCATGAGGTCTTTCTGATGTAGTGATATAGAGTTGAGCCCAGTTCCTCCCTTCAGTTTTCCAGGGCCTACACACATCAGTTTAGTGAAGGCTGAACATTTCATCAGAAATAAAAAGAAATCAATCTGTCACTCAAATATGAAGCTTAACTTTACACAATCTGACACTCAGTTACACCGAAGTAGTCATTATACATAGCGAGTTACAGACCACCAAAACTAATCCTATCCTTATCTGACACGGTTCACAATCTAGAAAGGGATGGCATAATCTACACTGTCCATTTTGCAAGAACATTGCACCTTTGCAATCTAGATCTGCATGGATGGCAAGCGAGTTAATCTGTGAAATATAATTGTGCATCATTAAAAAATATGGAGCCTTAATCATTACTAAGTACCAACGCCTGAAGTGAATTCAACAAGTATTCGTGAGGAAGCAAGTCTGACATTCCCGAAGCAGGTATTCTCTCGCGGCCAAACAACTCCTGAAGCCTGGAATCACGTAGCATTGACATGCCAAACAACTCCTGAAGCCTATAATCACATAGCATCGTGCCAGTAAATTAGATGCGTGCAATTGATGTAAAGTTGCAACTAACTCGGGAGTGGACAGAAGCAATCTACCATTTTATATCAAATCCTTGACTCATCATCATGTCATACAATTAGTCCTGCCAAACTGATATATTTCTTAGAGGACCAGCGGAGCCAGAAATCATAGAACTTGATGTGATATCAAATCCTTGACTCATCATCATGTCATACAATTAGTCCTGCCAAACTGATATATTTCTTAGAGGACCAGCGGAGCCAGAAATCATAGAACTTGATGTGTACACCTGCATAGAGCAGAAACAACAGTAGGTATAATTTTGTTGCGATGAACCTGAATACAAAAACAAAAATTCAGAAGCATACTCTACTGTTAAGATTTCTATCTTATAATCCACTGTCATAAGAATTTGTAAGGAGCTATACCATGAGCCAAATAAAAGGAAGCATGAAGAATTAATGTTAAGTTTTCGACAACACAATGAAGTCGTCATTTTTAGGATACTTTTAGAAAGAAAGTAGCAATTCCAGAGCAAGCACAGAGAAGCAATACTAACTAAAGGATGCAACTACATAATAAATCAAGCAAGATTTGCTTCACGTGATCTATTTTATATATTTGTCCTAAGGGTCAGGGTCCAACTCATTTACCTTCTCCATTGGACAAATCATTGCTGAAAAACAAGTTTCTAGTGCCCCACATGAAAATGGCACCATACCCTTCACCTTCAAAACCTTAAACTATTACTCTTCCGCCAGACAGCAAGAGATTGAAACAATGTCAAAATCCAAGGAGGCAAAACCATATATACAACATAAAATGCACATATATATCCGTGTTCTTCCTTCCACACTTGCATGTAGGATGAGCTTAGACTGTAACAAGACTAAAACATCCAATATCTCTTCCAATTCAGTTTTTTGAGGATGGTATAGCTGCTTACATATTCTTATTGCAGTGGTCAGAGGTTGAGCTGGCCAGGAGTTCGATCAAGAGTTAGTTGCTGGGGAAACATGTACGATGGGCAGCAGCGTTTCCCT
The DNA here is from genome assembly GCA_963921465.1 of Triticum timopheevii. NCBI lineage: Eukaryota > Viridiplantae > Streptophyta > Magnoliopsida > Poales > Poaceae > Triticum > Triticum timopheevii. The sequence goes on from OY997266.1 coordinate 615,032,299, forward strand.
GGATGGCTATCATGACCTGAAGCAGAGCGAGCTCAACATGAAGAACAACAGCGGCTTGCACTATTCCCAATGATGGCATGACCATGGTTTTCACTTTCAGTGAGATTTCGGTGAAATTCACTGAATTTCAGTAATTTCAGCAGACACTGAAATATTACGTTTCGGCCAAAATATTTCAGCAATTTCAGTATAGCACAACAATTCCGATATTTTTCAAAATATTTTTTAATTTTTTCAAAATTTTAATTGAATTCAAGTGAATATTTCGGTCATTTGGCTGAAAGGGAAACTGAAATCACTGAAATTCACTGAATTTCAGTGATTTCGGTTGGTGCTGAAATTTTTCTGAAACTGAAATTGAAAACCATGGGCATGACTCGACGTGGAGGGATGCTGGCTATGGCAACACAACCACGAAAAGGAGCACATCCGCAGTTAATGGCTTCACGCCACATGGCTGCCTCCAGGAATTCTGGGCCCCGAATGCACACAGATCAGACAAGTGACAATCATCAGCTATGCATGGTAATCTTAAGAATTGCAAAAAAGGCACTTTGGAAACTATGCACACAAATCAAAAAAATTCTTTCCCTTGTTGTCATCTTGCTACCACAGTTTTTTCAGTTCAGTGGAAGAATTGAACCACTTTTTAAAATTGTAAAGTTATATAAATTTGGTAGCTGAAACAAAAATCAATAATTAAGGAATATTGTTTCTGCATGTAAATCAAATGCTCTGATCACAGAACTATTTATCCCCATACAATCTCTACTGTACATGTACTCTCCATGAGCATGATTTCTGTTAAGAGTAAAAAAAAAGAAAGGAACAAATCAGTACATAAATTACTCTTAATGTATGCCGTCAATGAATATTTGAACATCTTTTATGCCAAAAGCAACATGCAGCAGAAAAATTAGGCCATATGATGGCTATAGAACTCTTTGCAGCAACAACACTGTCATTTTCTTCTTCATCCAAACAGCATCACACAAATCAGATCAACGACAACATAGTAGTAATCCTCATCCCAGCCATATACTCTCAAATCTCTCACATATCAGCGGCGCGCAAGTAGGAGCACGCATCACAGAACAATCATCACCAGACACACACACACACACACACACACAAAGAGAGAGAGAGAGAGAGAGAGAGAGATCTGACCGGTGAGGCGACGGCGGCAAGGGAGATGTTCCGGAAGGATTGAGGAAGTCGGAGGAGGGATCCAGGGGCGGGAGTGGGCTTGCTCTTGGCGACGCCGTCAAGCATGGGCCGGTGGTCTTCATCCATGGGGACCGCACGTCGACGTGCGAGGCGCCGTTGGGGAGGAGGAGGAGGGAGCTGCTTCCACACGAAGCTCTTGGGCAGGGACAGCGCCGGGAACCGAGGCACCAGACAGGATGCGGGGCACGGGAATCCATGGCTGAGGTGGAGCAGAGACCGGCTTCATGGCTGGGCCGGACGGGCTTGGCGGCCATAGGAGGGGGGTGGGGGGGTGGGGGGGGGGGGTGGGGTGGGGGGGGGGGGGGGGCGACTGGGGAGAGGCAGAGGTGGAGCGGATTGTTTTATAAGGCCTTCTTTGGATCGAAGGATTTTTATAGGATTTTTATAGGATTGTAAACCTCAGGATTATTCCCTACGGAATGCGTTTGGATCACAGGATTGCGTTCTCAAAATTCCTCAGGATTGGGTTCCCAAGACTCGTTTTCCAGAGGATTTTACGCCTGAGGTCCGACCTCTTGGAAAGATTCCTGGCGCGAAAAGAGAGCGCTTGAGCGGCGTGCTCGCGCCAAAACAGCCGCGCGTCTTCGCGCGAAAGTACCACGCATTGCTCTAAAAAAAAGAAAAAACACCTCGCACCGCTCTGGAAGGAAATAAAGAAAAGGCACCGAAAGCGGCGGCGAGGTCGCGACTCCCCCCGGAAGAGGCGACAAGGTCAGATCCCCCGACGGAAGTGGCGGCGACCCGGGCGACCGTCGGACACGCCGACCACCTCGAGTTCGACGGGATCAGCGCCGGCCCCATCCAGGTTAGCCCGCATCACATAGTCCCTCTATCTCCTTGCCTTGCAATTATTTCTAGATCGAGGGAGGGGGTGCCTGATATGGCGCGGGGGCGGCAGATCCTGCCGGAACTAGGCACCGGGTGTGGCGTTGGTGGTCGCCTGGCCGGCGAGGACAGTTGATGGCAGGGACGAAGCGGCCGTCGCTGGCTTCCTCCCGCTGCCAGCCAGAGGATCACGTTCCACGGCAATGCCAAGTGAATGCTTCTCCGGCTTCCCGCTGATGTTTGTGCTTGCCGTTCCTGATTGTTCTGCGTGCTAGCTGGGTGACCGTGGGTGTGTGCTTCCCATGCCTGAGTGTGTGCGTGCCTGATGTAATGTCTTATGTGCAAATAGAGAATTGATAAACTGAGAGATGGATCTGGTGTGTGTGATGTCCGTGAAGAGAGAAACTGTGAGGAATTGAGAGATGGAAGTGTTGTATTGCTATGCGTTTGTGTTTACTGCTCATATACGCTTGTGCGTATCACTTTGGGTTTCTGAGTGCAATCTTGTAATATATTAAGTATTTTTGCAGTGCAGATGGTCCATCAGCTTAACTCGTTTGAGCTGCCAGGCAGCCGTGTGCAATCACAAGGATTTCTTGACATGGATGTTAATCGTGCTCGCGGCCGTGTGCAGTCACAAGGACTTGTTGCTGTTGATGCTGATCGTGCTCGCAGTCATGGGCAATCACAAGGACTTGGTGATATCGATGACGATCACGGGGCTGTTGAGTATCCTCGGGATATAGGTATTACTCCTAGTGTCAATTTACTTGCATAATATACAACTCAGTACATAAATTACTCTTAATGTATGCCGTCAATGAATATTTGAACATCTTTTATGCCAAAAGCAACATGCAGCAGAAAAATTAGGCCATATGATGGCTATAGAACTCTTTGCAGCAACAACACTGTCATTTTCTTCTTCATCCAAACAGCATCACACAAATCAGATCAACGACAACATAGTAGTAATCCTCATCCCAGCCATATACTCTCAAATCTCTCACATATCAGCGGCGCGCAAGTAGGAGCACGCATCACAGAACAATCATCACCAGACACACACACACACACACACACACACACAAAGAGAGAGAGAGAGAGAGAGAGAGAGAGAGATCTGACCGGTGAGGCGACGGCGGCAAGGGAGATGTTCCGGAAGGATTGAGGAAGTCGGAGGAGGGATCCAGGGGCGGGAGTGGGCTTGCTCTTGGCGACGCCGTCAAGCATGGGCCGGTGGTCTTCATCCATGGGGACCGCACGTCGACGTGCGAGGCGCCGTTGGGGAGGAGGAGGAGGGAGCTGCTTCCACACGAAGCTCTTGGGCAGGGACAGCGCCGGGAACCGAGGCACCAGACAGGATGCGGGGCACGGGAATCCATGGCTGAGGTGGAGCAGAGACCGGCTTCATGGCTGGGCCGGACGGGCTTGGCGGCCATAGGAGGGGGGTGGGGGGGTGGGGGGGGGGGGTGGGGTGGGGGGGGGGGGGGGGGGCGACTGGGGAGAGGCAGAGGTGGAGCGGATTGTTTTATAAGGCCTTCTTTGGATCGAAGGATTTTTATAGGATTTTTATAGGATTGTAAACCTCAGGATTATTCCCTACGGAATGCGTTTGGATCACAGGATTGCGTTCTCAAAATTCCTCAGGATTGGGTTCCCAAGACTCGTTTTCCAGAGGATTTTACGCCTGAGGTCCGACCTCTTGGAAAGATTCCTGGCGCGAAAAGAGAGCGCTTGAGCGGCGTGCTCGCGCCAAAACAGCCGCGCGTCTTCGCGCGAAAGTACCACGCATTGCTCTAAAAAAAAGAAAAAACACCTCGCACCGCTCTGGAAGGAAATAAAGAAAAGGCACCGAAAGCGGCGGCGAGGTCGCGACTCCCCCCGGAAGAGGCGACAAGGTCAGATCCCCCGACGGAAGTGGCGGCGACCCGGGCGACCGTCGGACACGCCGACCACCTCGAGTTCGACGGGATCAGCGCCGGCCCCATCCAGGTTAGCCCGCATCACATAGTCCCTCTATCTCCTTGCCTTGCAATTATTTCTAGATCGAGGGAGGGGGTGCCTGATATGGCGCGGGGGCGGCAGATCCTGCCGGAACTAGGCACCGGGTGTGGCGTTGGTGGTCGCCTGGCCGGCGAGGACAGTTGATGGCAGGGACGAAGCGGCCGTCGCTGGCTTCCTCCCGCTGCCAGCCAGAGGATCACGTTCCACGGCAATGCCAAGTGAATGCTTCTCCGGCTTCCCGCTGATGTTTGTGCTTGCCGTTCCTGATTGTTCTGCGTGCTAGCTGGGTGACCGTGGGTGTGTGCTTCCCATGCCTGAGTGTGTGCGTGCCTGATGTAATGTCTTATGTGCAAATAGAGAATTGATAAACTGAGAGATGGATCTGGTGTGTGTGATGTCCGTGAAGAGAGAAACTGTGAGGAATTGAGAGATGGAAGTGTTGTATTGCTATGCGTTTGTGTTTACTGCTCATATACGCTTGTGCGTATCACTTTGGGTTTCTGAGTGCAATCTTGTAATATATTAAGTATTTTTGCAGTGCAGATGGTCCATCAGCTTAACTCGTTTGAGCTGCCAGGCAGCCGTGTGCAATCACAAGGATTTCTTGACATGGATGTTAATCGTGCTCGCGGCCGTGTGCAGTCACAAGGACTTGTTGCTGTTGATGCTGATCGTGCTCGCAGTCATGGGCAATCACAAGGACTTGGTGATATCGATGACGATCACGGGGCTGTTGAGTATCCTCGGGATATAGGTATTACTCCTAGTGTCAATTTACTTGCATAATATACAACTCAGTACATAAATTACTCTTAATGTATGCCGTCAATGAATATTTGAACATCTTTTATGCCAAAAGCAACATGCAGCAGAAAAATTAGGCCATATGATGGCTATAGAACTCTTTGCAGCAACAACACTGTCATTTTCTTCTTCATCCAAACAGCATCACACAAATCAGATCAACGACAACATAGTAGTAATCCTCATCCCAGCCATATACTCTCAAATCTCTCACATATCAGCGGCGCGCAAGTAGGAGCACGCATCACAGAACAATCATCACCAGACACACACACACACACACACACACACACACAAAGAGAGAGAGAGAGAGAGAGAGAGAGAGATCTGACCGGTGAGGCGACGGCGGCAAGGGAGATGTTCCGGAAGGATTGAGGAAGTCGGAGGAGGGATCCAGGGGCGGGAGTGGGCTTGCTCTTGGCGACGCCGTCAAGCATGGGCCGGTGGTCTTCATCCATGGGGACCGCACGTCGACGTGCGAGGCGCCGTTGGGGAGGAGGAGGAGGGAGCTGCTTCCACACGAAGCTCTTGGGCAGGGACAGCGCCGGGAACCGAGGCACCAGACAGGATGCGGGGCACGGGAATCCATGGCTGAGGTGGAGCAGAGACCGGCTTCATGGCTGGGCCGGACGGGCTTGGCGGCCATAGGAGGGGGGGGGGGGGGGGGGGGTGGGGTGGGGGGGGGGGGGGGGGGGGCGACTGGGGAGAGGCAGAGGTGGAGCGGATTGTTTTATAAGAAGGCACAGAACGGTGAAGATCTGTATAGAGTTTTCTAGAGGAAACTTGATAGGCAGCAACCGCTTAAGGGAAAAGATAAAAATATATGCACGTGCATGCCAGAACAATCCAGAAAATCAGGAGGTGTCCTATGCATATCGTTCAGTTACAGTTACACGCGTCATTTTACCATGACCCTATAAAAAAAATCAAAAAAACCAGGAAAATGAAACCCTTACGGCCCTAGTCTTCTTAGTATTAGTTCAGTTTCTTATAGTTTACCGACTAGATCCGCTGCGTCTGCATCTCAAGTGCCAACTGTTTGATGGTCAGCCGTAGGTTTCCGTCAGTGTTACTTCTTTCTTCTTCTTCTGTGCTTCTAATGTTGAACCAGTTGGACTTTTTGTGCAGCTTCACTAAAATCGAGCATCCCTGTTTGCATAGATATTGAAAGTGTGATTACTATAAAAGTGACACTAGTTGAAACATAGACTCACAAATATAAGCATTCCAATTTCTTAATGGGAAAAGGTAGCAAGACTATTTCTAACCACCTGTTTGAAGGAATAAATAAAGCAACCACGACTGATGTCAGGAAGGCATACATAGTTTTTTTCTGAAAAATTGAGCCATTCCTGACCTTTCCTCTTCTTTTAAGCAAATTTTGTGCAGTTCTACTAAAATAAAATGCCATCACCGCCTTGACAATTTAGTTACACTGTACAAATGGAAATGACTTAACATTACATCATGATGTCAGGTATGTAGTAGACAGGCATTAGAGACAAACATACAGACTTCCTCCGATAACATAATGAACATTAATTTTAACAAAGGTGTGACTAGCTTTACCGGGATAATTTGAGTGAACTCTACACCCTCTGTTCCTTAATATAAGACGTTTTCGCGGTTCAATTTAAAGTACCCAAACGTCTAGTATTTAGAAAAACAGGTAGTAGTTTTCTTGAGCACATATCTGGGAAAGCTTGCCACACTTTATTTATGTCCATACGCTAATGCAACACCATTCGAATACTACAAATATACACTAATCCAGTGGCTAGTGCAACAATAGAGTAGTTAGTTTATTACAGGGTACAATACAATGGTTTTACTGAACAGATTTCAATAAACTCTAGCACTGGAAGGTTTCTATAAGAATTAACAATACAAAATGTAAAGGTAACAAGTTTCAGCATTGGTATACTAGCTGTGCATGAGCATTAAACCAAATACACAAGTCTGAAGGTAACTAGCATTATTAACTAATGCCAGTTTAAAAAAATTGCAAACTATGTACCTCCAAGGTAAATATCATTTCGAACTCGGGGGGACCTTAAAAATTGCTATCCCAATCTTGATAATCGATCAAACATAAAAACTTGATCGAACGAATCAAGAGAACATCCGGAGGAGGAGGTGCCCACTCTTGACCTTTCCTCTTGTCTTCATAATTGTCTGTGCAGTTTAACCAAAATAAAATGACATCAGCGCCTTGGCATTTTGGTGACACTGTACAAAAAAATTAACTTATCTCATGAAAGTGAGGTATGTAATCTATAAGCATTAACAGTGCAAAAATCTGAAGGTAGTAACAAGTTTCATCATTGGTATACTGGATGTGCAACAACATTAGAATGCCTTAGCAGAAAAATCTTTAATACATCCACAATCAACAGCTAACCCGGAAATGATCCAGTGACATTAAATGGCACTGCTTAAATTTATCTGTGGCATTAGACTGAGAGCGGCATTAGTTAAATGTGGCATCACTCACTAGTAGAAAAGGGGGAAATGGTCCAGGCCGGTCCAGCCCATTAGTCCCGGTTCAATCCAGAACCGGGACCAATGGTGGCATTGGACCCGGTTCGTGAGCCCCGGGGGCCGGCCGGGCCACGTGGGCCATTGGTCCCGGTTCTTCTGGACCTTTTGGTCCCGGTTGGTGGGACGAACCGGGACCAATGGGCCTCGCTCCTTGCCCACCACCATTGGTCCCGGTTGGTGGCATGAACCGGGACCAAAGGCAAACCTTCAGTCCCGGTTCATGCGATCAACCGAGACCAATGGTGGTGCCTATATATACCCCCTCGCGCAAGAGCAGAGCACACTGCTCTGTTTTTTCTGGCCGAGGGGGAGAGGGCTTGGTGGTGCTCTAGCTCACCTCCTATGCACACAAGGTGTTCGATGGAATGCCCGAGCCACACTACTTAGGGTTTCTCCTCTCCAAGCTCGACCGCCAAGCTCCATTTTCCTCCATATTTGTCTAGGTTTAGCGGTCCGTCACGCCACGTCCCCGTCTTCAAGGTCGTCGATCACCCGCACCGATCTCATCGCCGGCACCACCGTGGTGAGCCTCTTGTTCTTATCTTCTTTCCGAAAGGAAAAATATTCTTATTTGTATGTTTAGATAGATATATACTTGTATAATTTTCTTACTTTTATTATTGCATCTTATATAGTGCGATGGTTTTGGTATCCGCCCCCGTCGGCCCTCGTCCTGTCTATGATTCGGATGTGGTATATATTATCTTTTCATAACTATTGGTTCATTTATTGTTTATGACAATTATGCCGACCAACGTGACATAGATTTTATTCATCTAGGAGGTTGTTGAACCGGAAATTCCAACCGACCCTATTGTCGAGAGGTTAAATTTAGTTGAAGAAGAAAACAATTTGTTAAAGGAAAAAAATAGAAAAATTGAGGAGGAGAAGATGATATTGGAGTTGCATGTTGCGGATGTCGTCGATGATCACAAGATCAAGATGGATGCAATGCGCTTGAAGATTAGAAAGATTAGAAAATATGCCATTCATACCGAGGCTTGGTATCATTATGCCGTTGGATCAGTTGTTACATTGGTTGCGATTATGCTCGCATTTGTTTTCACATTGAAATGTTTTACATAGTTTCAGTGTATGGTTTAATTAATTTAGATGCTCTGCAGAGCTTTATGTTGTTAGATGAGAACTATGTATGTACTTTGGTTTTAATGTGATGATGAACTTCTATTAATTTGGTCACTTAATTAATTATCTATTCATGATGTTCTGTAATGATTTTTGACACACTTAATTATATATAATGCACACAGATGAACCGATAATGGATGTACGGTTCAAGACACACCTCCGAGTACATTAAGGGCGTGCATGATTTTCTCGAAGTGGCTGAGGCAAACAAGCAGAATGGTTTTATGTGTTGTCCATGCCCTGTATGTGGGAATACGAAGTCTTACTCTGACCGGAAAATCCTCCACACCCACCTGCTTTACAAGGGTTTCATGCCACACTATAATGTTTGGACGAGGCACGGAGAAATAGGGGTTATGATGGAAGACGGCGAAGAAGAAGAGTACGATGACAACTATGTGCCCCCTGAATACGGTGATGCTCCAGAAGATCAAGAGGAACCAGACGATGTGCACGATGATGCTGCAACAGGCGAAGCTGCTGAAGATCACGAGGAACCAGACGATGTGCCCGATGATGATGATCTCCGCCGGGTCATTGTCGATGCAAGGACGCAATGCGAAAGTCAGAAGGAGAAGCTGAAGTTCAATCGCATGCTAGAGGACCACAAAAAAGGGTTGTACCCCAATTGCGAAGATGGCAACACAAAGCTCGGTACCGTACTGGAATTGCTGCAGTGGAAGGCAGAGAATGCTGTGCCTGACAAAGGATTTGAGAAGCTACTTAAAATATTGAAGAAGAAGCTTCCAAAGGATAACGAATTGCCCGACAGTACATACGCAGCAAAGAAGGTCGTATGCCCTCTAGGATTGGAGGTGCAGAAGATACATGCATGCCCTAATGACTGCATCCTCTACCGCGGTGCGTACAAGGATCTGAACGCATGCCCGGTATGTGGTGCATTACGGTATAAGATCAGACGAGATGACCCTGGTGATGTTGACGGCGAGCCCCCCAGGAAGAGGGTTCCTACGAAGGTGATGTGGTATGCTCCTATAATACCATAGTTGAAACGTTTGTTCAGAAACGGAGAGCATGCCAAGTTGATGCGATGGCACAGTGAGGACCGTAAGAAAGACGGGAAGTTGAGAGCACCCGCTGACGGGTCGCAGTGGAGAAAAATCGAGAGAAAGTACTGGGATGAGTTTGCAAGTGAGCCAAGGAACGTATGGTTTGCTTTAAGCGCGGATGGCATTAATCCTTTCGGGGAGCAGAGCAGCAATCACAGCACCTGGCCCGTGACTCTATGTATGTATAACCTTCCTCCTTGGATGTGCATGAAGCGGAAGTTCATTATGATGCCAGTTCTCATCCAAGGCCCTAAGCAACCCGGCAATGACATTGATGTGTACCTAATGCCATTAGTTGAAGAACTTTTACAGCTGTGGAATGGAAACGGTGTACGTACGTGGGATGAGCACAAACAGGAGGAATTTAACCTAAAGGCGTTGCTGTTCGTGACCATCAACGATTGGCCCGCTCTCAGTAACCTTTCAGGACAGACAAACAAGGGATACCACGCATGCACGCACTGTTTACTTGACACCGATAGTATATACCTGGCAAGCTGCAGGAAGAATGTGTACCTGGGCCATCGTCGATTTCTTCCGACCAACCATCAATGTCGAAAGAAAGGCAAGCATTTCAAAGGCGAGGCAGATCACCGGAAGAAGCCCGCCATGCGTACCGGTGATCATGTACTTGCTATGGTCAATGATTTACACGTAATCTTTGGAAAGGGTCCCGGCGGACTAGCTGTTCCGAGTGACGCTGAGGGACACACACCCATGTGGAAGAAGAAATCTATATTTTGGGACCTACCCTACTGGAAAGACCTAGAGGTCCGCTCTTCGATCGACGTGAAGCACGTGACGAAGAACCTTTGCGTGAACCTGCTAGGCTTCTTGGGCGTGTATGGGAAGACAAAAGATACAGCTGAGGCACGAGAGGACCTGCAACGCTTGCACGAAAAAGACAGCATGCCTCCAAAGCAGTATGAAGGTCCTGCCAGCTATGCTCTTACCAAAGAAGAGAAGGAAATCTTCTTTGAATGCCTGCTTAGTATGAAGGTCCCGACTGGCTTCTCGTCGAATATAAAAGGAATAAATGCCATACAAAAAGTTTCAGAACGTAAAGTCTCATGACTGCCACGTGATTATGACGCAACTGCTTCCGGTTGCATTGAGGGGGCTTCTACCGGAAAACGTCCGATTAGCCATTGTGAAGCTATGTGCATTCCTCAATGCAATATCTCAGAAGGTGATCGATCCAGAAATCATACCAAGTCTAAGGAGTGATGTGGTGCAATGTCTTGTCAGTTTCGAGCTGGTGTTCCCACCATCCTTCTTCAATATCATGACGCACGTTCTAGTTCATCTAGTTGACGAGATTGTCATTCTGGGCCCCATATTTCTACACAATATGTACCCCTTTGAGAGGTTCATGGGAGTCCTAAAGAAATATGTCTGTAACCGCGCTAGGCCAGAAGGAAGCATCTCCATGGGCCATCAAACAGAGGATGTCATCGGGTTTTGTGTTGACTTCATTCCTGGCCTTAAGAAGATAGGTCTCCCTAAATCGCGGTATGAGGGGAGACTGACTGGAAAAGGCACGCTTGGAAAGGACTCAATAATATCCAGGGACGGATATTCTTGGTCTCAAGCCCACTACACAGTTCTACAGAACTCTACCTTGGTGACCCCGTATGTCGATGAACACAAGAACATTCTGCGCTTCAAACACCCGGAGCAGTGCGACGACTGGATTACATGTGAACACATCAGGACTTTCAGCAGTTGGTTGGAAGCACGTATCAGAGGTGACAGCACTGTTTGTGATGAGCTGTACTTGTTATCCAGGGGACCATCTTTGACTGTATTGATTTGGACAGGATATGAGATAAATGGGAATACATTTTACACGATTGACCAAGATCAAAAGAGCACCAACCAAAACAACGGTGTCCGCTTTGATGCAACAACCGAGAGGGGAAATGACACATATTATGGTTACATAGTGGACATATGGGAACTTGACTACGGACATGATTTTAAGGTCCCTTTGTTTAAGTGCAAATGGGTCAATCTGTCAGGAGGCGGGGTACAGGTAGACCCACAGTACGGAATGACAACAGTGGATCTGAAAAATCTTGGGTACACTGACGAACCGTTCGTCCTAGCCAATGATGTGGCACAGGTTATCTATGTGAAGGACATGTCCAGTAGACCGAGAAAGAGAAAAGATAAGGAAGCAAATACATCATACGATGAGCCAAAGCGCCACATAGTTCTTTCAGGAAAAAGGGACATCGTGGGAGTGGAGGACAAGACAGACATGTCTGAAGATTATGAAAAGTTTCATGAAATTCCTCCCTTTAAAGTCAAGGCTGACCCCAGCATCCTGATAAACGATGAAGATTATCCATGGTTACGGCGCAATAAGCAAATGACACAAGCGAAGAAAAAGTGAAGACTTTCTCCCGCAACTATTATGATGATACCATGCCAACTTTGTAACTGACGAGTATGATACCATTGTTCGTTTTGTACATGCATATGCTATGTGTGGGTCAATTTATGATACCATGCCAACTTTCAACTTTTTCAGAGTTCATTTGAAATGCTTTAATGTCTTATGGTTCGGTCCTCGTAATAATTAAAAATAGCAACAATAAGTCTTTTCAAATTTGAAAAGTAATGGCACTAACAGAAAGTTTATAATTTTCCTAAAACTAGAAGAAAAAAGAATTAAAAAATAAAGCAAAAAACAAAAGAAAATAAATAATGCAGAAAACAAAACAAAAAAACAACAATAAGTATTTTGTTGTAAGTAGAAACAAAATAAAATAAATAAAGCAAGAAAGAAAACAAAAAAAAGTGTTTTCAAATTTGAAAAGTAATGGCACTAACAGAAAGTTTATAATTTTCCTAAAACTAGAAGCAAAAATAATTAAAAAAATAAAGCAAAAAACAAAAGAAAATAAATAATGCAGAAAAAAACAAAAAAATAACAATAAGTATTTTGTTGTAAGTAGAAACAAAATAAAATAAATAAAGCAAGAAAGAAAACAAAAAAAAGTGTTTTCAAATTTGAAAAGTAATGGCACTAACAGAAAGTTTATAATTTTCCTAAAACTAGAAGCAAAAAGAATTAAAAAATAAAGCAAAAAACAAAAGAAAATAAATAATGCAGAAAACAAAACAAAAAAATGGAAAAAAAATAAAAATAGCAACAATAAGTAAGGAAAAAAAAAGTGCCACCTACTGGGCCCCCACGGCCTGAATACGACTTGAAACCCTAATTTGGGCCAGGATTCAGGCCCGCAGAAGGCCCAGAAGGCCCACCAGGCACAGTAGTAGCAAGTAGGCCCATAAGCCTGCAGTTGAGAGGAGTTCAAGAGGGGAGCGGCAGTGGGGCTTATAAACCACTGCGCTCCCCTCTCAACTAGCGAGGTGGGACTAAACTTTGCCCCCGATGCGGGCAGCACAGGGGCCTTTGGTCCCGGTTGGTGGCACCAACCGGGACTAAAAGGGGGGGCATTGGTCCCGGTTGGTGCTACCAACCGGGACTAAAGGCCGCAGCTTCCCGCCCTTTGGGCTGCCGAAAAGAGGCCTTTGGTCCCGATTGGTGGCACCAACCGGGACTAAAGGGGGCATTAGTCTCGGTTGGTTTCACGAACCTGGACCAATGCCCCTTGTATATAAGTAGCACTTCGCAGTAGTTTTGCAGAGTTCATCGCCAGTTGCCCCCTGACGACGCCGAGCACATCGACGCCGCCAGGCTGCCCCGACGCCGCCCGCCGCCCCCGCCGTCGCCGTCGCCGTCGCCCGCGCCCGTCGTCGTCGCCCGCGCCCGTCGTCGTCGCCGGCCTCCCCGAGCCCGCGCCGTCCTCCCCGAGCCCGCGCCCGCCGTCGTCGCCGCCTGCAGGCTCCACCGCGCGTCGCCGCCGCCCGCCCCCGCGCCCCGCGCCCCGAGCCCCTGCCCCGTCGCCGTCGCCCGCCCCCGCGCGCCGCCACCGCTGTGAGCCGCCGCGGCTCTGTTTTTTTTCATTTTTATTAGTTTAGTTTTTTGTTTATATATATATAATGTATATGTGTATGTATGTGGCTATGTGTATGTAATGTTTAAAAATTGTTCAGATTATGTTTTTGTTGATATATGTATTTATTGTTCATATGTGTATTAATGTTTTCATATATGCAAAAGATAGATTTTTAGAAAAGTTCGGTTTTTTTTCTGTTCATAGATTTTTTTGTTGATATTAATTATTGTAGAATATGCAAATGTTTGTATATTCATATGAACAATGCATTAGGCAAAACCTTTGTTTTTTTTCGAAATTTTCTATTTGAACATTTTTTTAAAACAAGCAATACTAAAAGAATGAGAGGAAAAAGGAAAATAAGAAGAGGAAGAAAGGAGAAAAAGAGGAGAGGAAGAAGAGGAGAAATAAATAAGAAGAGGAAAAAAGAAGAAAAAGAAGAGGAGAAGAAGAAAGGAATAGAGGAGAAAGAAGAAATTCTATTTTTTCTTCTTCTCCTCTAATCCTTTCTTCTTCTCCTCTTTTTTTTTTCTTCTTTTACTTCTTCTTCTTCTTCCTTCTTCCTCTTTTCTTCCTTTTCCTTAATTATTTTCCTTTCTCGAGGGAGAAGAAGAAAGAGAATAGGAGAAGAAAGAAAAGGAGAAAGAAGAAACTTCAACACGAGGGGGTGGTACCGATACCCCCTCCTCGATAACATCATTTTCCCATGTATATGTATGTCGAGGACACCCAAACCCTAGAGAGAAAACGATGTTGCAGGTCTCCTACCCCCTCCCGCCACGCCCCTCCCGACAAATTAACTCTCTCGAGGCCACCCAAATTTATCAAGTTAAAAGAGCGTTATTGTTGAGGCCACCCCAAACCCTTGAAGCTTTGCGTCGAGGCGACCCCAAACCCTAGAGAAGCAGCGTCGAGGCCACTAACATGATTCCTTATTGTGATTAGCTAGCTAGTTCTACGTTTGCCACTATGTACCATGTTTGAATAATAATTGAATTGTTGTAAATATTTGCAGAAACTATGGAGCACTCCCGAGACGAAGAATCAGAAGCGATGTTGGTGGACATAATCGCAAATGGAAGTGATGATGTTGCGTCATTTCTCATCGACACCGTTGCTCAGCTGGATGAAGAAGAGGGCTATGTTTATGATGGCTTGCCGGTACAAGAGGAGGACTATGTTCATGATGGCTCCGGTGATCACACAATGGAGGTACAAGACGAAGGAGACCGTGCTGACTGCTCCGGTCACTGAACCGATTCCGGCCAGGTATATATATATTAGTTAAGCCTGTGCTGACTAGTTAATTGATGCATTCATTGTTTTGGTATATGTACACATATTAATTACTGTCGTCTTTCTTCCTTATAATTTCTAGCCCTCCGGATCGAGCACAACTTCGGTAAGGAGACGAGGCCCGAAGAAAAAGTTGAGCTCGGATGAAAAGTTTGAGATCATAGAAATCGCGCCCGACGGCGAACCGATTGAACCGGACCGGACAAGGAAGGCATTTTCTGCTCAGTGCGGGGTTCTTGTTAGGGACAGGATCCCGATCATCATCCATCAATGGTATAAGCCTGCTAAGGATGAAGACCCTGAGGTGTCTTATGTCAATGATATGCAGAAAGAAGATCTTTGGACTGAGCTGAAGGCAAATTTCACCCTACCGCCAGAGGAGGATCCGGAGAAGCCAGTTATAGAGCAATTAATCAAGTCTTGTGCTCTTAAGAAGATGGAAAACCTAATGAGGAGGTGGAGGAAAGAGCTGAACCAGTTTGTGAAGGAAAAAAAGACACCAGAATTCATCGGCAAATATGAGAAGATCAAAGATCACTGGCCCGCATTTGTGGCCCACATGACATCGGAAAAGAGTAAGAAGATGTCGGAGACAAACAAGAAAAATGCTGCGAAGAAGAAGCTTCACCATCGCACGGGGTCAGGTGGCTACCTCAAAGCCCGGCCTAAGTGGTCCAAGGCTGAGAATGATCTGCTTGAAAAAGGGATCGAACCAGAGACAATGCGCTGGCCAGACCGTTGCCGGACTTGGTTCTTCGGGGCTGGCGGAACCTTGGACCCTGTAACAGGGATGTGCCAGTGGATGGACGAGCAACTACAAACACCAGTCAAGAACCTTCGACACTATATCGGTGCAGCGCAGCGAGAGACGTTCCTTCCAAACAGAGAGAAGGACGAGCTCACAATGGCCCTTGGGAATCACGAGCACCCTGGACGGACACGAGGCACGCCAGGCTCCATGCCGTGGAAGGTTGGTTTTCCGCATGCAGGGGGTTAAAAAACCCACGAGAGGAGGAAGAAACTGGAGCAGGACCAAATGCAGGCGCTGCTTGGAAGGGTAATGGGGCTAGAGGATCGAGAAGAGGAACGAGAAGCAGCAGATCGCAGCAAACGACATGCCGAAGCTTCCCCCGAAGCTACCTCGCCATCTCAGCGGAGAAGCAGCGTTGCTTCCACCGAGCTGCTTCAGCCGGAGCATGTCTTGACGGCTCCTGCCAGCTATCCCGTGGATGGTATCACGGAGTCTCAAAATTGCCACATTATGGCGCGATGCATGAATTTGAAGGTCAAGGCGGCTGTTGGCCAAGTTTATCCTAGTGGACCGGCACAACTTATCACTGCCAGCCGATTCCAGATGGATTTGCTAAGGTGATGGTTGATGAAATAACGGAGGGATCTGAGGACCTCGCGCTTGAGCACCCTACCGGTGAAGGGGAGACTAGGCTGGGTTCTGCTCTGAAGACTCCATGCCTATGGCGGAAGGAGCTCATCGACCTTCTGAACTGGACGCCTCCGCCTCCTCCTCCTCCTCCGGCGAGTCAGGGCACTCCGCCTCCTCCACCGCCTCCTCCTCCGGCGAGTGACGATCAGGGCACGCGTGGCGGCACTCCGCCTCCTTCTCCGGCGCGTGGCGGCACTCCGCCTCCTCCTTCTCCGCCTCGCCAGCAAGGGCGGAAGAGACCCGCCGCCGCCCCGGCTGCTCCGGCGCGTCGTAGTCCTTCTCCTCCGCCTCGTAAGCAAGCACGAAAGAAGACAGACGCCGCAGCCGCTCCGTCTACTCCGGCGTCTAGCAGCACAAGAAGAGAGAGGCAATAAAGATACGGTCCACCTCTAAAGCCTCTAGATAAGTTACCGTACGAGAGGACCAAGGAGGAAAATAATACGATCGTGCAGGCCCACGTGAAGGAGTTCTTTGAAGGGGTAAAAGCAAAGAGACATCCACCTCCGGAGGAGAAGGTAGATCCGGTGAAAGCAAAGCGCACTCTCGATGCCCTGAGGAAACCACCAAAGTCTCCGCCGAGAACCAACTATGAGCGCATTACTGAACAGACATATCTCCAAGCCAAGCGGTCGGGAACTACTGTCAGTGATAAAAGGTTAAAAGAACAACGAGCAAAGGGGAAAAAAATTGCCCAGCTCGGCGAACAAGCACAGCAATCGTGCCCCCCGCTCAATGTGTCTAATCCTCCGGGGACGGTGGCCGGTTATGGCAATCTTGGAGATTACCTGCCTGACAATGCACTTCCTGATTTCATGGAGGTGGACTTATTCAGATACGAGTACGGGAAGCCTCTCGTCAAAGATGAAAAGTCTCTGACAACAATGATGCAAAGATTCCATAGTTGGTACATGAAAACCTGCAGAGAGTCTGAGGGGACGAACACTTTGTATCTGAAAATTAAAGAGGAGCACGACCTCGTTTCAAATGATCTGTTGTCTATTCCATTTGAGGAGTTCTTCGAGTTCTTCAATCAAAAGGCCCTCGATAAATTAATGGTCTTTTGCTACTGCCTGTAAGTACTATTTCTGTCATTAGTCTGTATATATAGCTCGGCTCTTTCATTGCATGTATTTATAATTCATTATCCTCAATATATTATGCAGATTGAAGATCGTCGAGTGCAAAAAAAATGAAATCTATGATATTGGGTTCATTAACACAAATATCATAGATGTTTTTTTGGTTAAAAAGCGCGCTGAAGAGGCCGAGGACAACTTGCTACAATCATTGATAAAAAATCAAAACAAAGATACCATACTCTTTCCTTACCACGGCCCGTGAGTGTTACTGTCGTGTGCATATTCGGTTTTCCTTATTACTCGAGCGAGGTTAATGTAATTGATGAGTTATGCATGCGTGCAGGTACCACTATATTCTTCTGGAGATTAAGCTTGAGCGTGGACTAGTAACCGTCTTAGACTCCAGACGGAAAGATCCCAGCACCTATGCGGACATGACTGAAATGCTCAGCAAGTAAGTTCAATCGATCATTATCGCACCATATCGGCAAGTAATAACAAATATTTTCTTTGTCTTGCAGGGTTTGAAAACAGTTCACCGCACAAGCTCCGGGACTGCCGAAGGAGCTGCGATATACATACCCGAAAGTAAGTACTACTGGCGCGCATCTCCCGTTGATTCTATAGCTATACTTTCATCAATGCCATTTATATAATGCTTCATTATCAGTTTGATTGACCTCTATTTCTCGTAAAGTGCTTGTGGCAGGAGGAAGGGAATGATTTCTGTGGATACTACGTGTGCGAGTTCATCCACAGCGCGACTTTGAAAAACAAGCGGGGCTACTCTAGAAGACAATATGAAGTGCGTAAGCAATAATATTCACAATTTCATTTTATTACACCATCATTTCTGCTGAGTTTCATTCATATATATGTATTAATTAACCCCCTTCTTCAAATTAATTAGACGTGGCAGATGCGGGATGAACTCCTAGAACCAGATCGCATGAAAGCAATTCAAGAGGAATTGGCGGGATTCTTTCTTGATCACGTCATCAGTAAAGCCGGAGAATACCATGTGGAAGTTGATTTCAAATGCTATGGTTTGTAATTAAGAGATCATATATAGATTGTACATGTATGTAGCCAGTAAAAAACTTGTTGTTCGACCAATCTCTCGGAGAAGGAGAGGTGGTCGATATCACTTCTCTCTGTATGCATATTTGTTCATGACGATCTTCTGTTTCGTTCGTTTGCTTAGCTAGCTAGCATGCCTAGTCTTCTCTATACGTATGTATAGTACGTAACGTCGACCAAGCATGGACATAAGAGAGGACACTTCTCTCTATTAATTAGCTATCTAGCTAACACAATATATGAAATACCTAAATTAACCCCCCAAAACCCCCAAACCCCCTCCCCCCTTTCAAAAAAAACCAAAAACCCCAGCCACAGAAATGCTGACACGTGGATGCCTATTGGTCCCGGTTGGTGCTACCAACCGGGACCAAAGGCCCTCCTGCCTGGGCTCGGTGCACAGGCCACGTGGAGGCCCATCTGTCCCGGTTCCAGTTAGAACCGGGACTAAAGGAGGGAGGTATTAGTAACGACCCTTTAGTCCCGGTTCAGGAACCGGGACTAAAGGCCCTTACGAACCGGGACTAATGGGTGTTTTTCTACTAGTGACTTTAGTAGTAGCATTGCTTGACTTGACTGCTGGCGTTATACTAACAGCAAAAAAAGTGGCAATAAGAGCATGGGAGGCCCATTCGAACAGTGGGCGCACCAGTACGATGTACCTCCACGGACGCAGAGTGGTGAGGGAGGTATGGTTGCCCAGAGCAACAAATATCCAGGCAACATATGTGGATTACGTCCCATTTTTGTTCTCTTTAGCCACCTTTTTCCTATGTGAGGACAACAAACCGATCGACCTGGTCATTCTCTATTGCGTTGTCATGTCTTTCTACCCTTCTTCAACCAAGAGACACGAGACTCGTTCCTTAGCTACTGATTTTCCCCTTTTCAACCTAGATGCGGGTTCGATGCCTACTCTCTTGGACAGTACAGTCTCCCTTCCTTTCCTTATTGAACCCAGACATGCATTAGTCTGCATGAAGTAGGGTTTCCTTTAATAGTGCAAATTATGGTTTTCGTCTGCGTGGCAAGCAGAGCAGAGGATAGCAAATTGGGAAGATGGTGGAGTGGAAAAAGATCCACATGCAACGACGTGCCAGATGGGGCAATAGAACAAGGGTATGGTTTGAAAAGAGGTAGCATACCTGAGGGTCGGCGGGAAGTGGCTTCGCTCGTGGTCATCGTCCTCCGCACACACTACGGCAGCGATCCTGCGCGGGCGCTAGGTCTGAGAGGACGACCTTGTCGTTAGTGCGTGACCTGGCTCGCCGACGACGAGTGCGTCAACGCTGCACGTCCTTTTCTTCCCCAGCGGATCTGTGACCACCGGTGAGGAGGGAGAGAGGGGCCGTCTTTTTTAGATCTGGAGAGAGGGTGGTAGTGTGAGAAGCAAGTGGGCAGCCCTTGGCAAGAAAGCGCTGAAGCTCCAGCCTATATATCTTCTTTATACTACTAGTACTGGAGGTGGAGTAGTGGTAGAGTAGTTTATATTTTCTTTGCGTACAGTACCAGTTAGTCGTGCTTCAAAACTGAACAGCACGCCATTAAAAAAATAAAGGCCGATAACTAATGCGGCACCTCGGGCCAACGCGACCAGATCGCATTTTGCACGAAAAATTACACACCATGTTTCGTTGACATGTGGTCACGTTCCACATATCACTGAGATGACGACGAGTAGTAGGAGTATTTCCGAACCGACGTGTAGGCCAGGGCGCCCCTTTGTGAACCGTGGCAAACTGGCAACCGTCCACCGACTCTTCGCCTTTCCCTCTCGATTTGGAACTGCTGTCGCACGCTCTTCCTCTCCCTCCTCCATTTTCCTTCAGCCCTTCACCCTTTCTTCTGCCATTGTTCAATCGTCTTCTCCATGGAGGGAACAGGACGGAAACGACCCTGTTATTCTTGCTCCGATCTGAAAGATGACGTGGTGGAGGAACTCATTGATCGGTGCGACGTCATCACCTCAGCTAGCATGGAAGGTTCGTTCAAGCCCATTCTCGACTCAACTAATAACATCATTACAAGGAACCCAAGAGTCAAGGAGCGGTTTGATCTCCCCTATCTTCTTCGCCGTGACCCTGATGACTCGCGCCGTCACGACGGAGGCCTCACCCTATGCAAGTTGATGCCGCTTGATAATGAAACGTATGATGTTAAGATGCCATCGCTTGAGGGCAAGGCTTGGGCAGGCGCAAATGGAGATTGGGTTGTTTACATTGGGTCCAACTGCAAGTGGGAACTTGTGAATGTGTACACTCGTGACCGGGTTCCACTTCCAAAAATCTCAGCAGAATGCCCAGAGGTTTGCTAACAAGTTTAAGTTCACCTCTAATATTAGCCATAAAATCACCCAAGCGTTTAATCATAAAGGTATTCTGTTTTAATTGTCTACCAAAATAAGCATTAAAGTCATCTTGCTTAAACATAAAGTCATCAAACTCATCCAAGCACTGACTAGCAATTTTAGTAGGAGGAACTTCAGCTTTATCATATCTATAGAGAGAATTTACCTTTACTACCGGTGTCGGGATATCGGGATCAGGAGGTTCTTCAGTGAATAAGGAATTGAGATCATATACTTCTTCAGCAGGCGGTAAATTAAGACTGTGTATTTCTTCAATAGGAGGTAAATTCTTAACATCTTTAGCTTTAATACCTTTTTCTTTCATAGATTTCTTTGCCTCTTGCATATCTTCGGGACTGAGAAATAGAACACCTCTCTTTTTCGGAGTTGGTTTAGGAATAGGCTCAGTAATTGGCTCTGGAGCTGGCTCAGGAGGTGGCTCGGGAGGTTCCCAATTATTTTCATTTGTCAACATATTATTCAATAGAATTTCAGCTTCATCCGGTGTTCTTTCCCTGAAAAGAGAACTAGCACAACTATCCAGGTAATCTCTGGAAGCATCAATTTGTCCATTATAAAAGATATCAAGTATTTCAGGTTTCTTAAGACGATGATTAGGCAAGGCATTAAGTAACCTGAGAAGCCTCCCCCAAGCTTGTGGGAGACTCTCTTCTTCAATTTGCATGAAGTTGTATATTTCCCTCAAAGCAGCTTGTTTCTTATGAGCAGGGAAATATTTAGCAGAGAAGTAATAAATCATATCCTGGGGACTATGCACACAACCAGGATCAAGAGAATTAAACCATATCTTAGCATCACCCTTTAATGAGAACGGAAATATTTTGAGTAAATAAAGGTAGCGCGATCTCTCATCATTAGTAAACAGGGCGGCTATATCATTTAACTTAGTAAGATGTGCCACAACAGTTTCAGATTCATAGCCATAGAAAGGATCAGATTCAACCAAAGTAATTATATCTGGATCAACAGAAAATTCATAATAGTCCTTATCGGCAACACAGATAGGTGAAGTAGCAAAAGCAGGGTCGGGTCTCATTCTATCTCTAAGAGATTCTTTACTCCATTTAACTAGCAACCTCTTAAGTTCATATCTATCCTGGCAACAAAAATAGCTGCAGAAGACTCTACATCAATAAGATAACCCTCAGGAATAGAAGGCATATTCTCATCATCACTATCATCATCGTGTTCAGATTCAATAATTTCTCTTTCTCTAGACCTAGCAATTTGTTCATCGTGTTCAGCAATAGAAGCATAGAAGTGGTTTCATCATAAGTATTATGCACAGCAGAAGTGGTATCATCAATAACATGCGAAATATCAGAATTCATAGCAATAGCAGGTTTAGGTGTCGCAAGCTTACTTATAAAAGAAGGTGAATCAAGTGCAGAGCTAGATGGCAGTTCCTTACCTCCCCTCGTAGTTGAGGGCAAAATAGTAGTTCGATCGTCTTTCAAGTTCTTGATAGTGTCCAGCAGATATAAATCCCAAGTGACTCAAAGAATAGAGCTATGCTCCCCGGCAACGGCGCCAGAAAAAGGTCTTGATAACCCACAAGTATAGGGGATCGCAACAGTTTTCGAGGGTAGAGTATTCAACCCAAATTTATTGATTCAACACAAGGGGAGCCAAAGAATATTCTCAAGTATTAGCAGCTGAGTTGTCAATTCAACCACACCTGGAAACTTAGTATCTGCAGTAAAGTGTTTAGTAGCAAAGTAATATGATAGTGGTGGTAACGGTAACAAAAGTAAAGACAACAAAAGTAATGTTTTTGGTATTTTTGTAGTGATTGTAACAGTAGCAACGAAAAAGTAAATAAGCGAGAACCAGTATATGGAAAACTTGTAGGCACCGGATTAGTGATGGATAATTATGCCGGATGTGGTTCGTCATGTAACAGTCATAACATAGGGTGACACAGAACTAGCTCCAATTCATCAATGTAATGTAGGCATGTATTCCGTATATAGTCATACGTGCTTAAGGAAAAGAACTTGCATGACATCTTTTGTCCTACCATCCCGTGGCAGCGCGGTCCTATTGGAAACTAAGGGATATTAAGGCCTCCTTTTAATAGAGAACCGGAACAAAGCATTAGCACATAGTGAATACATGAACTCCTCAAACTATGGTAATCACCGGGAGTGGTCCCGATTATTGTCACTTCGGGGTTGCCGGATCATAACACATAGTAGGTGACTATAGACTTGCAAGATAGGATCAAGAACACACATATATTCATGAAAACATAATAGGTTCAGATCTGAAATCATGGCACTCGGGCCCTAGTGACAAGCATTAAGCATAGCAAAGTCATAGCAACATCAATCTCAGAACATAGAGGATACTAGGGATCAAACCCTAACAAAACTAACTTGATTACATGATAAATCTCATCCAACCCATCACCGTCCAGCAAGCCTACGATGGAATTACTCACACACGACGGTGAGCATCATGAAATTGGTGATGGAGGATTGTTGATGATGACAACGGCGACGAATCCCCCTCTCCGGAGCCCCGAATGGACTCCAGATCAGCCCTCCCGAGAGAGATTAGGGCTTGGCGGCGGCTCCATATCGTAAAACGCGATGATTTCTTCTCTCTGATTTTTTTCTCCTCGAAAGCCAATATATGGAGTCGGAGTTGGCGTTGGAGGGCCACCAGGGGGCCCATGAGGTAGGGGGCGCGCCCTAAGGGGGGGGGGGCGCTCCCACCCTCGTGGACAGGGTGTGTGTCAGAGTCAAAACCGGCGGATCTCGGGTAGGGGGTCCCAAACTGTGCATCTAGGCGGATGGTAACAGGAGACAAGGGACACGATGTTTTTACCCAGGTTCGTGCCCTCTTGATGGAGGTAAAACCCTACTCCTGCTTGATTGATATTGATGATATGGGTAGTACAAGAGTGGATCTACCACGAGATCAAGGAGGCTAAACCCTAGAAGCTAGCCTATGGTATGATTGTTGTAATGGTTGTTGTGTCCTACGGACTAAAACCCTCCGGTTTATATAGACACCGGAGAGGGCTAGGGTTACACAGAGTCGGTTACAATGGTAGGAGATCTACATATCCGTATCGCCAAGCTTGCCTTCCACGCCAAGGAAAGCTCCATCCGGACACGGGACGTAGTCTTCAATCTTGTATCTTCGTAGTCTTGGAGTCCGGCGGACGATGATAGTCCGGCTGTCCGGACACCCCCTAGTCCAGGACTCCCTCAGTAGCCCCCGAACCTGGCTTCAATGACGTAAGTCCAGCGCGTATATAGTCTTCGGCGTTGCAAGACGGGTTCTCCTCCAAATTCCGTGTGTTTGCCGAACAGTATCCGACTTCCTTATCAATGTTGCGCTTCTCGGCTTCCACGCCCAACAATGGCCATCTTCCACGCGTCGCATGAATGCGAAAAGCCAGGGTATCTTTTATGTTTTACCCCCTGGCTGTGCAAATAATCTGCCTATAAGAGAGGCAAGAATCCAGATCCAAATCACACCATCTTCCTTCCGCGAGTACTCATCGGAGCGCCCCTGACCGAAAAATCCATTCCAGCATGGACCGTCGACGCGGCTCCTCCTCTCGCGCTCCCAGCGCACTGCCAGGAGACTGGCGGAGTTGTTCTGTCCCGCACAACGAGCTGGTGATGCTCCAAGCAAAGGGATATCTCCCTCCGGCCTTCATGGTCCCGGTTCGAGCCGGGCTGGCCACCTACCAAGGTGGGAAGCAAGCGGAGGCTACCCCAAGTCCCAACAAAGGGGAGCGGGTATGCTTCGTCCCCTATCTGATAAGGGGGCTCGGATTTCCAAT
The DNA here is from genome assembly GCA_963921465.1 of Triticum timopheevii. Taxonomy (NCBI): domain Eukaryota; kingdom Viridiplantae; phylum Streptophyta; class Magnoliopsida; order Poales; family Poaceae; genus Triticum; species Triticum timopheevii. The sequence goes on from OY997266.1 coordinate 615,056,959, forward strand.
ACATCCGTTCCTCCGCAGGCTCCTGGAGTTCTACGGACTCCAGCTCCATCACCTCACGCCCGCCTCTATCCTGCATATCGCGGGCTTCGTAGCTCTTTGCGAGCTATTTTTGGGCATCAAGCCCCATTTTGCACTGTGGAAGAGGTTGTTCTGCCTTGTACCCTGCTCTCACGAGGGATCCATATATCAAGTGGGCGGCGCCGAAATATGGCGCGTCGCCGGGACCGGATATCCATCCGGAACCCCTAAGAAGGCGTCTGAAGACTGGCCTCCGGAATGGTTTTACATAGAAGACGCTCCGCTGCCGGACCCTGTCCGGATCGGCCTCCCGGAGTTCAGTAATGCTCCTCTGAAGAAACGCCTTAGTTGGCGCCCGCGGAGCCCCCAACTGGAGGAAGACAAGAGCGTCCATTATTTGATGGGCCGGATAAGATTAGTGGCCCATTCCGGGTTGACCATGATTGGAGTCATGGCAACATGCATTACGCCGGGGGGTGCAGCCACTGCAATACAGGGGCCACCCCATGTGGGATTTCAACGGGGAAGACGATGCCACCCGTCATGGCCGCAAAGGACCGGATTCGGCCGAGGATCTGGTGAAGATCCTGTCCGGCCTGGAAAAGGGGGAGAAGGAGGACTTTCTCCAGACGAACCCGTTGAATGGGTTCTCCATGAATAACCCTCGGCGTTGGGTAAGCGAACACTTTAAGGGCCCGATCCATGCTTTCAAAGTTTAAGCTTCTTATATTATGTTTTCGACGCAGGAACTGCATCGGATTGTGGAGGACATGATAAGTCCAGCTCCGCAACCCGAGGATCCAGAGAGATCCCAGGATCCGGCCTCCGAAGAAGATCCAGACATACAGGTGGAGCTAATCGACGGGGTGTTCCACCAGCTCAGCATGGATAATGCTTTAGTCGCCATTACAGCTGACTACCCTGGACTATATCCGGCTTCCCAGGTGATTGTGACGGAAGTCCCGACACCATTATCTCTTCCTTGCTCATTTCTGACCTTCGCATACGACGGTGTTTTGCAGGAAGCGCCTTCAAGGCGGGAAGCCGATCCCGCGGTGGCTGACCAACAAAGGCCAGTCCGGACCAGTAGGCGGAAGAGGAGCGCGGCGCGGACTGAAACGTCGCCGGAAAGGTATAGCTCGCAGTTAATTATTTGCAGCAACGTTCCTAGGAAGCGTTTGAGTGCTCATGACTTTTGTAGGAGAAAAAGCGCCCGCCGGACTGCGGGTGTAGAGGTTGCCAATCCAACCTCTACCAGCCAGGCTCCAACAACTGGTCTGGAGGGGGAGGCGAGCGCAAGGTGCGAGCCGGATACTCCTCCAACGGAGGATGCCGACAGACTGTCCGCCACCAAGTCTGAGGTGGAGAGCGCCATGAACCACAGGCGCCGCCGGACAGTATTTCGTGACGCGTGCTTCTCCCCTGAGGCGTTGAATGCCTTTAATGTGGGGGACGCGCACCTCCGTGCTGCTCAAGATGGTTTTACCAGAGCCACGCAACAGTATGTAAAGGACATACGGGTAAGAGAATTTAATAGTTGTATATGCCAGTAGCCCCCGAGACTTAAAGTAGTTATATTAACTGATTTAAGGATCATTTGAAACGCAGGATCTTACGGAGAAGAATACCCAACTGTCTCAGGAGCTGCAAGAGTGCAAGGCCCAACTCGAGGCCGCACTTGCTGCCGCAGGAGGGAACACAGAGACCCCTCCTGGTAACACATTATTTTAAAAAGATAAGTGGTGTGCGGCGTGTGCGCAAGTCTAATAATGACGTTGCAGGTGCTGCCGGACAAGATCCGGATATGCAAGAACTACTGCGCCAGCTAAAGGCTGGCGAGAGGGTGCTGAACAGGGTGCAGCAGGAAAGGAACAAGCTCCAAGATGCCCATGCCTAGCTCGGAGAAGAGCTGGAAGTTGTTCGGGCCGAGCTGTCCGGCTCCGTTAAGGGGACTGAGCGGCTTCGTCGCGGCATCTATAGTAAGTGCTTGAGCGGACTCCTTTGAGAAGAAGAGTTCGGCGAGGAAGTCAATTGACAAAATATGTCTTGTAGGTATACTCATAGGTTGCCTTGCGGAGGAGATGCCCGTATCAACGGGTGATCAACTTCCCGAGCTGTTGCAGCTGCTCGAACGAGTTCGGCAGGCAATGAGCGGCGTCGTCCGGGCTTTATGGCCAGCCCTCTCCCTACCCGAGGGCCTTGGGGAGCTTGCGGAGAAGCTTCAGGGAGTGCGGCAGCGCTTCCGTTTATGGAAGATTTCGGCCTACCGCCAAGGTGCCAGGGAGGCTTGGGCCATGGTGAAGACGCGGTACAAGAAGGCGGATCCCAACCACATGGCCGAGGTCGGACCTGTGGGGCCCGATGGGAAGGAGATCCCTGTGTGTTTAGTATACGGCCAAGTAGAGTTGGCCGCTAAATTTTCCCAACGGGACTGTAAATTAGACAGCCTGTTAGACGGGATTGAGGAGGAATACAGTCAATAGATTTGACAATGTATTTGAAAATGACATGTAAAATGCCTTCTAGCCGGATTGTAGATCGTTTGTCTTTGCCGACCTTTTCGCTTCAACCTCGGGACCCTAGAGTCCGGAGTGTGTCCGAATACCTTCTCGGTTAAGAAACAACCGGGGTATGCATGGAGACCAGACGTAGGGGTCATGAATGCTTTATCAGACAAGTGCCCAACTAGTTATGTTATATTACATGGTTAGTAAGAAACATCTTCCAGGGAGAATAGTTCCGTTAAGGGTTCATTTCCCTGGGAGGCATGCCCTGAAGTGCATGTCCGGATTGCGAAAAGAGTAGAAAAACATCTGGGGGCAGATAAATAAGTAGGTAAAAGATCATCTTTCAAATCACCGACCGAATATCTATTATATAATTAAGGCAAGAGACAAATATGCCATCACATTCGTCCACATATGTTAAAAATATATTATCCATTGATTTAGATTATAGCGGTTGGGATTAAAACATCTAAAAGGGTTACGGAGAACAATATTAGGTGCAATTTTTTGCACATGACACGTTTTGGTACAGTACAACCCAAATAAGACGTCCAAGCCAAATAACACGTCCGATCCTATAGCAAAACACTAGGAATCCTTCCGTGCAAAAGGACAATCGAAGCACACAAAAAGGAAAAAAAAAACAATCTGAAAATATCAGAATCCGTTAGGTAAATGAAAAAACAGAATCCTTGCAAAAGGAATAAACAATCCGATGATGGGATCATATCCAGTCGGCCCTATTTCAAGTCTGAACTCTCCCGAAAAAACAGTTCTTTCCTATCTCATCTTCAGGCCGACGCCACATCCGACTCCGGGTGTCCATGCTATCATCGAGATTGAATCACTCATAGCTTACAGCACTAGGGGATCCAACTTCTCCGTGGAGATTGACTATGGCTTGAACGAGGCATATTCTTTCTCAGGTGATCAATCAAATCACAAGGTCGCGCAGGTTGACGATGTCTTTGGATCTCCAGCCTCACGCTGGAGTCTCCTGTCCAGCGATTTACTAGATCGATCAAAAGAAGTACGCTATCACATCCAGGTTATCAGTTCATCAACGATAATGTTGTCTACAATCTCAATCATCTGATTTTATGACTACTGTTTGAAAGAGTGGTGATTTCGTGGAAATTTCCCCCATATCTGGCAGCATCCTCGCACCAGCCAGGTTCTTAAGCATAGCGCAAGGAGGAGTCCAGCGGCCATGGGGGGCTAAACAGAATCAAGAATCCCGTACATACATCTCACGTACTCAGGTGCTAATCTCTCTCCTCACCTAGCACACAGATTTTTTGCACGAGCATTACAGTACCAGTAACAAATCCATCAACATCTATTCCTGGGTGGGATCTAGAGGGTGGTTATATTCACGTTTTTCTATTCTAATATACTTGGATGAAAACATCAATGGTGATTCCAGGGTTCTGTTCAAGCGAAGTACTAAGCATAAAGCCAAGGAGTGTACCGGCGATGCGTGCCTGGACAGAAGGAAGGATTCCGTGCATATCTTCTGCATACTCAGGTGCTCATCTCTCTCATCAGTCATCACCCAGCGTCCCAGCCCACAGATTACTTGGAAGTGCATCTCAGTACGAGTAAAAAATCAATCAACTTCCATAACTTGGGAGGGATCAAGAGAGAAAGTGCCTACATTTATATTTGTATCTTCTAATATACTTGGATCAGTACATAAGTGGTGATTCCAGGGCTCCGCTCGACCAAGCCACAACACCTCGACTCGGTTTGTTTTCTTTCCATATATGATACGATGAATTCCTATGGTGCAGTAACAATGGAGCGGCTGGAAGCCCTGTCTATTCAATTCCAGTGTTATATGTCTAAATCCCCAAGAACTGTCAGCCGGACAACAAAGATCGAAAGCAGGACTGCATCACATCGGCGACAAGTCAGCGACACCCCCACAAAATAACGTCAGCAGCACGCACGGCGGATTGAAGGCTCCGCACAACCTGTAGGCGCGTACGACGTCTTAGTACAGAACAAATCAATCGAAGGTAACTAAGATACAAACGCGCTTTATGTGTTTATGTTTATATATCTGAGAAAATCTTAATTTCTGTTCAAATTTAATGTGCACATCATCCGTAAACAAATATCTACTTTTTAAGCTGAGCACGAGAACAATGGGACATCCAGGAAGAGGCAACCAAGCAATTGCGTCCATCCACATAAACAAAATTAGCTGCACGACTATATATATGGCAGAGTCCCTAATAAGCTTGTGATAAACGCCAAGTCTTTGGATTAATGTGAAGCTGAAGCGAAGACGAATAGTTGATACAAAATAGTCCGGCTCACCCAGCCTGAGTACACTCCAGTTTAGAAATGGATATCTCAGAGACCAATCAATGTTAATGACATCAAGAAATTATCGAGCTCCTTCACCATTTATATGCTTTAATGGAATAATTGTTTTCATTACTGACTTGGCAATCCCAGCATGGTGGTTAATTATTTCTAACTTCAATTCATTTTACTAGAGCGTTAATATTTCATTTTCACGTTCGTTTTAACACGAAATCCAGATACATGATACAATCTGTTTTCAGCAAGTGAAAAATAACACAATATAATTAACTTCATTTTAAATACAACTTTACCGAATACACATCAGTTTTAGTATGAGACTCGAAATAAAAGTTAAAGATGATTGCTATGCGTCATACAATGTCTACAAATAGGCGCACCTTAGTAGGTGTAGGGTGTGCGTGTGTGCGTTCATAGGGTTGAGTATAATGCGCGTGTATATGAGTGCTTGCGTCTGTATTGTGTTAAAAAAGAATATGTATATGAAAATCTTCAGTCTAAATTATACAAGAATTTAACCTAAATCTTACAAGTCGAATGAAAATAAAATGACATGAACAATACAATTATTCTGCTATGAGATATCATAAAATATATTGTGAAAGGTAACTATGCCAGTGTAGAATGAGAGCATAAGCTTGCATGGATTAGTTAGATGTATTAACATGGATATGTTCTACAGTATACCAAAAAATCGAGATCATTTTCTAGAAAATGAGTGGATGTATGCTTCAATGACGGTCATAGCATTTGGAAAGGAGAATTAAATGCTATAACTGAGAGAATCTAAAAATAAGCATTTCTCATTTTGAATGCCATTGCATCAATAGGTGGATTAATCAAATGTGCTAGGTGGGGGAGGAGCCTATCAAATAAATGGACCATCATCAAGAAATGTAAATGTGTACACCATGATTGAGTGGAAGGGTATATTGCAGAAAATTTTCAAATGAATATACAAGGCAGTTTTTTCGGTTTAAAGAAATCTAGAGATATTAATGAATTATAAAACATATTCAGCTATATTTGCGTCGATGGTCCAGGATTTGAGCCCAATCTAAGTAAGCATGTCAAATTCTCATCAGAAATTTTATTCACAAGCATGAGAAATAAAGGCAAGATAGGATCTTGGCGTCCAATATAAATTGTTGTAACATAAATGTTGTCAATCATACAAGTCAATGAAAAAACCATACACATGATCATAAAGAACTATCCACAATCTTGATGATTGTGAGAGAGAAATAGTATCTTCACATTTAATGTAACAGAAACTAATAATTGCATTGGATTAGATCCATACATTAATGACATAGGCAACCACAGTTAGATGAGTTTGTGTGGAATCTTATGAAGACGGAAATTTTCAGTAAAACACTAGGCAACTTGGTTTAGCCACGAGTTAACGTAATTATACATAATCAATCCATGCTAATCAAGTTCTCGGAAAATGATTGATTGGAAGATAAAAATTGATGGATGGAGACAAATTGAATATAAAAACAGGGAGATCACTACATGTAAATCAACGGTTTGCATTTCAGGCTACGAACACCAATTCAGCTGGTCATTTGTTAATAATGTTCCCTATTTTACATTGAAAAGAAGCATGCAACTAAGAAAATTTCAATAGGAAAAAAATTATGGGTACAATTTGGAAACGAGGAATTTCCATATTTGATGACATGAAATTTTTAGGGAATCCAACATTCATAGGGGTTTTGGAGGAAATTTTTATGGAATGCAACATTCCTTGGTAAACGACCTTAGTAAGTCTCACCATGTTTGCACTAAATGTAAATTTTGCTACATTTTGGGGACAATCAAAACCTTCCAGACTAAAGAATTATAAACACATGAGTTATATCTAGCCGCGCAAATGCGCGGGTCACCTCGCTAGTTCCCTTAAGAACGCTAGCTTTCGGCTTCACCCAGTCTGAGGTACACATCCGGCTGACCCGGCAGTAACAATCGCAGAGGTGCTCCCTTTACCTGCTAGCCGAACAATCAGGAATGTAGGGGTAAGCACAGGAGCCAGGCAACCCAGCTTGGCCAAAACTTAAGTCATATCGATGCATATAATGGTGAATAAAAGATACATGTGGAAGCTTGACACATGTGCTGGGCATGAAGCCCTTAAGCTTCTGGTAAAGAAGCCCCCAGGTATAATGAGTGCGGATGGCACATCAAGTGTGTGCGAACAATGCGCAAGTAGGTCCGTAAGGGCTTTTTAGGAAAAGAGATGAGGGAAGAAAGAGAAACAAAAGACAGATGAAATGTAAAAATTTGGACGGGGGAAGGGGACGAACTCTTAGTCCGACGCTAAGCATAGAATCTTCGGTGGTGGGCTGCGTTCCATGGGTTTGGTTCGAGTCGGTTGTCCGACGCATTTTGTAGACGGTACGCTCCGCCGGTCAGGACTTGATCGATAATAAATGGGCCCTCCCATTTGGGCTTGAGCTTGTCCTTTTTCTTGTCCGGCAGGCGTAGAACTAGTTCGCCAACGTTGTAAGTCTTGGCCCGTACTTCTCTGCTTTGATATCTTCGAGCCTGCTGCTGATAGAATGCGGAACGAGCCTTGGCGACGTCGCGTTCCTCCTCCAATGCGTCCAAGCTGTCCTGCCGATCCAGCTCGGCTTCTCTTTCTTCATACATGCGCACTCGAGGTGAGTCATGAATGATGTCGCGGGGCGGAACTGCCTCTGCGCCGTATACCATAAAAAATGGTGTGAATCCGGTAGTGCGGTTGGGCATTGTCCGCAGCCCCCAGAGTACAGAGTCAAGCTCCTCTACCCAGTGCATGTCAGATTTCATAAGTGACCGCACTAGTCTGGGTTTGATGCCACTCATTATTAGACCGTTTGCTCGTTCCACTTGACCGTTGGTTTGAGGGTGATAGACTGAAGCGTAATCGAGCTTAATGCCCATATTTTTGCACCATGACTTAACCTCGTCGGCCGTGAAGTTCGTGCCGTTATCGGTGATGATGCTGTGGGGGACACCATAACAGTGTACTACCCCGGATATAAAGTCTATCACTGGTCCGGACTCTGCCGTTTTGACTGGCTTGGCCTCTATCCATTTGGTGAATTTGTCCACCATGACCAATAGGTACCTTTGCTTGTGGGTTCCCTCTTTAAGGGGTCCAACCATGTCAAGCCCACAGACCGCGAATGGCCAGGTAATGGGTATAGTTTTGAGGGTGGTGGGTGGCATATGGCTCTGATTAGCAAAGAGCTGACAACCGACGCATCTTTGGACTAAGTCCTGAGCATCTGCCCGGGCCGTCGGCCAATAAAATCCTGTACGGAATGCCTTTCCTACAAGGGCCCGAGCTGCTGCGTGGTGTCCGCCTAGTCCGGCATGAATTTCAGCCAGAAGGTTTCGCCCTTCCTCTTCGGAGATACACCTTTGAAGGACTCCGGTTGTGCTTTTCTTATAAAGTTCTCCCTCATGGACCTTGTAGGCTTTAGATCGCCGGACTATGCAGCGGGCCTCATTTTGGTCTTCGGGAAGTTCCTACCTAAGCAAGTAGGCTAGGAATGGTTCTGTCCACGGGGCGATTACTGCCGTTATGTCGTAGGCTGAAGGTGTTATTTCGGCTGAATCGTCGGTTATGTCAGATTGCTCTGTGTCGGTTGGTGCGGCTGCTTCCGGTTTGTTATTTCCGGACTCCGCTTCCCATAGTACGGATGGCTTAAAGAGCCGTTCCAGGAAGATGTTTGGAGGGACAGCATCACGTTTTGCGCCGATGCGTGCTAATATATCGGCTGCTTGGTTATTATCCCGGGCTACGTGATGGAATTCAAGTCCTTCAAACCGAGCTGACATTTTTAGGACAGCGTTGCGATATGCTGCCATTTTCGGATCCTTGGCATCAAAGTCTCCATTTATTTGGGATATTGCAAGGTTTGAATCCCCGTGCACCTCTAGGCGTTGAATGCCCATGGAGATTGCCATCCGGAGGCCATGTAAAAGGGCCTCGTATTCGGCTGCGTTGTTGGAGTCCGTGTACATTATCTGAAGTACGTATTGGACTGTGTCCCTGGTTGGGGACGTCAATACGACGCCAGCCCCCAATCCGGCCAACATTTTAGAGCCGTCGAAGTGCATAATCCAATGGGAGTATGCGCCGTACTCTTTAGGGAGTTCGGCTTCGATCCATTCAGCGACGAAGTCAGCCAAAACTTGTGACTTTATAGCTCGCCAAGGTTTGTAAGTTATATCGAATGGTAAGAGCTCAATGGCCCATTTTGCAATCCTGCCCGTCGCGTCGCGGTTGTTTATAATATCATTGAGGGGTACTTCGGAAGCCATTGTTATTGAACACTCTTGAAAGTAGTGTCGGAGCTTCCGGGATGCCATGAACACCACATACGCTATCTTTTGATAGTGCGGGTAACGGGACTTGCAGGGGTTAACACAGTGGAGACGTAGTACACTGGTTTTTGAAGAGGGAATTTATGCCCTTCCGTCTCTCGTTCGACGACGAGTACCGCGCTTACAACTTGATGTGTTGCCGCGATGTATAACAACATTGGTTCGCCCAGGTTGGGCGCAGCCAGGATCGGATTTGTTGCCAATATGGCTTTTATTTCTTCGAGTCCGGCAGTGGCGGCATCCGACGACTCGAAGTGTTCGGTGCGCCTAAGGAGGCGATAGAGGGGCAATGCATTTTCTCCTAGACGGGAGATAAAGCGGCTTAGAGCCGCCACGCATCCAGTCAATTTTTGTATTTGTTTGAGGTCTTTTGGAATATCTAGCTGAGACAGTGCTCGGATCTTGGCTGGGTTTGCTTCAATTCCTCTACCGGATACAATGAAGCCCAGGAGCTTTCCGGTTGGTACGCCGAAAACGCATTTTTCCGGATTCAGCCTCATGTCGTATGCTCTGAGGTTGTTGAATGTGAGCCTCAAGTCGTCTACTAGAGTTTCGACGTGTTTGGTTTTGACGACTACGTCGTCTACGTATGCCTCTACTGTTTTGCCGATCTGGGTGGCCAGACATGTTTGAATCATGCGCTGATATGTTGCGCCGGCATTTTTAAGTCCGAAGGGCATCGTGTTGAAGCAGAATGGTCCATATGGAGTGATGAATGCCGTTGCGGCTTGGTCTGCTTCCGCCATCTTGATTTGATGGTAGCCGGAGTATGCGTCGAGGAAGCACAGTGAATCGTGTCCTGCGGTAGCATCGATTATCTGGTCGATGCGGGGGAGGGGGAAGGGATCCTTTCGGCAGGCCTTGTTGAGGTCTTTAAAATCGACACATAGGCGCCAGGATTTGTCCTTCTTTGGTACCATTACCAGGTTTGCTAGCCAATCCGGATGTTTCATATCTCTGATGAATCTGGCTTCCAATAGTTTGGCTAGCTCTTCTCCCATTGCCTGTCTTTTGGGTTCGGAAAATCGTCGAAGAGCCTGTTTCACTGGCTTGAATCCTTTTAGGATACTTAGGCTGTGTTCTGCCAATCTGCGTGGGATTCCGGGCATATCCGAAGGGTGCCAGGCGACAATGTCCCAATTTTCCTGAAGGAATTCTCGCAGTGCGGCGTCTACATCAGGGTTCATTTGTGCCCCGATTTAAGCCGTCTTTGTCGGGTCCGTTGGATGGACCTGGAATTTTATTATTTCGTCCGCTGGTTTAAAGGAGGCGGACTTGGATCTCTTATCGAGTATCACATCGTCTCTATTCACAGTAGAGTGTAGCACGGTAAGTTCTTCTGCCGCTAGGGCTTCAGATAGTGCCTCTAGGGCTAATGCGGTTGTTTTGTTCTCGGCGCGGAGTGCTATGTCCGGATCACTAACGAAGGACACAACAACCATTACAACAATCATACCATAGGCTAGCTTCTAGGGTTTAGCCTCCTTGATCTCGTGGTAGATCCACTCTTGTACTACCCATATCATCAATATCAATCAAGCAGGAGTAGGGTTTTACCTCCATCAAGAGGGCCCGAACCTGGGTAAAAACATCGTGTCCCTTGTCTCCTGTTACCATCCGCCTAGACGCACAGTTCGGGACCCCCTACCCGAGATCCGCCGGTTTTGACACCGACATTGGTGCTTTCATTGAGAGTTCCTCTGTGCCGTCACCGATAGGAAGGATGTCTCCTCCCGTGTTCAAGGACGGTATTTTCGCCAAAGGAGCCTTGGCCGCCGGCCAAACTATCCGGCTAGGTGGTTTTCTTATGACCGCCTGTCCGGCCGCCGCTTTGACAATGACCTCTCAAGTCGTCAAAAGCAATCTTCACGTCAGCTCAGAATTTGCCGAGCGGCTCGACCCAATAGAGCTCTCGTCCGTAAACGAGCTCTTGGATCGCATCGCCGCCCTGGGAGTCGCTACAGACTAAAATCAGATTGGGCTTAAAACCGATCTGAGAGAGATTAACTCTCCCCAGGTTACCCACCACGTTGTAGTGGTAGAGGAACAATGCGGCGACTCTTCTCCTGTATTGAAAACTAGTCATGTCCGAGCTGCCGAACTCTCCATGCCGGATTCCCGTGGAGGGACGGACTTCGATCAAACACTAAACTTAAAGTCAGGCATCGGAACGGACTCACTGGACAACGTCCAACAATCCAAGCTTCCAAATTTGGAAACTTCTCGGCCTTTGAGCCTTGAGATGGGTAGGGTTCCGGACTTAATTCCACCCGCCCGCCCAGACATATGCGATATATCTCTAATCCGGCAAGAGCCCGCTGAAACAGTACATCATTACTGGGCTAGATTCCTCCTGGTTATGGACAGGATAAAGGACTGCCGAGAGGAAAACGCAATCTTAATCTTTTGCAATAATTGCACGGACGAGGGAATCTTGAACGCCGTCAGCCGTCGTGAAATTACACGCTTCGCCGACCTGGCGTCCATAGTACGAAAGTACTGTGCGATGGAGAGTTTCCGGAAAACCAAAAATAAGTTTTGGGATAATCCGGCCCCAACCCTAGTCCGCAACAAAAGGGTGCATTACACTCAGGCACCAGATACAAAAACCAAAAAGCAAAAACCCCATAAAGGGCATGGAACCGTACTGGAGGGGTGGCTTAGCAGACCCTGTAAAATTCATAGTACAGAGGGCGCCACCCCAACACATAGCCTTCGAGCATGTTGGATATTACGGCAGGTGGCCAAAAGTGGCGAGAAGCTTCTAGCCCCGGAAAACCACTCCAACAATACCGGTACGGTATCAACAGTCTTCGAGACCTTCGCATCAAATAATATGCGGAAACGAACAATCCACAGCCTCGCTGAAGTCTACCAAGTAGCAACAACAAATCCATGGAGCGACACAGCCATCACCTTAAACGCCAACGACGAACCTAAATTCCGAACAGCCCGAGCACCAGCCGCACTGGTACTTAGTCCAATAGTGGACGGCTTTCGACTTACAAACGTCCTCATGGATGGCGGCAGCGGATTAAACCTCATCTACGAGGAAACTCTTCAAAAAATGGAAATAGACTGGAGCCGCATTGAGCGAAGCAGCACAACCTTCAGAGGAATAATCCCTAGCCGGGAAGCGCGCTGCATCGGAAAAATCACACTCGATGTGGTGTTCGGTTCGCCGGACAATTACAGATCCGAAGAAGTCATGTTCCAAGTGGCCCCGTTCAACAGCGGATATCACGCTATATTAGGACGAGAGGCATTCACAATTTTTCAAGCCGTACCCCATTATGGGTACATGAAGCTCAAAATGCCTGGGCCCGGCGGAATATTCACTCTCGTTAGAGATCCGGACATAGCACTCCGCACCGAGAACAAAACAGCCGCATTAGCCCTGGAGGCACTATCCGAAGCCCTAGCGGCAGAAGAACTTACCGCGCTACGCTCTACTGTGAATAGAGACGATGTGATACTCGATAAGAGATCCAAGTCCACCTCCTTTAAACCAGCGGATGAAATAATAAAATTCCAGGTCCATCCAACGGACCCGACAAAGACGGCTTAAATCGGGGCACAAATGAACCCTGATGTAGACGCCGCACTGCGAGAATTCCTTCGGGAAAATTGGGACATTGTTGCCTGGCACCCTTCGGATATGCCCGGAATCCCACGCAGATTGGCAGAACACAGCCTAAGTATCCTAAAAGGATTCAAGCCAGTGAAACAGGATCTTCGACGATTTTCTGAACCCAAAAGACAGGCAATGGGAGAAGAGCTAGCCAAACTATTGGAAGCCGGATTCATCAGAGATATCAAACATCCGGATTGGCTAGCAAACCTGGTAATGGTACCAAAGAAGGACAAATCCTGGCGCCTATGTATCGATTTTAAAGACCTCAACAAGGCCTGCCGAAAGGATCCCTTCCCCCTCCCCCACATCGACCAGATAATCGATGCTACCGCAGGACACGATTCACTGTGCTTCCTCGACGCATACTCCGGTCAAGATGGCGGAAGCAGACCAAGCCACAACGGCATTCATCACTCCATATGGACCATTCTGCTTCAACACGATGCCCTTCGGACTTAAAAATGCCGGCGCAACATATCAGCGCATGATTCAAACATGTCTGGCCACCCAGATCGGCAAAACAGTAGAGGCATACGTAGACGACGTAGTCGTCAAAACCAAACACGTCGAAACTCTAGTAGACGACTTGAGGCTCACATTCAACAACCTCAGAGCATACGACATCAAGCTGAATCCGGAAAAATGCGTTTTCGGCGTACCAACCGGAAAGCTCCTGGGCTTCATTGTATCCGGTAGAGGAATTGAAGCAAACCCAGCCAAGATCCGAGCTCTGTCTCAGCTAGATATTCCAAAAGACCTCAAACAAATACAAAAATTGACTGGATGCGTGGCGGCTCTAAGCCGCTTTATCTCCCGTCTAGGAGAAAATGCATTGCCCCTCTATCGCCTCCTTAGGCGCACCGAACACTTCGAGTGGACGGATGCCGCCACTGCCGGACTCGAAGAAATAAAAGCCATATTGGCAACAAATCCGGTCCTAGCTGCGCCCAACCTGGGCGAACCAATGTTGTTATACATCGCGGCAACACATCAAGTTGTAAGCGCGGTACTCGTCGTCGAACGAGAGACGGAAGGGCATAAATTCCCTCTTCAAAAACCAGTGTACTACGTCTCCACTGTGTTAACCCCTGCAAGTCCCGTTACCCGCACTATCAAAAGATAGCGTATGCGGTGTTCATGGCATCCTGGAAGCTCCGACACTACTTTCAAGAGTGTTCGATAACAGTGGCCTCCGAGTACCCCTCAATGATATTATAAACAACCGCAACGCGACGGGCAGGATTGCAAAATTTGCCATTGAGCTCTTACCATTCGATATAACTTACAAACCTTGACGAGCTATAAAGTCACAAGTTTTGGCTGACTTCGTCGCTGAATTGACCGAAGCTGAACTCCCTAAGAGTACGGCGCATACTCCCATTGGATTATGCACTTCGACGGCTCTAAAATGTTGGCCGGATTGGGGGCTGGCGTCGTATTGACGTCCCCAACCGGGGACACAGTCCAATACGTACTTCAGATAATGTACATGGACTCCAACAACGCAGCCGAATATGAGGCCCTTTTACATGGCCTCCGGATGGCAATCTCCATGGGCATTCAACGCCTAGAGGTGCACGGGGATTCAAACCTTGCAATATCCCAAATAAATGGAGACTTTGATGCCAAGGATCCGAAAATGGCAGCATATCGCAACGCTGTCCTAAAAATGTCAGCTCGGTTTGAAGGACTTGAATTCCATCACGTAGCCCGGGATAATAGCCAAGAAGTCGATATATTAGCATGCATCGGCGCAAAACGTGATGCTGTCCCTCCAAACATCTTCCTGGAACGGCTCTTTAAGCCATCCGTACTATGGGAAGCGGAGTCCGGAAATAACAAACCGGAAGCAGCCGCACCAACCGACACAGAGCAATCTGACATAACCGGCGATTCAGCCGAAATAACACCTTCAGCCCACGACATAATGGCAGTAATCGCCCCGTGGACAGAACCATTCCTAGCCTACTTGCTTAGGCAGGAACTTCCCGAAGACCAAAATGAGGCCCGCTGCATAGTCCGGCGATCTAAAGCCTACAAGGTCCATGAGGGAGAACTTTATAAGAAAAGCACAACCGGAGTCCTTCAAAGGTGTATCTCCGAAGAGGAAGGGCAAAACCTTCTGGCTGAAATTCATGCCGGACTAGGCGGACACCACGCAGCAGCTCGGGCCCTTGTAGGAAAGGCATTCCGTACAAGATTTTATTGGCCGACGGCCCGGGCAGATGCTCAGGACTTAGTCCAAAGATGCGTCGGTTGTCAGCTCTTTGCTAATCAGAGCCATATGCCACCCACCGCCATCAAAACTATACCCATTACCTGGCCGTTCGCGGTCTGGGGGCTTGACATGGTTGGACCCCTTAAAGGGGGAACCCGCAAGCAAAGGTACCTATTGGTCATGGTGGACAAATTCACCAAATGGATAGAGGCCAAGCCAGTCAAAACGGCAGAGTCCGGACCAGTGATAGACTTTATATCCGGGGTAGTACACCGTTATGGTGTCCCCCACAGCATCATCACCGATAACGGCACGAACTTCATGGCCGACGAGGTTAAGTCATGGTGCAAAAATATGGGCATTAAGCTCGATTACGCTTCAGTCTATCACCCTCAAACCAATGGTCAAGTGGAACGAGCAAACGGTCTAATAATGAGCGGCATCAAACCTAGACTAGTGCGGTCACTTACGAAATCTGACACGCACTGGGTAGAGGAGCTTGACTCCGTACTCTGGGGGCTGCGGACAATGCCCAACCGCACTACCGGATTCACACCATTTTTTATGGTATACGGCGCAGAGGCAGTTCTGCCCTGCGACATCATTCATGACTCTCCTCGAGTGCGCATGTCTGAAGAAAGAGAAGCCGAGCTGGATCGGCAGGACAGCTTGGACGCATTTTAGGAGGAACGCGACGTCGCCAAGGCTCGTTCCGCATTCTATCAGCAGCAGGCTCGAAGATATCAAAGCAGAGAAGTACGGGCCAAGACTTACAACGTTGGCGAACTGATTCTACGCCTGCCGGACAAGAAAAAGGACAAGCTCAAGCCCAAATGGGAGGGCCCATTTATTATCGATCAAGTCCTGACCGGCGGAGCGTACCTTCTACGAAATGCGCCGGACAACCGACTCGAGCCGAACCCATGGAATGCAGCCCGCCTCCGAAGATTCTATGCATAGCGCCGGACTAAGAGTTCGTCCCCTTCCCCCGTCCAAATTTTTACATTTCATCTGTCTTTTGTTTCTCTTTCTTCCCTCATCTCTTTTCCTAAAAAGCCCTTACGGGCCTACTTGCGCATTGTTCGCACACACTTGATGTGCCATCCGCACTCATTATACCTGGGGGCTTCTTTACCAGAAGCTTAAGGGCTTCATGCCCAGCACATGTGTCAAGCTTCCACATGTACCTTTTATTCACCATTATATGCATCAATATGACTTAAGTTTTGGCCAAGCTGGGTTGCCTGGCGCCTGTGCTTACCCCTACGTTCCCGATTGTTCGGCTAGGAGGTAAAGGGAGCACCTCTGCGATTGTTACTGCCGGGTCAGCCGGATGTGTACCTCAGACTGGGTGAAGCTGAAAGCTAGCGTTCTTAAGGGAATATTCGGTCGGTGATTTGAAAGATGATCTTTTACCTACTTATTTATCTGCCCCCAAATGTTTTTCTGCTCTTTTCGCAGTCCAGACATGCACTTCAGGGCATGCCTCCCAGGGAAAGGAACCCTTAACGGAACTATTCTCCCTGGAAGATGTTTCTTACTAACCATGTAATATAACATAACTAGTTGGGCACTTGTCTGATAAAGCACTCATGACCCCTACGCCTGGTCTCCATGCATACCCCGGTTGTTTCTTAACCGAGAAGGTATTCGAACACACTCCGGACTCTAGGGTCCCGAGGTTGAAGCGAAAAGGTCGGCAAAGACAAACGATCTACAATCCGGCTAGAAGGCATTTTACATGTCATTTTCAAATACATTGTCAAATCTATTGACTGTATTCCTCCTCAATCCCGTCTAACAAGCTGTCTAATTTACAGTCCCGTTGGGAAAATTTAGCGGCCAACTCTACTTGGCCATATACTAAACTCACAGGGATCTCCTTCCCATCGGGCCCCACAGGTCTGATGGCCATGTGGTTGGGATCCGCCTTCTTGTACCGCGTCTTCACCATGGCCCAAGCCTCCCTGGCACCTTGGCGGCAGGCCGAAATCTTCCATAAACGGAAGCGCTGCCGCACTCCCTGAAGCTTCTCCGCAAGCTCCCCAAGGCCCTCGGGTAGGGAGAGGGCTGGCCATAAAGCCCGGACGACGCCGCTCATTGCCTGCCGAACTCGTTCGAGCAGTTGCAACAGCTCGAGAAGTTGATCACCCGTTGATACGGGCATCTCCTCCGCAGGGCAACCTGTGAGTATACCTACAAGACATATTTTGTCAATTGACTTCCTCGCCGAACTCTTCTTCTCAAAGGAGTTCGCTCAAGCACTTACTATAGATGTCGCGACGAAGCCGCTCAGTCCCCTTAACGGAGCCGGACAGCTCGGCCCGAACACCTTTCAGCTCTTCTCTGAGCTGGGCATGGGCATCCTGGAGCTTGTTCCTTTCCTGCTGCACCCTGTTCAGCACCCTCTCGCCGGCCTTTAGCTGGCGCGGTAGTTCTTGCATATCCGGATCTTGTCCGGCAGCACCTGCAACGTCATTATTAGACTTGCGCACATGCCGCACACCACTTATCTTTTTAAAATAATGTGTTACCAGGAGGGGTCTCTGTGTTCCCTCCTGCGGCAGCAAGTGCGGCCTCGAGTTGGGCCTTGCACTCTTGCAGCTCCTGAGACAGTTGGGTATTCTTCTCCGTAAGATCCTGCGTTTCAAATGATCCTTAAACCAGTTAATATAACTACTTTAAGTCTCGGGGGCTACTGGCATATACAACTATTAAATTCTCTTACCCGTATGTCCTTTACATACTGCTCCGTGGCTCTGGTAAAACCATCTTGAGCAGCACGGAGGTGCGCGTCCCCCGCGTTAAAGGCATTCAACGCCTCAGGGGAGAAGCACGCGTCACGAAATACTGTCCGGCGGCGCCTGTGGTTCATGGCGCTCTCCACCTCAGACTTGGTGGCGGACAATCTGTCGGCATCCTCCGTTGGAGGAGTATCCGGCTCGCGCCTTGCGCTCGCCACCCCCTCCAGACCAGGTGCTAGAGCCTGGCTGGTAGAGGTTGGATTCACAACCTCTACACCCGCAGTCCGGCGGGCGCTTTTTCTCCTACAAAAGTCATGAGCACTCAAATGCTTCCTAGGAACGTTGCTCCAAATAATTAACTGCGAGCTATACCTTTCCGGCGATGTTTCAGTCCGCGCCGCGCTCCTCTTCCGCCTACTGGTCTGGACTGGCCTTTGTTGGTCAGCCGCCGCGGGCTCGGCTTCCCGCCTTGAAGGCGCTTCCTGAAAAACACCGTCGTATGCGAAGGTCAGAAATGAGCAAGGAAGAGATAATGGTGTCGGGACTTCCGTCACAATCACCTGGGAAGCCGGATATAGTCCGGGGTAGTCAGCCGTAATGGCGACTAAAGCATTATCCATGCTGAGCTGGTGGAACACCCCGTCGATTAGCTCCACCTGTATGACCGGATCCTCTTTGGAGGACGGATCCTGGGATCTCTCTGGACCCTCGGGTTGCGGAGCTGGACTTATCATGTCCTCCACAATCCGACGCAGTTCCTGCGTCGAAAACATAATATAAGAAGCTTAAACTTTGAAAGCATGGGTCGGGCCCTTAAAGTGTTCGCTTACCCAACGCTGAGGGTTATTCATGGAGAACCCATTCAACGGGTTCGTCTGGAGAAATTCCTCCTTCTCCCCCTTGTACAGGCCGGACAGGATCTTCACCAGATCCTCGGCCGAATCCGGTCCTTTGCGGCCATGACGGGTGGCATCGTCTTCCCCGTTGAAATCCCACATGGGGTGGCCCCTGTATTGCAGTGGCTGCACCCCCCGCGTAATGCATGTTGCCATGACTCCAATCATGGTCAACCCGGAATGGGCCAGTAATCTTATCTGGCCCATCAAATAATGGACGCTCTTGTCTTCCTCCAGTTGGGGGCTCCGCGGGCGCCAACTAAGGCGTTTCTTCAGAGGAGCATTACTGAACTCCGGGAGGCCGATCCGAACAGGGTCCGGCAGCGGAGCGTCTTCTATGTAAAACCATTCCGGAGGCCAGTCTTCGGACGCCTTCTTAGGGGTTCCGGATGGATATCCGGTCCCGGTGATGCGCCATATTTCGGCGCTGCCCACTTGATATATGGATCCCTCGTGAGAGCGGGGTACAGGGCAGAACAACCTCTTCCACAGTACAAAATGGGGCTCGATGCCCAGAAATAGCTCGCAAAGAGCTACGAAGCCCGCGATATGCAGGATAGAGGCGGGCGTGAGGTGATGGAGCTGGAGTCCGTAGAACTCCAGGAGCCCGCGGAGGAACGGATGTATAGGAAATCCAAGCCCTCTTATCAGATAGGGGACGAAGCATACCCGCTCCCCTTTGTTGGGACTTGGGGTAGCCTCCGCTTGCTTCCCACCTTGGTAGGTGGCCAACCCGGCTCGAACCGGGACCATGAAGGCCGGAGGGAGATATCCCTTTGCTTAGAGCGTCACCAGCTCGTTGTGCGGGATAGAACATCTCCGCCAGTCTCCTGGCAGTGGGCTGGGAGCACGAGAGGAGGAGCCGCATCGACGGTCCATGCTGGAATGGATTTTTCGGTCAGGGGCGCTCCGATGAGTACTCGCGGAAGGAATATGGTGTGATTTGGATCTGGATTCTTGCCTCTCTTATAGGCAGATTATTTGCACAGCCAGGGGGTAAAACATAAAAGATACCCTGGCTTTTCGCATTCATGCGACGCGTGGAAGATGGCCATTATTGGGCGTGGAAGCCGAGAAGCGCAACATTGATAAGGAAGCCGGATACTGTTCAGCAAACACACGGAATTTGGAGGAGAACCCGCCTTGCAACGCCGAAGACTATATACGCGCCGGACTTATCGTCATTGAAGCCAGGTTCGGAGGCTACTGAGGGAGTCCTGGACTAGGGGGTGTCCGGACAGCCGGACTATCATCGTCCGCCGGACTCCAAGACTACAAAGATACAAGATTGAAGACTCCGTCCCGTGTCCGGATGGAGCTTTCCTTGGCATGGAAGGCAAGCTTGGCGATACGGATATGTAGATCTCCTACCATTGTAACCGACTCTGTGTAACCCTAGCCCTCTCCGGTGTCTATATAAACCGGAGGGTTTTAGTCCGTAGGACACAACAACCATTACAACAATCATACCATAGGCTAGCTTCTAGGGTTTAGCCTCCTTGATCTCGTGGTAGATCCACTCTTGTACTACCCATATCATCAATATCAATCAAGCAGGAGTAGGGTTTTACCTCCATCAAGAGGGCCCGAACCTGGGTAAAAACATCGTGTCCCTTGTCTCCTGTTACCATCCGCCTAGACGCACAGTTCGGGACCTCCTACCCGAGATCCACCGGTTTTGACACCGACAAGCATACTTTCATTGTCAACATACCAACTAAGAGACGACGATATCTTCCATGCTAAACAAATTATAGGCGGTTCCCAAATAGAATGGTAAAGTTTATACTCCCCCTCCTCCACAAGCAAAAATCCATGACTTGCTCGAAACAACGAGTGCCTCCAACATTCAACGGGTCCCAGGGGGAGTTTTGTTTGCAATTATTTTTATTTAGTTTGCATAAAGCATGGGACTGGGCATCCTGAAGACCAGTCATTTTCTCGTGAATGAGGAGCGGAGTCCACTCCTCTTGAGAATAACCCGCCTAACACGGAACATAAGGGCAACCCTAGTTGATATATGAGCTATTCGAGCATGCAAAACAGAATGTTTATTTGAAGGTTTAGAGTTTGGCACATACAAATTTACTTGGAACGGCAGGTAAATATCGCATATAGTTAGGTATAATGGACTCATATGGAACAACTTTGGGGTTTAAGGAGTTTGGATGCACAAGCAGTATTCCCGCTTAGTACAGGTGAAGGCTAGCAAAGGACTGGGAAGCGACCAACTGAGAGAGCGACAACAGTCGTAAACATGCATTAAAATTAATTTACACCGAATACAAGCATGAGTAGGATATAATCTACCATGAACATAAATATCATGAAGGCTATGTTGATTTGATTCAACTACATGCGTGAACATGTGCCAAATCTAGTCACTTAATACATTCAGAGGAGGATACCATCCCATCATACCACATCATAATCATTCTAATAGCATGTTGGCACGCAAGGTAAACCATTATAACTCATAGCTAGTCAAGCATGGCACAAGCAACTATAATCTCTAAATGTCATTGCAAATATGTTTATTTCATAATAGCTTACTCAGGAACAATGAATCATCATATTTGCAAAAACAAGAGAGGTCGAGTTCATACCAGCTTTTCTCATCCCAATAAGTCCATCATATATCATCATTATTGCCTTTCATTTGCATGACCGAACGATGTGTATAATAATAAGAGTGCACGTGCATTGGACTAAGCTGGAATCTGCAAGCATTCAACTCAAGAGAGAAGACAAATAATATGGGCTCTAAGTTAAATAAACAATCATGCATATAAGAGCCACTAAGCAATTTCAATCATGGTCTTCTCCTACCGACCCCCAAAGAAAAGAAAAGAAAATAAAACTATTTACACGGGAAAGCTCCTAACAAGTAAGAAGAAAAACGGGAAATATTTTTGGGTTTTCTTTTTAATTACTACAGCAAAGAAATAAACTACTACTATTTTTTTGTTTTTTTCTTAAGGTTTATTAAACACACAAGAAGAAAGCAGGAAAAAGAAAATAAACTAGCATGGATATTATAGTGAAAGAGTATGAGCACCGACATCTAGCAATGAGTGTATGTGAACATGAATGTAATGTTGGTGGGAAATACGTACTCCCCCAAGCTTAGACTATTGGCCTAAGTTGGTCTATTGCCAGGGATAGCCTGGCGGATACCCGTAGGTGAAGCTGGGGTCGTACTGCGATGCAGCGGCTATCGCCGCCTGAGCTGTAGCGTGGCGTCGAGCAGCCTCCGCTCTCCTCTCGTACTCATCTGCCTCCTCTCTGGTAATAATGTATCTTCCTTTTGTCTGAGAATCAAAGAAGGCAGGAGCAGGAAGAGTAATACGGACAACAAGCCGTTTGTTAAAGATTAATCGATACTGGAGAGGTAGTTCAGTCCTCTCAACAAACTGGTGGGAAACCATAGAATCAAAATCTAAATAAGCAGGGGGTAACTCCATATCACCCTCACGAATGTCTATCTCAAGAAAATTAGCTAAGCGGGTTGCATAAATTCCTCCATAGAAATCTCCGTTATGTCTATTATGATGCAACCTACGAGCTACAATGGCTCCCATATGATAAGATTGGTCTCCTAACACAGCACTTCTGAGAATGCTAAGATCAGGGACACACATGTGACATGCTTCATCCTTAGCATTAATGCATCTACCTATGAAGAGAGCAAAATAATGTATAGCAGGAAAGTGAACGCTCCCGATAGTGGCTTGTGTTATATCTCTAGATTCCCCACAGTTATTCTAGCAAGAAAGTCTCTATATTCAGATTTAGGGGAATCCCACACTACCCCAAGATGGAAGTTTGCAAGCAAAAGTGAAATCCTCTAAGTCCATGGTATAATATTTGTCATAAAGGTCAAACATGACCGAAGGAGAATTACGCGAAGATAAAAACTCAAACCTCCTCACAAATGAACTTGTGAGATCACGATACTGGGGGCATTTATCAGCTTCAAAGTCCTCAAGACCGGCGTTACGCAAATATGCGCTAAATTCTTCTTTGATTCCCGCTTGATTCATAAAATTTTCCGAAGGCCATTCACAAGGCCTGACAGGAGCGTATCTTGGTGGTTCCTCGTCAGCATCACGCATTGCAAGCCTGGGACCTTGCTTCCTTGAGGAACCACCTTGGACCATCTTCCTAAACATATTGTTTCCTCTGAAAAGTTTCTGAAATTTTTAGTAACTTCAAATAAAATTGAACCAACTTTAATAAAATTGATAGCAACAACTCCCACAAGTGCCTAGGGCCTATATCAAGCATTAGAACTACTTGGAACCATATAAATTTGACATGCAAGCTCAAGAACATGGTCACCTATGCAGCACAAATTTGCAATGAATAAAGCACTAGAACAAAAACTAATTGGACCAATGGAGGAGTCACATACCAAGGAACAATCTCCCCAAGCAGTTTTGCAAGAGGTGCTTTGAGCAAGGAGATCGAAAATCACAGCAACAGGGGCTGGAACTCGTGCTTGAGTTGGTTTTTCGTGTTTGTGTGAGGCAGAGGAAGAAGATGGGTGTAGGGATAAGTGGAGG
This sequence comes from Triticum timopheevii, assembly GCA_963921465.1. Lineage (NCBI taxonomy): Eukaryota > Viridiplantae > Streptophyta > Magnoliopsida > Poales > Poaceae > Triticum > Triticum timopheevii. The sequence continues at coordinate 615,080,255 of OY997266.1, forward strand.
AGGTCCACCGTGGGCCCACGAGGCAGGGGGGGCACGTCCTCCACCCTCGTGGCCAGATGGCAGCTCCCCCCGCGGTAAATTTTGCACAGTAAATCATCATATATTCCTGAAAAAATCATATTAAATTGGCATGGCATTCTGAGGACTTTTATTTTCGGGATATTTTTATATTGCACGGATAAGTCAGGAAATAGACAGGAAAAATACTATTTTACTTTATTTCTACTAAATAACAGAAAATATAAAGAGGGTACAAAAGGTTGTGCTTCTAGTTTCATCCATCTCGTGATCATCAAAATGAACCCACTAACAAGGTTGATCAAGTCTTGTTAACAAACTCATTCCGAATAACACGGAACCGGAGAAATTTCGAATAACATTAAGTTACCTCAACGGGGATATGAAAATCCCCAACAATAAGAATATCATACTTTTTCTTGATAGCAGGGAGAGGAAATTCAAAACCTCCAAATATAATCGATGGAATTTTTCCAATAGAGTTGATACTATAAACTTGAGGTTGTTTCCTCGGAAAATGTACCATGTGCTCAGTGCCATTAACATGAAAAGTGACATTGCCTTTGTTGCAATCAATAACAGCCCCTGCAGTATTAAGGAAAGGTCTTCCAAGAATAAAAGACATACTATCATCCTCAGGAATATCAAGAATAACAGAGTCCGTTAAAATAGTAACGTTTGCAACCACAACAGGCACATCCTCACAAATACCGACAGGTATAGCAGTTGATTTATCAGCCATTTGCAAAGATATTTCAGTAGGTGTCAACTTATTCAAATCAAGTCTACGATATAAAGAGAGAGGCATAACACTAACACCGACTCCAAGATCACATAAAGCAATTTTAACATAATTTCTCTTAATGGAGCATGGTATAGTAGGTACTCCTGGACCTCCAAGTTTCTTCGGTATTCCACCCTTAAAAGTATAATTAGCAAGCATGGTGGAAATTTCAGCTTCCGGTATCTTTCTTTTATTAGTAATGATATCCTTCATATACTTAGCATAAGGATTTGTTTTGAGCACATTAGTTAATCGCATACGCAAAAAAGATGGGTCTAATCATTTCAGCAAAGTGCTCAAAATCCTCATCATCCTTTTTCTTGGATGGTTTCGGAGGAAAAGGCATGGGTTTTTGAACCCATGGTTCCCTTTCTTTACCATGTTCCTAGCAACAAAGTCTCTTTTATCATAACGTTGATTCCTTGATTGTGGGTTATCAAGATCAATAGCAGGTTCAACTTCTACATCATTATTTTTACTAGGTTGAGCATCATCATGAACATCATCATTAACATTTTCACTAGGTTCATGTTCATTACCAGATTGTGTTTTAGCATCAGACATAGAGATATCATTTGGATTCTCAGGTTGTTCAGCAATAGGTTCACTAGAAGTTTGCAAAGTCCTGTCATTTTTCTTTTTCTTTCTTTTAGAAGAACTAGGTACATCAATATTATTTCTCTGAGAATCTTGCTCGATTCTCTTAGGGTGGCCTTCAGGATACAAAGGTTCCTAAGTCATTCTACCAGTTCTAGTAGCCACTCTAACAGCATAATCATTTTTCTTACTATTCATTTCATCAAGCACTTCTTTCTGAGCTTTAAGTCACCCAAGCATTTAATCATAAAGGTATTCTGTTTTAATTGTCTACCAAAACAAGCATTAAAGTCATCTTGCTTAAACATAAAGTCATCAAACTCATCCAAGCACTGACTAGCAATTTTAGTAGGAGGAACTTCAGCTTTATCATATCTATAGAGAGAATTTACCTTTACTACCTGTGTCGGGATATCGGGATCAGGAGGTTCTTCAGTGAATAAGGAATTGAGATCATATACTTCTTCAGTAGGCGCTAAATTAAGACCATGTATTTCTTCAATAGGAGGTAAATTCTTAACATCTTCAGCTTTAATACCTTTTTCTTTCATAGATTTCTTTGCCTCTTGCATATCTTCGGGACTGAGAAATAGAACACCTCTCTTTTTTGGAGTTGGTTTAGGAATAGGCTAAGTAATTGGCTCTGGAGCTGGCCCATGAGGTGGCTCGGGAGGTGCCCAATTATTTTCATTTGTCAACATATTATTCAATAGAATTTCAGCTTCATCCGGTGTTCTTTCCCTGAAAAGAGAACCAGCACAACTATCCAGGTAATCTCTGGAAGCATCAGTTAGTCCATTATAAAAGATATCAAGTATTTCAGGTTTCTTAAGAGGACGATCAGGCAAGGCATTAAGTAACTTGAGAAGCCTCCCCCAAGCTTGTGGGAGACTCTCTTCTTCAATTTGCACGAAGTTGTATATTTCCCTCAAAGCAGCTTGTTTCTTATGAGCAGGGAAATATTTAACAGAGAAGTAATAAATCATATCCTGGGGACTATGCACACAACCAGGATCAAGAGAATTAAACCATATCTTAGCATCACCCTTTAATGAGAACGGAAATATTTTGAGTAAATAAAGGTAGCGTGATCTCTCATCATTAGTAAACAGGGCGGCTATATCATTTAACTTAGTAAGATGTGCCACAACAGTTTCAGATTCATAGCCATAGAAAGGATCAGATTCAACCAAAGTAATTATATCTGGATCAACAGAAATTCATAATAATCCTTATCGGGAACAGAGATAGGTGAAGTAGCAAAAGCAGGGTCGGGTCTCATTCTATCTCTAAGAGATTCTTTACTCCATTTAACTGGCAACCTCTTAAGTTCGTATCTATCCTGGCACGCAAAAATAGCTGCCGAAGACTCTGCATCAAAAAGATAACCCTCAGGAATAGAAGGCATATTCTCATCATCACTATCATCATCGTATTCAGATTCAATAATTTCTCTTTCTCTAGACCAAGCAATTTGTTCATCTAGAAATTCACCAAGGGGCACAGTAGTATCAAGCATAGAAGTGGTTTCATCATAAGTATTATGCATAGCAGAAGTGGCATCATCAATAACATGCGACATATCAGAATTCATAGCAGTAGCAGGTTTAGGTGTCGCAAGCTTACTTATAATAGAAGGTGAATCAAGTGCAGAGCTAGATGGAAGTTCCTTACCTCCCCTCGTAGTTGAGGGCAAAATAGTAGTTCGATCATCTTTCAAGTTCTTGATAGTGTCCAGCAGATATAAATCCCAAGTGACTCAAAGAATAGAGCTATGCTCCCCGGCAACGGCGCGAGAAAAAGGTCATGATAACCCACAAGTATAGGGGATCGCAACAGTTTTCAAGGGTAGAGTATTCAACCCAAATTTATTGATTCGACACAAGGGGAGGCAAAGAATATTCTCAAGTATTAGCAGCCGAGTTGTCAATTCAACCACACCTGGAAACTTAGTATCTGCAGCAAAGTGTTTAGTAGCAAAGTAATATGATAGTGGTGGTAACGGTAACAAAAGTAAAGACAGCAAAAGTAATGTTTTTGGTATTTTTGTAGTGATTGTAACAGTAGCAATGGAAAAGTAAATAAGCGAGAACCAGTATATGGAAAACTCGTAGGCATCGGATTAGTGATGGATAATTATGTCGGATGCGGTTCGTCATGTAACATTCATAACATAGGGTGACACAGAACTAGCTCCAATTCATCATTGTAATGTAGGCATGTATTCCGTATATAGTCATACGTGCTTATGGAAAAGAACTTGCATGACATCTTTTGTCCTATCCTCCCGTGGCAGCGGGGTCCTATTGGAAACTAAGGGATATTAAGGCCTCCTTTTAATAGAGAACCGGAACAAAGCATTAGCACATAGTGAATACATGAACTCCTCAAACTATTGGTCATCACCGGGAGTGGTCCCGATTATTGTCACTTCGGGGTTGTCGGATCATAACACATAGTAGGTGACTATAGACTTGCAAGATAGGATCAAGAACACACATATATTCATGAAAACATAACAGGTTCAGATCTGAAATCATGGCACTCGGGCCCTAATGACAAGCATTAAGCATAGCAAAGTCATAGCAACATCAATCTCAGAACATAGTGGATACTAGGGATCAAACCCTAACAAAACTAACTCGATTACATGATAAATATCATCCAACCCACCACCATCCAGTAAGCCTACGATTGAATTACTCACACACGGCGGTGAGCATCATGAAATTGGTGATGGAGGATGGTTGATGATGACGATGGCGTTGAATCCCCCTCTCCGGAGCCCAGAACGGACTCCAGATCAGCCCTCCCGAGAGAGATTAGGGCTTGGCGGCGGCTCCGTATCGTAAAACGTGATGATTTCTTCTCTCTGATTTTTTCTCCCCGAAAGCCAATATATGGAGTTGGAGTTGGCGTCAGAGGGCCACCAGGGGGCCCACGAGGTAGGGGGCGCGCACTAGGGGGGGTGCCCCCAACCCTTGTGGATAGGGTGTGGGCCCCCTGGTCTTCATCTTTGGCGAGGATTTTTATTGTTTTTTCTAACATGTTCTGTGGAGTTTCAGGTCATTCCGAGAACTTCTATTTTCTGCACATAAAACAACATCATGGCAATTCTGCTGAAAACAGCGTCAGTCCGGGTTAGTTCCATTCAAATCATACAAGTTAGAGTCCAAAACAAGGGCAAAAGTGTTTGGAAAAGTAGATACGTTGGAGACGTATCAGTACACGGATGAGTACTGTGATGCAATTGAATACGAGGGCCTTGTGTTTGCTGCCACCACTCGTGGTACTGTTTTTGCATGGCATCCTCGTTGTTTCGGTACGTTTCTCTTCCACCATAATTATAATTGTTTCATCCACATGCACGCGGGTTAGCAAGTTTCCCTTTGGGCTGGTCATAGTGGGGAGTAACTTAGACTAGTAACATGCATATGTTACTAGTTTATGTTACTACCTCTATAGTGCATAGTATCTTAGATTAGTATCATAGGTGGTCTCATTTATTTCCATGCATGACACATAGTAGCATGACATTTATTATGTTACGGTATCTACCTATGTTACTATAACCATCTCTCTCTTCCTTAATTGCCTGCCACATAAGCATGTTTGCGAGTCCCAAGTGCATGATACTACTTATGTTACCCCCACTATGGCCAGCCTTACTAATTAACCTTCTTCTTGTGTTTCCAAGGTCCTGTGAACATTCCACCACCTATACTTGAAGATTTTTATAACCAAGGGGGAGATGATGATGGTGATGATCACGAGCATCAGGACGAGCAGCGCCCATATACTATTTGGCGCTTGGCAACTAATTCTGATGGATCACCTCTTCTCGTGTGTATATAGCCCACTGATGATGTTACTGCTAAGGAAGCAGGTGTAGTCTCCCATGGTCGCACTCTCCATACCTATTCCAACACCCGTTGCATGGTATTCGGGATGGATACTAGTGTGCTAGCGCCAACTCCTTCTCCCTGGTACAGAATTGATAGTCTTGGAGAAAACTCGCTCTTCCTTGGACACAACTATCCAATGATGGTGAAAGGCGATCCAACTGCTATTGACACAACGTTACTACCATTTATGAGAAGCAACTGTGTCTATACCTCGGACATTTGGGTGGTTCCCTACCCTGGTAGTGATATGTAGGCCGCTTCAACCTGGATGATGAGTCCTGCGTTGGTCTCCAGATCGACAATGGATGGCCTGTCCTAGAGAATCACTTGTGGTTCAAAGCAAGCATTTCCAACGCTGAGGAATGGTTGAGTTGAATTCATTTCATTGCTTGTTATTTGTTGTGTGGTGAAAACTTTAGTATTTATAATGTATCCTCGTTGTCGATGTGTGTTGATGACCTGTTGTATGTAATAAAATGATATGCCTGTGATGAACTTACTAAATTTATGAATGGCTTTCGAGTTGCTTCTATGAGTGAGTGGTGCGACGAGGCAAAAAAAATATTTTCCGAATACATAATTGTACGTGCATTGCAATAGGTTATCGGATGAGGCCAATCAACAATAGTAGTACACTATTTGTACTAGCTTCACATGCTTTGCGCGTCGTGCGGGTGTTTTTACTGTAGCCATACTGTAATACATAACTAGCACCTCGAATCCTCGATACTAGTAGTACTACTATATACTAGTAAGTAGTAGGTGTAGTAGGGTGGCATGGGCCAGAACAAGCATTCACATCCAGGATTACGGCACACGCCACCAACACGACTTCCATCTGACACCATATTTCTTGGAGTCCGTGCTAGAGCAATCTCTTCAACCTCATCGTTTCTCTAACTTAGCCATCACGCGGCAGGAGAGGTGGGGGTTTGCCGATAGTCGGTTTCCTTAACTGCGGTCCCACTTGTAAGGCCAACTGCAACGCACGACCCCAAATGGACCTCCGTTTTGCACGAACTCCAACGATAATTTTGACTAGAAAAGCAAGACCAAAGAAAACAAGAACCACAAGAATACATTTTACTACTCCTATAAGTTGGATTAGTGCCTTCTCGATGCATTCATTGTTGATCTGCGGAGGCTCGATCTTGCGTGCTTCTTTCTTCTTCGAGTGTAAAGAAGTAGACGTAGCTTCCTCGCATCTAGTCTCATGTCTAGCCTCTATTCTAGTACTCCCTCCGGTCCGTTTTTCTCTGCGTCTAAGCAGCAACACGAATACCAAGTAGGAGTATCAACAAGTGCACTAATCTCATCTATAGCCTCTGTGCTAGCTAAAAGTGATAGAACATCTACTAAATTGTGCTCTATCAATATATGGATGTACTCTTCTTCCCAATACAGAATCTTGCATCCATTCTACTCCCTCCGTTGCACAATACATACCTTCTATTTGTCAAAATATATATGTATCTAGACATGTTTTAGTATATAGGCACATCCATTTTTGGACAAATGGAAGTCAAGTATTTTGGAACAGAGGGAGTACACAATAAATTTTTTAAGTTAGCACAACTAGTCTAATCCGAGAGCACAACCAAAGATTTGGTCATGTTCTTCCTCCTTTTTCCGACACATGGGACATCCGGCATCCAGGTCGTGTCATGAAAGAAAATAGAGTGGTAGTTGAAGCCACGAGATGTGCATCTTGGGTTAAACTGTAAATAGAATCTTACTACTCTTGAGTAACTCCAAAATCGGCCACCGAAGATCTTTCTTGGATTTGTTTTTCATCACCAACACGTCGAGGTGAAAGATGTGCAGTTTTAGTGGGTCCGCTTGCGTTTTCACTGACATGTGGGAAAGCATGTGAGCAAACAGACGATGGGCTCCGCACATCCGCTGGCCGGCTGAGAAGAGAGATATAGAGGAGTGCTGAGCACGGACTGCAGGAAATTTGTTCTACGTACTGTACCTCGATATAGGCTCGATATAGTGGGGTGGCATGGGCCATAACTAGCATTCACGTCTAGCAGTACGGCACACGCCACCCACACGAGTCCCATCCGACACCAATTTTCTTGGAGTCCGTGCTACAACCATCTCTTCTCCCTCCTGTTTTCTCAGCCATCGCGCGGTGGGCGGGGTGGGGGTTTGCCGATAGTCAGTTTGCTCAACTATGGTCCCACTTGTAAGTGAAAATGCAACACCGCACACATTCCCGCTTGAGCGGCGTGCCGGACCAACCGTGTGGGGGTGCGACGCGAACACGGCAGGCTTTTCCTTTTGAACTCGTAACTTGTAAAATTTGGTTCTGCTCCATGGCGCGATCGATAGATAGAAAATAACGATTTTGCCTAGAGTAATGAGAAGTTTGGTTCTGGCGCTGTTCATGCATGGAGTATGTACGAAAATTATGAAGTTGATGCGAAAGGTAAGATAATTACTGTAGTATCATATACTACTACATGGATTTGACAGAAAGATAAAAATACATACGGATCCATCAACGACATCCTCACGCCCTAGTGCGCCGGGTCACCAACCGACGTGTGAGGAGCAGTGGCATTGGCGGCGAGCTCAACGTACTTCTGAACAGTGCCGTCCAAGGTTGCCCTGCGGTCCAAGAAGGCCAGCATCCTATCGTCCTCCTCTTGCATGCACGTAGACATGGGTGATTATGTCGATGGTGTCTTGCTGCGCCAGGCGCTGCGCGGCGAGCGCGACCTCGAGGTGGACATTCTCCGGCGCGACGGAGGGCAGTCGCAGGGCCACCAGTGTGTCGAAGAGGTTGTCACCATAGTGGCCGTTGAGGGTGGCAGGCATCGCAGAGCCTGGGCACGTCGGCTGGAGGCTTACGTCAAAGTCGTCCGCGAGCTTCTTGATGACGGTGAACTTGTCGAGGAAACCAACGAGGACCTCGTCGAACAAGGAGATGAAGCTATCGTCCAAGCGGCCCCTCGCCCTGCCAGCCTCAAGCAATACTACCTGGAGACGTTCCTCATTGCCGGGCCGCAGGCCGGCATCGTGGACCATCTGGCACAGCCGGCTGATGCTCGCCCTCATCGCCTCCATGGGTCTTGCTTAGCTTCTACTACCTCCGTCCTGGTTTATTAGTCCCCATTGTAATCCGTTTCAAATTTTGACCACAGATTTAACTAACAAAATGTTTACGCATGTTACTAAAAATTATATCACTGAAAACTATGTTCAAATACGAATCCAAAAATATAATTTTTGTTGACATGCATCAACATTTTGTTAGTTAAATCTTTGGTCAAAATTTAGCACAAATTACAAAGGAGACTAATAAACCAGGACGGAGGTAGTAGTAGTCAACTGATCTTGCGATTCGAGTGATCACTCTTGTCCTTGGTTAGCGTGCATAGGTGCGTAGGATTTCGTACTACTCCTCGACACTCTAATGCACCTGCCTTTGGCTGTATGATAGGTGGGCCAGCCACCCCCTGGGCCCACGTGTCATTCACCCAAAGGCAGTTGTCGTAAGTCAATGAAGCTGCGCCCCCCTCCGTGCCGGTGCAGTATAGTCATCTCACCGGACCTCTAGTTGGGGCCAAACGAGAGAAGTTTGATGTTTACTGGTTTATTGGTCCCCTTTGCATTTTGCGCCAAGTTTTGACCTTTGATTTAACTAATAAAATGTTAATGCATGTAAACAAAAATGTTGTGTAAGTCACATTACAAAAACCAAATAATCCCAAAACACTTAGGCACGGTGCATTAACTCCCTCCTTGTTTCTTATTTCGTGACATATCAAACAATGAGAGATGTGGGCCGTGCATGCTTTCAATGACTTGAGACTACCAAACATGACATGCAGTGTTTAGTTCATTGCATGTAATCCTATTAAGACTCTAGTTAGCAAGAAAACATTTAGTTCTCTCGCCGATAGGAATAAAACACCATGTATTTATTTACAGAGGGAGTAGTACATTTTTTGTGACATGCATTACTAGATATTGCTAGTCAAATACTAAAATCCAGATGGACGTGGTAGTACTCCTAAATCCAGACGGTGATGCTACTAGTACTAGTAGTAGTACTACCAAGCAGTACTCCTAGGAGTACTAGCACTGTACTATCCGTTGGTCAAACTATTACGTGCTGCTCCTCACACTGAAGTGACAAGACCCTGCGCCGGAGATAACACCTGAGTATAGGCGCCGTGTTCAGCATACCATAGTCAGCCTCACCGTCTGCAGTCACTATCATCATGGCTGTAGAGCTAGCCTGCTTACAACTAGCCCTGTTCGACATAATTTCTCGTGCGTAGATGCCCGTGCATTGCACGGAACACTAAGATTGGGGGTGGACGGCTCCGGCAGCAGCCATCGCGCCAGATTTTTCCACGGCCTTCTAGGAGGGTGCTTGGATACGTTTTAGTCCCATGACTAAAAGTAGTGGGACTAAAACTTGCTAGCCTCACCCATGCTTGGATCCAAATACTAAAGAGACTAAAATCAAGTTATTGAGCATTTATTATCCTCCAAACCCTCCAATCTAGAATTCGCATGTGTTAAAGGAGAGGAATTAAATGAGGAGAGAGAGTGCTAATACATATTTTAGTAGGTTTCCTATGACTAAAAAATTTTAGCCTCAAGACTAGTCCTAGCCTCTCTTTAGTCAGGGGTGCTTGGAACTTTAGCCTCTAAAAGAGACTATTTTTAGTCAGACTAAAAATAGTCACTTGGACCCAAGCACCCTCTAGATGTGGTGGGGAGGAGATAAGGCTGATTGTGAGAGACAAGGAGTTGTTTGCAAATAGGGAACAAGTGCGGGCATCTTTTTGCAAAAATGGAGAAGCTTGGTTTGTATGCGTCAGATCTAGATCCGACGGATATTGGTGAAAGATGGGAGGCACAACATCATCACCAACTCAGGAACTGTTCGATTCGCAGTATTTTGAAAACGCAGGAATAGGACACGGCAATATTACAAGTTTCAAACTGATATTACAAATGTTAGGAGTAATGCTGCACCTAGGAAGAGGGAATTACTAGGAAGTTCACATAAGAACTTTTGTTACTTTAGGTGGATGCAGCATTATCGTACAAACTAAAATCCACCGCCCTGACAAGTCACTAATGGGCAAATAAGTTTTCGAGTCTCTGGCCACTTGATGTTTCAAAAATAAATTCAGCTTCTACGGAGACTTTGTCATTTAGGCTTAGACGCTTGCGGTGATCAGCACGCCATTCATTGTTGCGCCAAAGAACGCCAAACCTCATTACCTTGAGCACATTTGCCTCCAGAACAAAGAACCTGGCCAATTTAATCTCAGATGTGCTGCCTCGGTAGTCGATCAAATCAATTTTTGTAAGATGGAGATCAAGGCATTCAATGAGATTGTTATAGTGCAACACATTTTTCACTTTCGGGTCTTTTTTTATCTGCAAAAGAAGAGAACATATTAGAGCAGCTGGCTGCATAAGATTGTCGTGTCATCAAGAGGTACCAATATCATTCGCTCATACGATAGGGTTGGCTGGCTAGTGATATTTTTTCACTCACTCTCTCTCTCCCTCTCTCTCTCTCTCCCTCTCTCTCTATGTTTCTGTTTCCTCTCATTTAACTAGGAGCACGTGAAGAGCTTGGGCATTTGTTGCCTTCCACTATGTGGCCGATGCCATATTTCGCAAAAGTATGCCACATAATACGCATCGATGTCAAATCAAAAGATTTTGGCACCGCTCTCGCGATGTGAGAGAGTTGGCATCGCTGTGCACACAGACCCACATGTATAAACAAATCAATCAAACTAACTACACCAGCCTCTCACTCTCCCAAACAAGTGTTTTTATATTGCCTCAGTCCTCTCTCTCTCTCCCACACAGTGTTTTTTCATTGCGTGAGTTAATTTGGCACCGGAGCAAAGTAGGTGATCCAGATTGGGGCACCAGGTGAGCAATGGAGGGGCATCGATGCCAAATGCATCACAAGTGAATTTGGCACATGTTTTGGCCTACATAGCCCACTTTTGTACTCCCTCCGTCCCAAAATTCTTGTCTTAAATTTGTCTAAATACGGATGTATCTAGTTACATTTTAGTGTTAGATACATCCGTATCTAAACAAATGTAAGACAAGAATTTTGGGAAGGAGGGAATACTACCTCATATTTAGTATAAAATTTTGACCATAGATTTACCTAAGAAAATGCCAATGCATGTCACTAAAAATTACACCATTTGAAATTATGTTCAAATACGAATCCAACGATATAGTTCTTAGTGACATGCATTAACATTTTGTCAGTTAAATCTATGGTCAAATTTTGATACTACAAAATTGGAAGAGTAAACCAGGACGGAGGTAGTACTTGCCCTTAGGATAACCATAGAGTTACTGGAGTAGTCTAAGTTACTTTCCACTATGACTAGCCTAGGCTACTACAGAAGTACAGCATAAAAATGATGCAGGTGATCACGTGAGAAAAAAAATACTAAAAATAGTTCTTTCGGTGCAGTGCGTAGATGTAGTTTTGAACACTACACTTGTCATCGTAATTTGGGAAAATTACGAAAAAATTGAGCTACGTTGTGATTACCGTTTACTAATAGGAAAGAAGTTTCACCTCGATGAGTAGCTTCTCAGTGCATGGAAAGCATGTAAGGAATCCAACAACTTGATCCAGATTGGGGCCGATAGATTTTAGTGCTAAGATCTTTACTGTGCGCATGGACTGGGTCAAGCTTGTGGGAATCATTTTCTGGAAGACGGTCGTAAATACATCAAGAAGAAATTTAAAAATGTGAATTTCAAGAAGACGGAGAAGAAGATGAGTGCTGTACCTGAACGATTACGGATCCAATAAAGAGTTCGGAGAATTTGGTAGACAAGTACACCAACGCTGTCAATTTCGGCGCGTCAATGACCCTGATTTTTGTTGGACCTTCTAGATCTGATACAAGCAATCTCTCAAGGAAAGGCGCATTCTCAATGGCCATAACGTGGAATAGCTGGAGTGATCTCTTCCCAATTGATGTCTTGTTGCGGGGCCAGCAAGACACATAAATCCATCGGAGATTCGTCGAGGCGATGTGGAGGCTAATGGACCCGTGGATCTACTCAAGACGAAGGTACTCGAGCGCAGTACAGCTGCGGAGCAGGTGCTCCATAGCCTTCTTCGAGATGACAACGTCGAAGAGGTCGAGCTGCTTGAGTTGAGGGAGAAGAAGGGCGGGCGCGGCATTAATCTGGGGAAGATAGCAGGAGCTGAAGCTGGCGTGGCGCAGCGTTGGCGTGAGGCGGAGCGCGGACGGCGGCAGAGAGCGACATCGTCCAGCTTCAAAACTGAGCTCCTCGAGCTGATCTAGGGCGGGGGATAAGAACCACTCGTCGAACTTGGGTTGGACCTTGCAGTTGGTACTGAACATGCGGATGTCAAGGCGTTTGGCTAGCCCAGGGTGCGATGAAAGGATCTTGGAGACTGCGGCCATGCGGTTGCAATCCCCGTCGCAGAGGCAGCTGTCGACGGTGAGGTTGAGGGGGACACAGCTCCAGAGGGGGCACCACCGCCGGGAGAGCAGGGCGGTCCGCACGGCAGATTTGGTGGGGAGGAGGCCGATGATGACGAGCAGCATGTCGTCGGGGAGGCTGCTGATGAAGTCCAAGCTCGCCAGATGCGGTTTTGGCTCGACCGGTCTCTGCTTGTTGGCTGCCTCGCCGTCCATCTCAACCGGCGGCGACGCCAGTGTACACGTGTGCTAGTGTGTGTTGTGTGCTGGGTGTGCACGAGTGCGTCCTTCTGTGCATGCCGCCGCGCAGTGGTGAATTGTGCGCGAGTGCGTCCTTCGCGCGCAAGAAGTTTGTCCTCAATGCGCCCTCAATTTACTAGCATGCGGGGTGCTACCCCGAGTGGTTTCAACTTTGTTTCCTTCACCGCGTGTCAGATGGGCCTCTAGTTCACTTATTTTCACCCACTGCCACATGGGCCAGCACACCAAGATACAGAACACGAGCTGACAACGCAGCATGTGGATTGGTTGACCGGTCAACTAAATAATATACAGAGCTATACGCTGACACAGTGAGCGTATAATCCGTCGGTATAGAGAGTTCGATTGAGAGGGGAGGCCCGTGAGAGATAGCAGAGAGAGAGAGAGAGAAAGAGCTACTCCCTCCGTTCGATAATGTAGTTACAACATTTTTTTAAGTCAAACTTTTGAAACTTTGACCAAGTTTATAAAGAAATTACTTATATCTGCAATACCAAAGATAAATGATAGTATGAAGTAAGTACATGTTGTGATGAATCTAAGATCGTTCCAGATGTAAATGTTTTTCTCCACATATACCTAGTCAAAATTTTCTGAGGTTTGACTTTTCAAAACATCCATATGCTTATGGACGTGATAGAGTCCCTGACGAGAGAGAGAGAGAGAGTGAAAAAAGTGTGTGTGCGTGTGTGAAAGAGACATGGACAACACACGATAAAAGTGGAGAAAAAGTGTGTGTGTCTTATGCAAACATATCACACATGCATCTTCGACAACGGAGGCAAGGTGAGGAGATAGTGTGTGCTTGTTTGGAACCGAGAGAGGAAGACCCCTAGCACGTTGCCAAGAGGGGTCTGACAAACAAGGGAGAGAGGTCGAGAGAGACGTACGGAGAAAATGCAGACATGGGGAGGAGAGAGTGTATGTTTGTCATAGAGAGATCCCCTGGAGATCGTGATGGGACTACATGGGTGGGAGATCGAGTGACAAGGTGTGTGCGCAATAGAAGATGCCCCGAGAGATATCGAGATAGACGTATGGATGGAAGGAGACAATACGTGTGTTCCTGATGGCTAGTAAGAGATAATCATACTTAGGAGGGGGGGGAGTGCTTGCGCCTATGGCCCTGTTTGGATACTCTAACTCAGTTAGAGGTTAGAGTTAGATTCTAACCCTGAACTAACTCTAAGTAAAGAGGTGTTTGGATGGCAGGGTTAGATGGAGCGCGGATACGGCGTGGGACCTTCAAGGGCGGTGTGAGAGGGAGGGAGGGAGAGGACGAGAAGCTTCGAGGAAGTGTGGAGGGATCTGCTGCGGGGAGAGCGAGAGAAAAAAGTGTTTATTAGTGGTCCCGAGAAGAACTAACCCAAATAAGCACCTCTTGGATGGGTTAGTTTTTTTGGATGGGTTAGATGCATCTAACCTAAACTAACCCTCCTGTTGGATCTTTTTGGGTTAGTTGACTCCAAACTAACCCAAACTAACTCTAACCCATGGATCCAAACAGAGCCTATGATGAAGTGAGGGATTATGGTACTTAGGGGGGTGCGTGTCACATGGAGAGAGAACAAGGGCGGAGAGTGTTGGATGGGTCTATATGTATAGCGCGAGCGAGACATGTGTATGTGTGAACCAGGGAGATATAAGGCCCGTTTGGCTTGCGTCGTGAGCATCTTTTGCGTGGCCTGGGGTTGTGGCTGGATTTCATGCACGCTTGTTTGGTGGCTACCCTGTGAAAAAGAAAGCCCGCCTGGGCTGGGTTCCCTTGCACTTTAATTAGCCTGGCTGAACTCTAGACACTGCAAGTAGCCTGGCCCAAGCGACCGATTTCGAACGCCTGGCCGTGTCTGGTCGTGCGGCCACGAGGCTAACAGCAACATGGATGGATATTAGCACTAAATAATTGATGCATGGATTGATTGATGGGACGTTGATGCTTTGCCTGGCCCAGGCATGAACCAAACGCTTCAGCACCACACAAGCCTGGCCAGGCAAAAATATTTTACATCTCACGTCCACACCATGCAGTACCGACCATCAAGGCATGAGGGTCAGGTCACGAACCAAACTGACCAATAAAGTTTGAGAGAGATTGAGGAGCCCTGTTAAGGCTGAGTGGTGCGTCAGATAGCTGAGAGGGGGAAAGAGATATTCCATCCGCTCGATAATGCAGTGCATGTAAATTTTTTAGAAGTCAAACTTTGGAAACTTTGATCAGGTTTACGCAAATGTTATTTATATCTACAATACCAAAGATACATCATACAAAACTACATCTCATGGTGAATCTAATGGTATATGTTTGCCGTACTAGATGTAATTCTTTTTCTCCACGTACATGGTCAAACTTTGTGATGTTTGACTTTTCAATAAATCTATGCGCTATGGACGGAGGTGAGTGCCTCAGTCAAGACAGATCAAGTGCGTGTGAAGGAGAATGAGTAAGCGTGCAAAAAGAGTATGTGTGTGAAAGAGAAAGTGACAACAAACGATAAATTAGAGAGAGTGTGTGTTTTTCGTTTCTTATGCGAACATATCACGCATGCATCTCCGAGATGGAAAAGCGAGGCGAGGAGATACACGAAGATAGCTAGTGTGTGATTGTTTGCAACGAATAGAGACACCCCTGTAGCACATGTCCAACAGAGGTCTGGCCAACAAGGAAAAAAGGTCGAGAGGGACACATGGATGGCATGGACGCATGGGGAGGGAGAGAGGGTGTGTTTGTGATAGAGAGATCCCCTCGAGATCGTGAGGGGACTATATGGGTGGGAGATCGAGGGAGTGCGTGCGTGATAGAAAGATGCCGCAAGAGAAATCGAGATAGGCCATGCACATGTTTGTGATGGAGACTAAGATTAGCTAGTCATATACATATAGGGGGGACTTCGTGTGCCTACAATTGAGTGAGAGACCATCGTACTTGGCTAGCTGGGCATGAGATTGTGTGTGTGTGTGTGTGTGTGTGTGTGTGTGTGCGTGTGAGATGGAGAGAGAACGATGGAGAGATATAGAGTTTTAGATGGCCCTATCGAGTGCGAATGAGATATGCATGTGTATGTGTGACCCAGGTGGATGGAGAGTTTGAGAGAGGGGGGGGGGGGGAAGAGCTCTGAGACGACATAGTGGTGCGTGAGAGATTTACTAGCAAAGAGCCAAGGAATTTGTGTGCGTACGATGAGTGCACCCAAGATATCTAGCTTGGACTAGCTAGAGTATCATACATAGTGTGCCAGAGAGACCTATAGATGGTGTATATATGAATGCGAACTAGAAAGACCCCCCCCCCCCACACACTCACACACACACACACACAGAGAGAGAGAGAGAGAAAGGGAGAGGGACCAACAAGGTTTTTGTGTCGGATGCGTGCGACAGAATTGAAGATTGTCGGCGAGAGAGAGTGAGAGAGAGAGAGAGAGAGAGAATAGGAGTCCGGGAGAGGGGGAGGTCGCGTTTTATGCATCAAAGACTGATATAAACCATGTTTCGATATAAACTTGCATTCAAATATTTAAATTGGAGAACATGTTGTCTGCAATCCACACATGAACGGATATATACATATATCAAACAAGTTCATTAATTTGACTTTCAACATGTTCATGCAGTACTATAATACTGTACAACATGCTACTCGATTGAGGTGTTCAATTTTGGATTTAGTTCACTATTTTGACCTACTGAACGAGCTAGTTCATTGAATCGAGATATTTCATTTTGGGTTTGATTCGTGTTTTTGTGTGGGTCAACTATTTTTCATATAGTAAATCGCTAGCAACGACCATGTAAAAACACATTACTCCTGAGCATCATCTCTCCATCTAAAAAAGAAGTGGCAAGCTAATATTTCAAAATTTGATTCGAATCGACTTGGTAAGGTAGACGTGGATACTCGTTCTCCCAAAATTTGAACGAACCGTTAAACATCCTCTCTGCTCGGTGGAAGTCGCCCGAGCAAATAAATGGGAGACGCGAAATTACCGTCCTATGTGGGACACACATCAATTGGCCCATTGTACATCGAGGGTAGGTTCGTAACTTCATCCAAGCGCGCCTTCTCCTCGGCCGAAATGACATGTGCAGAATAATTCATAAACCATGGTCGGCAAAACACGCTCTCCTCGCCCGAAATAGCTCGCGCCCACTATTTCAAAACACGCTCTCCTCGCCCGAATTCGCTCGCGCCCACTATAGTTCAAAACATGCCCTCCTCGCCCGAAATCGCTCCCGCCCACTATTTAGGGAGAAGCTATGTTACTCTACTATCCCCGACCCTCAGTACACAGACCCAAGCAGAGAAGCCTATAGGCACGGGTAGAACTGTAACTCCCCCTCACATTTCAAACAAATGCGTCCGTAAGACATGGTTCCATTCCCCTCCCAATTCCCCCCCCGCCCGCCCCCATTCATACCTTGTGGGCGCCAAATTACCTTCTCCCCGGGAAGCTCCCTTTTCCGGAGCCGCGAAACCTCAGCCCCACCTCCATGGCGCCCCCCACCGCACCAATTTCATAGCCGCCCTCCTCCCTAATGCCGTCGTGCACTGGGCCGTGTGCCTCTTACTCCATGTTGTGAAACGTACTGGAGCCGATTCACCCCCGCCGTTGTTCACGGCGCCGGAGCGGCTTCAACTTCGGATCCATCCGGAGACCTGGCGCTGCCCGCATAGCCGTCGACCGTGGCGACATCGCTCTTTCCCTGCCGCCGGTCTCCACCGCAACTGCGCCGGCCTCACCGACTCGGCAGCTGGACCTGCCTACTTCACCATGCCGCCAGATAGGTCGCACCCTCATCTGAAATCACTTTATTTAGGCGTCAGTTGTCTGAATTTTTATTCTGGACCAATCGATTCCCAATGGGAAGCAGCACCCCTCAAGGCGAAGGAGCTCCTAGGCTGCCGGTTGGCTGGTGTCTAACGTAAGGGTGCAGGGCCGCAAGTTCGCCGCGGAAGCAGCGGTTAGATGGCTATCTTTTAGAGTTGCGTGGATTGAAGGTACTGCCACTGCCGGATCTGGATGACGGGGAGTCTTCGTGGATTGGCCCGGGGGCGGCGCAACCACGGCAGTGCGGTGGGGCAAGGAGCGGGGTTTTGGCCGGGGCCACGGACGGCGGAGGCAGGCTGCTCTGCCATTGGTCGCTGGCTCTTTAGGAAAGATTTTGAACAGTGTCAGCCGGGAGGCACAAGACGGCCATCAAGCCATCCGGCGTAGATCAGACAGTACCAAAATAAAATAAAATCGTGTGACCCCAATTTAGTCTTCAATCAACAGACATGTGACCACTCTCATACCTTGTTGTTGATCTCTTAGTGTATTTCTTCGAATCAAAGAGATATGTCGTTCTTAACATTATGCGTTATCTGCATCTTCAGACACACCGTCTTCCGACTCACCGCAGCTGCTCCAAGAAGGGAAGCATACACCAGAAGGGAGCTACAGTCCCCACTCAACAGTTCCCTGCATTGAATGCGCGTGCCCGACATGGACAGCCACAACAACTGCAGGGCCATCGACAAGTCAGCACATGATGCTCACTCCTATGGATGGCAGCCAGATAGGCTGTACCCTCATCTTACTTGTGTGCAACATTTATGGATTTGTTATTCATCTAAGCACGGAAAATAGATCATCACATTTCACTGTATATTCATGCTGATCTCTTACGGGTCTTGTTCACGAGTTCACGTTGTTCCATAGTTCAGCTAAGATACTTGTTCTTTAGGTAACGCTGTTCCATAGTTATCATCCATCAGCCAATGCTATCCCACAGGCTGGTGATTATAGTATTATACCACTTCTAGTATTACCTATGTTGTTCTTTAAACTTATGTGTGCCATCTAGTTAATCTCGAGTACAAACGATACATATTCTGTAGCTTTCATCTGTGTTCTCCCTTTAGTTTATGAGACCTGTTGCTGCTAGTTAACCCCAGTCCTACTATTTATGTCGTCTCCTACAGGCACTCATTTACATAAATCTAACTACTAGTTGTCTTCCATGCATGTCAGATATAATTGCACACACTGATATATCCACAAGAACCTCACGGAGCAATGTAAAGGCCAATAAACTTGATGTCAATGATACCCAATATGATGGAACATGTAAATGCAGTTCTTCAGAAGACTTGCAGAAAGATGATGAATCCTCTTCACCCCACAAGGTCCTTGCTCTAACTTGGCCTGTGATATGGGTACAACATGCATACAATGTCCTGGAGTGTATCTACTATGTTGCAATGCCATGTGCTTAGCATGCTGATCATGCATGTAAATATGCCATGCCTTCCTGTTTTTCAGTACCTATTCCATTCATGATAACATGTTTTCAAATTCAAGTACTATCATTCTACTCTATCGCAATGCCATCTGCTTAATTTGGACAACATGCTTCTGAATATCTTATGCATTGTTATTCATCAGTATGTACTTGATCTGTCTGCCATACCATGTTTATTTACATTGAAGTGCTGTTCTAGCGCTCTGTTGCAATGCCATCTTATTTTCCCAATCATACACGTGTATGTTGCCTTAGTTATTTCTATACGTATTTCGCTAGCATATAGTTTCACATTCAACTAGTTTTTTTTGTTGTGTTGTCCTATCGTATCCCTAGCTCTTACACCATACTTCCTCCGTCCGGATTACATGTTGCCGAAATGGATAAAAAAGGATGTATCTAGAACTGAAATACGCCTAGACCCATCCATTTTTTTGCGGATGGAGGGAATACATGTCAATATGTCATGCCTTTCTATTCTTCAGTACCTATTCCATCTCTCTGATGTCGCATGTTTTATAATTGAAGCACCATTCTTCTTTACAAGGCATGCAAGGGGAAGACGACTATGTTAGAATCTGAAGGGTTACAAACAAGGCCATTGCAAAAGATCCAAACGCCAGGAGATAATAAACCGACTCCAGTTTTTATAGATACTGCTCCAGCACAGAGAAACTCAACTCCTACTGATAATAAGCAGATTCCAGTGGCCAAAGAACTAGTTCGCTCCAGTCCAGCAAAAATATGTCAAGTCAATTCTAAGAAGCGTGTGTGTATCCTTGCATCATGAAATTTTATAGCATGCTTATCATATTTTCTACATGTTTCTTACCCATCTCTCTTTTAGAAAATAAGCTTAACAGATAGAAGAATTTCTGCAATGGTATCGTTTATGAGGAAAGATTCTTGCAGGAATTCTCTGTGCTCCAATGTAGATGTAAGTACCTGTTGTATATCACTATATTTTTACATCAACATGTATTTTGTTAATCGAGGTGAATCCAACCTTTATCTAATCTAAATTTAGTTGTAGCAAAATATATGATTAAAGGCCACAATGTTGATTTTTGTAAGGAAAACTGCCTGGTAGTTTTGCACCCTGAGCTGCATGAGTGTACTATCTCATATCAGTGGGTTTGAATACTTTGGTTCTGCAGTGGGTTTTTCAGTGTTTTTTTTACTGTGTTGTCTTGTCGTATCCCTAGCTCTTACATCATACTCCCTCCGTCCGGATTAAATGTCGCAGAAATGGATAAAACTGGATGTATCTAGAACTGAAATACACCTAGACCCGTCCATTTATTTCCGGATGGAGGGAATACATGTCAATATGTCATGCCTTTCTATTCTTCAGTACCTATTCCATCTCTGTTGTAGCATGTTTTATAACTGAATCACCATTATTTTATATAAGGCATGCAAGGGGAAGACGGCTCTGTTAAAATCTGAAGGGTTACAAACCAGGTCTTTGCAAAAGACCCAAACGCCAGGAGATAATAAACCAACTCCATTTTTCATAGATACTGCTCCAGCACAGAGGAAACCAACTCCCACTGATAATAAGCAGATTCCATTGGCCAAAGAACTACTCCGCTCTAGTCCAGCAAAAGAATGTCAACTCCATTCTAAGAAGCGTATGCGTATCCTCGCATCATGAAATTTTATAGCATTCTGATCATATTTTCTACATGTTTCTTACCCATCTCTATTTTAAAAAATAAGGTTAAACGATAAAAGACTTCCTCCATTGGGATCGTATTCGAGGAAAATATCTTGCAGGAATTCTCTTTGCTCCAATGCTGATGTAAGTACCTGTTGTATAACACTATATTTTTACATCAACATGTATTTTGTTAATCGGCGTGAATCTAACCTTTATCTGATCTAAAATTAGTTGTAGCAAAATGTTAAAGGCGCCAATGTTGATTTTTGTAAGGAAAACTGCCTGGTAGTTTTGCATACTGAGCTGCATGAATGTACTATCTCATATCACGCACATTACTGGATTGTAGTGATTCTCTGGTTGCCCATTCATTCATTGTGTCAATGTTGCTTTCGTACTATCTTACCTGGCTAATGATAGCTGTGCCATATTGTGTTAATTTGGTGTAGGCTTTTTGCCCAAACGTTCGTTGTGTCAATATTGCTTTCCTATTATCTGACTTGGCCAATGATAGCAATGCTAGTGTGTTAATTTTGTGCAGGCTGCTGAAGATAAGAAGACAAACTCTGAAAACAGCAAGGCAACCCCATTGTTTCTTTCCAGTAAATCTAGGCCATGTAATATGGCAATAACTCATGATTAATCTGTTTGGTCCCCGTCCTAATTTATGTTATGATGCAGTGGTCGAGACACTCTCCACTATCAAAAATACAAGCCTGCCAAAATCGCCGTCTGAATCTGTTCAGTATCCTTTGTCTCGAATGCAACGGAATAAATGTATGTTTGTGAACCAATTAATGGCTGAAGCAATGATGGAAATGGTGGATGAATCAGAGGTGCAGAGTCGTGCGACACAACAACTGATCAATGTTTTCAGAGAGACAGTGTAGCAAAGCAGAAAGAACTTGCCCACATGCTTATGGGCGTCATCTGTGCTGAGGTTGCAGATTTGACGTTGTAGATGGTTAGGTTCTGCTCGTTTATTTGCACTGGCATCAATCTTTGATTGCCCAGTGGATGTAATTTCCTGTAATATAGGCTGGATGTGCAACGTTATTTCTTGCATGCCGTACCTTTGCGTGATCGATTTTGGTCTTGTGCATAATTGCTCGTTGTAATGGGCTCAAATTATCTAATTTGGCCTAAAGACATGTACGAACTTTAGTGGGCCCATTAAGTTAATGGACCGTTACTAGGCCGAAAGTTAATGGTCGGCCCTCTTTCCTCCCGGGTCGTTAACAAGCCGACATCGAAGCGGGCAACAGGTGGCCCCAGTTTATTTCACGGGCCGTTAGCAGACCATTACTAAGTTTGGATTACATATGGCCCAACTATACTGTAGGCCTTTAGCAGGCCGAAAGAGACAGCGGGCTTGTACTGGACCATGAAGACCATGGGCCTCTAAGAGGCTGAAAGTCAGGTTGTATTGTAAATGGCCCAACTGTGTTGTGGGCCTTTAGCAGGCCAAAAGAGAAACCGGGCTGGGCCGTTAAAAGGTGTCAAGGCGGTTGAATTATGAAGAGCGGCGTTAGGGACTCTAGGTGATGCGCCATGAGGACATGCAGCGAACTGAAGAATGAATTTTACGACAGCATGCCGATGTGTTTCTTTTTCTTTGGATTCGAAATCAATCAGGAGAGTTTTTTTAAAAAAAACTAGTAGGAGAGTTTTTTTTAACTAACCGGAGTGTTGTTTTTTTGAAGAATAAGCATGGCTTTCCTGTGGAAGAACATGATAGGACGTTGTACTTCTTTATCAAGATGTTTTTCATCTTTTGTTTTGACTGATTAGATCGAGTCACATGTGAGTAAGTTTAAAAAAAAAAGGAAACATGCTTCTAGGACTGTACATCTTTTTTGACAGGACGCTGCACATTGTTCTCTTTTTGACAGGACGCTGTTCATTTTTGTTAGTCGTTCATCTTTATTTTTTAGCATCACGTTCATCTTTTCTTTTGACAGACTCGATCTGAGTCACACGTGTGTGCCTTTTCTGGTTATGTCACATATTAGTTTTCCCCACCGGAGCAACGTAAATTGTTTGTGTCGTATCAGGTTGTCCCTATTTTTCCCCACAGAGCAACATAAATTGTAGGGTTAAAATAGATCCTTTTATAGATTGAATGGTTAAGATATTTTTAATTATGTGGATTAACATGGAGGCTCGTATGGTGCCTCCAATTTATAAATATAAAGATATGTGCCCTTTATGTGTGCCCTTTTCGTAGTTGGATGGAGCATGTTTTCTTCTTCTGTAACGTTTAGCTGGGGCACTCACATGTATGTCCTTCAACATGGCATTGCAGGCAGCATGAGCTAACATATGTAGTTGACATGTACTACTTGATTGTGCATACCTCCGCTTCTTCTCCAGCCATACTGTCAAGCACACTGCTATGCCATGCCGTTTGATCCGTCTTCGTTCTGCAACGAGATGAAGCAAATCAACCGATTCTTCTATCTTTATACAGGGGAGCAAGTCATATGGTGATGTTTTTTTTGTGTGTGTTATCTTGCAACGAAATTGTATTAACATAGGTAGTAACATAGATGTCATATAAGCAAAAATGTTGATGTGGCAAGTAGTTAATGAGGAGAGGCAAATAAAGTAACCTAATATGTTACCATCATATAGCGCTTTTCAATGCAAAATGAGTCTACAAGACAATAAATGAACATGTGCATGTTACTACACATGTGACACTTAACATAAAGTAGTACTACCTCCATCTCGGTGTATAAGTCATTCGCGTGGTTCTAGGTCATCGATTTGAGGAATTAAATATGTGCTATATGTCATGAAAAGTATATCACTAGATTTCTACACGGATGTAGTTTCTAAATATATATTTTTTGTCACATATAATACATATTTAGATAGTTAAATTGTCGACCTAGAACTACGCAAATGACTTATACACCGGGACGGAGGGAGTAGCGTATGCATGTTACTACTCTAAATTACTCCCCATTATGACCGGCCTTAAATGACCCATACAAAGGCCATGAACTCATAGATCGGTTGCCGTAGCAGTATCTTATTATATTGCCCCTTAGTTAATCCATGGTTAATCTTTTTTTTCTTGAACGGTGCATGAGAGTACTCTTGTTATGATCAAAGCCACACACATTTAACTTTTTCTGAGCTGTATTTGTGCTGTAGATGTCGATGATGCCAACCAGTCGGTTTCGGCCGCAGTTTCGACAGAAATCTAAGCGAAGCTGTAAGGCTGAAGCCACGCCGAATTCAGTCAGACACGTTCGGGTGTAATTATAGCAACTTCAATAGGGCGACCTATTTCATCCGCCGCCGTTCGTTTGGATCGGCGCAGACAGAAAAGTCGGCCCAACGCGCCGACTCAAACGGACGCTGTCCGCTTTTTTCCGCCTGCCGACCCATTCCCGACCCATTTTTGAGCCGTATTTGCGTCGGCGCAGACACAAGATGGACGCGCGCGCTCGCCCTCTCTCCTTCTTGGGCCCACTGGTCTATGGCGCACACCCTCCACCGCCTGCTTCGTCGCCGACGCCGCCGGCCATTTTTTCCGATGAAAAAGGGATACACAGATAGTTCTTGCGTACACAGATAAAAGAAAAGATCAACTACTCGTAGGTTTTCGACTCCGACTCGGTAATGTCCTTCTTCGTCGTCTGAATGTAGGCGTCAGCAGCCTGCTCGTCCTCGAAGTCCCACCCCGATGTTTCTCGCAGCTTCAGTCTCAATTGAGCGGCCTGCTTCCGCGCACGCTTGTCCTCCCGATAGGCGGCTCACTCCGTCCTCCTCGCCTCCCTCTCCGTCCTCCTTTACTCGTAAAACTGACGCTCGTCGACGATGTCGTGCGGGAGGCGTTCGCGCCACACCACCATGGCTTTCACGTCCATCTCGGCGATGGCGAGGCAACGCTGCCGCCTCCGGTGGACACTACGATCCTCATCAGTGAAAAGCCGCGGGAGAGGCGCCAGATCCTGCGCCCGCTGGCTCAACATGTCGGGAAAATTCATCTCTCGACTAGGCCGCCGGAGGCGCCACGCCGCAGCGTCGTACGCGCGGGCCGCCTACTCTGCGGTGTCGACGGTGCCGAGGATGAGGCGTTTCTCGCCAAACAAGATCCCGGCGGAGAAGGCGACGGAGGGGCGCTCGCGGACTCCGCGAAAATCCGAAGCGCCGAGGCGGCGCATCGACATGGTGGCGCAGAGGCGGCGAGGCTAGTGAGAGGGGGCGAGATGAGTGGGCGGCGGACTGAGTGTGGAGGGAGCGCCTTCTTACAACGAGCGCCGGCCGCGGCACGCCAAAACAAGCGTGCGAACCTTTCCCGCGCTCTAGAGCGCCAAACCAGCGCGCACTAGACCGATTTTCCCCCGCACACTAGAGCGCCAAAACCAGGGCGACGACATGACCGCTGGCATGATCTAAGCGTGCGCGATCATAAAATGGGTCGGCGCGTTGCGCGCACTACCGACCCAAATCTAAAAGAGGGTGAACGCCGGACGGGCGGCCGACCCAAACGGACAAAATACGGACAAAAGCGCTGTCCGTTTGGGTCGGTCCATTGGAGTTGCTCTTATTGGCCAGGTCCTGGCGTTGTTGTGAGTATTCCGATTTGTCACCACACGTTCCAGAAATGTGGTCAGGTCCTGTGCTCTTGGGAAGCAACTTCTGCGTGAGTGGGGAGATTTCGGATGGAGTTGCAATCAGGAAGATGCAGTGCCCAAGGTTACTAGCAGTAAGAAAATGATCCTCCAGTGAAAGCGAAATCACGCACGATGAGATGTATCAGACCTCAAAACTTAGTAGTTCATGTTTGCCTTAAATGGATGACACATGAGACCACACCTCACGGAGGACCCACACGGGAGCAGCTCTGTGCCGGCATGTGATCGGTCGGATCCGTTAGGGCATCCACAGTGCTTAGGGGCTAGCTTGCCTCTAAGCTGGACCCCACAGCGCTGCCTCCAAACAATCTCAAAACCACGCAGTGTATAACATTTTGCTTCAGCCTCTATTGTAGGCCCATGATTGATTAAACAAAGGCATGGTAATCTGAATAGAGGAGAACTTTGGTGCATCACATGCATCGTTGGGAGCACAAACAGGCTGACGGGTGGGGCTGCTTGATTATTTAAATCGCTAGAGGCAGCCTCCAAGCTAAGAGGCGATGCTAGAGATTTTTTACTTAGAGGCGTGAAGTGCAATGTATGGAGGCGACCTCTAAAAAGAGAGAGAGTGCTTAGAGGCAGTGAAAAATGTACACTCTGGATGCTCACAGGCCCTCTGCTCTCGGCGTCTATTTCTACAGCGTTTGGAGAAGGGGGAGTCTGTCAGTCAGACAGAGGCCGAGCCATGGAGTAGATCTTGCTGCGGGGGCTCCGCCGGCCCCTGTTGGGCTCGTCCGAGGACTGGAGCGTCCTGCCGGCCACCGGCGACCTCCTCGTCCGGTGGGCGACCAGCCCGGAGAGGTGCCTGCAGTGCAGGGGCCAAAG
Source organism: Triticum timopheevii (assembly GCA_963921465.1). Lineage (NCBI taxonomy): Eukaryota > Viridiplantae > Streptophyta > Magnoliopsida > Poales > Poaceae > Triticum > Triticum timopheevii. Next base: position 615,106,723 of record OY997266.1, read on the forward strand.
GCTGGATCTCGCAGAGAGGTATATTTCGTTTCTTCCTGATTTGGATCCTATGAACTTAAACTCATGAGGATGTGCATCTTCAGTTCAAATTGCTGGTCTTCTTCCGTTCTAGGTCGTTTAATCTAGTTTCCTCAAGTACCGTCCGGCCAGTGTGCACATCTTAATCCCTCAGTGCAAATCGTTGGTTATGAATGTTAGATTTACTCCGAGGGTCTGCTCTAGTGAGGCCATTTGTTGCCAGATAACTAGCACACCCTTCAGTACTGGTCTCTCTTTGTGATAAACATATACCAGATGCATCTTGATTTGTTTGCAACTAAACGGTGCAAAAACTATTTTTTCTGGAATACACATGAGTGTGCGTATCATTCATTAATAGAGGAGAGGGAAAAGAATCCCAAAGTCCACAAAATTACATAGCAGTGCATCCACACGTCGGATCAACCGTCCACGAGCACCTAAAACATATAGCGACTACTACCAAACTACCCGCCTCGACAAGCCCGCAAAGAATCCCTCCAGGTCTCCTTTGAGCAATCCGGCTTGCCGCCAAACTCGTCCCTCGGTGTTGATCCGCTCAATGATGTCAGTGTTGACGGCATGACCCCATCAAAGACGATGCCGTTACGGTGCTTCCACAGCTCCCACGGTGCAAAACTTCATCGTATCCATAGGTCAGTGTGGGATTCAAATCACAACTTTTTGTGGACTTAAAACAGATGCTAGCGCAGAATAAATGAAGAAAATATTGTTATTTAGCTGTTACCATCTTAAGTGCAAATCGTTTGTGATTCACCCTAGATATACATTGCTAAGGTATAAGATGTTTTTTCCCAAGGGTCTGCTCATTTTTTGCTTTAATAACTAGCTCATCATTCATTCTTATATTCTCTTCATGAAGAAATGCGATACCTATTTTGACTTGCCTGCCACCTAATTGTTTCAAAATCTTCACATGCATAGGTACTTGGGCATGGGATGGGAATCACAATTGTTGTGGAGCAAATGAATAATATCTTGTTATTTGGCTGCTACCATCCATGCTCTTTTAGATTGAACATTGCATGAGCGTTTCTCTACGCAACGAATATATTAGATCAAGCATCATATCATGGACACCATAAGAGTTTTCTTCCTTGATAGTGATGTCTACAGGTTGGATCATGCTTCTGTTTGTGAGCTCATTGAAGCAACTCTCCTAGCCCAAATGGGTCAATTTCACATTTACATGATAGATGATACACAAATCCTCAGCTATCCATCTCCATATGAACTGGTCTCGCTTAATTTTGTAATCTTCTGGATATATGCTTACATATAATAAATGATGTGAAGGTAGATCATAAAACGGCAACATAATCTTTAGTCTTAAATAAATTATGGTTGACTAGAGATAGAACACAATAGGAACCACACACACACACCAACGATATGGAAAGTAGGAAAGAAATAATAAAAGAAGTTCTTGGCTTTTAGATTATGTCAAAGTGATAATCTGGAGTCAAGCTTCTTTTACTACTAGTTTTGATCTACATACCTTGTCATCTATAGGACTAGTTATTGTATCTAAGCATATGTTTAGAAGATTAAGCAAGGTCATTTGATATGTAAACGGATGGCTGAATGTTTTGTCTATCATGAAGAACAAGAGATTAGCCTATTTGAGCTCAGTGGTAGAGTTACTCAATGAGATCATAAATAGAAGTGTGATTGATCAATAGACATCAATGTTGATGAAGGCAATGAAAAAAATCTTATCATATACATGATATGATGATTGATCCCATATGTTTTTGACAAGTGAAGAAACCCACTTGCATGGCACTGAGTGAAAACGGTCTGTCGAAAGGCAAGATTTGAATATTATCCATCCGAAAGAGCATGTCAGGTATGACCACCATCAGAAGAAGCAACATGCCACAAGTGAGCTCTCTTGTATATCCATGTGCTATTGTTTATTCAGTGTTGCGTATGTTGAGCGTTTATGTTCTACATGTGTTAGATTTAGAATATTGTGCTGAGCACTTCCATTCTTGCCAATTGAGATGGTGAGGCTCAGGAACACTGCACTTGCCATGTTATTTTGATTTGTCTTCTGCAGTGACATGAAACTCTCATTGTAACTGTACCCACTTATGACTGAATACTGCTATCACTTCGGTTAGATTCAAGAAGCGCCAAGTTTCTGTGGCGCCTCCTGTTAGGTTGATCTCGTACCTATCGAGCACAACGGCTCGACGGGCCCCTTGGCCTGCGCCCTGCTCGGGGGCGCCCAACCCTCTTATGGGTGGTGGGCCCCTGTCGCAGTGCTATATAAAGAGGTGGGGGAGCCGGCTGCACGCAGTACGAGGTTCAACGTGCGCCGCAACCCCCACCGATATCCCTACCGATCTAGGGTTAGCGCACAAGCGACGGGAAGCTCCACCACAACCACTACCTCATCACCGCCGTCACAACACCACCATGGCTACTGGTTCGAGCTCGTCCAGCCAAAGAGAAGGTAAATCACCGATTGATCTAGCCTACATTGATCCAAAGGATCTATCAATGGTATCAGACAGGTTTGTGCATAGGGTTTTTCGGTTGAAATGAAAGGAAAAGATATTTCCCCCTCCCCTGGAACCCAAGAACAGGGGAAAGAACAGAACCCTCATCGGAAAAGTTGCGCCGCCGCAATGGCCACGTCGTTCCTCTCGACCCCGACGCGCATCGGCAAGCCGAGGCGCCGGGACGAAGAACAACCCCTCAAGGGGCAAAGAGACATCTCACCGAGGAGGAAATGGTGCCGCCGCTAGGGCCACTTGACGGCGACGCGCACACACGAGAGTGGATGCGCACACCGGCAAGGGGGCCAAGAGGGCACCGCCGTCCGGCCGCCGCCTCTACTCATAGTGACTGGTGGTGGTTGGAGAAAGAGGAAAGAAAGAAAGGGGAAGGGGGCTCGCGCGGCCGTCGTGTTCGACGCTGTAGCCGTCCCGCTGGCGGCGAGAGAGGGCCGATGGTCAGATCCGCCGCGGTGGAAGCCAAGCAAAGCGGTGCGCGCGAAGGAAACGAAGGGGAAGAAGAGGAGGCTGGCACGGCGCATCGTTTTCATCGCCGTCGCCGGCGAAAGGCGCGGCGCGGTGGCCGCACGACCGGGGAAGGGGCCGGCAATAGCGCACGTCGGCAAGAGGGCCAGGGAGGCCGCCGCTCCATCTCCGGTCCCTCTCTCTCTCTCTCTCAGCTACAGAAAAAGAGAAAAGGTATGAGAAGGGAGAGAAAGGCATGGCGCCACGCAGTGGCAGCCGTCACCGGCGGCCGGGCCGTCATCAACCACCCCGACGGGCAGAGAGGGCAGAGAGATCAAAGAGAGAGGCGAAACGAAAGAGAAGCTAGGGTTCGGGTCCGGGTCTCTCTCCGTGTTTTGTTCGAGCGAGAAGATCGCTACATCGTTCGATGCAATCGGATGGTTCAGAAAGATAACCTAGCCCCACCGTGGGACCTTTTGGGCTGAAAGCAGTCGGTGGAACAGGCCGCTAGGCTGGGCCCTTTTTCGGTCAGCCGCTAGGCCACAGCCGCTGGACCAGCAGGCCGTGGGCCGCGCACGGGCGCGCGTTGGGGGCCGTTTTGGTCGGCTGGTGTTTTTATTTTCTGTCCAGTTTTGGGCAAACTTAAATACAGTTTTTTCTATCCAAATTATTCAGAGAAATTTTTTGTTTAGAAAATAGAAAAGTAAACAAAAAATAGATAAGTTTCTGAAAATGAAAATAGAAAATTTTCAGAAAAAGAAATGTTCATGAATTTTACAAAGAAAATAATAAAGTTCATGAATTTTGATTTTGTTAAAGAAAAGTCTCCAAAAAAAGGTCCATGAATTTTTTATTCATGTTTTCCGCTGCAAAATAAAGAAAAGTGCTCTTTTAAAAGAAAAATAAAATTCTTATGAATTGAATATTGTAATGTTTCGCTGCAAAATAAAATTTTTATCCTTCAGTTAAATTGGAACCAACGGGAAAATTTAATTCGAAGAACAGTTTTTGAGAGAAGTTTTTTTTACTTGTGGGTGAAATCAGATTCAGATAGCTTCTGCTATGACAGTAAAAAGATATTTGATTAAAGTTTAATTATGTCATTGTTATTTTCTGACCAACGTTGAAGATGACAATATTATAATTCAATGAGTCTTATAGTTAAAAGTTCAAATCTCTGATAAATTTTGTTTCAATGACCAATTTTCAGAAGATTTGATAAAGATTGAGAAATGTATATTGCTAGTTTTCCGCTGCAATAAAGTTGATAATGATGATTATTTTCTTAGTAAATTTACTTAGTAGAAATTTTATCATCACATTATTTATGAGTTATATGCGTTTTTTCCATTTCTGCCAAATGGTGATGTGGAATTAATGTAAAAAGGTGATATTTTATTCTAATTCTGCCACAACGATGATTTAGAATATAAAATAAAGTTCCAAAAGTTTAATGTGCATATTTTTTTAACTAGACCAACGTAGGGTTATTTTTATGCTCATTATTGTTTATTATTGGCTAAGTTTTCTCAGACTAAAAGTTTTCCATGCCTTCATACGTGAAAGCGAATGGCTGGGTACTTGTGACCCGAAAGATGACCAAGAAAGGTCATAACGTAAGGGAGTATGTTCTCTCTAAGGAATGGCTTCAAAATAAAAGAGATATATCATTGAGAGTCTTGCTCGACGATGTCTTCATGTACTCTCCATGGAAAAGAATTCTCATCTTTTATGAGATGCAATAAGTGATATGCGTGATTAATTTGACCAACGTCGCATTAAGCATGTGTATTAAAGAATATTCAGATTTATTCTTAAATTTAATGATTGAATATGCAGTCAAAAGAGCCAGTTCTTGCATTTATGTCCCTTACAGGGAATTACCTGCATGGTGGGAAAAGATGATTATGATAAAACCAGCATGGAAGGAAAAGTCTGTGAAAATCCCTGCATAACCCGTATGGCGGCAGAAATTTTCTCAGACTTATCCTGTATGACAGGACAAAAACATGATGACTCACGTGTTTTAATGTGTCCCACTCTGGGAGAAAAGTATGGAGTAGCTATTATGCCTTCCTCGTATCGACCGTACATCTTAAGTGTAACGGTCATTAAGCACTCAATAAATCCGAAGAGAATAAAAGTTACAGACGAACCTAAAGATAAGAATGATATGCAAGTGTGACTTGCAAAAGTACTAATGATACAGAACTCTGTTGAGTTTCTGAAATGGAATAAGAAAAAAGTACTCCCATACCAGTTTACAGATAACTTCATTACATATGAAGTAATCAGATAAATGAAGTAGATACTCAAAGTTTCCTCAATTCACAAGAGTTGTGAATGGTTTTTCGAAATTGTGGCAGAAAAGTTCTTGCCACATTTCGAGGGGGAGAAAGAAATATGAGATACCCATTAATGAAGAATGTGATCGTCTGGGGGAGTACGATGATCATAATAATACCCCTAAAGAAAAGAAGACTAAGGAATATTAAGACGGTGCTTAAAGTGCCATAAAGAAGAAAGTTTTAACAGAATAAACCCAAATAATAAAGTTTAAAGATACACCATTCTTAGTGAAGATGGAGTAATCTGGGGGAGCATGGTATGAAGATACCTAAGACTCAAATAGACTGTATCTGGGGGAGCATGTTGTATGACCTATACAACACCCGTTGTTAGCTCTATAAAGGAGGAATGATTAAACATGGATCTTGTGATAAAGGTCCCCGTAAAACCTATTGCCTCTTGGAAATGAAGACTATACAATTAATTTGCCTCTTGGCAATGACAGAGCAACAACAACCCCATATGAAAGAAGTGCCAGTACCTGAGACACAGATGGTCTCAAGGAATGAGAAAATCAGATACTTCTGATTACTATAAAGTCTATGTTAATGGAGGTAGATCCTACCTCATTTAAAGCGCTCAATCGAGTTTTGAGAAGTGTTTGTTTGTCTAAATGATAAGAGACTATGTAAGATGAAATAAAATTGGTGAATCCCGACGATGTTTGGGACTCATAAGTAATTTTCAGTGGAGCCAAAACAGTAGGCTCTAAAGGGTCTACAAGGTCAATGTGACTCCAAAGGAAATACGTAAAGGTGTAAAACACGACTTAAATCGAAAGGTTGTTTGCGGGTTTACACTAAATAGATTACAATAAGTGTCGGTAGCACATCATGATCTGAGTTACATCAGATGAAACATATTATGATCTGAGTTACATCAGATGAAAGTAAAGAACACAGGGGCTACTGCCTGAAGAAGTCTTTTATGGACTAAAGCAATCAAATATTGTTTTGTGTTAAAGAAAATGAGAGGACAATTTTGTTTGTATAAAGTTATAGAATGAGAATTTCATTTCCTAATGTTGTACATGCGGATAATATTCTACTTGTTAGTAGTGATGTTAATCTACTGCAGGAGGAAAATAAGTTCTTGTCCTCAAAGTTCAAAAGAATGTTCTTGGTAGAATATCTCTCGTTATAAGGATCGAGATTCGCCGAGAAAAGAATAAAAAGGGTATTAGTAGTGTCGCATGGGCATGCTAAGAAAGGTCTCTAAAGTATGCATGCGAGAAAGCCTTAGCATGTTCTTATAGTCAAGGGTAATGGAACTGGAAACTATGGTGTTCCAAAAGTTGATGAGAAAAGATTGAAAACTGATATGGTGCCATATGCTTCAGCTGTTGAAGCTCAATATATTACCATGACATAGTTCACGTATCTGGGTTGTTTTGGCAATGTCCAGTCCATATATAGATCACTGGAATGGACTCAAAGATATCGACCTCATGTTGAAAGATATAAGTGCTCTCAAAAGATTGTGAGTACAAAGACAGGAGTTGTGAAATGTATAGCGAAATCTACAATTGTCGCTAACTTTCACACTTGGAGTTTTGGTGTGGAAAAGCTCCAAAGAATGAAATAATTACCATCAGTGCGATGCAAAATATGTTATAGCTTGATATGAGGCTGAGGGATAGGCAAAATGGTTACGTAAACCTGTACCCGGAGTTGATAATGGTTGACAACAGCGATAACCATTTTAAGTTTTTCGCTCCTATGACAACGAGTCAAGTGTTGACGCCAAACACACTGACACAGAGTTATGCGTTGTAAAGGAGAAAGTCCGGAATTATGTAGAAATGCTTGGAGTATAAAAGCAACAGACAAGTTGTCGTGGATATACCCCGCGGTGTAACCCGCCGGATGTATGACCCGGCTGGGGTATGGCGACTCACTGGTGACCCGCCCGGAGCTTGGCGACTCAAGATTGACCCGCCCGAGATTGGCGATTCATTAGTAACCTGGCGGGGAGGTCAGACAGACGACAAGGCCCAAGGCCCAGAAGGCCCGCTCACGTTTATGATGGGCCGGCTTAAGAGGAAAGGGATGATGAATATTTCCTTTACGAGGAAGCAAGACCCGGACTTGTATTCAACTTGTAAGAAAAGATAGATTAGTCCTAGTTCTACTAGAACTCCACATGTAACCCGTCCCTCTAACTTATATAAGGAGGGGCAGGGCTCCCCAAAGAAAGAGAGGCAAGAAACAATCTTTAGGGCTAGACACAAAGAGCCGGCTTACCGGCGACTCCCTCATGATCATAATGAGACCTAGCCACAAACAGCATGTAGGGTTATTACCGGATGATGTTTTCCGGGGCCCGAAGCTGTCTAAAACATTGTCTTGTGAGTGCGTCTCTCGATTCCGTTTAACCCCTCTCAAGCTACCACATAGATGCGTTGGCCTCGCGACTAAGTCTTCACACTAAGGACATCTGTCGTGATAATTCTACGACAGTTGGCGCCCACCATGGGGCTAGGCGCACGGTGATGTTGAGTTTTTGAAGGGATTTCTTTTAGGGACCAAGAAAGTATGACCCGCCGGATCAACAAGAGCCGGCGCAGAAGAATTCACATCAAGTACGAAGATTCATCAGTCAAGATTGAGGAAGTTTTGAGCGGCGGCGTATACAAGATTAAGCATAAAAATTTAGGGTTGCGTCTGTGCCGCGCGCTGTTTTTCTGTCGCGGTGATGATGGAAGTTTCCGTAGTGGATTCAACTTGTGCCCTGCGGTTCGTATTCTGATCGAAACACGCAAAACCCGATCTGCCAAGGGATACAGAGACAAGACTCAAGTTGATCTGATCTTATTACTGCTGCTCCTACTACTCCCTATGACAGCGATCGGTCGATACTGTTTTCTGGCACGAAGACTAAATCAAATTGAAGCAGTCATCTAATCCTAACTACTTCACGAGACTAGCTCCAACAATCTGTAAATTCATTAATTTTTATGGCCACTGAGCGAAACTACCAAGTGCGAGTACAAAGTTGGATCAGAGATGAAGGAAAAGGGGCCATGACCTGGGAGCAAATTTGTCCTCGGACCCGGGCTCCTCCGTTGACCCGCCCTGTTGTCGACCTTGCATCCCGCTAGTGGTTCGCCTCCGCCGCCGCCGACAGCCGGCTCACCGGGTACGGCCTTGAGTCTCCTGCCGCCTCAGCCGGCTCACCTTATGCTCCAATCACCGCTCCAGCCGCAACCACTTCAAGTCACCGGCCGCCTCAGTATACGTGCTGAGTCGCCGGGCGCCTTCGCCTCCGGCGCGTTGAGCCGCACCGCTTCGCCGGATTTACTGCCGTCTCAAACGGCCACTCAGGCCTCACGCCCGTTGTGAGCCGCTGGAGCAGTCCTCCAAGCCTCCGTGGATGTGGTTTCGGGCTGCCCTCGCCAAGTCGCCGTTGCGGCCGAATGAAACAGCCGCCTCGCAAGCTGCCGGCCTGCCGCCTCGATCTGCTTCCTCGGGGCCTCCTGAGCCGCCCGGTCTCGCCTTTTGCTTCCTGCGAACGGCCACCAGGACGGCGTTGACCCGCTGCCCTCGCTGAGACGCCAGCTCCCACGCCATACTCCTCCGCTATCATAAACAGCCGGTCGCCACCAACTGCTCCGGCCTCGGCTGACTTGTGCTAGCTCTTGCCTTTGAGCCGCCGGTGCGCTGAGACGGCCTTGCCGCGACATATTTTAGTTCCTGCTGCTGCAGCCGCGCCTTGGACTCCCTGAGCAACCATGATGGAATTCTGGGGCATGGAAGTGAAGCCAGGTGCCCTCGACGAAACAGAGAACGAACGGATCAATATACTGGTATCTGTCAGAATTGATGGTCAGAGGATGGTCCCGGTTGGCTGAAAAATCACCTTCAGATTGAGTTATCACACAGACCACTTACAGAAGATAAGTTCTCATGCTATAAAGGAGAATTACTGTACAATCTGGAATAAACTATTCTACAAGGATGTGTGGAGCCGTATCACACAATTTGAAGGCGTGACATTTCAAAATGCTATCAAAGAAACACTTCTTCTTCGGTACACCCCCTAAACACAAGGACGGCTCAGATTAACCCATACCTTTTCATAAGTAAGGGCATGATAGGCATTTTTAATAGACTCTTTTTTTTTAAGAATCACCTATACGTTGTACATTAACACACCCTGCCGTGTTGGGCTGGCCCATTCAGCACATGCATCCTTTCTTTTTTTTGAAACGGCAAAAAAGGTGCTTGCTGCAGGATTCGAACCTAGGTCCTTCAACAATTAGCACAGCCTAATTATCCAGCTAAGCAACCGGACCTCAAGTGTTTAATAAGTTTATTTATAATTGAAATACAACACTTGAAAAGCGCAACATTTTCTGGTTGTTTTTTTCTTTTCTTTTTTGTTTCTTAAATGCGTGAAGTTCTTATAATTCATGATTTTTTAATCGAAAATGACGAAAAAAATTTAAATTCTTGAATTTTTCTTTCAAATCAGTGAACTTTTTTTCCCCAAAATTGATCAGTTTTCTTCACAAATTCGTGAACTATTTCGCAAGTTGGCAAAAAAAAATTTGAAAATTGTTGGAATTTTTTATAAATTGATGAAATTTGTTTCTAAATCAATGGATTTTTTAAACTTTGTTAAAAAAAATTCAAATCAATGAACTTAATTTGAATTATTGATGAACTTTTTTCAAAATCAATAAAAGAAAAGAAAACAAAATAATATAGAAACCCATGTAAAAACTGAAGAAAAAACCAACCCGGTTGAAAAGGAAAACCGGAGTCTTTCTTTTTAGCGTTATATTTGATGCACTACAGAAGATGGGAAAAGGAAACTTAGACCATGATCAACGGAGGTGTTCGAGTAAGCGAGATGACTCCGTCTAAGAGCACATCGTGTTCCGACATGCTTGAAATGGCCCCAATTTTTTTTCATGCCTTGTATGACCAATTCAAGGCACCATGCCAAGTCGTTTTGGTTTTTGACAAGTTTTGCATTTTTCATAGTTTTCTCGGTAAAAAAATGCTCGATAATGGGCGGCCGTGTCACAACTTGCATACGATGTCAGAAATCGTACAAGCCTGGATTACTACCATGGTTATGCCCACCTTCTTGAAAAGGTTGGGGTCATTTTAAGAATGCCCAAAAGTAGACCATGTTTAATGAAGTGGTGCTCAGGTCGGCTAGAAGGCTCTACCTGAGGGTGCGTTGTTTCTCAACATCCTTCGAAAGGCCTAATTTTTCCACCTCCTTCTATGATCAAATCAAGGCACCATGTCAAGCTGTTTAAGTTTTCTACAATTCTTTCATTTTCTAGAGTTTTCTCGATGAAAACAAGCTGATAAATGGCCGGACGTGACACAACATGCATGCGTTGTGGGGAATTCATTCAAACCTGGCATGGATGCCTACCATGGGCATGCCCGCCTACTGGAAAAGGTTGGGGTGATTTCATGCATGTTCAAAAATAGATTATGTTCAACAGAGGGTGTTCGGGTAGGCGAGAAGGGTCCATTTGAGAGCATGTTTTTGCGGCATCCATTAACTCACCCCAAATCTTTCCATGATCTTATATTACCGATTAAACACAATATGCCAAGTTGTTTTGGTTTCGTCAAATTTGACTTTCCGGGGTTCTCTCGGTTAAAAAAAGGTAGATAAATGGCCGGACGTGATGCAGCTTGCATATTTTGTCGGAAATCATTCAAACCTGGCATGGATCCTTACCACGGGCATGCCCTTTGCCTGCAAAAGTTGGGGTCATTTAAAAAATGTTCAGAACTTGACCATGTTCAATGGAGGATGCACCCGGATGGGAGTGACCATGGTAGGCAACCATGCTAGGTTAAACAATTTTCAACACCGTATGCAAGTTGCAACATGTTCGATCATTTTATCGGTCTTCTTTTACAAAGGAAACTCCAGAAAATGCAGAATTTGTCGAAAACCAAATCAACTTGGCATGGTGCCTTGAATTGCTTGTAAAAGGCCATGAAAAAATGGGATCCATTTCTTCATCTTTTTTGGTGGGGAAATTGGGGCCATTCCAAAGATGTTGAAAAATAACATGCTCTCAGATGAACCGTTCTGACCATACCGAATAATCTCCGTTGAACATGGAGTTTTTTGGACATCCTTGAAATGACCCCAACTAATAAATACAAAGGGATAAAATTGAAAATAGTAAGTGTTTTTTTAAACATTTAATACATATTTATATATTTTTTAAATCACTAGTTTAAAAAGTTAGTTACAACTTGTATTTTGGTATTCAAAAAAGGGAAAAATGAATTAACAAAATAAGAAATCAAATGAAAAAATAGAAAAGAAAATAAAACGCTTAGGCCTTGGTCCAACTAGGCGACGACATTGCTCTCGTTGGGCACGTGTTGGCCCGGGAGCTTGTGGATTTGAAAAGTTCATCAATTGTTTTACAAATATTCATGGATTTGAATATTTTCACAAAAATTGAAAACAAAGTTCACTATGAAATTTGCAAAAAAGTTTTCTCGGTCTTGGGAACCTCGGGTTCCCATCCATTTTTTTTCCTGTTTTGGACCTTCTCGGAGGTCGTGAACCGTGTTTTTCTTTTTCTTTTTATCTTCTCTCGTGTTTATTTGTTTGCCTTCTTAGACTTTTCGTTTATTATGTTTATTGTTTCTATTTCTCATATATTTAATTTTTTCCGAATTCAAATTTTGTTCATATTTTTCTGTTTTTTCTGGAATTCCAATTTTTTTACTGTTTTTCAAAAAATGTTCGTGTTCAAATTTTTGTTATTTTTTTAAAAAGTTGTTCGCATTTTGACATTCTGAGCATGTTTGAAAGGCATGAACATTTGTTTTGAAATTTATGTACAGTTTTTAAAAATACAAATATTAGTATTTTATGAACAAAACAGGAAAACTAGAAACCCTAAAGAAAACCGTGCAAAAAAAAAAAGATACATAAACTAAAGAGTGGAGGTGATGTGTTTTTTTCTTGGCATTATGTCTCCCGCACAAGAAGAGGAAAACAAGCAAAGAAAGCAAATCTGATGTGCTGTCCCGGATGGTACGTGTGGTTACACGTAGTGTGTGAGGGCTGTGGTTCGAATCCAGCCGAGGACATCTGTTCGCCGGGTATTATATACGAAACTAAAGCATATATACTTTCTATGTAGGAAAGTGAATACAATTTGTGAAAAGTCCATACTACCCTTTATATGTTTTGTGAGGGGGGTGTACTGAAGCACTTCTCGAAAAGAAAAGTGCTGGCATATTTTGGTGCTACATACACGTGACATGGAGCTAAAAGGCTACTATTGGTCCACATCAAGACAAAACTATGGCAGAAGAGGGAGATTATGCATTAGATAAATCAATTGGTACTGGCACCGTGTGTGCAGATCATCTGTCGTCAAAATACATCAGGTGATATCCGTCCAATTTTAGTTTCTTGGCACCTATTATTTTTGTTAAAAAAGGTTTATCTTTACCTTGGTCTGCAATATTGTTTATGCAGGACAATTATTTATAACAAAAAGTGATATTATATCGCGGAGATTGAGGCATGCCAACATATTTTGGCACAGATGGTGGTCAATACTCAACGGACTCCCGCACCGGCTTACAACGCCGTGGCCGTTTCTCGCGACCGCGCCGGCTTACAACGCCGGGGCCGTCTCTCGTGACCGCGCCGGCTTACAACGCCGTGGCCATCTCTCACGACCACGCCGGTTTAGAACGCGGAGGACAACTTGCTTATCCACACCGGCTTACAAATGCCGCGGCCGATTCATCTGTCTGCTCCCGCGGCTGACTCACCCGTGAGTGATTTCAATTTCACCTAGTGATCATCAACTTCATGGCGGATTATTTCTGGCCTGACACATCAGGACAATTGTTCAGTACTTCAAAACGACGTGGTTGACTCTCCCGCGCCGGTTTAACAACACCGCGGCCAATTCATCTGTCTAAGTCGTCTTTGATGTTATGGTCGTCTTTATCGTTCGTCTCTCGCGGCCTGGTCTATATCAACACACCGGGCCGCACTTGTCTGGATGAGCTGTTTATTGAGTATGAGCAAGTCACAACTTGGGAAGCCCGATTTTTCTTTCAACAAGTTGGAAGCAAATTATCATCAGCCGCTGTCTGCACTAGATGGTTCAATGGGCAGGTGCACAAGTCGCCGCCACTACAGTTTGGTTAACTTCAAACAGTCAGTTGGAAGGAACCATTGACCGAGTTGCTGACACGGCTCATATGAGATCATTTATAACCCGCCGCAGTAACCTCAACCTTCTGTGGATTTACATCGCGCTATCAACGCCAATCATATGTACCTTCTGCTATGGTCAAATATGGAGAATCTCAAGCCAACTCCTCGAGTCGTCTTTAGACTCGGGGGCTACAATGGTATGACTCGGCAAAATTAGCCGGTTTCAATAAATTCAAGAACTCCGGGTCATTTAAGGGAAAAATAACCCGGCCCCGGAGATTACTGCTAGATCGATGAAAATTTAAAAGCCATCAGAAGATTTCTTGCCCAAAATAAGGATTCTGGTTTAAAATCTGGTTCAAGAGACATCTTTCTCCCACAAAGCACTGAAGCTCACAAATCCGGTTCAAAATCCGGCCCAAGGTAAATTTGACCCTCACAAAATTTTGAAGCTCTCAAATCCGGTTCAAAATCCGGCTCAAGGTAAATTTTTCCCTCACAAATTTTTGAAGCTTTCAAATCCGGTTTAAAGTTCCGGTTCAAAAAGAATTAATCTGTCACAAGTTCGAGTTCTAAGAAAAATTAAAGGTTGCCAAAAAGAACTTGCTGCCATGATGCGCGGTTCAAACATAGGTATCCTGCCTTACGGCTTATCTTATTATGGTCACTTGGGGGCTTCCTGCTCATCGAGCACAACTGTCGGTACCCTCTTGATCGGTGTAATGCTAAAATTTATATGGTCACTTGGGGGCTTCCTGTTCAAACATAGGTCGTATTCGAACCAAAAAGAACATAGCTATCGGTACCCTCTTGATCGGCACAATGCCAAGCTCACTAGGGGGCTTCCTGATCGTATCCGAATCATAGCTTAACCTCTTTTGGGTTCGATGTGGATCATATTCGAATTAGCGTCGTTAAACAACTCTCAAGGTCATTTGGGGGCTTCCTGTTCAAATATAGGTCGTATTCGAACCAAAAAGAACATAGCTGTCAATACCCTCTTGATCGGCAACACCAGAGCCACTGGGGGCTATATGATCGTATTCGAATCTTATCTCAACCCCTTTGGAACGGTTTTCTGATCGTATACGAATCAGAAGCCTTAAACTTTTTAAGTCTTTTTTGCGAACAATTTTTGGGTTTGACTTGAGACCTTTTTTGGATCATATCTCAAATATATATGAGTGGTTTATGCTTAAACCGGCTTGATTTTTCGACTATAAGTCGCCAGCTTATGACAATCATCATCTATGTGGAAGCATTGGCTTATAAAGATTGGGTTATCACCCTTACTGCATAGGTCATGTAAACCTGCAGTACAAATTCAATATCACAGTGGTTATATGTGAGGTATTATGACCCGCCCTGCGGTAAACCGCCAAGGGTTCTTGTGATTTACTTTTATGCAGGGTAAGACTACATTTGGGTGGTTACCCGCCCTGGCTCTTGACGATTAAGTCGCCAGGGCATATGTTGTTTAAACTCTGTGCAGGACTGGCAGCAGTATGACTTATATAAATGCTTCAGTCCAAGCTCATCACTGAAATTGGTGTCTCGAAAGGGTTATCAATTATTGATTTTCTCGAGGGCTATAGGCCACCAGGTTAAGAAAATTCCGGCTTACAATGAATGCGCATTAAGTCGTCATTGGCCAAGAGCCACCAGGTATATAAAACTCCGGATTTACTTGTCAACAGATAAGGTACTTGAATCTTTAAATAGCCAAACTTGGCTAGATTTTTCATTATGACATTGAATGATTGAGGTTTTCAAACCGGGTTATTCAAATCTTTAATAGCCAACATGGCTAGATTTTTATTATGTTTATCAGTAACTAATATTATGATTGAGGTTTTCAAAGTCGCTTCAGCGCAATGGCTAGTATTTTGTCAATGGATATGATTTATTCTACAATGAAAGGAATAGTCCCGACTCGTTGCAGGCTTACAACCCGGCACTTGGGGGCTACATTATTCAAATTGAGATTACATCGAATATGCAAAGTTCCATGTCACTGCCAGCATGCACCATGGCATTTGGGGGCTAATGCAAAGTCATTTTTTGCTCAACTTATTGAAGACCCGAATCATCACATTCTAAATGAGCCGGCCCTTGGGGGCTACCAATTGCTCCTGTCGAAAATTCAAGGTACACAAGCCTTAATCCATTATATTGAAAGATCCACTACTCAGTTGGTAGAGTACAAAGCTCTTAACATTGTGGACGTGAGTTCAAGCCCCATGGTGGAGATTACATCATATGATGTTATTATCAATGAATCATATACAAAGTCCCAGCTCAGTAATATCTTACTGAGCCGACCCTTGGGGGCTACACGTTGCTACTCAATTTTACATGATCATATTTACAAAGTCCATGCTCATTATTGCATAATGACCCGGCCCTTGGGGGCTGCACTGGTTGAAACTTTTATGAGCATAAGGCAATTACAAGTCCCAGGTTGATGCAAGCATGACAACCCGACACTTGGAGGGCTATAGGTGATATGCATATAAGGGAGGAATAACTTCAAATTCTCAGTTTTGAGCAAATCAGGTATTATATTATTATCGGAGAAATCTGCAAATTTTATGACCCGGTGTCATCATAAGATCAACCCGGCATCAGCAACAATTACATGACCCGACATCATTTGTTTATAACCCGGCAATTTTGGTAATATTAAACCGGCAAGTTTCTACATCTTCAAACCGGTTGAATATCACATGAGTATTTCAAGACCAATATTTCTTAAGCCGGCGCTTTGGACCGACTCATGTGGATTATTCTTCACAATATTTCTCTGTGAGAAACCAATGTCAGCGATTTGAGTATGAAGCTGGCTTATTGACCCGAATTTTCTAGAAGGAGGAAATGACAAGGACTTAAGGATGATCAGGTGCCGGTTTACAAGAATATTTAACCCGTAGCACAACCTGTCAAATTTTCTTCTTGCGTTTATGTTGCAGATCAGTTTAACATGGATAAATTCAAATTAAACTGGGGGCTAATTTCGGGGATATACCCCGCGGTGTAACCCGCCGGATGTATGACCCGGCTGGGTTATGGCGACTCACTGGTGACCCGCCCGGAGCTTGGCAACTCAAGATTGACCCGCTCGAGGTTGGCGATTTATTAGTAACCTGGCGGGGAGGTCAGACAGACGACAAGGCCCAAGGCCCAGAAGGCCGACTCACGTTTATGATGGGCCGGCTTAAGAGGAAAGGGATGATGAATATTTCCTTTACGAGGAAGCAAGACCCGGACTTGTATTCAACTTGTAAGAAAAGATAGATTAGTCCTAGTCCTACTAGGACTCCACATGTAACCCGTCCCTCTAACTTATATAAGGAGGGGCAGGGCTCCCCAAAGAAAGAGAGGCAAGAAACAATCTCTAGGGCTAGACACAAAGAGCCGGCTTACCGGCGACTCCCTGGATCATAATGAGACCTAGCCACAAACAACATGTAGGGTTATTACCGGATGATGTTTCTCGGGGCCCGAAGCTGTCTAAACCATTGTCTTGTGACTGCGTCTCTCGATTCCGCTCAACCCCTCTCAAGCTACCACATAGATGCGTTGGCCTCGCGACTAAGTCCTCACACTAAGGACATCTGTCGTGACAATTCCACGACACAAGTGTTTGCAGATCTGCTTATTAAAGGCTTGCCGCCCAGTGTGTTAGGAGAACACACAGTCGACATGGGTTTTATGGTATAGACTAAGATTTCTGAACAATAAAAGGGCCCAAGGTTAAAGAATCTGTTTCAATACAGAGGAGTGTGTTGTAGGTGTTGATTCTATCGGGGTGGACTGTGATGATGAGACATGCTCTACATGCAAATCTATGATGGAACGAGTGCTTTGAAAAGAGTTATTTCAAAGTATAAAGTTAAAAAGGAAAGTTAAGATCAAGGGGGAGAATGTTAGGTTGATCTCGTACCGATCGAGCCCAACGGCTCGACGGGCCCCTTGGCCTGCGCCCTGATCGGGGGCGCCCAACCCTCTTATGGGTGGTGGGCCCCTGTCGCAGCGCTATATAAAGAGGTGGGGGAGCCGGCTGCAGGCAGTACGAGGTTCACCGTGCGTCGCAACCCCCACCGATATCCCTACCGATCTAGGGTTAGCGCACAAGCGACGGGAAGCTCCACCACAGCCACTGCATCATCACCGCCGTCACAACACCACCATGGCTGCTGGTTCGAGCTCGTCCAGCCAAAGAGAAGGTAAATCACCGATTGATCTAGCCTACATCGATCCAAAGGATCTATCACCTCCTGCACTTTGCTAATGATGAAATTCCCTCTCCATTTCTTTCTTTTGTAAGGAAGAGTTATGTACTTATGATGTATGACTGGCTGGTTAATTTTCTGTCAATTCAACAACCAGTTTGTAGGGCGACCACTGCAATTTGCCCGTATGAACCATTAGTTATTAACTTATTATATGTGTACTGATGTCTGGTTTGGTTGCTCTTCTGCATTCTTGATTACACTCCATTGTTTGTGACAGCTTTATTTCAGACTCACAAACTAAAAGGCCGCATTCAGTCTGTCCTATATTCTGAAGTTCCATCTTCTATTTGTTATTTTGATCAAATAAACATGGAAGTCAGCAGTGTAGTTTTGATGTACCCGCTTAGGACATGTATTGAGTACATCTCTCTATTGGAGTACAACTGGAACTCGACTTGCCATTTCATCCCATGGGTACCTTCGCTCTCATTCACTCTGTACTGGAAGTATTGGCCCTGAACTGATGCAACGCTTTCTGGATGTGGCCTCAACTCAACTGACTCTTCTATCTCAATACAGGGGAGCAAATCATGTGCTGTTTTATTTTGCTATTTTGCGACGCAATCGTATTGTGCCCCATCTACTAGCTATTTGATATGATAAATTCATAGAAGCATATTGTTCAATTGCCCCCCTCCGACTTGTTCTTGTTGGCGTGTGATTACTCTTGCCGTTATCAAACTGCGTTGATAGGCTGCCGATGATGCAAACTGTGTCATTTTCTTCCTGGACATATGAGGAATTGATCTTAATTATCGCAACAACCATATATACATGTAATGGGTAAAACGGGTACGCATGGTGGTGCGTGGCGTGGTGGCTAATTTGATTAATCACACAGGCAGAGGTGTCAGGCTTTCTGTCTAATGCAAACTAATGCATCTGCTCAGAGGCATCTCTCTAGGTAATGCAAACTAAGCTGTTTATAGTAACTAAACTAGTAGTGCACATGCTGAGAGGCATAGATCGGATCGTCTCAGGCACATAGTGCCATTCACAAGCGCCAAAGAAACGGGCGGGAGCTGAAATATTGCGTGAGAGGAGTAATTAACTAGAGTTGCTCACACGTACAAATGGTCTCGATCAGGGAGCAAGCGAGGAATCTCTTCTGACATTTTTCTTAGGCACGAAAGCACGCGAGTAAAGTGCGCGCATGAAGACAGGTGATGCCTTGTAATTTAACAGGTCACTGCAGTCGAAGCGGCATCCAAGGAAACTTTTCTCCCATCTCAAGATCGCATCGACCTTCAGCCTTATGACATGACACTTGGTACCGTGTCTACCACCTAGCTTAAACACACAAATGGGTGTTAGTTAGTGTTGCACACATGGCTTAGGGAGCAGCAGGAATCTCTCTAATTTTTCTAAATCAACGCTAGCTTGGTGATTAGTGGGGCGGTACAATTAGTTTAACCGAGCAGTTCACTCCGAGCGGTGTCTCCGAGGCCATTTTCTCCCGTCTCAAGTTTTCATCTGGGCCTTGTGAGATTATCATTATCTACTGCTACCACAGCCCCGCCGATGCATGGGACCTAGTTGTCTGACAGGCCCGCATGGCAGCCAGCCTACGCCATTATCTCCGTATCCAACCTTGGATCGTCATTAAATTAGAAGTATGTACTCCCCAACTCTGGTTTCTATACCAATCTTAGTTTCTCCTCTAGGACATGATAATTGCCCAGAGTGCCTCTAGAGCAACACCGCAGTACTTCCAGCACTCTTACACCAAAAACACCACGAGAGAGGACGAGGCATGGAGATCGCCATGGGGGCCATTGGCCCTCTCCTCCCGAAGCTTGGTGAGCTGCTCATCGGCGAGCTCACCTTGGAGAAACAAGTGAGGAAAGGTATCGTGTCTCTCGTAACAGAGCTGAAATTGATGCATGCTGTCCTTAGGAAGGTGTCGAAAGTGCCGGTGGACCAGCTTGACGAGGGGGTCAAGATCTGGGCAGGAAATGTCAAGGAGTTGTCCTACCAAATGGAGGACATCGTTGATGCTTTCATGGTGCGTGTGGGAGATGGTGGCGACTCCACCAACCCGAAGAACATAGTCAAGAAGATACTCAAGAAGGTCAAAAGATTATTCAAGAACGGCAAGGATCTCCATTGGATCTCCGATGCAGTGAAAGAAGTGGTTCTTCAAGCTAAGCAGTTGTCCGAGATGCGTCAGAGGTACGAGCAAGAGATGCGGGACACTAGTGCTAATACTAGTGTTGACCCTCGCATGATGGCCTTGTACACAGATGTGACAGAGCTCGTAGGCATTGAAGAAACACAGGACAGGTTGATCAACATGTTGGTCGAAGATGATGATTGGTCGAAGCATCCATTGAAGACGGTCTCTATTGTTGGATTTGGTGGGTTAGGCAAGACAACTCTTGCCAAAGCAGCATACGACAAGATCAAAGTGCAATTTGATTGTGGTGCTTTTGTCTCGGTTTCGCAAAACCCTGACATGAAAAAGGTTTTGAAGGATATTCTCTATGGACTTGACAAGGTCAAGTACGAAAACATACACAATGCAGCGAGGGACGAAAAGTATCTCATTGACGATATAATTGAATTCCTTAATGACAAGAGGTACGCACATATGCTTTTTCTTCTTTTACACACTGATTTTCATTTCATCTAGTAAAATAGTGACATTGTTTTATACTAGTGCATATGCATCTTGATAGTATATTGTTAATTTATACTTTTCATGTAAATTCCTATAGTTATTATATAAATCATATCATGTAATAATTAGGGAGTGCATATTTTTAGGGTAATTGAAAAACTCTTATTCTAAATTGGCGATATCAATTATGTGTGTGTGTTGCGGGGGGGGGGGGGGGGATATAACAATATATTATTTTATTATCCTCATTGTATTGATTTGTTAACTAATTATTAAATGCATTCATAAAGGTACCTCATCGTAGTCGATGATATATGGAATGAAAAAGCATGGGAGTTAATTAAATGTGCTTTCTCCAAGAAGAGCCCCGGAAGCCGACTAATCACGACAACCCGCAATGTTAGTGTTTCTGAAGCATGCTGCTCTTTTGAGCGTGATATTTATAGAATGGAACCCCTTTCTGATGATGTATCAAGAAGACTCTTCTGTAAAAGAGTATTTTCACAAGAAAAAGGCTGCCCTCAAGAATTATTGCAAGTATCCGAAGAAATTTTGAAGAAATGTGGTGGTATACCGTTAGCTATTATTACTATAGCAAGTCTTCTAGCTAATAAGGGTCGGATAAAAGCAAAGGATGAATGGTATGATTTGCTCAGTTCCATTGGTCATGGACTCACAGAAGATCGCAGTTTGGAGCAGATGAAAAAGATATTATTATTCAGCTACTATGATCTACCTTCATTTCTGAAACCTTGTCTATTATATCTTAGCATCTTCCCAGAAGATCACGAGATTGTGAGAGATAGGCTGATATGGAGATGGATATCCGAAGGTCTTGTTTACAGTGATAAACAAGAAACTAGCTTATATGAGCTCGGTAAGAGCTACTTCAATGAGCTAGTAAATAGAAGTATGATACAGCCAATATACATTGGTATTCAAGGAAATGTAGAAGGTTGCCGTGTACATGACATGGTGCTTGACCTTATATGCTCATTATCAAGTGAAGAAAACTTTGTCACAATACTAGATAACCCCAGAAGAAAAATGCCTAACTCACAAATCAAGGTTCACAGATTGTCCATTCAAAATAGCAAGATAGATGTGGATACCACTAGGATGGAGCAAATGAGATCTCTTACTGTTTTCACAAGCAATGTTGTTGGGAAAGTGTTGAATATTTCAAGTTTTCAAGTTCTGCGTGTGCTGGATTTAGAAGGTTCTGATGTCTCAGATGTTGGGTATGTGGGGAATCTGTTGCATTTGAGGTACTTGGGGCTAAAAGATACTCTTGTTAAGGACCTTCCCATGGAAATAGGGAAGCTGCAGTTTTTGCTTACCTTGGACTTAAGAGATACTTATATAGAAGTGCTGCCGTTGGGTGTTGTTCAGCTAAGGCGTCTAATGTGCCTGTATGTTGAACCTGTGAAGTTTCCATCTGGAATAGGTAACCTGACTTCCCTAGAAGTGCTAGGTGAGCTGCAGTTATCTAATGTGGACCTTGATTTTGTGAAAGAATTGGGCCATCTGACCAAGCTCAGGGTGCTCGGGATTCAATGTGATTGTTTTGATGAGAGCTTGGGTAAAGCTTTGGAGGAATCCATTAGTAATATTTACAAATTGGACAATCTATTTGTATTTCGCTGGGCTGGACACATCAATTGCCTTTCAAGCGAAGATTGGGTGCCTCCTCCACAACTCCGTAGATTGGCTTTCCGGTCAATTGGAAGTTGGTTCGAGACATTGCCGTCATGGATTAACCCTTCATCGCTTCCTCTCCTCTCCTATCTGGTTATAACGTTGTTTGAAGTGCGATCGGAGGTCATCCAACTTCTTGGGACTCTGCCTGCTCTTCTTTTTCTTGAGATACTGCATGAGGTGGAAGCGCCCGTTCTTTCCTCTGGTGCATTATTCCCATGTGCGACAGAGTGCCGCTTCCGTTGTATTGGTGCCGTGCCGTCTATGTTTCCACCAGGAGCTGCGCCAAAGCTTAAACACCTTGAGTTCGCCTTACCAGCCAAGTGGATCTCCCGTGAAAACTTTGATTTGGGTATGCAGCACCTACCTTCACTCCAGCGAGGCAGGGTTGATGTTATCAAGAAGGGAGCTAGCGATGCGGAGGTGGATGAAGCAAAGGCTGCGGTGAGGGCTGCAGCGGAGGACCACCCCAACCGTCCCGTCCTTGTTATATGGTGACCCATGCAAAGGGAAAGGTACATACAAGCATGTATTCACATCATCTGTACATTGTCCTTGATATATGATGTTTGCTCTTTCTTTGTTTCAGGCGGACGAAGCGAGGCATGCGATTGAGGTCCGCTAGATACTCCTACACGATCTTGTACCTGTACCTCCACGACATTGTCCTTGATATAAGCGAGGCATATGATATTTGGAAGTGTTTTATTCCTCCCCTCTTCCGTTTTTCAGTTTCACGCAGCCGGAGTGCTTAGATTGATTCGTCGAATCTCGCACCCAGGTACTATACTAACTCCATTGATTTGATTACAAGTACCAAAGTATTCTTAATTTCAGAATTTTCTTAAGCTAGCTCGATCGATCAGGTCCCTAAAGTCTAGCTCGATGAATCTATTCAGCGTTAGCCTGTTCATTTATGCTGAAAAGATACATAGCGCCCCTTAATTGTTATTTCTGCATGCTACTCCACTCATACCTGGAGTACAAGATAGATTAGTGAGCAATCCACTAATATGTGTTTCTCTACTTGGATGAACCCTGCGTTTTTTATGTATGCGTGTCGACAGTCCAAATTTGTATGTCTATCTAAATTTTCAAGTGCCAATAGAACCACAATGTGATTTTCACCTTGGTTACTTTACAGTATAGTTACCTTTTTCTAAATTCTGAAGTACATAGGATCAGTATAGTTACTTTTTCTTGCCACGTACAAGGCCTCGTATTTCCCCAAAACACAAGGTCTCATATGATGTGGTACAGATTAGCATGAAATCCACTACCGCAGTAATATGTGTACCTTCTCTGCAGTTGGTTGAACTCTGTTTTCTTGTTCTGTAACATTTAACTGAGCCATTCACATGTGGCACTACAGGTAGCATGAGCTAATAAATCTCATCGACATGGACTCGATCGTGCGTGCCTCCAACTCCGGTGCCGTTTCTTGTCCAACCAATACAGTCGAGCACACTGCGTTTGCCTTGCCGTTTGACCTGTCTTTGTTCCGCAACAAGATGAAGCTCTCATTCTGTCCACCACCCATGTCTGAAGTCTCTTCTTGCTTATGTCAATTCAACAACAATCAAGTTTGTAGGGCGCCCCTTGCATTTTGCCCTGATGAACCATTAATTATTATGTACTGATGATGTCTGGTTTGCCTGCTCTCCAGCATTGTTCATTACACTCCTTTATTTGTAACAGCTTTATCTCAGACTCGATGTTTATTCCATACTTGTAAACCATACTGTTAGAGTTCAGTTTGTAACATGGTCTGAAGTTAATCTTCAATTTGTCATGTTGGCTTGATCAAATAAATCGTGAACTGAAACTTGAATTTGCCACTGAATCACACCGTGTGCCCTTGCTGTTATTTACTACTCTGTAGAATTATTGACCCTGAACTGATGCAGTGATTTCTGGAGATAAGAATGTGATTCGGTGTACCCCCTTCATCGACTGTCAGTCTCTCCTTTACTTGCACTTACACGTTACACAGGGGAGCAAACTGTTAAACATATATTCATGTCATGTTGGAACCCAGCCTTGGCGCACAAGGAGATGTCCAGGAGATAGACTAGGTTGTTATCAAGTAGTTTCAATATCTTGTAAACCTCTTATCTCTTTATCTCTTTCTCCCCAAGTTGTAATCTTCTCCGACAAACTTGTATGCGCTATTTGCCAGGGAGCTGCGCCCCTGCAGCCTATAACATGCAACGCGCCCCCTCACATCGAGGGTAAGACGCTTTCGCCTATTCGCACATGGTAATCAGAGCCTCCTCTTCCAAAACCCTAGCTGCCATCTAGTGCCAAGCCATGTCTTCCTCGAGCGCCGCTCAAACCAATCTCAGCGGCCAAGTCACGGAGAAGCTCTCCCGGACGAACTACGTCCTGTGGCGAACGCAAGTTACGCCGCACCTGAGGGGAGCCGGGCTCTTCGGGTATGTCGATGGAACCATGCCGGAGATCGCCCGCCTCCTCGTCACCAAGGACAAGGAAGGCAAGGAGACGACCGAGCCGAACCCTCTCCATCCCATCTGGGTGAGGGAGGACCAACAAGTGCTCGGCTACCTCCTCAGCACCCTCTCCAAGGAAGTGCTGATCACGGTGACCACGATCACCACCGCGCACGCTCTCTGGGCGGTGCTCGCAGGCATGTTTTCCTCTCAATCTCTGAGTCGTGTTAACAACATTCGCACTGCTTTGATCAATGCTCAGAAGGCAAACCAATCTGTTGCCGCGTACTATGCATCTATGCGCGGCCTGGCCGATGAACTCGCCGCGGCCGGCAAGCCAATCCAGGATGATGAATTGATCTCCTACCTGCTGCACGGGCTGGACATGGACTACCAGCCCCTTGTCTCTGCCCTCGACGCCCGCGTCACGCTAGTTTCCCTTGACGAGTTGTACGCTATGCTGAGCAACTTTGATCAGCGTGTCGCGCAGTTCCAGAGCACCGGCGGCGGCTTCAAGTCCTCGGCAAACGAGGCCACCCGCGGGCGCGGCGGGTACTCATCCCGTCACCGTGGTCCTCCTCGACACAAGGGCAAGCAAGGTGGTGGCGGCTCCAGCAACTCCGGCTCCCGCGGCGGCCGCCCTAACTTCAACAACAACAAGGGTCGCCGTGGCGGGGGCGGCAGCGGCAGTGGCGGCTCGGGACGGTCACGACCCGATGCTGTACGCTGTCAAATCTGCGGCAAGCCTGGTCACTCGGCCAAGGATTGCTGGTATCGTTTTGACGAAGACGAAGCTTCCTCGGATGAAGAAGAAAAGGTTGCTGCCGCCGCCGACGGGTCGTATGGTGTGGATACCAACTGGTATCTCAATAGCGGTGCTACAAACCATCTCACGGGCGAGCTCGAGAAGGTGACCCTCCGTGAGAAATACCATGGGAAGGATCAGATCCACACAGCAAGTGGTGCAGGTATGAGGATAAGTCATATAGGTCATTCTGTTATACATACCCCTTCCCGCAAAATTCATCTTAGAAAAATTTTGCATGTCCCTAGCGCCAACAAAAATCTTCTCTCCGTTCATCGTATCACCATTGATAATCATGTGTTCATTGAATTCCATCCTTTCTTCTTTTTGATCAAGGATCAGGCCACGAGGAAGGTACTCTACCGCGGTAGATGTGTTCGAGGGCTTTACCCGTTGATTCCGGAGTTTAGAAGATCAAATAAACAAGCTTGTGGTGCTATCAAGCTTTCTTCCACACGATGGCACGATCGTCTAGGACATGCATCTTTTTCTTTAGTTGAACGCTTGCTTAAGAAAAATAAGCTCTCGTTTGTTGGTGAGCGAGATAGTGAAACTATATGTGATTCTTGCCAAAGAGCAAAATGTCATCAATTACCTTATCCCATATCTACCAGTGTTTCTACTCAACCTTTGCAATTAATTTTCTCGGATGTTTGGGGGCCTGCCCCTACCTCCGTAGGTAGACACACATATTATGTTAGCTTCATTGATGACTATAGCAAATTTTCTTGGATTTATCTCCTCAAGAAAAGATCTGACGTTTTTCAAGTGTTCAAAAATTTTCAAGCACTTGTAGAACGTAAGTTTGATAGCAAGATTATTGCTGTCCAATTCGACTGGGGAGGGGAATATGAGAAGCTCAATTCCTTCTTTCAAACACTTGGTATATCTCACCATGTGTCATGCCCCCACACTCACCAACAAAACGGATCTGCTGAACGCAAGCATAGGCACCTAGTAGAGGTTGGTTTGGCCCTCCTTGCCGGTGCTTCCATGCCCCTAAAATTTTGGGACGAAGCTTTCCTCACGGCCGTTCACATCATCAACATGCTTCCTAGTCGAGTGATCAATAATGAAACAACCACTGAACGGCTTCTCCATATCAAACCAAACTACACATCACTTCGTGTGTTTGGATGTGCCTGTTGGCCTAATCTCCGACCATACAACTCTCGCAAATTAATGTTTCGGTCAAAACAGTGTGTTTTTCTTGGATATAGCACTCAACACAAAGGGGTCAAGTGTCTAGATGTTTCTACTGGTCGAGTATACATATCTCGTGATGTTGTGTTCGATGAAACAAAATACCCTTTTGCTGATCTACATCCAAATGCCGGCGCCTTACTTCGGAAAGAGATTCTACTTCTCCCCCCTACTCTAACCGGCCTTGATCCAGGGGCGTATAGCTCAAATGATCCTACTATGACTAACCCTCTCACCGTTTTGCCTGAGTTGTATGATGATGCAGGAAGCCATGCTGAAAAAAACGGAGCTGAAAATAATGAAGAAATCTGCCCAACAGGGCCATATTTCATGTGCCAGGATCAGGGGAGCAAATCTCCCTTGGGATCAGTTCTCGCAGACCTGGCAACAAAATCTGTCTCGGGATCGCCGCCTGGACATTCGTCAGGTCGATCCCCCCCGGACTCCGCGCCCTCTGCTGCTCCCGCAGCGGCCGACCGCGCGCCAGCGGGTGGACCCGCCTACGCCACGCGGCCCACAGCGGCTGGAGGAGATGCCACCCCCGCGCCGCATTCCCCTGGGCCTACGGGTGAGCCCACGGGCGGGCGTTTTCCCGTCCAACCCGTCTGCTACAAGCGGCGGGACCTGCGTCGTCCAACCAGCGCGGGGCCCACGTCTGTCACCAGGGGGAAACCGGTGCAATCATTTGCGCATGATGAGCCGGGCCCGGCTGGATCTTCTGTGCCACAGGTGGCTTCTTCACGTGCTCTTGGTGCGCCGCCGCGCACAGAGGATCCGGCGCCTGCTCCCAACGCGGTTGCTGCACCTCATCCTGATTCTGGATCCGCCTCGGGATCGGACTCTGCAGTTCAGCCGGGATCTTCTGTGCCACTGCCAACCTCGTCACGTCACACTCGTCTTCAACAAGGGGTAATACAACCTAAAAATTATAAACACATGACAAAGTTTGGGATGGTATGTTCCACAGGTGAACCAGGAGAGCCACATACACTTGAAGAAGCACTTGGTGATGAAAACTGGAAGAAAGCAATGAGAGAGGAGTACTCAGCCTTGAAACGAAACAACACATGGCACCTGGTTCCTCCACGGCAAGGTAAAAACCTTATTGATTGCAAGTGGGTATTTAGGATAAAGAGAAAATCCGATGGAACCATTGATCGTTATAAGGCAAGACTTGTAGCAAAAGGATTCAAACAACGGTATGGCATTGATTATGAGGATACTTTTAGTCCGGTTGTAAAAGCTGCCACTATCTATCTTGTTTTGTCCATTGCTGTCTCTAGGGGCTGGAGTCTCAGGCAGCTAGACGTTCAGAACGCGTTTTTGCATGGTGTTCTGGAAGAGGAAGTGTACATGAAGCAACCTCCTGGGTTTGAAAACAAAAATGCACCTCATCATGTGTGCAAACTTGACAAAGCATTATATGGATTGAAACAGGCTCCTAGAGCATGGTACTCACGTCTGAGTCATAAAATGCAAGCACTTGGCTTTATTCCTTCAAAGTCTGACACCTCTTTGTTCATTTACAACAAATGCAACAATAACATATTTGTTCTCATATATGTTGATGATATTATTGTCACCAGCTCATCTAATGAGGCTATCACAGGACTGTTGTAGGATCTTAGTACGAATTTGCTCTTAAGGATCTTGGAGAGTTACATTATTTTCTAGGGATTGAAGTAAAGAAGAATGAGGATGGACTTCATCTCTCTCAAGAAAAATACGCAACAGATTTGGTAACAAAGGCTGGTTTGCAAGGATGTAAACCTTCACCTACTCCCTTGTCCAGTTCAGAGAAGCTGTCTCTTACAGAAGGACAGCCCTTGAGTCAGAATGACAGCACAAGGTACAGAAGTCTGGTAGGTGCACTCCAATATTTAACGCTTACAAGACCTGATATCTCATTTGCTGTAAATAAAGTATGCCAGTTCCTTCATGCACCTACCACAGTTCACTGTACTGCTGCAAACCGTATAGTCAGATATGTCAAGAACACTCTGAGCATTGGTCTGAATTTCAGCAAGTCATCATCCACACTTTTGAGTGCCTTTTCAGATTCCGACTGGGTAGGTTGCTTGGATGACAGACGGTCCACTGGTGGCTTTGCAGTATTTTTTGGCCCTAATCTGATCTCATGGTGTGCTAGGAAACAGGCTACTGTCTCTCGCTCTAGTACAGAGGCAGAATACAAAGCATTGGCAAATGCTACAGCTGAGATTATATGGGTGCAATCACTACTGAAAGAACTTGGTGTAAAAAGTACTAAAACTCCATGTTTATGGTGTGACAACCTGGGTGCCACATATTTGTTTGTTAATCCAGTGTTTCATGCTAGGACCAAGCACATTGAAATTGATTTTCATTTTGTCAGAGAACGAGTGGCTCAGAAGAAGCTTGACATACGTTTTGTGCATTCCAAGGATCAGATAGCAGATGGATTCACAAAACCCTTACCCACAAGAAGCTTTGAAGACTTCAAATATAATCTCAACTTGATGAAGTTGTGATTAAGGGAGGGTGTTAAACATATATTCATGTCACGTTGGAACCCAGCCTTGGCGCACAAGGAGATGTCCAGGAGATAGACTAGGTTGTTATCAAGTAGTTTCAATATCTTGTAAACCTCTTATCTCTTTATCTCTTTCTCCCCAAGTTGTAATCTTCTCCAACAAACTTGTATGCGCTATTTGCCAGGGAGGTGCGCCCCTGCAGCCTATAACATGCAACGCGCCCCCTCACATCGAGGGTAAGACGCTTTCGCCTATTCGCACACAAACCAGGTGATGTGTCTTTGTGTGCCATGAAGTCATATGCTGTAACAAGTAACATAGAGGAAGAACCGTTTATTAGCAACTCGATTGATAAGCTACACATATTTGTTTCTTCCTGCTGTACTCCACCGCAATTGGCAGCCGAGATCAGATGAGAACGTTGCCATCCGTGTAATCTAACTGAAGTTGAAAGCCTGAAGCTCAAGAGCAAACTCAAGCAGTCTGGTCGTCTAAGTCTAGTGCTGCATTATCTTTTCCGTCTATGTGGTTGCTCCCCTCTTATTGCAATCAAGCACTGGTTACTCTGGTTTGTGCTGCATTAGTTCTAGTTCCATAGTCTGCTCTGTCCAAGATTGCAGCCAAGATCAGGCGAGATGATTATGTCATCGCTTTTCGGTCTTTTATTCCATCGCTCGCCGTTCCGTCAGAAAATTGTACTCCTCCATCCAATAATATAAGACGTTTTTGCAAGCTATGTTAGCTTGCAAAAAAAACATCTTATATTGTCCGACAGAGGGAGTACTAAGTAAAGTTAAAAACCTGAAGCCCCTAGCTCAGTGGTACAAAATTCAGTCAACCCGTTTCATGTAGGACTACTGGATTTTGTTTATCAGTGACAACATCAGCAAAACAAAAAAGACAGCATCAGCATCTTGTTCCGGACCGCGGAAGTCATCCAACGCTGACCTGTATTGGTCCGCGGAGCGGTCCGAACGTAATCTCCCCCGAAAACCAGAGACAAAAATGGAGGAGATTTGCGGGAGTTCGAACCGCTCCCAAGCCCGCTTCTGACCGCTCCGACCCATCAAAAACCCGTCACTGCCCTCCCGCGCTTTTCTTCCGATGCACGCGCCACTTACCGCACCGCGTTCATGACGGCTTAGAGCACGCGGATGCCGGCATTGATGCCGCGATGTGATCAGAGGGAGGGAGGGCGGCACTGACCGACGAGACCTCTCGGCAGCCGCCGCTTCAATGCGGACGCAGGTTCCCGAGGAACCAACTCCGGCCGCTGCGCTGCATTTGAAGCAGCTGACCGGCCCTTCGCATGGCCGTGCTCTGGCGCCGTCCACATCACATCCTCCTCCTTCCTCCTTCTCCTCCTCCCTCCTCCTCGCTGTACCCCCCTCCACATCTCCGGCGATGGGCAAGTCCTGGGCGTCGGCGCCGGCAGGCGGTTCTGGGGCTGGATCTGGCGACTCGTGGAGACGTCGCCCACGAACTCCAGGGTCGTCGTCCTCGTTGGCTAGCGGTGACTTGGCATGGGAGGAGATCGTCATCTCCTCCTGCGACGAGGAGGACCAGCAGCCGCCGCCGCTGCAGTCCGCGCCAGTAGTGTCGGGCCAGGTGTATGCCGGCACCGACGTGGAGTTCGAGGAGCAGATGGAGCAGATGCTCCGTCACTCTGTCGTCCACACCACCGGGCCCGGCTCCGCCACCAGGGGCGCTCCTCTCCGTGAAGCCGAAGCCAACATCCCCTCCACACTCTCCGCCGTCGCGCAGTTGCGGCGCCCAAATCGAACGCCGCTTCAAGGAAGAGTGGCTCTCCCCGCCGCCCCGACGCTCCGTGAAGGAAGAGCGGCTCTCGCCTCCGCCTTGGCGCGCCATGAAGGTGGAGCGCCACTCGCCGGCACCCCCCCCCCTCCCCCCGCCGCCCAAGGCGCGTGGGCACACTCTGCACTACCTCCGTGGCGACTCCTCCTCATCGTCGTCGTCTCGGAGCTCCATGAAGGCGCAGGAGTACGCCGACCGGGAGTAGCATCGGCGGGACAGGCGCATTGCTGCGCAACGATCCCAGTTCACAGACTCCCGCCGCCACACATCACGGTGGACCTAGACCTGGCGTACGCCTGGGCCCTGGACCACTCCATGACAACGTCGGAGACGGCCAAGCGCGATCTCTGCCGCCTCGATGGGGAAATGGCCAGGTACGGCGAGTTATGACCCCTCGCCGAGATCGCCGCCGCTGCAGAAAACGCTGCCTCCAACGACCGCCGCTCTCTCCCCCAACCCACGTCCTCGGTGGGCGCGGCTGCACTGTGCACAACGCAGGAAGAGGCAGAGAGGATCATCCGCGAGCGTCAGGCGGCCACCGGAAAAGCCCTGCCGCGGCGCCACCACCTTTCGCCGCCCCAAGCCCGACTCCGGCGGCGGGTCAGACGACGGTGACGGAGGAGGAGCAGCCGGCCAGCCCGTCATTGGCTACAAGGTCACCGTGAAGTATAGGATAGTTTAGGGTTTTAGTTTAGTTCACCGGACGAAATATTATCCTGTTTTATGTACAAACTATTATATTTTCAATGAAATTAGTTGTGTTTATATCAAAATTCGTCGTGTTTGCACAAATTTCGTCCGATTGGTTTGAGTTATTGTTAAAATGTATGCGTTTAGCATTGGATGGCTGTGTTCTACATCCCTGTGCATGGACGGAGCCCTAATTGTTCATGTTTTCGTAGTTGTAGCTGGATGACACATGGGGCCAGACCGTAAAAAGGACCACAAGGCAGCGGTTCTGTGCGCGCACATGACCGGTCGAGTCTGTTCGTAGGTCCTCTGCTCCCGACGATTATTTCTACCGCGTATGGAGAGGGGAGAGCCGTCCAGTGGATCTCGCGGAGGGGGCCTCCCGGGGCTGGTAGGTCCTGCCGACCACCGGCGACGTGCTCCCTGGTGAGTATGTGCAGCAGCCCGAGGAGGTATGTGCAGGGGAAGGCTTCCCCGGATCTCGCAGGACAAGGATATCAGGTACGAATCTGTTCTTCTGTTCTATAGTAGATCTGACTAAATTAGTTTCTTGGACTACAATCGTGTGGGTCACGGTGTGCATCTTAAGTGCAAATTGTTCGTCATCCACCACAGGTTTCCTTCCGTTCTAGTAGTATCTTTCATCGTGTACTCTAGTTTCTTCAACTAAATCATTTGTGTGCTAGTCGGCCGGTGTGTGCATCTCAGTTCTTCAGTGCAAATTGTTGGTTATCCACGATAGATTTATAGTGCTAATTTGGTCGTATAAGCTACTCCCTCCGTCCCAAAATTCTTGTCTTAAATTTGTCTAAATACGGATGTATCAAGTCACGTTTTAGTATTAGATACATCCATATCTAGACTAATCTAAGACAAGAATTTTGGGACGGAAGGAGTACTTTGTACGGTCTACTCCAGTGAGTCCTTTTAATGCCAGATGACTAGCACACGCTTCAATACTGACCTCTCTTTCTGAAGAAACATATATCAGATGCATCTTGATTTGTCTCACAAAAAAAAGATGCATCTTGATTTGTTTGCCAACTAAACGGTGCAAAAACTTCATAGTACATAAGTCAGTCTGGGATGAAAATAAGAACTGTTTGTGGACTTAAAAGAGATGCTAGTGCGGAAGAAATGAAGAGGACGCTGTTAATTAGCTATTACCTGGTTTGGTGTTTGCGTCTGAAGTGCAAATCCTAGGTGATTCACTGTAGATTTACATTGGTTGGTATAAGATGGTTTTTCCCCTGGGGTTTGCTTATGTTTTTGCCTTGATAACTAGCTCATTATTCATTCATTGATGTCTTCTCTATATTTAGAAATAGTATACACATCATGTTGACTTACCTGCCAACTAATCGTTGCAAAAACTTCACGTGCATAGGTACATGGGCATGAGATGAAAATCAAAATTGTTGTGGAGAAAGCGAAGAATTTCTTGTTCTTTGGCTGTTGCCATCCATGTTCTTTTGGGTTGCACAATGCAATAAGTGTTTCTCTCCGTAACGAATATATTAGATCGAGCATCATGTCATGTACACCATAAGCTTTTGCTGTCTTCATAGTCGATGTCTACCGGTTCGATCATGCTTCTATTTATCAACTCATTGAAGTAACCCTCTCCTAGCTCAAATGGTCCAATTTCTAGTTTACACGATACATAAAACATTCAGATATCCATCTCCATATGAACTGGTCTTTCTTAATTTTGTAATCTTCTGGATATATGCTTACATATAATAAATGATGTGAAGGTAGATCATAGAACAACAACATAATCTTTAGTCTCAAGCAAGGTGGAGTAGACTAGAGATAGAATGCAATATGTGTCACATACACAACAACAACATGGAAAGTAGCAAAAAAAATAGTAAATGGAGCTCCTGACTTGTAGATTATGTCAAAGGGATAATCTAGAGTCAAGCTTCTTTTACTACCAGTTTTGATCTACCTTATCATCTAGAAGATTAGTTATTATATCTAAGTATGTTTTCAGAAGATTAGAAGATTAAGCAAAGTCACTAGATACGTAAATGGATAGTTGAATGTTCTGTTTATCATGAAAACAAGAGATTAGCTTATTTGAGATTGGTGATAGAGTTTCTCAACGAGACCATAAATAGAAACATGATTGAACCAACAGACATCAATGTTGACGAAGGCATGGAAAAAAAATCTTATCATGTACATGATATGATGATTGATCCCATATATTTTTGCCAAGTGAAGAAAACCGCTTGTATGGCATTGGGTGAAAAACGATCTATCCAAAGGCAAGATTTGAAGATTATCCATCCGAAAGAGGACGACAGTTATGACCACCATCAGAAGCAGCAACAATGCCACAAGTGAGCCCTCTTTGCAATATCCATATGTGCTATTGTCGTTTCAATGTCGCTTATGTTCAATGTTCATGTTCTACATGCGTTGGATTTTGAATGTTGTGGTGCATCCTTCCATTCATGCTAATTGATATGGCGAGACTCAACAACACTGCAATACCATGGTGTTTTGATTTGCCTTCTGCAACAACATGAAGCTCTCATTGTAATTGTACCCACTTATGGCTGAATACTATTATCACTTCCGTCAGATTCAAGAACCACCAAGTTTGTGCGGCGCCTCCTGCATTTTGCTCATGATGAACTTCCTTCTGCATTTTTTTTATTTTGTAAGGAAGAGTTTTGTACTTATGATGTCTGCCTCGCAGGTTAATTTTGTTCAAGAAGCATTAAGTTTGTAGCTCACCCCTTACGTTTTTCCCTTATGAACTATTAGTTCTTATGTACTGATGTCTTGTTTGCTTCCACTCCTGCATTCTTCATTACACTCCTTTGTTTGTAACATCTGTATTTCAGACTTCCAAACTAAAAAGTCACGTTCGGCTTTTACTATGTTCTGAAGTTTCATCTTGTATTTATCATGCTGGTTTGATCAAGTAAAAAGGAAAGTCAGCAGTGTCATTTTTGATGTGATGGCTTAGGACCTGTATTGAGTACATGTTTCTATTCGAGTATAACTGGAACTTGACTTGCCATTTCATCTCAGGCGCACCTTCGCTGTCCTTTACTCTGTAGTAGATAGTAGAAGTATTCTGATAGGCTGCTTTGGCCGAGCTGTAGATGGCGATGATGCCAACCATGCCATTCTTCTTTCTTTCTTTTTTGCGGGGGGTGCAAACCCTCACAGTCATTGTTTGCGCAGTGCTATCTAACCGAAGTCTGAACCACTAAACTAATGCAATTGCAAACTGCCAAGCTTATGACTAAACTAATGCATCTGCTCAGAGGCATCTCTAGGTAATGCAAACCAAGCACTTTATAACTAAACTAGAGTGCATCGCAGGCACATACTACGATTTCGCAAGTGCCAAAGAGAGTTTAAATATTGCATTGGTGGAGTAATTTACTAGAGTTGCTCACACGTACACATGGTCTCAGGGAGCAAGAGAGCAATCTGTCCTGACAGGCTGACACTTTTCTTAGGCATGACAACGCGCCAGTAAAGTGCGCGCATGGAGACCAGTGACACGGTATAATTTAACCTGATCACTGCAGTCGAAGCGGCATCCAAGGCCATTTTTCGTCCATCTCAAAATCGCATCGAGCTTGAGCCTCGTCGAATACTCCTCCGGTTCACTGTTACTACTATCTTCGTCCTTCGTCCTGATTTATTAGTCTCCTTCATATTTTATGCCAAATGTTGACCATAGATTTAATTAACAAAATATTAATGCATGTCATCAAAAATTATATCGTCAGATTCATATGTGAACATAGTTTCTGATGGTATAAGTTTTGGTGACCTGCATTGATATTTTATTAGTTAAATATATGTTCAAAATTTGACGCTAAATACGAGGGGACCAATAAACCAGGACGGAGGGGTTCGTTCATGAGGAACACTAGATGAGTAAAATGAAAAAAAAATGTATGTTAGATTTGTTTGGTTACTTCTAGATGTTTTCGCTCTAGTGTGATATTGTTATTTTTATCCGGTTGCAAATGATGTTAAGGGGAAGCAATAGTTGTATGAAGTTAATATGCAGTCTTCTAGCCTACCACCCCATGTTGATGTGGTTGGCTGGACTAAGCCGCCCAAGAATCACATAAAGATCAATGTCGACGACTGTTTCATTGGAGGCACGGAATGGGCTGCGCTGGGAGCGGTTGGCAGGGATTGTTTTGGTGATATTGTCTTCTCAATGGTTCCCGTTTTCATGGATGCTTGGATGCAAAGGAAGCTCAAGTCCCCAAGTCCTATCTTTTGTAGGCTCGTAAACTGAATTTGAACAAAGTGCAGATGGAGACCGATTGCATCGCTGTAGTCGCCGATGTGAATGATTGTAATGTTAGGAGGGCCAGCTGGTGGGCTTGCTATGCGAACTCTAAGGATATCAAGGACTTTGGAGCTTGTTCTATTTCCAAAGTTCATAGGGAGGGCAATGTGGCTGCGCATGGGCTTAGAGCATCTCCAGCCGCGCCCCCAACAAGGTCCCCCAGGCGATTTTGCGGCGGCCGGCGTCAAAAAATCGGCCAAGTCGCGCCCCCAAGGGCCCAGTTTTCGCCGGCTCGGGCCGAAATTGGCGCCAGCGGACCCAACCCGAACCCGACGCGCTGGGGGGCGCTCGGGGGCGCCGGGCGAATCGTTTTTGGCGCGAAGAGCCGCGGGCCCCCCCTTGCCAGCGACTCGACTCTCTTCTTGCCGCTTCGTCGTCCTCATCGCCTCGTTTCCCGCGGCAAATCAATGCCAAAGCTGCGCGCGCTACCGCGCCGGTCAGCCTCCATTGATGCCTCACGGGCGGCGCAGTGAAGGCCGGGCGACGCGCGTCCCCTCGCCCGCCACGCCTCCCGCCACGCGTAACGCGCCGGCCACGCGTACTACGCGGCGCCTCCGCCTATATAAGCCGACCACCAGCGCGCCGGAGACACGCATAGATCCTCCACTGCCGACACGCCCATTTCTCCCCCTTCCTCCCTCCCCTCCTCTCGCCGTCTCCAGTTCAGAAGAATGGTCGAGCGTTTCCCAGGCGAATGGCTTCGGGCGCCGCCATCTTCACGAGGACGAGGCTCGCCTCCTTTTCGAGGCCGAGTACCCGGCCCCGCCGGACATGCGGGTGCCCGGGGCGTGGAGGATCAGCGCCGGCGGCGTGCCGGTGCCACCACCACCCACCGAGGCGGCGCGGCGTGCGGAGATCGCACGTATCCGCGCGTCCCTGCCGCGGGAGGCGAGGGAAGGCCCACAGTACACCCCCGACAGCCCGCTTTAGGAGCCCTACTTCCGCCGCCGCCACGCCGAACAGCTTGAGGCGACGAACGGCGTCGTGCCCTTCGGCAGGCTCAACTCCGAGGGCCGGCGCCGGTGGTGGGGCGTGCCCGGCCGCACGTTGGAGGCCGTCCTCGAGTACATCAAGGGCGGCAACACGCCGCGCCTCGAGTACCCCGCTCACCCGTCCTTCTCACGCCGCCGTAGGAGCTCCTGGATGCCGAGGTGCATGGAGCGGCCCGGGGTGTCCTCCTCCTCGTCCGGTCGCTCGTCCGGCTCTCCCTGCCTCCGCCCCGTCAAGCCGGAGCCCCAGGACACGCCTGTCAGCGCGTGCACCCGCAGCTCCGGCGTCCGCATCGGCGACTCCACCCCCCTTCCGGCCGCTTCGTCCTCGTCGAGCCCAAGCCAGAGCCCGGCCTCCCCGTGGAGTACGAGGAGATAGCCCGGCGCGGCTTCTCCGACGAGGACGCCCTACAGTGGGTGCGGGACGACTACCTCCGCGACAAGATGGTCCGGCAGCGCCGGGCCCTGGAGGAGATAGAAGCCCGCAAGCGTGGGCGCGAAGACGAGCACGGCGTCGTGATCCTCGACAGCGACGACGACAAGGACGCCCCCGGACCGTCCAATACGCCGCACCAACCGGGGAAGGGATGCAGCAGGGATGGCGGCGGCGACGACGACGACGACGGCGGCGGCGGCGACTACACGCGGTTCTATAGCCTCCTCGGCATGTAGAACTGCAAGGGCAGGCGGCGGGCGGCGGGGAGCGGCAAGGTAGACGGCAAGGAGCGGCGATGGAGACGGCGAGGAGCAACCCCTAGTAGTTTTTTTTTGTAAAATATGTTTAAATTTGAACGAACTCGCCGATGTTTGCGTTAAATTTGAGCCGTGTTTGCGCCGCATTTAATTTTTTTTAAAAAAACATGGGCGCCGCGACTGGGGACATCACGCCCCCAGCACGCGGTTTAGCGCCGGTGCGCCCCAGGAGGCGATTTTTAGCCCCTCCTGGGGGGCCAATGGCTGGAGATGCTCTTACGGCCTATGCTAGAGGGAATGGAGATTTCTTTCTGTTAGCGGATGTGCCACAAGCTTTGAAACATGCAATTGCTTTTGGTTGTAATCCGGGTTTAATGATATAAATGAGGCCTCCCTTTTCTCAAAAAGAAAGTATGTCCTTTCTGTCCTACATACTGTTTTCTAGAGTCCTCTAGTTGTGAGTAGCTATGAGTAGAATGGTGAATCTTAGGCACGTACACATACACATTTCTTAGGCACGACAGCACGCGAGTTTACTAGAGTTTAAATATTGCATGGGTGGAGTAGTTTACTAGAGTTGCTCACACGTACACATGCTCTCAGGGAGCAAGAGGCAATTTGTCCCGACACTTTTCTTAGGCACGACAGCACACGAGTAAAGAGAGCGCATGGAGACTAGTGACGCGGTATAATTTAACCTAATCACTGCAGTCGAAGAGGTATCCAAGGGCATTTTTCGCCCATCTCAAGATCGCATCGAGAGCTTGAGCCTCGTCTAATACTCGTTTGCTTCACTGTTACTAGGACGGAGGGGTTCGTTCATGAGGAACACTAGATGAGTAAAAAGAAAACGAAAAACGTATGTTAGATTTGTTTGGCTACTTCTAGATGTTTTCGCTCTAGTGTAATGTTTTTTTTCTATCTAGTTGCAAATGATGTTAAGGAGAAGCAAAAGCTGTATGAAGTTAATATGCAGTCTTCTAGCCTACCACCGCAGGTTGATGTGGTTGGCTGGACTAAGCCGCGAAAGAATCACATAAAGATCAATGTGGACGCTTCTTTCATTGCAGGCACGGGATTGACTGGGCTGGGAGCAGTTGGCAGGGATTGTTTTGGTGATATTATCTTCTCAGCGGCTTCCTATTTTCATGGATGCTCGGATGCAAAGGAAGCTGAAGTCCAGGTCCTATCTTTTGGCCTCAACCAGGATCGTAAACTAAATTTGAACAAAGTGCAGATGGAGACCGATTGCATCGCTATAGTGGCCGCTGTGAATGATTGTAATGTTAGCAGGGGCAGATCGTGGGCTTGCTATGATAACTCTAAGGATATTAAGGAGGTTGGAGCTTGTTCTGTTTCCAAAGTCCATAGGGAGAGCAATGTGGTCACGCATGAGTTTGCTGCCCATGCTAGAGTGAATGGGGATTTCTTTGTGTTAGTTGACGTGCCACAAGCTTAGAAACATGTAATTGCTTCCGATTGTAACCCATGTTTATTGATATAAATGAATCTCTCTCTTTCCACAAAAAATATATTTATTTTCTATCCTACCTACTGTTTTCTAGAGCTCTCTAGTTGTGAGTAGCTATGAGTAGAATGGTGAATCTTAAATAATATTTTCTAGAGTGTTCCAGCTATAAGTAGGAGTATGTGAAGGCTTCCCAGAGCTCTATAAATAGAGGTCCTCACCTCTACTTTATACCCAGACTATGTACTCCCACTACCTATAATAGAACTTGGTGTTTTTATCTAAGATCTTGGAGTAGATCTTGTGCTATAGGAGTTTTGGATTGAACTCCTGCTGCCATATCGCCTACGTTTGCCTCTAGAGCGATATCTAGCACAAGACGTTGAAGTAGTTCCTTCAATTATAGTGTTGTACACTTCGTAGCAGTAAGGCGGAGTTGCTCCTCCACAACCTTGTGCTGCTTCAGGTGGTATCAAAGCCCCGTTGATTCATACAAGTTCTTGTTGTTCTCTTTGAGAGCAAGTTGTAGTAAGCAATGGAGCAATTGGAGAAGAGATAAATGTTGGAGAACAACAAATCAAAGAGCCGCGTGAAGATCTTAATCAGAGATTTGACCAACTGGTTGAGATGATAAGAAAGGGTGTCCCCTGATTCCAATGAAGGAGATCCATCTAAAGAAGAAGAAGATGTTCGACAAAGAAGGAGAGGTAATCTTAGAGCAAGACCGACACAACAACGTGTTGTTCAAGGTACTTCAAGAAGGCAGATTTATGTTGAAGCTTGTGAAGGTGAAGAATATGAAGATGACCTTGAAGAACCTGATCTCGATGCATATTGGAGAGTACCCAATCCTACATATGCAAGGGATACATACAAGGTGAAAGCTAAGATCCCATCTTTTAATAGAATGTTGACATTAAAGGGCGCCTTGATTGGTTATATGAAGTGGAGACTTTCTTTGAGGTCATGGAGGTTTTGGAAGATCTTACAGTTCCTTTGGTTGGGTACAAGCTGAAAGGAGGAGCCGGTGCATGGTTGCATTGCGTTCAAGAAGAACACAGGCTGAGAGGAGAACCTCGTGTGAGAACTTGGCGGCAAATGATAAGTCTTTTGAAAGGGAGATTTTTACCCGCTGATTATCACCATATCCTATTTATCCATTTCCAAAATTGTGCCCAAGAATATAGGACCATTTCAGATTACACAGAGGAGTTTCTAAGGCTACAAGTGAGGTGCAACCTTGCCGAAACTGAAGATCAACAAGTTGCAAGGTACATCAATGGTCTCAATGATGCTATTCAAGATTGATTGATGATGTAACAAATCTGATCCATTGATCAAGCACAAGCCCATTAAAGGCTGAGAGGTTTGTGAGGACAAGAAAGACAACTAAGGCTCCATATCCTCATACCGAAGGCTCGTCTAAGGATCACACTTATAGAGTGGAAGAAAAGACTGCTCCACCAAAGACAAAACGGCCCACCTCGAAGAAAACTAGAGGCAAGGGTAAGGAAAATGAAGGCCCAAAGTGCTATAAATGTGGTAAAGAGGGACACATATCTAGCGGTTGCCCACTATGAAAATTTATTTGGCGTCCACCAAGCTTGGCGTCGACGGGAGAGGATGAGCGATGGTTTTCCTAGGACCCGAGCCTTGGCGACCTACCGTGCACTACTCCTCTTCGCTACTGGTAGTGCCCTTGGACCCCCCGGCTTCATGGTCATGGCGGCGGAGCCCAACCTTAGCGGAGCTGGAGATGTCCTCCTCCTCGTATGTGTCTTCGAACAAAGCCTCGCTCGCGTCGTCGCTTGGCTTTGTAGGCGGCAGCCACCTCCGTCCCTAGCTGGCAGTACTGTCAGCAGGCGAGGCGGATCTTGCGGTCAGTGTGGTAGGAGTCGAGCAACGCCTCCTGCTCTATCGGGTCCGCATCTAGCACGATCACCCTGCTGGTGGTGATCTGCTCATCCGCCCGTAGATGCTCCTGGAGGAGGTTGTGGTTGTAGTTGGCATTGGCCTGCATCTCCTAGAACTACTCCTCCTGCTCCTCCCGCACCATGTCCATATAATGGACACAGGTCTCGTCGATGGTCATGGTGCAATGCACCGGCGAGGGTGGAGTGGAGCAGGAAGAGGGTGGCACTAGCCCTGGATCGTCGGAGGAGGTGTCCTCCATTTGCAGTCATCGTCCTCTTCCGGCTGCCTACCAGCTTGCCAGTCGGCAGCAATGGCGGCTATCTCCTTCTTCTGCTATGACGTCAGCCCGTCCCAGAGAGCTTTGGCGGCTGGAGGATCTACGACGAGGAGTGGTGCGGAGAGGGATGACTATGGCTAAGGTTGGGGCACTGGGGCAGCGATTTATATAGCACTAGTGGGCGGCCCAGGGATGGACAAGTGACACCGGGGAGGCGCCTCGGGAACCACTCCTTCGATCTCGTACACATGGCTTCGGGCTACCAACCCGAGCCAGTTAGAGAGTACGGGGCGTTCACAGACTCCTTTAGCCCGCCATCATGTTGTAAGTACTTCCCCTTTATCTTCTTTCTCTCTAGCATTCTTAGTTTATTTTCAGCATCGCTCACTTAGAAACAACCTAAATTTTGTAGGCATATAAGGCCTTTGTCGAGCATAGGAATCAGGTGCGGGAGTACTTGCAACGAGTGAAGGCAAACGATGATTACAACCGTCAAGCGATGACGGTTAGTTTTGCCATCTTAAACCCAAGCTAAAATTTGCACTTTCATTCCTCCTAACCTTCTAGTTTGCTTGTTTAACTAACACCCAGGCTATGTTGGCGTCTTGGACTAACCGCACGGAGCCACCAAAAATTGGACCCCCACCACCACCTGCGGGAGAACCCGCACACATGCCCATGTTCGATGAATGGGTGGCACTAGGCAGTAATAGTCCGGTTAGTACATTTGCCTTAACTAGTTCCCGTTTATTCAACACTATCATATCATATTTACCGTTAGAATCTTCTCTCAAACATGTAGGGGACCGGTGGCTCGACTCCTGCTACGTCGACCCCAGTCACTCCGATCTGGCAGAGTACTGGTGGTCGCGGTGGCGGTTTTGGCGGAGGTGGTTTTGGCGGAGGTGGTCTTAGTGGTGGTGGTTTTGGCGGAGGTGGTCTTGGCAGTGGTGGTTTTGGCGAGGTGGTCTTGGCGGCGGCGGTCTTGCTTGATGTCGATGATGATACCCGTGCATGTGGCCATCGTGCCATACCTTTCATGTTCCATTTCTTGCACTATTTATGTTCATGAACTTTCACCGGTGATGATCTTTAGATGATGAACTTGAGTATGTTTAAATGATGATGATGGACTTCAGTATGTTTAGATGATGAACTGTCATATTTCTGCATAATCTCATATTATTTTGCTTTGAAATGCTGTCAAATGAATTGAAAAAGAGAAAACATGGAAAATTAAAAAAACTATGCCTATGGCAAAGCCGTTGGCATAGATGAGCCCAGGGCTTCCCAGGGCATGACACGTGGCAGAGCTATGCCTACGGCAAAGCCGTCGGCATAGATTTTCATCTATGCCGACGGCTTTGCCGTAGGCAGAGCCCTGCCGCCAGGAGGAACCAGGGAACGACACGTGGCAGAGATATGCCGACGGCCCGGGGCCATCGGCATAGGCCGCGAGTCCGGTAGTGCGTGCAGAGGACCACAAGGTAGTGAGTCTGCGCACATGACCAGTTGTGCAGAGTAAAATTGTTTGCTTTTGGTTGACAAAATAAAATCATGCCCTATACATAGCTTCTCATTTTGGAACGGCAATACGAGCATTACCACGGTGCCTTCATTGTAACCTTAGAACCCTACCACCTAGCTTCCTTCCGCTTAAAACACATCCACAACATTGTGTAGCTAGAGAGATCCGGCTTACCATGGAGATCGCCCTAGGTGCTATCGGCCCTCTCCTACCCAAGCTCGGTGCTCTCCTTGTTGGCGATTTCACCCTGGAGAAACGCATGCGAAAAGGCATTGAGTCTCTTGTGACAGAGCTCACTCTGATGCATGTTGCCCTCCGCAAGGTGGAGAACGTGCCACCAGAACAACTCCGAGGGAGTAAAGATTTGGGCAGGAAAGGTGAAGGAGTTGTCCTGCCACATGGAGGACATAGTTGACGCCTTCATGGTGCTCATGATGAACTTTGGTCGGTAAGTCATGAGGCTAGACAAGTTACACTCTCATGGAAATATAAGCTCTCCCCCTGTTGAGCATCTCCGGCAGTGCACCAAACCATGACTGTGGCCGATAATAATGCCAGTTTGAGACTGGATGTGTTGGGGAACGTAGTAATTTCAAAAAATTTCCTATGCACACGCAAGATCATAGTGATGGCATAGCAACGAGAGGGGAGAGTGTCGTCCATGTACCCTCGTAGACCGTAAGCGGAAGCGTTATGACAACGCGGTTGATGTAGTCGTACGTCTTCACGATCCGACCGATCCAAGCACCGAACGTACGGAGCCTCCGAGTTCAGCACACGTTCAGCTCAATGACGATCTCCGGCCTCCGATCCAGCTGAGCTCCGGAGATGAGTTCAGTCAGCACGACGGCGTGGTGACGGTGATGATGTTCTAGCGGCGCAGAGCTTCGCCTAAACTCCGCGACGATATGACCGAGGTGGAATATGGTGGAGGGGGGCACCGCACACGGCTAAGGAATGATTCGTAGATCAACTTGTGTGTCTATGGGGCGCCCCCCTGCCCCCGTATATAAAGGAGGGAGGGGGGAGGTGCGGCCGGCCCCTAGGGGTGTGCCTGGAGGATTCCTACTCCCACCGGGAGTAGGACTCCCCCCTCTTGCCTTGGTGGAGAAGGAAAGGGGGGAGGGGAAAGAGGAAAGGCCCCCCCCCCCCTTCCTTGTCCTATTCGTACTAGGAGGGGAGGGGGCGCGCGGCCTGCCCTGGCCGGCCCTCCTCTTCTCCCACTTGGCCCACTAAGGCCCAATATCCCCCGGGAGGGTTCCGGTAACCCCCCGGTGTTCCGGTAAAAATCCCGATTTCACCCGGAACCATTCCGATGTCCAAATATAGGCTTCCAATATATCA
This sequence comes from Triticum timopheevii, assembly GCA_963921465.1. NCBI lineage: Eukaryota > Viridiplantae > Streptophyta > Magnoliopsida > Poales > Poaceae > Triticum > Triticum timopheevii. The sequence continues at coordinate 615,150,905 of OY997266.1, forward strand.
ATCTTTATGTCTCGACCATTCCGAGACTCCTCGTCATGTCCGTGATCACATCCGGGACTCCGAACAAACTTCGGTACATCAAAGCTTATAAACACATAATAAAACTGTCATCGAAACGTTAAGCGTGCGGACCTTACGGGTTCGAGTACTATGTAGACATGACCTAGAACCATTCTCGGTCAATAACCAATAGCGGGACCAGGATGCCCATATTGGTTCCTACATATTCTACAAAGATCTTTATCGGTCAAACCGCATAACAACATACTTTGTTCCCTTTGTCATCGGTATGTTACTTGCCCGAGATTTGATCATCGGTATCCAATACCTAGTTCAATCTCGTTACCGGCAAGTCTCTTTACTCGTTCCGTAATACATCATCTCATAACTAACTGATTAGTTACATGCTTGCAAGGCTTAGGTGATGAGTATTACCGAGAGGGCCCAGAGATACCTCTCCGACAATCGGAGTGACAAAACCTAATCTCGAATTATGCCAACCCAACATGTACCTTCGGAAACACCTGTAGAGCACCTTTATAATCACCCAGTTATGTTGTGACGTTTGGTAGCACCCAAAGTGTTCTTCCGGTAAACGGGAGTTGCACAATCTCATAGTTGGAGGAACTTTGTATAAGTCATGAAGAAAGCAATAGTAGTATACTTAAACAATCAAGTGCTAGGCTAACGGAATGGGTCATGTCAATCACATCATTCTCCTAATGATGTGATCCCACTAATCAAACGACAACACATGTCTATGGTTAGGAAACACAACCATCTTTGATTAATGAGCTAGTCAAGTAGAGGCATACTAGTGACTAAAGTTTTGTCTATGTATTCACACATGTATTATGTTTCCGGTTAATACAATTCTAGCATGAATAATAAACATTTATCATGATATGAGGAAATAAATAATAACTTTATTATTGCCTCTAGGGCATATTTCCTTCAGTCTCCCACTTGCACTAGAGTCAATAATCTAGATTACATAGTAATGATTCTAACACCCATGGAGTCTTGGTGCTAATCATGTTTTGCTCGTGAGAGAGGCTTGGTCAACGGGTCTGCAACATTCAGATCCGTATGTATCTTGCAAATCTCTATGTCTCCCACTTGGACTTGGTCCCGAATGGAATTGAAGCGTCTCTTGATGTGCTTGGTCCTCTTGTGAAATCTGGATTCCTTTGCCAAGGCAATTGCACCAGTATTGTCACAGAAGATCTTCATTGGTCCCGATGCACTAGGTATGATACCTAGATCGGTAATGAACTCCTTCATTTGCTGCTTCCGAAGCAGCTATGTATTCTGCTTCACATGTAGATCCCGCCACGACGCTTTGTTTAGAACTGCACCAACTTACAGCTCCACTGTTTAATAAAAACACGTATCCGGTTTGCGATTTAGAATCGTCTGGATCAGTGTCAAAGCTTGCATCGACGTAACCATTTACGACTAGCTCTTTGTCACCTCCATATACGAGAAACATATCCTTAGTCCTTTTCAGGTATTTCAGGATGTTCTTGACCGCTGTCCAGTGATCCACTCCTGGATTACTTTGGTACCTTCCTGCCAAGCTTATTGCTAAGCATACGTCAGGTCTGGTACACAGCATTGCATACGTGATAGAGCCTATGGCTGAAGCATAGGGAACATTTTTCATTTTCTCTCTATCTTCTGCTGTTGTCGGGCATTGAGTTTTACTCAACTTCACACCTTGTAGCATAGGCAAGAATCCTTTCTTTGCCTGATCCATTTTGAACTTTTTCAAAATTTTGTCAAGGTATGTGCTTTGTGAAAGTCCTATTAAGCGTCTTGATCTATCTCTATAGATCTTGATGCCCAATATGTAGGCAGCTTCACCGAGGTCTTTAATTGAAAAACTTTTATTCAAGTACCCCTTTATGCTATCCAGAAATTCTATATCATTTCCAATTAATAATATGTCATCTACATATAAAATTAGAAATGCTACAGAGCTCCCACTCACTTTCTTGTAAATACAGGCTTCTCCAAAAGTCTGTATGAAATCATATGCTTTGATCACACTATCAAAGCGTTTATTCCAACTCCGAGATGCTTGCACCAGTCCATAAATGGAACGCTGGAGCTTGCACACTTTGTCAGCACCTTTTGGGTCAACAAAACCTTCCGGCTGCATCATATACAACTCTTCTTCTAGAAATCCATTCAAAAATGCAGTCTTGACATCCATTTGCCAAATATCATAATCATGAAATGCAGCAATAGCTAACATGATTCGGACAGACTTAAGCATCGCTACGGGTGAGAAAGTCTCATCGTAGTCAACCCCTTGAACTTGTTGAAAACCTTTTGCAACAAGTCGAGCTTTATAGACAGTTACATTACCATCAGCGTCAGTCTTCTTCTTAAAGATCCATTTATTCTCAATGGCTTGCCGATCATCGGGCAAGTCAACCAAAGTCCATACTTTGTTTTCATACATGGATCCCATCTCAGATTTCATGGCTTCCAGCCATTTTGCGGAATCTAGGCTCATCATCGCTTCCTCATAGTTCGTAGGTTCATCATGGTCAAGTAACATGACTTCCAGAACAGGATTACTGTACCACTCCGGTGCGGATCTTACTCTGGTAGACCTACGAGGCACAGCAGAAACTTGATCTGAAGTTTCATGATCATTATCATTAGCTTCCTCACTAATTGGTGTAGTCACAGGAACCGGTTCTCGTGATGAATTACTTTCCAATAAGGGAGTAGATACAGTTATCTCATCAAGTTCTACTTTCTTCCCACTCACTTCTTTCGAGAGAAACTCTTTCTCTAGAAAGGATCCATTCTTAGCAACGAATGTTTTGCCTTCGGATCTGTGATAGAAGGTGTACCCAACAGTCTCTTTTGGGTATCCTATGAAGACACATTTCTCCGATTTGGGTTCGAGCTTATCTGGTTGTAGTTTCTTCACATAAGCATCGCAGCCCCAAACTTTAAGAAACGACAACTTTGGTTTCTTGCCAAACCACAGTTCATAAGGCGTCGTCTCAACGGATTTTGATGGTGCCCTATTTAACGTGAATGCGGCCGTCTCTAAAGCATAACCCCAAAACGATAGTGGTAAATCGGTAAGAGACATCATAGATCGCACCATATCAAGTAAAGTACGATTACGACGTTCGGACACACCATTTCGTTGTGGTGTTCCGGGTGGCGTGAGTTGGGAAACTATTCCGCATTGTTTCAAATGTAAACCAAACTCGTAACTCAAATATTCTCCTCCACGATCAGATCGTAGAAACTTTATTTTCTTGTTACGATGATTTTCCACTTCACTCTGAAATTCTTTGAACTTTTCAAATGTTTCAGACTTGTGCTTCATTAAGTAGATATACCCATATCTGCTCAAATCATCTGTGAAGGTCAGAAAATAACGATATCCGCCACAAGCTTCAACATTCATCGGACCACATACATCTGTATGTATGATTTCCAACAAATATGTTGCTCTCTCCATAGTTCCGGAGAACGGTGTTTTAGTCATCTTGCCCATGAGGCACGGTTCGCAAGTACCAAGTGATTCATAATCAAGTGATTCGAGAAGTCCATCAGTATGGAGTTTCTTCATGCGTTTTACACCGATATGACCTAAACGGCAGTGCCACAAATAAGTTGCACTATCGTTATCAACTCTGCATCTTTTGGTTTCAACACTATGAATATGTGTATCACTACTATCGAGGTTTAGCAAAAAAATAGACCACTCTTCAAGGGTGCATGACCATAAAAGATATTACTCATATAAATAGAACAACCATTATTCTCTGATTTAAATGAATAACCGTCTCGCATCAAACAAGATCCAGATATAATGTTCATGCTCAACGCTGGCACGAAATAACAATTATTTAGGTCTAAAACTAATCCCGAAGGTAGATGTAGAGGTAGCGTGCCGACCGCGATCACATCGACTTTGGAACCGTTTCCCACGCGCATCGTCACCTCGTCCTTGGCCAATGCTCGCTTATTCCGTAGTCCCTGTTTCGAGTTGCAAATATTAGCAACAGAACCAGTATCAAATACCCAGGTGCTACTACGAGCTCTAGTTAGGTACACATCAATAACATGTATATCACATATACCTTTGTTTACTTTGCCATCCTTCTTATCCGCCAAATACTTGGGGCAGTTCCGCTTCCAGTGACCAGTCTGCTTGTAGTAGAAGCACTCAGTTTCAGGCTTAGGTCCAGACTTGGGTTTCTTCTCTTGAGCAGCAACTTGCTTGCCGTTCTTTTTGAAGTTCCCCTTCTTCTTCCCTTTGCCCTTTTTCTTGAAACTAGTGGTCTTGTTGACCATCAACACTTGATGCTCCTTCTTGATTTCTACCTCTGCGGCTTTAAGCATTGCGAAGAGCTCGGGAATAGTCTTGTTCATCCCTTGCATATTATAGTTCATCACAAAGCTCTTGTAGCTTGGTGGCAGTGATTGGAGAATTCTGTCAATGACACTATCATCAGGAAGATTAACTCCCAGTTGAATCAAGTGATTATTATACCCAGACATTCTGAGTATGTGTTCACTGACAGAACTATTCTCCTCCATCTTGCAGCTGTAGAACTTATTGGAGACTTCATATCTCTCAATTCGGGCATTTGCTTGAAATATTAACTTCAACTCCTGGAACATCTTATATGCTCCATGACGTTCAAAACGTCGTTGAAGGCCCGGTTCTAAGCCGTAAAGCATGGCACACTGAACTATAGAGTAGTCATTAGCTTTGCTCTGCCAGACGTTCTTAATGTCGTCAGTTGCATCAGCAGCAGGCCTGGCACCCAGCGGTGCTTCCAGGACGTAACTCTTCTGTGCAGCAATGAGGATAATCCTCAGGTTATGGACCCAGTCCGTGTAATTGCTACCATCATATTTCAACTTTGCTTTCTCAAGGAACGCATTAAAATTCAACGGAACAACAGCACGAGCCATCTATCTACAAACAAACATAGACATGCAAAAATACTATCAGGTACTAAGTTCATGATAAATTTAAGTTCAATTAATCATATTACTTAAGAACTCCCACTTAGACAGACATCTCTCTAGTCATCTAAGTGATTACGTGATCCAAATCAACTAAACCATGACCGATCATCACGTGAGATGGAGTAGTTTTCAATGGTGAACATCACTATGTTGATCATATCTACTATATGATTCACGCTCGACCTTTCGGTCTCCGTGTTTCGAGGCCATATCTGCATATGCTAGGCTCGTCAAGTATAACCTGAGTATTCCGCGTGTGCAAAAATGGCGTGCACCCGTTGTAGATGGATGTAGAGCTTATCACACCCGATCATCACGTGGTGTCTCGGCACGACGAACTTTGGCAACGGTGCATACTCAGGGAGAACACTACTTGATCATTTTTAGTGAGAGATCATCTTAAAATGCTACCGTCAATCAAAGCAAGATAAGATGCATAAAGGATAAACATCACATGCAATCAATATAAGTGATATGATATGGCCATCATCATCTTGTGCTTGTGATCTCCATCTCCGAAGCACCGTCGTGATCACCATCGTCACTGGCGCGACACCTTGATCATCATCGTAGCATCGTTGTCGTTTACGCCATCTATTGCTTCTACGACTATCGCTACCGCTTAGTGATAAAGTAAAGCAATTACAGGGCGTTTGCATTTTATACAATAAAGCGACAACCATATGGCTCCTGCCAGTTGCCGATAACTTCGGTTACAAAACATGATCATCTCATACAATAAAATATAGCATCACGTCTTGATCATATCACATCACAACATGCCCTGCAAAAACAAGTTAGACGTCCTCTACTTTATTGTTGCAAATTTTACGTGGCTGCTATGGGCTTAAGCAAGAACCAATCTCACCTACGCATCAAAACCACAACGATAGTTTGTCAAATAGACTCCGTTTTAACCTTCGCAAGGACCGGGCGTAGCCATACTTGGTTCAACTAAAGTGAGAGAGACAGACACCCGCCAGTCACCTTTAAGCAACGAGTGCTCGCAGCGGTGAAACCAGTCTCGCGTAAGCGTACGCGTAATGTCGGTCCAGGCCGCTTCATCTCACAATACCGCTGAACCAAAGTATGACATGCTGGTAGGCAGTATGACTTATATCGTCCACAACTCACTTGTGTTCTACTCGTGCATATAACATCAAAACATAAAACCTAGGCTCTGATACCACTGTTGGGGAACGTAGTAATTTCAAAAAATTTCCTACGCACACGCAAGATCATGTTGATGGCATAGCAACGAGAGGGGAGAGTGTCGTCCACGTACCCTCTTAGACCGTAAGCGGAAGCGTTATGACAACGCGGTTGATGTAGTCGTACGTCTTCATGATCCGACCGATCCAAGCACCGAACGTACGGAGCCTTCGAGTTCAGCACACGTTCAGCTCAATGACGATCTCCGGCCTCCGATCCAGCCGAGCTCCGAAGATGAGTTCAGTCAGCACGACGGCGTGGTGACGGTGATGATGTTCTACCGGCGCAGAGCTTCGCCTAAACTCCACGACGATATGACCGAGGTGGAATATGGTGGAGGGGGGCACCGCACACGGCTAAGGAACGATCCGTAGATCAACTTGTGTGTCTATGGGGTGCCTCCCTTCCCCCATATATAAAGGAGGGAGGGGGAAGGTGCGGCCGGCCCCTAGGGGTGCGCCTGGAGGAGTCCTACTCCCACCGGGAGTAGGACTCCCCCCTCTTGCCTTGGTGGAGAAGGAAAGGGGGAGGGGAAAGAGGAAAGGGGGGCGCCGCCCCCCCTTCCTTGTCCTATTCGGACTAGGGGGGAGGGGGCGCGCGGCCTGCCCTGGCCGGCCCTCCTCTTCTCCCACTTGGCCCACTAAGGCCCAATATCCCCCGGGAGGGTTCCGGTAACCCCCCGGTGTTCCGGTAAAAATCCCGATTTCACCCGGAACCATTCCGATGTCCAAATATAGGCTTACAATATATCAATCTTTATGTCTCGACCATTACGAGACTCCTCGTCATGTCTGTGATCACATCCGGGACTCCGAACAAACTTCGGTACATCAAAACTTATAAACTCATAATAAAACTATCATCGAAACGTTAAGCGTGAGGACCCTACGGGTTCGAGAACTATGTAGACATGACCTAGAACCATTCTCGGTCAATAACCAATAGCGGGACCTGGATGCCCATATTGGTTCCTACATATTCTACGAAGATCTTTATCGGTCAAACCGCATAACAACATACTTTGTTCCCTTTGTCATCGGTATGTTACTTGCCCGAGATTTGATCGTCGGTATCCAATACCTAGTTCAATCTCGTTACCGGCAAGTCTCTTTACTCGTTCCGTAATACATCATATCATAACTAACTGATTAGTTACATGCTTGCAAGGCTTAGGTGATGAGTATTACCGAGAGGGCCCAGAGATATCTCTCCGACAATCGGAGTGACAAAACCTAATCTCGAATTATGCCAACCCAACATGTACCTTCGGAAACACCTGTAGAGCACCTTTATAATCACCCAGTTACGTTGTGACGTTTGGTAGCACACAAAGTGTTCTTCCGGTAAACGGGAGTTGCACATTCTCATAGTTGGAGGAACTTTGTATAAGTCATGAAGAAAGCAATAGCAGTATACTTAAACGATCAAGTGCTAGGCTAACGGAATGGGTCATGTCAATCACATCATTCTCCTAATGATGTGATCCCACTAATCAAACAACAACACATGTCTATGATTAGGAAACATAACCATCTTTGATTAATGAGCTAGTCAAGTAGAGGCATACTAGTGACTATAGTTTTGTCTATGTATTCACACATGTATTATGTTTCCGGTTAATACAATTCTAGCATGAATAATAAACATTTATCATGATATGAGGAAATAAATAATAACTTTATTATTGCCTCTAGGGCATATTTCCTTCAGGATGCACCAAGCGCACCACAAGCCCCGGCTCACCAGATATGTTCTTATCCACCCTCGTCCTTCCATCCAACCAACAATGGTTGCGGAAATAGCTGTAGAAGTTAGCGATGACCTTGTCGTTGTTAAGGTCTAGATCAACCACCATTTTCAAACTGGTTAATTGTGACCTACTACACCTTGCGTAGTAGTCCTTGCGTGTACGCATGGTGATTAAACCAACGACCAAGGCGGCTATGGCTCTCTCTGAGATAATGCAAACTGAGTTGTTTAACTAAACTAAACTATCTCCATATGTACGCTTAGACATGGTCACACCACATACACATCCACATGGATATTCATTAGTTTTTTTTAGTGAGTAACACATATATGGTCTCATTCTCGGAGCAGGTGGGCTTACGTACTCTAATTGTTTTTTCCTTTGGTACAACGACGTGTTCGCAGGGTCTACGCTTGTAGATTGGTAGCGCCGTGTAATTTAATTTTGGCTATGCAGTCCAAAGGCATCCTGGCCCGTCTAAGATCGGACTGAGCGTTGCGTGAGCAACTAGAGTAACACTGTTAGGTACTACTACAACTAGCTGACACTGGGACCCCGCTGTGCAGAGGACCACAAGGTAGTGAGTCTGCGCACATGACCAGCTATGCAGAGTAACATTGTTTGCTCTTGGTTGACAGAATAAAATCATGCACTATACATGGCTTATCATTTTGGAACAGCAATACGAACATGACCACGGTGCCTTCATTGTAACCTCAGAGCCCTACCACCTAGCTTCCTTCCACCCAAAACACATCCACAACACTGTGTAGCTAGAGAGATCTGGCTTGCCATGGAGATCGCCCTGGGGGCTATCGGCCTTCTCCTCCCCAAGCTCGGTGCTCTCCTCGTCAGCGATTTCACCCTGGAGAAACGCATGAGAAAAGGCATTGAGTCTCTTGTGACGGAGCTCACGCTGATGCACGCTGCCCTCCGCAAGGTGGAGAAAGTGCCCCAGGAACAACTCGACGAGGGGGTCAAGATTTGGGCAGGAAAGGTGAAGGAGTTGTCCTACCACATGGAGGACATAGTTGATGCCTTCATGGTGCGTGTGGAGGATGGTGGTGAGCCTGCCAACCCAGAGAATAGAGTCAAGAAGACACTCAAGAAGGTCAAAGGATTATTCAAGATTGGCAAGGATCTCCACTGGATCTCTGATGCTCTCGAAGAAGCGGTTCATCAAGCTAAGCAGTTGGCCGAGCTACGTCAAAGGTATGAGCAAGATATGCAAGATACAAGCGCTGGTGCTTGTGTTGACCCTCGCATGATGGCCCTGTACACAGATGTGATAGAGCTTGTCGGCATTGAAGACACACGAGATGAGTTGATCAACATGTTGAAAAAAGGTGATGATTGGTCAAAGCATCCATTGAAGATTGTCTCTATTGTTGGATTTGGTGGGTTAGGCAAGACAACTCTTGCCAAAGCAGCATATGACAAGATCAAAGGGCAATTCGACTGTTGTGCTTTTGTTTCAGTTTCTCAGAATCCTGACATGAAGAAAGTTTTCAAAAATATTCTTTATGAACTTGACAAGAAGAAGTATGCACATATTCCTAATGACACTAGTAGAAAACCACCCATTAGACCCGGTTCGTAAGGGCCTTTAGTCCCGGTTCATGAACCGGGACTAATGGGTTGTTACTAATGCCTCCACCCATTAGTCCCGGTTCAAACACGAACCGGGACCAATGTGCCTCCACGTGGCCCGGTTCGCCGAGCACAGCCAGGGGGCCTTTGGTCCCGGTTGGTGGCTCCAATCGAGGCCAAAAGGCATCCACGCGTCTGCATTCCAGTGGCTGGGGTTTTTGTTTTTGTTTTTTTGAAAGGAGGGGGGTTGGGGGTTTTGGGGGGTTAATTTAGGTGTTTCGTATATTGTGTTAGCTAGCTAATTAATAGAGAGAAGTGTCCTCTCTTATGTCCGTGCTTGGTCGACGCTGCGTAGTATATATACATAAGTGATCGAGAGAACCATTCAGTACAGAAGTTCGTCATGCATACCGAGAGAAGATCGATCGACCTCTCCTTCTCCGAGAGATTGGTCGAACAATAAGTTTTTTACTGGCTACATACATGTATAAGATCTCTTAATTACAAACCCCTAGCATTTGAAATCAAGTTCCACATGGTATTCTCCGGCTTTACTGATGACGTGATCAAGAAAGAATCCCGCCAATTCCTCTTGAATTGCTTTCATGCGATCTGGTTCTAGGAGTTCATCCCGCATCTGCCACGTCTAATTAATTTGAAGAAGGGGGTTAATTAATACATATATATAAATGAAACTCAACAGAAATGATGGTGTAATAAAATGAAATTGTGAATATTATTGCCTACGCACTTCATATTGTCTTCTAGAGTAGCCCCGCTTGTTTTTCAAAGTCGCGCTGTGGATGAACTCGCACACGTAGTATCCACAGAAATCATTCCCTTCCTCCTGCCACAAGCACTTTACGAGAAATAGAGGTCAATCAAACTGATAATGAAGCATTATAAGTGGCATTGATGAAAGTATAGCTATAGAATCAACGGGAGATGCGCGCAACTAGCTAGCCAGTAGTACTTACTTTCGGGTATACATATCGCAGCTCCTTCGGCAGTCCCGGAGCTTGTGCGCTGAACTGTTTCCAAACCCTGCAAGACAAAGAAAATAATTATTATTACTTGAGATATCAGGAAATGAACAAAAAGATGCCGATATGGTGCGATAATGATCGATTGAACTTACTTGCTGAGCATTTCAGTCATGTTCGCATAGGTGCTGGGGTCTTTCCGTCTAGAGTCTAAGACGGTTACTAGTCCACGCTCAAGCTTAATCTCCAGAAGAATATAGTGGTACCTGCACACGCATGCATAACTCATCAATTACATTAACCTTGCTCGAGTAATAAGGGAAACCGAATATGCACACGATAGTAACACTCACGGGCCGTTGTAAGGAAAGAGTATGGTATCTTTGTTTTGATTTTTGATTAAAGATTGTAGAAAGTTGTCCTCGGCCTCTTCGACTCTCTTTTTAACCAGAAATTCATCTATGATATTTGTGTTAATGAACCCAATATCATAGATTTCATTTTTTTTGCACTCGACGATCTTCAATCTGCATAATATATTGAGAATAATTAATTATAAATACATGCAATGAAAGAGCCGAGCTATATATAGAGACTAATGACAGAAATAGTACTTACAGGCAGTAGCAAAAGACCATTAATTTATCAAGGGCCTTTTGATTGAAGAACGCGAAGAACTCCTCAAATGGAACACACAACAGATCATTTGAAACGAGGTCGTGCTCCTCTTTAATTCTCAGATACAAAGTGTTCTTCCCTCCAGACTCTCTGCAGGTTTTCATGTACCAACTATCGAATCTTCGCATCATTGTTGTCAGAGATTTTTCATCTTTGACGAGAGGCTTCCCGTACTCGTATATGAATAAGTCCACCTCCATGAAATCAGGAAGTGCATCGTCAGGCAGGTAATCTTCAAGATTGCCATAACTGGCCACCGTCCCCGGAGGATTAGACACATTGAGCGGGGGGGCACGATTGCTGTGCTTGTTCGCCGAGCTGGGCAATTTTTTCCCCTTTGCTCGTTGTTCTTTTAACCTTTTATCACTGACAGTAGTTCCCGACCGCTTGGCTTGGAGATATGTCTGTTCAGTAATGCGCTCATAGTTGGTTCTCGGCGGAGACTTTGGTGGTTTCCTCAGGGCATCGAGAGTGCGCTTCACTTTCACCGGATCTACCTTCTCCTTCGGAGGTGGATGTCTCTTTGCTTTCAACCCTGCAAACCAGCCATCCAGTTCGTTCTGCGCAATCTCCGCGTTTTCCTCCTCGGTCCTCTCGTACGGTAACTTCTCTGGAGTCTTCAGAGAAGGACCGAATCTGTATATCTTCCCGCCTTTGGCTGTACTGCTAGACGCCGACAGAGCAGACGAAGCAGATGTCTTCTTTGCTTGCTTTTTGCGAGGCGGAGGAGAAGGACTACGACGTGCCGGAGCAGCCGGAGCGACGGCGGGTCTCTTCCGCCCTTGCTGACGAGGCGGAGAAGGAGGAGGCTGGCTGCTCGGGCGCACCAGCGCAGGCGGAGAAGGAGGCGGAGTGCCGCCACGCGCCGGAGAAGGAGGCGGAGTGCCGCCACGCGTGCCCTGATCGTCACTCGCCGGAGGAGGAGGCGGTGGAGGAGGCGGAGTGCCCTGACTCGCTGGAGGAGGAGGAGGAGGCGGAGGCGTCCAGTTCAGAAGGTTGATGAGCTCCTTCCGCCATAGGCATGGAGTCTTCAGAGCAGAACCCAGCATAGTCTCCCCTTCACCGGTAGGGTGCTCAAGCGCGAGGTCCTCAAATCCCTCCGTTATTTCATCCACCATCACCTTAGCAAATCCTTCTGGAATCGGCTGGCAGTGATAAGTTGTGCCGGGTCCACTAGGATAAACTTGGCCAACAGCCGCCTTGACCTTCAAATTGCTCCATCGCGCAATAATGTGGCAACTTTGAGACTCCGTGATACCATCCACGGGATAGCTGGCAGGAGCCGTCAAGACATGCTCCGGCTGAAGCAGCTCGGTGGAAGCCACGCTGCTTCTCCGCTGAGATGGCGGGGTAGCTTTGGGGGAAGCTTCGGCATGTCGTTTGTTGCGATCTGCTGCTTCTCGTTCCTCTTCTCGGTCCTCTAGCCTCATTACCCTTTCGTGCAGTGCCTGCATTTGGTCTTGCTCCAGTTTCTTCCTCCTCTCGTGGGTTTTATAACCCCCTGCGTGCGGAAAACCAACCTTCCACGTCATGGAGCCTGGCGTGCCTCGTGTCCGTCCAGGGTGCTCGGAATTCCCAAGGGCCATTGTGAGCTCGTCCTTCTCCCTGTTTGGAAGGAACGTCCCTCGCTGCGCTGCATCGATATAGTGTCGAAGGTTCTTGACTGGTGTTTGCAGTTGCTCGTCCGTCCACTGGCACTTCCCTGTTACAGGGTCCAAGGTTCCGCCAGCCCCGAAGAACCAAGTCTGGCAACGGTCTGACCAGCGCATTGTCTTTGGTTCGATCCCTTTTGCAAGCAGATCATGCTCAGCCTTGGACCACTTAGGCCGGGCTTTGAGGTAGCCACCTGACCCCGTGCGATGGTGAAGCTTCTTCTTCGCAGCATTTTTCTTGTTTGTCTCCGACATCTTCTTACTCTTTTCCGATGTCATGTGGGCCACAAATGCGGGCCAGTGGTCTTTGATCTTCTCATATTTGCCGATGAATTCTGGTGTCTTTTTTTCCTTCACAAACTGGTTCAGCTCTTTCCTCCACCTCCTCATTAGGCCTGGCATCTTCTTAAGATCACAAGACTTGATTAATTGCTCTTTAACTGGCTTCTCCGGATCCTCCTCTGGCGGTAGGGTGAAATTTGCCTTCAGCTCAGTCCAAAGATCTTCTTTCTGCATATCATTGACATAAGACACCTCAGGGTCTTCATCCTTAGCAGGCTTATACCATTGATGGATGCTGATTGGGATCCTGTCCCTAACAAGAACCCCGCACTGAGCAGAAAATGCCTTCCTTGTCCGGTCCGGTTCAATCGGTTCGCCGTCGGGCGCGATTTCTATGATCTCAAACTTTTCATCCGAGCTCAACTTTTTCTTCGGGCCTCGTCTCCTTACCGAAGTTGTGCTCGATCCGGAGGGCTAGAAATTATAAGGAAGAAAGACGACAGTAATTAATATGTGTACATATACCAAAACAATGGATGCATCAATTAACTAGTCAGCACGGGCTTAACTAATATATATATACCTGGCCGGACTCGGTTCGGTGACCGGAGCAGTCAACATGGTCTCCTTCGTCTTGTACCTCCATTGTGTCACCGGAGCCATCATGAACATAGTCCTCCTCTTGTACCGGCAAGCCATCATAAACATAGCCCTCTTCTTCATCCAGCTGAGCAACGGTGTCGATGAGAAATGACGCAACATCATCACTTCCATTTGCGATTGTCTCCCCCAACATCGCTTTTGTTTCTTCGTCTCGGGAGTGCTCCATAGTTTCTGCAAATATTTACAACAATTCAATTATTATTCAAACATGGTACATAGTGGCAAACGTAGAACTAGCTAGCTAATCACAATAAGGAATCATGTTAGTGGCCTCGACGCTGCTTCTCTAGGGTTTGGGGTCGCCTCGACACAAAGCTTCAAGGGTTTGGGGTCGCCTCGACGATAACGCTCTTTTAACTTGATAAATTTGGGTGGCCTCGAGAGAGTTAATTTGTCGGGTAGGGGCACGGCGGGAGGGGGTAGGAGACCTGCAACATCGTTTTCTCTCTAGGGTTTGGGTGTCCTCGACATACATATACATGGGAAAATAATGTTATCGGGGAGGGGGTATCGGTACCACCCCCTCGTGTTGAAATTTCTTCTTTCTCCTTTCCTTTCTTTCTTCTTCTCCTCTTCTTTTTCTTCTTCTCCCTCGAGAAAGGAAAATAATTAAGGAAAAGGGAGAAAAGAGGAAGAAGGAAGAAGGAAGAAGAAGAAGAAGTAAAAGAAGAAAAAAAAAGAGGAGAAGAAGAAAGGAATAGAGGAGAAAAAGAAAAAATAGAATTTTTTTCTTCTATTTTTTCTTCTTCTCCTCTATTCCTTTCTTCTTCTCCTCTTCTTTTTCTTCTTTTTTCCTCTTCTTATTTATTTCTCCTCTTCTTCCTCTCCTCTTTTTCTCCTTTCTTCCTCTTCTTATTTTCCTTTTTCCTCTCATTCTTTTAGTATTGCTTGTTTTAAAAAAAATGTTCAAATAGAAAATTTCGAAAAAAAACAAAGGTTTTGCCTAATGCATTGTTCATATGAATATACAAACATTTGCATATGAACAAAAACATGCTCTGAACAATTTTTGAACATTACATACACATAGCCACATACATACCCATATACAATATATATATATATATATATATATATATATATATATATATATATATATATATATATATATATATATATATATATATATAGGGTAACGCTATTCTAAGCGTGAGTGTAGAATAGCTTATTCTACACCCCCTAGTAACGCTATATACAAAATCTAGTAAAACGGTGTACGAAATGTAGTAATTCGGAAAATAAAATTTTTATCACCGAAGTTTGGAATTTACTACATTTTTACAAAAATTACTATATTTTACATAGTGCGTTACTATATTTTGTATGTACCATTACTGGGGTGTAGAATAAGCTATTCTACACTCACGCTTAGTTTAGCGTTACTATATATATATATATATATATATATATACAAAAAAACTAAACTAATAAAAATGAAAAAAACAGAGCCACATATATATATATATAGCCACATACATACACATATATATATATACATTGAACAAAAAAATTAAACTAATAAAAATGAAAAAAAACAGAGCCGGTTCGGCGGGGCGGCTCACAGCAGTGGCGGCGCGCGGGCGCGGGCGACGGCGACGGGGCAGGGGCTCGGGGCGCGGGGCGCGGGGGCGGGCGACGGCGACGACGGCGGGCGCGGGCTTGGGGAGGACGGCGGGCGCGGGTTCGGGGAGGACGGCGCGGGCTCGGGGAGGCTGGCGCGGGCTCGGGGAGGCCGGCGACGACGACGGGCGCGGGCGACGGCGATGGCGACGGCGGGGGCGGCGGGCGGCGTCGGGGCAGCCTGGCGGCGTCGATGTGCTCGGCGTCGTCGGGGGGCAACTGGTGGCGAAGTGCTACTTATATAGAAGGAGCATTGGTCCCGGTTGGTGGCACCAACCGGGACTAATGCACCCTTTAGTCCCGGTTGGTGCCACCAACCGGGACCAAAGGCCTCTTTTCGGCAGCCCAAAGGGCAGGAAGCTGCGGCCTTTAGTCCCGGTTGGTGGCACCAACCGGGACCAATGCCCCCCCTTTAGTCCCGGTTGGTGCCACCAACCGGGACCAAAGGCCCCTGTGCTGCCCGCATCGAGGCCAAAGTTTAGTCCCACCTCGCTAGTTGAGAGGGGCACGCAGTGGTTTATAAGCCCCACTGCCGCACCCCTCTCGAGCTCCTCTCCATTGCAGGCTTACGGGCCTACTAGCTAATTCTTTGCCTGATGGGCCTTCTGGGCCTTCTGCGGGCCTGAATCCTGGCCCATAGTAGGGTTTCAAGTCGTATTCAGGCCGTGTGGCCCAGGAGGTGGCATTTTTTTGTTTTTTTGTTTTCTTTACTTATTGTTGCTATTTTTATTTTTTTCCAGTTTTTTTTTTGTTTTCTGCATTATTTATTTTCTTTTGTTATTTGCTTTATTTTTTAATTCTTTTTGCTTTTAGTTTTAGGAAAATTATAAACTTACTGTTAGTGCCATTACTTTTCAAATTTGAAAACACTTTTTTTTGTTTTCTTTCTTGCTTTATTTATTTTATTTTGTTTCTACTTACAACAAAATACTTATTGTTGTTTTTTTGTTTTGTTTTCTGCATTATTTATTTTCTTTTGTTTTTTGCTTTATTTTTTAATTCGTTTTGCTTTTAGTTTTAGGAAAATTGTAAACTTTCCACTTTTTTGTTTTCTTTCTTGCTTTATTTATTTTATTTTGTTTTTACTTACAACAAAATACTTATTGTTGCTATTTTTAATTATTACGAGGGCCGAACCATAAGACATTAAAGCATTTCAAATGAACTCTGAAAAAGTTGAAAGTTGGCATGGTATCATACTCGTCAGTTACAAAGTTGGCATGGTATCATCATAATAGTTGCAGGAGAAAGTCTTCACTTTTTCTTCGCTTGTGTCATTTGCTTATTGCGCCGTAACCATGGATAATCTTCATCGTTTATCAGGATGCTGGGGTCAGCCTTGACTTTAAAGGGAGGAATTTCATGAAACTTTTCGTAATCTTCAGACATGTCTGTCTTGTCCTCCACTCCCACGATGTCCCTTTTTCTTGAAAGAACTATGTGGTGCTTTGGCTCATCGTATGATGTATTCGCTTCCTTATCTTTTCTCTTTCTCGGTCTGGTAGACATGTCCTTCACATTGATAACCTGTGCCACATCATTGGCTAGGACGAACGGTTCGTCAGTGTACCCAAGATTTTTAAGATCCACTGTTGTCATTCCGTACTGTGGGTCTACCTGTACCCCGCCTCTTGACAGATTGACCCATTTGCACTTAAACAAAGGGACCTTAAAATCTAGTCCGTAGTCAAGTTCCCATATGTCCACTATGTAACCATAATATGTGTCCTTTCCCCTCTCGGTTGTTGCATCAAAGCGGACACCGCTGTTTTGGTTGGTGCTCTTTTGATCTTGGTCAATCGTGTAAAATGTATTCCCATTTATCTCGTATCCTTTGCAAATCAATACAGTCAAAGATGGTCCCCTGGATAACAAGTACAGCTCATCACAAACAGTGTTGTCACCTCTGATACGTGCTTCCAACCAACTATTGAAAGTCCTGATGTGTTCACATGTAATCCAGTCGTCGCACTGCTCCGGGTGTTTGGAGCGCAGACTGTTCTTGTGTTCATCGACATAAGGGGTCACCAAGGTAGAGTTCTGTAGAACTGTGTAGTGTGCTTGAGACCAAGAATATCCGTCCCTGCATATTATTGAGTCCTTTCCAAGCATGCCTTTTCCAGTCAGTCTCCCCTCATACCGCGATTTAGGGAGACCTATCTTCTTAAGGCCAGGAATGAAGTCAACACAAAACCCGATGACATCCTCTGTTTGATGGCCCATGGAGATGCTTCCTTCTGGCCTAGCGCGGTTACAGACATATTTCTTTAGGACTCCCATGAACCTCTCAAAGGGGTACATATTGTGTAGAAATACGGGGCCCAGAATGACAATCTCGTCAACTAGATGAACTAGGACGTGCGTCATGATATTGAAGAAGGATGGTGGGAACACCAGCTCGAAACTGACAAGACATTGCACCACATCACTCCTTAGCCTTGGTATGATTTCTGGATCGATCACCTTCTGAGATATTGCATTGAGGAATGCACATAGCTTCACAATGGCTAATCGGACGTTTTCCGTTAGAAGCCCCCTCAATGCAACCGGAAACAGTTGCGTCATAATCACGTGGCAGTCATGAGACTTTAGGTTCTGGAACTTTTTGTCTGGCATATTTATTATTCCCTTTATATTTGACGAGAAGCCAGTCGGGACCTTCATACTGAGCAGGCATTCAAAGAAGATTTCTTTCTCTTCTTTCGTAAGAGGGTAGCTGGCAGGACCTTCATACTGCTTCGGAGGCATGCCCTCTTTTTCGTGCAAGCGTTGCAGGTCCTCCCGTGCCTCAGGTGTATCTTTTGTCTTCCCATACACGCCCAAGAAGCCTAGCAGGTTCACGCAAAGGTTCTTTGTCACGTGCATCACGTCGATCGAAGAGCGGACCTCTAGGTCTTTCCAGTAGGGTAGGTCCCAAAATATAGATTTCTTCTTCCACATGGGTGCGTGATTCTCAGCGTCATTCGGAACAGCTAGTCTGCCGGGACCATTTCCAAAGATTACGTGTAAATCATTGACCATAGCAAGTACGTGATCACCGGTACGCATGGCGGGCTTCTTCCGGTGATCTGCCTCGCCTTTGAAATGCTTGCCTTTCTTTCGACATTGATGGTTGGTCGGAAGAAATCGACGATGGCCTAGGTACACATTCTTCCTGCAGCTTGCCAGGTATATACTATCGGTGTCAAGTAAACAGTGCGTGCATGCGTGGTATCCCTTGTTTGTCTGTCCTGAAAGGTTACTGAGAGCGGGCCAATCGTTGATGGTCATGAACAACAACGCATTTAGGTTAAATTCCTCCTGTTTGTGCTCATCCCACGTACGTACACCATTTCCATTCCACAGCTGTAAAAGTTCTTCAACTAATGGCCTTAGGTACACATCAATGTCATTGCCGGGTTGCTTAGGGCCTTGGATAAGAACTGGCTGTCATAATGAACTTCCGCTTCATGCACATCCAAGGAGGAAGGTTATACATACATAGAGTCACGGGCCAGGTGCTGTGATTGCTGCTCTGCTCCCCGAAAGGATTAATGCCATCCGCGCTTAAAGCAAACCATACGTTCCTTGGGTCACTTGCAAACTCATCCCAGTACTTTCTCTCAATTTTTCTCCACTGCGACCCGTCAGCAGGTGCTCTTAACTTCCCATCTTTCTTAAGGTCCTCACTGTGCCATCGCATCAACTTGGCATGCTCTCCGTTTCTGAACAGACGTTTCAACCGTGGTATTATAGGAGCATACCACATCACCTTCGCAGGAACCCTCTTCCTGGGGGGCTCGCCGTCAACATCACCAGGGTCATCTCGTCTGATCTTATACCGTAATGCACCGCATACCGGGCATGCGTTCAGATCCTTGTACGCACCACGGTAGAGGATGCAGTCATTAGGGCATGCATGTATCTTCTGCACCTCCAATCCTAGAGGGCATACGACCTTCTTTGCTGCGTATGTACTGTCGGGCAATTCGTCATCCTTTGGAAGCTTCTTCTTCAATATTTTAAGTAGCTTCTCTAATCCTTTGTCACGCACAGCATTCTCTGCCTTCCACTGCAGCAATTCCAGTACGGTACCGAGCTTTGTGTTGCCATCTTCGCAATTGGGGTACAACCCTTTTTTGTGGTCCTCTAGCATGCGATCGAATTTCAGCTTCTCCTTTTGACTTTCGCATTGCGTCCTTGCATCGACAATGACCCGGCGGAGATCATCATCATCGGGCACATCGTCTGGTTCCTCTTGATCTTCAGCAGCTTCGCCCGTTGTAGCATCATCGTGCACATCGTCTGGTTCCTCTTGATCTTTAGGAGCATCACCGTATTCAGGGGGCACATAGTTGTCATCGTACTCTTCTTCTTCGCCCTCTTCCATCATAACCCCTATTTCTCCGTGCCTCGTCCAAACATTATAGTGTGGCATGAAACCCTTGTAAAGCAGGTGGGTGTGGAGGATTTTTCGGTCAGAGTAAGACTTCGTATTCCCACATACAGGGCATGGACAACACATAAAACCATTCTGCTTATTTGCCTCAGCCACTTCAAGAAAATCATGCACGCCCTTAATGTACCCGGAGGTGTGTCTTGAACTGTACATCCATTGCCGGTTCATCTGCGTGCATTATATAATGAAGTGACCAAATTAATAGAAGTTCATCATCACATTAAAATCAAAGTACATACATAGTTCTCATCTAACAACATAAAGCTCTGCAGAGCATCTAAATTAATTAAACCATACACTGAAACTATGTAAAACATTTCAATGCGAAAACAAATGCGATCATAATCGCAACCAATGTAACAACTGATCCAACGACATAATGATACCAAGCCTCGGTATGAATGGCATATTTTCTAATCTTTCTAATCTTCAAGCGCATTGCATCCATCTTGATCTTGTGATCATCGACGACATCCGCAACATGCAACTCCAATATCATCTTCTCCTCCTCAATTTTTCTAATTTTTTCCTTCAAGAAATTGTTTTCTTCTTCAACCAAATTTAACCTCTCGACAATAGGGTCGGTTGGAATTTCCGGTTCAACAACCTCCTAGATAAATAAAATCTATGTCACGTTGGTCATAAACAATAAATGAACCAATAGTTATGAAAAGATAATATATACCACATCCGAATCATAGACAGGACGAGGGCCGACGGGGGCGGATACCAAAACCATCGCACTATATAAGATGCAATAATAAAAGTAAGAAAATATTACAAGTATCTATCTAAACATACAAGTAAGAATATTTTTCCTTTCAGAAAGAAGATAAGAACAAGAGGCTCACCACGGTGGTGCCGGCGATGAGATCGGCGCGGGTGATCGACGACGGTGAAGACGGGGACGGGGCGTGACGGACCACTAAACCTAGACAAATATTGAGGAAAATGGAGCTTGGCGGTCGAGCTTGGAGAGGAGAAACCTTAAGTAGTGTGGCTCGGGCATTCCATCGAACACCTTTTGTGCATAGGAGGTGAGCTAGAGCACCACCAAACCCTCTCCCCCTCGGCCAGAAAAAACAGAGCAGTGTGCTCTGCTCTTGCGCGAGGGGGTATATATAGGCACCACCATTGGTCTCGGTTGGTCGCATGAACCGGGACTAAAGGTTTGCCTTTGTTCCCGGTTCATGCCACCAACCGGGACCAATGGTGGTGGGCCAGGAGCGAGGCCCATTGGTCCCGGTTCGTCCCACCAACCGGGACCAAAAGGTCCAGACGAACCGGGACCAATGGCCCACGTGGCCCGGCCGGCCCCTGGGGCTCACGAACCGGGTCCAATGCCCCCATTGGTCCCGGTTCTGGATTGAACCGGGACTAATGGGCTGGACCGGCCTGGACCATTGCCCCCTTTTCTACTAGTGTGAAGAATGGGAAGAAAAGCATCTGATCGACGAACTCATTGAATTCCTTAATGCCAAGAGGTATGCTTCTTTTTTCGTGTTCTTATGGATTGATACATTTCCGTCTTGTAAAATCATAACACCAATTCTCATATGTAATATCATATGGTTGATTAATTACAAGTTTATAGTACATCTTCTTACTGCTAAACTTCTAGTAAGAAGTAGGGAGTATAATTTTAAGGTGACCAAGAATTTTTTTTCTTATTGGTCGGTATTCTCAATCATTTAATTAATACCCTATGAAAATTATAGGATTAGACATTTCAAAAACATGTGCAGCTTAAGTTTTAGAAATGTGTAATAGGCACAATTGCACATTTCTACAACTACAACTCGTTTTTTATGAAACTATTTGTCTCACGGCATGTAATTTAATTGCCATAGAAATATAATATCCATAGGATTGCCAACTTAAATAAAACACTTTTACAAAAAAAATGATTTGTCAACTAATTCAAAACTTTAATCAGATAGGTACCTCATTATAATTGATGACATATGGGATAAAGAAGTGTGGAAACTAATCAAGGGTACTGCTTTCTCCAAGAAGAGTCCCGGAAGCCAACTAATCACGACAACCCGCATCGTTAGTGTCTCCGAAGCGTGCTGCTCTTCTAGGGATGACATTTACAAAATGAAACCTCTATCTGACGACGTATCAAGAACTCTCTTCTATAAAAGAGTATTTTCTCACGAGAAAGGGTGTCCTCAAGAATTGGTGCAAGTATCCAAAGACATTTTGAAGAAATGTGGTGGCATACCATTAGCTATTATTTCTATAGCAAGTCTTCTGGCTAATAATCATCAGGGAAAAACAAAGGATCAATGGTATGCATTGCTCAATTCCATTGGCCGCGGACTCATAGAAGATCAAAGTTTAGAGGAGATGAAAAAGATATTATTATTCAGCTATTATGATCTACCTTCGTACCTGAAACCTTGTTTATTATATCTTAGCGGCTTTCCAGAAGATCACAAGATTATGAGAGGCAAGCTAATATGGAGATGGATATCAGAAGGTTTCGTTTATAGTGCAAAACCAGAAACTAGCTTATATGATCTCGGTAATAGCTACTTCAGTGAGCTAGTAAACAGAAGTATGATCCAGCTAATATGCACTAACAGTGAAGAGGAAGAAAACTTAGAAGCTTGTCGTGTACATGACATGGTACTTGATCTCATATGCACATTGTCAGCTGAAGAAAACTTCATTACAATATTGGATGACACTGGAAGAAAAATGCCTAACTTGAAAAGCAAGATTCGTAGATTGTCCATCCAAGATAGCAAGACATATGTGGATACCAATAGGATGGCACACGTGAGATCTTTTAGCATTTTTACGAATAATGTTGTTGGGAAAGTGTTGGATATTTCAAGTTTTCAATTTCTTCGCGTGTTGGATTTAGAAGGTTGCAATGTTTCAGATGTTGGGTATGTGGGGAATCTATTGCATTTGAGGTACTTAGGGCTGAAAGATACTCATGTTAAGGACCTTCCCACGGAAATATGGAAGCTGCAGTTTTTGCTTACCTTGGACTTGAGAGGTACTAAGATAAAAGTACTATCGTCGAGTGTTATTCAGCTAAGACGTCTGATGTGCCTTTATGTTGACTATAATATGAAGCTGGCGTCTGGTATGGGTAACCTGACTTGTCTAGAAGTTCTCGGTCAACTAGGGGTGTCTGGCCTGGACCTCGATGTTGTCAAAGAATTGGGCCATCTGACCAAACTCAGGGTGCTCCATGTTTTATGTAAATGTTTGGATGAGACCTCGGATGAAGCTTTGGAGAAATCGCTTGGTAATTTACACAAATTGGAAAGTCTAGAGATAGAGATATTTACCGAAGATGAATTAATAAATTTGATGAGCAAAGATTGGGTGCCCCCTTTACAACTCCGTAAGTTGAATTTCCGGTCAGTCTATAGTCGGTTCCGTACTCTGCCATCATGGATCAATCCTTTATCGCTTCCTCTCCTCACCCATCTTCGTATCAAATTGGATGAAGTGCAGTGGGAGGTCATCCAGCTTCTAGGAACGATGCCTGCCCTTTGTGTTCTTGAGATATGGGATTATTCTAAGGTCTGTGGATGTGAAGAGTATACGGTGGAAATGCCTGCACTCTCCTCTAGTGCATTATTCCCATGTGTGACAGTGTGCCGCTTCATTGGTATTGGTGCCGTGCCGTCTATGTTTCCACGAGGATCTGCGCCGAGGCTGAAACACCTTTTGTTCGCCTTCTCAGCTGAGTGGATCTCCCGTGAAAACTTCGATTTGGGCATGCGGCACCTCCCTTCCCTCCAGCGAGTCGAGGTTAACATTATCGATGCTGAGGCGAATGTAGCGGAGGCTGCGCTGAGAGCCGCGGTGGAGGACCACCCCAACAATCCCATCCTTGCCTTTGACGTATACTAGTGGCAGAAAGCATGTATTCCCATCATCGGTTCATTCTCCCAGCGTTCAGGTTCGCTAGAGCTTACCTCTGTTGTAATTGTAGTCCCTCTTGTTCTTGTTTGCTCACCGAGTGTTTATTCCTCTCTGCTTCCGTTTTTCAGTTTCAGACGGATGGAGACGGATGGAGGACCACCCCAAATGGTTTCAGACAGATGGATGACTCCTGTGTTTTTTATTTTCTGTTCGAAACATTTGACTGAACCATTTGACTGAAGTTCCAACAAAGCTGCAATGTGGATTGTGCCTCGGTCACTTCGCTTATGGCGCACAAATTCGTAGCAGCCATTGTTACTTCTGTTTGCCACAAGATCTCATATAACGTGGTTCACGTTAGCAAGCAATCCATTAGTAGCATATGTGCCCTTCTATGTAGTTGGATGGAGCACTAATTGACACTAACATTTTTGTCCTTAACATGGCATTGCAGGTTGCATGAGCTAACAAATGTCTTCGACAGGGACTTCATTGTGCATGCCTCCGCATTCTCTCCACCCATACGGTCAAGCACACTGCGTTTGCCATGCGTTCAATCCATCCTTGTTCTGCAACGAGATGAAGCTCTCATTTTGTCCAATCATGTCTGAAGTCTGAACTCAACATGCTTTAGTCAATCCAAGAACCATTAAGTTTCTACCCTTTTGCCTGCTCTGCAACATTCTTCATCACACTCCTTTATTTGTGACAGCTTTATTCAGACTCGCAAATCTAAAAAACCGCGTTCAGTTTGTACTATGTTCTGAAGTTTCGTCTAGTATTTGTCATTTTGGTTTGATCAAATAAATAGGGAGATCAGCAGTGTCATTTTGATTCACAGGCTTTGCACCTGTATCAAGTAGTACATGTTTCTATTTGAGTAGAACTAGAACTTGTATTGCTAGCTGTTACATCTAACATGTGCTTCGCTGCTGTTTCCTCTGTAGTAGAAGTATTGACCCTGAACAGACTCTTCCATCTTTATACAGGGGAGAAAATCACATGATGCTTTTTTTTTTTGTAATCTTGCAACCAAATTGTATTAAGTGCCGCATATGAAGACCATAATCTCATTGATTGATTATCATAGTAGTACCTTCTTATGTTGTCCCTCTGAGTTATTTCATGGTTATCTTTTGAATGGTGTGTGAGAGTACTCTTGTTATCTTTTGAATGGTGGGTGATGCACATGTCGATGATGGCAACAGAGTCGGTTTCGGTTGATGTTTCGACAGAAATCTAACTGAAGGTATAAGGCTGAAGCCACGCCAAATTCAGTTCAGATTTTTAGAGATTACTCAGTTTGTGCAGCGTTTGTTATATGCAAGACACATTCGGGTGTAACTCTTGGTGCCTCTTCCTTTGGGAAATTAATTGTTCCTGAAATTTGTTCAGGTCCTCTGCTGTCTGCTCACTGTCTTCTTAGGAAGCGCGGGTAGGTCAGAGCCTCCTGATCAAGGTAAAGGCCGAATTGCATCAGGTGCTCTGCTATTCTGTTGCATGTAGATCGACACTCAACAGAGCTGCCTGTGATGCTTTCTTTTTATTACTTTGTATATACTTTCAAATATTCTAAATATATATAATCCCTCCGTTCCAAAATAGATGACTCAACTTTGTACTAAAGTTAGTACAAAGTTGAGTCATCTATTTTGGAACGGAGGGAGTATTACAAAAAACCTTTACATAAAAAATGTGAATCAAATATTTTAAAAAAATGTTGATCAAGCATTTGAAAAATGTTAAATGTGTATGAAAAAACGTTAAACGTGTATAAAAAAACAGTTCCTAGTATATACGAAAAATATAATATGTGTATGAAAAGTAGACAACAAGACATAAGTATGCAAAATGTTAATCATGTATTTCAAAAATATTAAACATGTATATGAAAAATGATCCTGTTGCGTATTTTTTACAATGTGTATGAAAATAGTAGCCATAAAAAATATAAGTTTTCAAAAATGCTAACCATGTATTTGGAAAATGTTAAACGTGTATTAAAACTTTCCTAAGTATAAAAAAAGTACAATATTTATGAAAAATATAGACATAGAAAAATATAAGTTTTAAAAATGTTAATCATGTATTTGGAAAATCTTAAACGTATATAAAAAAAGTTCCTACTGCATAATAAATGTACAAATGTCAATGAAAAAATTAGAGATAAAAATATATGTTTAAAAACATGTTAATCATGTATATAAAACATGCTCGTGCAGTTTAAAAATGTATATTACCATAGAAAAATGTTCAGTGTGTATTTGAAAGAGTGCTAACATGTATTCAAATAAGTGTTCATAACATGTTTTTAGGGAAAAAAATGTACTTCATGTATTTGAGAAATGTGCAACGTGTAGGAAAAAAATGTTTCATGTGTACACTGAAATTGTAGACTCTGCATTGATAATCGTTAGATATGCTTTTATGAAAATGAAAAATAATGAAAGCTAAGAAACAAACACAAAGAAAACAAACAAGACCGATTAAAGAACCAAAGAAACTAGAAGTATAACAAAGAAAAAGAAAAACCGTCAAAGAAATAAAAGAAAAATGAAGGAAAAGAAAAACAAGAAAACAGAAGAAAAACCGGTGCAAAAATAAAGGAAATAAAAAAATCCATATAAAACAAAGAAAAGAAAGAAAGAAATGAAGAAACATAAAAACATGAAAACCGAGAAATAAAAAAGGTTGAAAAAAACAAAAATCTCTGAATAAACAAAAGAAAACCAAAGTAAAAAATGAAAGAAATAAAGAAATCGAAGAAACTAGAGTGGGAACAACCACCATCGAGCGTCTTGATTGAAAGCAGATCAAACAAAAAGTATTAATAAAACTAGGATGGCCCTATGGCTACACGTGGGAAAAGCTTTCGAACGAAGACGACATATATCTCCCTATAAGCGAGATATAGCTCCATCGCTAAAATTAGGGAGACGAGTCTACTCTCTTGGCAAAACCCTATTTACCGCTCGTTCTGGCAAATTATCAGGGCCACACGGCGATCGAGCAACCGTGGGTCGATCAGTTAAGCATTTCAGCGATCCTGGTTAGTGAGATTCCCAAACGAGTTTTTTTGGTTTTTGGAACTTTCTAGAAGGTTGTTGAACCAACTTTTTTTTCTTTCTATGTTCTTTTTCTTTTTTGATTTCCTATTTCCGATTTTTTTTCCTTTTTTCCTGTTACCTTTTTCTTTTTCTTTTTTCTATTTCTTTCAATTTTTAATTTCTTTTACTTCCTAGATTATTTTACCTTTTTCAACAAATTCTCAGTAACTTAAAAATGGTAAAAAAAATTCAAGATTATTAAATTTATTCAAAAAATGTTCCTTTGTTCAAATTTTGTTCACAAATTGTAAAATAGTTTATGATTTTAAAGACTATCAGCTTATTTTAAAAAATGTTTGAAATTTCAAAACTAATAATTTTGGAATTATAAATTTTTTTTCACAAATTAAAAAAATCAACTTTTCAAAATTTGTTTGCAAATTCCAAAAATGTTCTGTGAAATTCATAAAATGCTCACATTAAAAAAATGTTTATAACGTCTAAAAAAGTCCACCTTTTTCAAAATAAATGTTCTTGTTTTCATTTTTGTTTCTTTTAAAAACATTGAGATAACCAGAATGTATTCACGTTTTTACAAAATGTTCGAGTTTGTAACGATTTGTTCACAGATTTTGAAAATGCTTGCGTTTTATAAATATTTGACTTTTGTCAAAAAGAAAAGCACGTTTGAAATTTTATAAAAACTTCAAAAAAATTGCGGCTTATGGTTCATAGAAACTGTATGTCTATTTACACAACAAATCTCAAGAACTACAGATGCTAGCGACGTGGTTCACTCACAGGAGGTCGTCTGTTCTATCCCGCTCGCGCACTATAGTTTTTGGGATTTTGTGAACTAGTGTTTAAGTTTTGCCGCTACCGTTAAGAATCGTGCTGCAAATCTTGCACTAGAGTCAGCTAGTCGTAGTGGCTAGTAGCGCGAGTGAATCTGCCTGTGGCCGCGCTCCTTTTTGTTTTCAACGCACGCTACCACAAATGGGCTGGCCTAGGTCAGCTATCCCTGGGTGAATTGCCAACTACTTGCCGCAACGCCTCTCTCGAGTCCTTGCAGGGACCGAATATAAATAAGACACGCTTATCCATCCGCCAACATATGTACCTTGGGTCCCCTAGAAAAAGACATATGTACCCAGGGGACTTCAACCCTGAAAGTACCTAGGGGTATTTTTTTTTTAAAAACGCTATCGAGAGATTTCAGATGGAGTTGCAATTAGAACTATGCAGTACCCCAATCTTATTAGTAGCATAAGAAGAAGTTGGTTTGAGGGCCTGCAAAAGGAGATGTTCGACCGTGACCGCATGAACTAGGAAGGGCTCGACCGTGGACTATGGCTGTTTTTTTTAAGGCTGACAAGTGTGCCGGCCGCTGGCTGTGTTGCTGACGAGAAAACTTGGGGGTTCATTTTAAAGGCTGACAAGTGTGCCGGCCGCTGGCTTTGTTGCTGGCGAGAGATTTGATGGTTTGATCATTTTGTAGCTGTCATATGTACGCTGGTCGCTGGCTTTGTTGCCGGTGTGAACTACGGCCGTTGGGCATGAAGTACGTCGACAGTCTGAAAATTTCATTTGCAAACAATTCTAGGCGGAAGGACGAGATGCGTCCGCGCGTTGGGCGCACGACCACCGATCCAGAAAAACGGACCAATGCCGTCTTATTACCTTATTCAAACAAACAGAATCCGAACAAAACAGATGTACATTTGGCGTCGTGAGATGGAGTTAGCTTTATAGTAGTAGCATAAGAAAATGATCCTCAACTTAGTTTGCGGTCGTGTTTCTCTTAGCTGGATGACACATGGGACCATACTGGGCGGAGGACCCACATGGAAGCAGCTCCGTGCCGGCACTTGACCGGTCCTCTGCTCCGGTCGTTTATTTCTACAGCTTTTGGAGAGAGGGAGAGTCCGTCAGTCTGAGACAGAGCGAGAGCCGTGGAGTAGATCTTCGCCGGCCCCCGGCTGGGAGCGTCCTGCCAGCCACCGGCTATCTCCTCGTCGGTGAGTACGTGCAGCAGCCCGGAGAGGAGCCAAAGGCTGGATCTCGCACAATTAACCAGGACATTGAGGTATATTTTGTTCTTCCTGATCCAAAAAAACAGGTCGATACCGTCTCATTACCTTATCCAAACGGACAAAATTTGTACAAAACGGACTAACATTTAGGGTCGCGAGGCGGAGTTAGCTTTATAGTAGCATAAGAAAATGATCTGTGAAAGCGAAATCATGCATGATGAGACCAGGAGATCTATCCGACCTCAACTTTATTTCAAAAAAAAAAATCAGACCTCAACTTAGTTTTTTTAGGGTAGACCTCAACTTAGTTTGGGGTCGTGTTTCTCTTAGCTGGATGACACATGGGACCATACTGGGCGGAAGCAGCTCTGTGCCGGCACTTGACCGGTCCTCTGCTCCGGTTGTTTATTTCTACAGCGCTTGCAGAGAGGGAGAGTCTGTCAGTCACAGACAGAGGTCGAGCCTTGGAGTAGATCTCCGCCGGCCCCCGGCTGGGAGCGTCCTGCCAGCCACCGGCGACCTCCTCGTCGGTGAGTACGTGCAGCAGCCCGGAGCGGTGCCTGCGGTGCAGGGGCCAAAGGTTGGATCTCACAGAACAAGGACATTGAGGTATATTTTGTTTCTTCCTGATCTGGATCTAATGAACTTAAACTCATGGGGGGTGTGCATCTTAAGTGCAAATTTCTGGTCATACACCATAGATCCATAGTTTTTAAGGCGGTAAGGCGACCTAAGGCGCTGGGGGGGGGGGGGGGGGGGGGGGCGCCTTATCGCCTAGGCGATGCCTAAGCGCCTAAGGCGGGCATATTTGTAAGGCACTGGGGGGGGGCGCCTTATCGCCTAAGCGTCCAAGGCGGGACGCCTTAAAAACAATGCATAGATCTTCTGTTCTAGGTCGTTTAATCCAGTTTCTCCAAGTACCGGCCGGCCGGTGTGCACATCTTAATCCTTCAGTGCAAATCCTTCGTTATCCATGTTAGATTTACTCCTAGAGTCTGCTGTAGTGTGGCCATCTGTTGCCAGATAACTAGCACACGCTTCACTACTGACCTCTCTTTGTGAATAAACATATATCGGATGCATCTTGATTTGTTTGCCAACCAAACGGTGCAAAAACTTCACATCCATAGGTCAGTATGGGATGAAAATCACAATTGTTTGTGGACCTAAAGCAAATTATAGTGCAGAAGAAATGAAGAGAATATTGTTATTTAGCTGTTACCATCTTAAGTGCAAATCAGTAGTGTTTCACTCTAGATTTAAATTGGTTGGTATACGTATATATGATGTTTTTTCCCAAGGGTCTGCTCCATTTTTTGCCTTGATAACTTGCTCATTAGTCATTGTTATTTTCTCTTTATGAATAAATAGTATACGCATGTTGACTTGCCTGCCAACTAATTTGTTTCAGAATCTTTACATGCAGGCATGGGATGGGAATCACATTTGTTGTGGAGGGAATGAAGAATATCTTGTTATTTGGCTGCTACCACTGATGTTCTTTTAGATTGAACATTGCCATGAGAGTTTCTCGATGCAAAGAATATATTACATCAAGCATCATGTCATGGACACCATAAGACTTTTCTGCCAAGATAGTGATGTCCACGGGTTGGGTCATGCTTCTGTTTACGAGCTCATTGAAGTAACTCTCCTAGCTCAAATGGGTCAATTTCACATTTACACGATACACAAATCCTCAACCATCCATCTCCATATGAACTGGCCGTGCTTAATTTTGTAATCTTCTGGATATATGCTTACATATAATAAATGATGTGAAGGTAGATCATAGAACGACAACATAATCTTTAGTCTTAAGCAAGTTAGGGTAGACTAGAGATAGAGCACAATAGGAGCCAGACACACCAATGATATGGAATGTGGCAAAGAAATAGTAAAAGAAGCTCTTGACTTTTAGATTATGTCAAAGTAATAATCTGGAGCCAAGCTTATTTTACTACTCGTTTTGATCTACCTTGTAACCTATAGGATTAGTTATTATATCTAAGTATGTTTTTAGAAGATTAGAAGACTAAGCAAGGTCACTTGATATGTAAATGGATAGCCGAATGTTTTGTTTATCATGGAAAACAAGACATTAGCCTATTTGAGCTCCGTGATAGAGTTACTCAATGAGATCATAAATAGAAGCATGATTCACCAATAGACAACAATTTGATGAAGGCATGGAAAAATCTTTCGTGTTCATGATATGGTGATTGATCCCATATGTTTTTGCCAAGTGAAGAAAACCACTTACATGACACTGAGTGCAAGCGGTCTATACGAACTTACAAAGGCAAGATTTGAAGATTATCCTTCCAGAAGAGCATGTCAGATATGACCACCATCAGAAGCAGCAATGCCACAAGTGAGGTAACTTGAAGTATCTATATCTGCTATTGTTGATCTAGTGCTGCTTATGTCGAGTACCTGTGTTGGATTTAGAATAATGTGGTGTATGTTTCCTGTCATTTGAAGCTATTGAAAATTGGAGAACACCATTGTTTTTAAGGCGTCCTGCCTTGGACGCTTAGGCGACGCTTAGGCGATAAGGCGCCCGGGCAGCGCCTTACAAATTTGCCCGCCTTAGGTGCTTAGGCGTCCGCCTTAGGCGCTAGAGCGGGTGGTGCTCGCCTTAGGTCGCCTTACCGCCTTAAAAACAATGGAGAACACTACATTTGTCTTGGGGTTTTGATTCATCTTCCCTCTACAAGGTCATTTCACCCACTTAACTCTGAATTCTGCAAGTTTCTGCAGCGCCTCCTGCATTTTGCTCATTATGAACTTACTTTTTCCATTTATTTGCGCTGTAAGGAAGTATGTGATATGATGTATTGTTGTCTGGTTAATTTGCCTTGGCCTTTTGAATCTTCTTCGACATGAAGTACCCATTGTGATTGTACCCACTTATGTCTGAATTCTATTATCACTTTTGCTGGTTCAAGAAACATGAAGTTTCAGCAGTGCCTCCTGTATTATCACTTATGCCGATTCATGAACTTCCTTTTCCATTTATTTGTTTTGTAAAGCATAATATGTGATCTTCCTTTCCGTTTATTCATTTTGTAAGGTAGAGTATGTAATCACGATGTATTATTGCCTTGTTTGCCAACTTTGATTATCCACTGCGTCTCTTTCTTCCTAGTAGTTTTCAGAGTCCAAACTCTGTAATCTTTTGGGATTTGGTGAAGATCTAGATCTAGGGTTTACCAAAGGAAAGTCGATACACCTTGCAAATTTACCAAATGCCCCCCCCCCCCCTCTTGCAATCCCTAGTCGATCTTGTTACTCTTCGATTCTTTGGAACCCTAGACGGAAGTTGGTCATTCCAGGGCTTCATCTTCGTGTAAGAAGCTTCATGACGTTGTTGGAAGCCTCCAATTGAGTTGTTGAGTTGCGGCCCAACTTTGTTTGTAAAGGTCCGGTGCCCGCCTTCAATTGCCACCTTGTTTGTAAAGATCACGTCCCCTTGCTTTGTGGGAGCGGCACAAGGAGAATAAGGTGAGCCTTTGTGGCACTGGTGACCTTTGTGGTACCACATCTCTCCAATGAAGATGTACTAACATTGGAGAAGGAACTTCGGGAATTGCATCCTTGTCTCCACCATTGCGGTTATCTCGTGCCCTTTACTTGTTGTTACTTTGCTTTATATATCTTTTTGAGGTCTTTACATAGGTTGTTCACCTAGTTGCACATCTTCGTTGTAATTAATACTCCTTCCATCTCCATCCTTGAGGATTCGGACGGAGTTTGTCAGTGAATGGAAATCAATGTCGTTGTGGTTACTCTGATGAAGACAGTTTCTGCGTATACGCCTTCCATCTCCATCCTTGAGGATTCGGATAGAGTTTGTCACTAAATTTTTTAGTCAACTCTATGTAAACCTCTCTGAGATGGGCTCCTCTGCTGGATTACCAAAGCCCTAGTTCGAGATCGCACCTTCACCATCCATGACTGCCATCTGATTCATCGACTAAGTCGTTTTGATCCCAACCCCGCCAAAATGAGCTTCAACTGCATTTTCGGTAAGCAGAACGGCCGCGTGTCGTTCATTGAGGTCCTGGGATCTAAATTCATTGTGGATGGGAATCGAGCTCGGGTGCTCGACAGGGCGCAGTTTTCGCCCACACCCTCCTCCTTCCAAGGGGTGCTCCAGCAAATTCTATTGTGGCTGTGGCAGCCACACAGTCGCATCGGGCGTTGTTCCCAACTCCGGCTATTCCAGGGCGCCTTCACCAGCTGCTCCCACCCCCACTCAGGCAATGGATCCACGGTATTTCTACATGATTTGCTTCAACTGTGGAGACCCGCCGGTCCATTTCGGCTCGGTTTCTACCAATATCGATGTCCATTTAGTGTGGCAAAAGCTATTTGCTCAAAACCAGTGTGGCAAAAACAAAATTTTCCCATCACAATAAATACTACAGGAGGTTACTATTAGCTTTGGGAGCATCATATAAGATTGAAAAAGAATACAAGAAAGACGATACGAGGCAACCACAGTTAATAAAATTAGAAGAACAGGGAGTCTAAAAACAAATGATAATCTTGCTTATTAATATAATATCATATTCAAGTAAAAAATACATAGCCTCCTCTTCTCCAGAATTATAATCCAGTGGCCAGCTGGATTTTCAATGTGCAGTAACTTCTTAAAAGTAGAAATCATGCCGACAAGACCCCATGTGGACTGGCCATGCTTCAAGCTCAAGTGACCAGTTTCTCTGCTACAGGTACATAATGCCACATGTGTCTCCATGCGTATTCTTGCCATCCAAAGATTACAATGAGGGGCCAAATTGTAAGCAACATTACCTTTGGCATCTCCGATCTTAGCATTACTGGCAATATTCCTACTCTGCCACATACCACTATCATGAATTTAACAATCTTCTCAACTAATGATGGCATGTAGAGGATTTCTAAGGAAGAAAACACCACCATGACCATAATAGCAGTTCCAGAAATAACTGGGGTGATCATGATGTATATAGCCAATACGAAGGCTGTTCCCAAAGATAATACTCCATTGAAAGATAACCATATGGATATATTGTAGTGCATGTAGCGCATGGGTATTTCAACTGTAGGTGTTGCCAGTGCATTCGCCATCAAGAATCCTTGGAATACTTTTTCGGTAGACAGAGTTGGTGTTCCTCCCTTTAGGTGGTCATCTGCTCTGTAACCCCCAGGTAAGGCGAAAGCAGCACCAAAAGCCATTGTTGTAATTAATACTAAGCCAAGGCCGAGAAATTGCGTTGAGTTTGATATTACCGCATCAATCTTAGCGTCAGATTGGGTACTAGGTCCTTTTTTCATGATATCCCGCCGACAAATATGAAGTGTAGCATCGGCAGATATTAGAGCTTGTTGTATCAAAATCCGTGAGTGCTGCAGATCAGAAAAAAAAAAGCAATATCAAGTTATCAACTTTCTAATTTTTTCTGAATCTAGGAAATAAAGTATTGAACGAAAGGAATGGTAAAGTAGTTTACCAGCAGGCAGTACAACCCGGTGGGAGTACTACTAACTGAAATTTCTCGTGGGGTATGTTGCTTGTTGTTTGGTAGATTCAAATCTACTTGTTTGTTTGCGAAGAGACAAGTGAAACTCCACCAATCCCCAACCTCCACAGCTAGATGTAATGCAGTGTTTCCTTCATTATCTTGCTTGTTCATAATTGACATGACAGCAACATGTAGAAAAGTTCTCCCATGGGTGTCACGTAAGCTGGCGCAACCTGGACACTTTACAAGTAAGATGATCACAGATGAAAGTCTCCCCGCTAATGCAGCGACATGTATGGGGAATGACCCTTCTTCGTCCGGTTGATATGCTGAATATGCATCCGCCTCCAATATTTGCATGGTAAGGTCCATTGGTGTTTCCACTACGTTCAGAAAACTTGTAATACTAGTTCCATTTACCACTGGCACGGCATATTGGGGAAGCATACCACGTGTGCCGGTTTCTAATGATACCGCAAAGTGTAGAGGTGTATTTCCAAGTTGGTCTCGCTTTTTAGTAAGCTCCTTGTTCCAGTTCAGCAGTAATTTTGTTATGTCTGCAATTTTGTCATCTCTGTCAAATAGCGTTATACGCAAAAAAATGCATGTGTAAAGGTACATTTGGAAATGTTCTTGAATTGTGGAAGGCCAAGATATATATAACATGAAAAGTAATTGGAGATCATTTGCTTTAGTAAGAGGAAGTCATCACAAGTTTGCAGTAAAAATATATATGTGCTAGATATTTTCTCAGTAACAAAGATGAAAAGAGTGGTCTAGCATATCTGATATGCTAAGTAAATACAATTATTTAACATTCAAAATGTTAGTTGTATTGTACTCCTATATAGCAAATTAAATACAATCATTTTTATGATCACAACAGAGTGGCATAGAAGTCAGGTACCTCTGCTTCGAAGAACTGCAGCATGAAGAGCATTCTGTCCATCTGGCCCGGAGTACGACAACTTCTTGTCTCTCTCGTAGAGCATCCGCGCAATTTCTTCATGTCGCAGAGAGACGGCGAGGAACAACGGCGATGTTCCGTTCTCCGGAACGCGGGCGAGGAACGGGTCCGCCGTCATCAGCTCAGCCACCGTGAGCATGTCACCAACGCGGATGGCCTCATGCAGGGCTGTCTCCCCCAGCTCGTTCTGCATCCTCACCAGCGTCTCCACCCTCCCATCTTCACCGGCGACTTCTTCCCCTCTGGCCAGCTCAACGAGGAGAGCGGCCATCGCCGCGTGGCCGGCCCTGGCGGCGCAGTGCAACGGCGTGCCGCCGCCGCTGTTGCGTGCGCCCAAGAGGTGTGGCGCCTTGTCGTAGACTGCCCTGGCTTTCTTCAGGTAGCCGTAGTCTGCCACGATGTGGAGTGCGGAGTCCCCGTCTGGGGTGACCCCTTCCAGGAGCAAGGACCGCGCTGGTGAGCGTGCGGGGCCGGGGCGGTCGATGTCGACGACAACCTCAATAGGCACGTTGGCCGCTCCTCCGTTCAGAAGGTTCGTCAGTTCCCGGCAGCTGCCATGGCACGCCGCCTCCAGCAGCTCGGGATGCATGCTAGGTGCGTTTGCCAAAGGCATGCTCTGTGTGTGTATGTCACCAAAGTGACAGACTCTAGGTGAGGAATTGCACAAAGGCGATCTAAATGAGGAGAACCTTTATGCTTGACTTGGGTTGCAAGGCCTTATTTGCATCCGGCAACACGCAATGAATGGGCATAAAAAAAGTGGTTTGTGCACGGAGGCACCCAAAGTATCAGTCCGGCTCTGGCATAAGACGTTTTTTTGATATTAAGAGAATTGATACTCCCTTAGTATCAAAATATAGTCATTATGTATTGATGTCTCGTTTGCCTGCTTTCATTCTTCTTCACACTCCTTTGTTTGTAACAGCTATATTTCATACTCGCAAACTAAAAAGTCGCATTCAGTGGTGAACTAAGAGCTGCTGTCATTCAGTTTTTCATGTTGGTTTAATCAAATAAACAAGGAGTTTAGGAGTGTCATTTTGATGTGTCAGCTCGAACATCTTTCTATTTGGATCGAACTGAAAGAACATGAATTGCTGTCGCATCTCACGTGTGCTTCTCTGTTTTTTACTCTGCAGTACAAATATTGGCCATGAACTGATGCAATGATTTCTGGATGTAAGAATGATTCGGCGTCCCTTCATTGACTCTCACTCTATCTTTTACTTATAGTTACGAAGCAAATCATGTGCTTTAACGACAACAAAAACCCATTTATTAGCAACTCGATGGACAAGTTACACATATTTTCCAACAAAAATGTAACTGAAACTGAAACTGACAGCTTGTGGCCCGGCTCAACGTCAAACTCAGGAAGTCTTGTCTAGTGTTTTTTCTTTTAAATCGTCACGCTCTGGATTATTGATTCCTGTACTGCAGAAATGCTGCGAGTTAGTTACTTTTGCCTGCTCCATTAAATCCTCAAACTCGGGAATTCAGACTTGTCACCATGTACACTTTATCACGCCGCGAGGAATTCTTTTTTCCGGCACATTAAATTCCAGGAGGTGGATGCTCTGTGAAACTGTGAATGCCTTCTGCCGCCCCTGGAATGTGATCGATATTAATGCGATGCTAAGGAATCTTTATTATTCGAGACTCGTCGACATTCAGTTTGTAAGATGTTCTGAATTTTGAGGCCCTGTTTGTATCACTTGCTCACTTGTTTTGCGTCATGCCTGTTCAAGTTTCACCCCGCAAATGAGAAAAATAAAAGAAAAAGTTAGCGGTGTTGTTTCGATTCGCTACCAGCCAACTTTCAATCTGTATCATCGTCCTTCTCGTTGAGTAGAACTGGGACTTGCTATTTGCATCTGAACTGTCAACTGTGCCGTTTGATGTATTGTCCTGAACTAGTGCAACGACTTCTGGAGGTACGGATTAGTGACTGGTAGTGCACCGGTTCATTGTCTTCTAGGGGTCTATTTTTAGATAGCGGGGCATATGAGTATGCCGTTTTGGCTTCTGGGAGCGCGCTCCCGTATGAATAGTAAACAAAAAATATATAGTAAATGTTTTTAAAAAATTCTTAAATTTTCTTTAGTTGTTCGTGTTATTGTCGCAAACATTTTTTAAAATTTTCATGCGAAATGGAGCACGGGTGTTTTGCCGGTGAAAAATAATAATTTAGGATGACATTTTAGGGTAATATTAGGTGTTTTATTTTATTTTCTTGCACATGCCAAAATGTTTAATCTTTTTGCCTACAAATTTGTATGTAGCATTTGGATATGATAAAGAACACATAACATTTTTGTTGAATTTTTTTTTTTGACATTTTAAAAAAATATTTTCACGCGCAGGGGCGCGCGCACCCGGGAGCACCAATGGATTTCTGGGAGCACCAATGGATATTATGATGGTCTTCTCTATCAGCTGGATGTTCTATACGAGGATCCTAATTTATTTGATGAGTTTGAGGATGATAATCCTATGGACACGACTGAGGGTGGAGGGGCACCGGGGAACCAGGATGATTCGGCTATGGGGGATGATGATGGGGCCAAGGAGCCGGTCGGCCCGTCTGGTTCTAGTGACATTGCTCCTGCTAGGTCTTCTGGTGTGGCTCCGGCGTCCACCTTGCAGCTTGGGTCTTTGGGACCGTTCTCTGCACCGCCTAGGCTTCGGGGTGTCCATCCGGGTTCTGTGGATCCGTGGCCCCCCTTTGTGCGCCGGCGGTTCTTGAGTTGGGAGATACCGAGGGGCAGGTGGCCCTTCCCACGTCTCCTACCTCTCTGTCGGCTTCCAGGGATGATGCTGCTCTGGCAGCCATGGCTAGAGGTGACGGCCAGGAGGCCCGGTCCCCTGTGATGCCGGCGCCGACTGCGCCAGCGGCGGGCTCGGCGTTCTTCTCCACGTCGCCACGCACGGGTGGAGGGGTGGCTGTGCAGGATGCCGTCGCCACACTCTGCCCCGTTGCGGTGGACGGGTCAGGTGGCGCGCCCGTCTCTTCAGATCCATCTTCGGAGTGCCGCGCGAGGGTCTCCCTTGTCCCTGCTGTCGGCGGGTCGCCCGTGGACAGGCCGCGGGAGGCGTCGTCTTGCTGCTCTCCTGCCCCGGTGGCTACGGCCCGGGGTTCTGCTGTTGGGGGACGGGTAGGAGGCCTTTCCCCTAGCAGAATTTCTCGCGAGGAGGTCATCGCTTTTGGAGGTATCCCGGATCCTGTCTCCCAGGGGAGGCGGGTCAGTGGGAGGCTGCAGGAGCAGCCGGACGTTGATGACATGCAGCTGAGGTGTGGTTTGAGAGCTGCTAAGTTGCGCGACGTCGAGATCTCCTCTGGTATGTCGGTTAATAAGTCAAATTCCATTTTGCATTTTACTAAGGATGAAATTATTCACAATGCAAATCACTTAGGAGTTTCGCTTGGTAACAATGATTTTGAGATATCTAGGTCGGTTAACGACATTCTTGATTTAGAGGTTGATCGTGCGGTAGATATGATCCGTCACATTGCTGCTGTTAAACCTATGAACGATTCGGAGATAGATGCGCTTGGGGTTAGGGTTCTTGATGGCTTGTGTGCCGATCTTGACCCTGCATTACCCGAAACGGAGGAGGACACCATTCTTGAGGTGTCTCTTCATGTAGATGAGCCCGTGGAGCTGGAAGCTGAGATTGAGTGTGTGGATCAGGCTGATGGTCACATTAAGCCAAAGCGGACTTGGAAGCAGAAGGTTTATCCAGTCTTGGTAGCGCGTAGGAGTGCTCGGATCCGTTCTGCAAAATTTTTTTTGATGAATTATGAGAGGCATTTTCTGGAATAGCAGAGGTCTTAGAGACTTGGCTAAAAGAAGGTTTCTAGCGGAGGCTTCTCTCAAACATCAGTTAGATTTTATTGCATTGTCTGAGACTGGAAGAAGCAACTTCACTTCACAATTTCTTGCCACTTTGTCTGGGGGGGGGGGGGTAGATTTTGACTGGCATTGCCTCCCCCCTCGAGGAAGATCCGGTGGGGTTTTACTTGGGGTTAAGTGCGAGACGTTGGAAGTTCGGAGTGTAGTTTTGGGGGATTTTGCTGTCAAGTTTCGAGTTAGAACTAAGGCAGATGGGTTTGATTGGGCTTTGGTGGCGGTGTACGGAGCTGCGCAGCCAGAGCTCAAGCCAGACTTTCTGGCGGATCTGGTTCGTATTTGTGGTAACGAACAGCTTCCCATCTTAGTGGGGGGGGGGGGATTTTAACATCATCCATAGGAAAGAGGAAAAGAATAATAACAATTTTGATGGTCGATGGTCGTTTATGTTCAATACTATTATCGAAAGCTTGGATCTCAGAGAGATAGAGCTATCGGGTAGGAAATTCACTTGGGCTAACTCGTTGCCGGTCCCGACGTTTGAGAAGCTTGACCGTGTCCTGGCAAGTGTCAAATGGGAACAGAAGTTTCCTTTGGTGACCGTGCAGGCTTTGACACAAGGTGTATCTGATCATACACCGTTGCTAGTCGATTCAGGAGTTCAAACTTTTGTGGGCAACAAGAACATTTTCTCGTTTGAACTTGCCTGGTTTGAAAGAGATGGGTTCCTCGAGTTGTTAGCTCGGGAGTGGGCTAAAGACTCAGGAGGAAGGACACCTATCGAGCGATGGCAATGCAAGATTCGTCATCTCCGAAGGTTCCTTCGTGGATGGGCTAAGCACACGCATGAGATTTATAAGGCGGAGAAGGAGAGACTTCTTTTACTTATTCGGAACCTTGAAGTTAAAGCTGAAACTTCTATCTTGGATTCCAGTGAGTTGGAAACAAAGATAGAGGCGGAGATGCGACTTAAACAGCTTCTTCGCGAAGAAGAATTGAAGTGGGCGCTGAGAGCTAAGGTTCGCAAAATTGTTCAAGGCGAGGATAATACTCAATTCTTTCATATGATTGCTAATGGGAAGCATCGTAAAAAGAGATTTTTCCAGTTAGAACAAGATGAAGGGATGATAGTTGGTCAAGACAATCTGAAAGTCTACATTACCAATTATTAAAACAGTTGTTTGGCCTCCCGGAAGAGAATTTTGTGTCCTTAGATGAGTCTAGGGTTGAGGATGTTCCTCAACTTGAGACTGCCGAGAATGAGCTCATGACTGCTCCATTCTCTGAGAAAGAGGTGTTTAGGCCATTACACAAATGGAGAATAATAAGGCTCCAGGACCGGATGGGTTTCCGGCGGAGTTCTACAAAAAGTGCTGGCATTTTATTAAGGAAGATTTGATGCCCATGTTTCTGGAGTTTTTTGAGGGACAGCTTCAGCTGTTTAAGCTGAATTTTGGAACGATAACTCTTCTCCCTAAGAAGATAGACGTTGTTCGCATTGAGCAGTTCAGACCTATATGTCTGCTTAATGTGAGTTTCAAAATCTTCACCAAGGTCGGGACGGACAGACTGACGCAGATTGCGCACTCTGTGGTTCATCCATCCCAGACCGCTTTCATGCCGGATAGAAATATCCTTGAAGGGGTTGTTGTCTTGCATGAAACGCTCCATGAAATCCATTCAAAAAAACTTGATGGCGTAGTTTTTAAAGTGGATTTTGAAAAAGCATATGATAAAGTTAAATGGCCTTTCCTTCAACAAGCTTGCGTATGAAAGGCTTTGATCCGGCTTGGAGAAACCAGATTGATTCCTTTACGCAAAAAGGGAGTGTAGGGATTAAAGTGAATGATGACATAGGACACTATTTCCAAACACACAAGGGGCTAAGGCAGGGAGACCCGATGTCACCGATCCTGTTCAACATAGTGGCTGATATACTGACTATTTTAATAGGTCGGGCAAAGGATGCAGGGCAGGTAGGTGGCCTAGTTCCACATCTAGTTGACGGAGGGATTTCCATTCTTCAGTATGCTGATGATACTATCATCTTTATGGAGCATGATTTGGTCGAACAATTGTCTGGCCTCAAAATTAACTTCCACAAGAGCGAATTGTTTTGCTTCAGAAGAGCAAAGGATGAACAGGACACGTATAAACAATTGTTCGGATGTGAATTGGGCTACTTACCGTTTACGTACTTAGGTATACCCATTCATCATCGTAAGCTGACTAACATTGAGTGGAAATGCATCGAGGATCGTTTTGAAAAGAAACTGAGCTGATGGAAAGGGAAGCTCATGTCATACGGAGGACGATTGATTCTGATTAATTCGGTCCTTACCAGTATGCCTATGTTCCTCTTATGCTTCTTCCTGGTTCCGGTGGGTGTCAGGAAAAGGTTAGATTTCTACCGATCTTGATTCTTCTGGCAGAATGATGAGCACAAACGCAAATATAGGCTTGCTAAGTGGGATATAATTTGTAGGCCGAAGGACCAAGGGGGTCTAGGTATTAAAAATTTGGAAGTCAAAAACATATGTTTCCTTAGCAAGTGGCTATTTAAGCTGGTTTCCGAGACGAAAGCTACTTGGGCACAGGTTTTGCGTAATAAGTATCTTTATGCTAAAACATTGGCCCAGGTAAATGCCAGGCCTTCCGACTCACCTTTTTGGAAGGGTTTGATGAGAGTAAAGCAACTCTTTTTCAACAAGTCAAAATTTATTGTC
This sequence comes from Triticum timopheevii, assembly GCA_963921465.1. NCBI lineage: Eukaryota > Viridiplantae > Streptophyta > Magnoliopsida > Poales > Poaceae > Triticum > Triticum timopheevii. The sequence continues at coordinate 615,192,823 of OY997266.1, forward strand.
GGGAATGGTGCTTCTACGAGGTTTTGGGAGGATACGTGGCTTGGGGAGACGCCCCTTGCACTACAATATCCTACTTTGTACAACATTGTGCGACGTAGAGATGCCTACGTGGCAACTGTTTTACAATTCAATCCCCTCAATATTAGTTTTCGGAGGACACTAGTTGGAAATCGTTGGGAGGCCTGGCTCCATCTTGTTAGACGTTTAATGGAGGTCCGGCTGTCCCAGCAACCAGATAAGCTGTATTGGAAACTTACTAAGAACAGTGTGTTCTCGGTTAAATCTATGTACTTGGATGTCATTAACTCTAGCGTCGTTCCTTCCTCCATTCACGTTTGGAAAGTAAAGGTCCCCTTAAGAATCAAAGTGTTTATGTGGTTTGTGCATAAACAAGTCATTTTGACTAAGGATAACCTGGCTAAACGCAACTGGGTGGGCTCTTCTAGGTGCAGCTTTTGCGATCATAACGAAAACATCAAACACCTCTTTCTCGAGTGTCCGTTGGCTAAGATTCTGTGGCGATCGATTCATATTGCGTTTAATATTAATCAGCCCACCTCTATCAACATGTTATTTGGAACGTGGCTTGATGGAGTTGATTCCGATACTGCAAGACACATTCGTGTTGGCGTCTGTGCTTTATTTTGGGCAGTATGGAACTGCAGAAATGATTTAGTCTTTAACAGATCAACAAACATTCACTTTTTGCAGGTTATCTTCAGGGCCACGACGTTCATCCGTATGTGGTCGCTACTCACTCCGACGGAGGCCAGAGAGCGTTTGGCTACTGCGTCTACCCGATGGGAGATGGTAGCGCGGGCTATTTTCAACCGGTTTGGATGGCGGTCATGTAATAGGATAGACATGTAGTGCTCCTATTGTTTTTGCCAGCCGGTTGTGGCTTTGGGTTTTTTGCTCTTATGAGCTTTTTCTTTATTTTAGCAGCTCAGTACTTGGCAGCTTTGTTACTACTTTATCTTTTTAATAATATGAGCCGTATGCATCTTTCTGATGCAGAGGCTGGGGTAAACCCCTTTTCGAAAAAAAAATGTATCGATGTCTCGTTTGCCTGCTTTCATTCTTCTTCACACTCCTTTGTTTGTAACAGCTATATTTGAGACTCGCAAACTAAAAAGTCGCATTCAGTGGCGAACTAAGAGCTGCTGTCATTCAGTTTGTCATGTTGGTTTAATCAAATAAACAAGGTGTTTAGCAGTGTCGTTTTGATGTGTCAGCTCGAACATCTTTCTATTTTGATCGAACTGAAACATGAATTATTGCTGTCGCATCTCACGTGTGCTTCTCTGTTTTTTACTCTGCAGTACCAGTATTGGCCATGAACTGATGCAATTATTTCTGGATGTAAGAATGATTGGGCGTCCTTTCATTGACTCTCACTCTATCTTTTATTTATATTTATACCAGCTGATGATCTTCTATGTGCGATGAAGCAAATCATGTGCTTTAACGACAACAAAAGGCCCATTTATTAGCAACTCGATGGACAAGTCACACGTATTTTCCAACAAAAATCTAACTGAAACTGAAAGCCTGAGGCCCGGCTCAACGTCAAAGTCAGGAAGTCTGGTGTAGTGATTTTTCTTTTAAATTCTCGCGCTCTGGGTTATTGATTCCCGGCGCTGCCGCAATGTGTGAGCTGGTTACCTTTGTCTGCTCCTGAAATCAAAGTTTATAGTCGGGAATTCAGACTTATCACCACGTACACTTTACTATTCGAGACTGGTCAACATTTAGTTTGTAAGATGTTCTGAATTTTCACGCGCTGTTTGTATCGCTTGCTCACTTGTTTTGCGTCATGCTGGTTCAAGTTTCATCCTACAAAAGACCCGCCAAAAAAAACAAGAAGTAAGCGGTGTTGTTTCGATTTACTAGCAGGCAGCTTAGAGCATCTCCAACAGCCACGCTAAAACAGCACCGCCCCGCAAAATTGAACTTTTTAGCCCGCGCGCAATTGATAAATCGGCTCTAGCGGACGCGCGGTAAACGCGCGCGCGGCATATAGAGTACAGCGTAAGGTCCGAATCGCCATCGCGCGCTGCGTATTTGATGCGCCCGCTTCCGCGTGCCACACACTCGAGCGCTTGCGCCGCACTCTCTCCACCGCACCATCTTCGCCCCGTCCCGCGCTACCGCCGGCGAATTGGCCCGATGGACGCCTGCGCCGGCACCCCCTCACCCCTTCCTACACCCGCGACCCCTTCGCGGCCGCCACTGCCGCCGCCGCAAACCCTAGAGCGGGGATCTTTGGCTTCGCCTCTGCCGGCGCTCCTCCAAGCACCGGCGTCGCGCACGGCCTTTTCATGCTGCCACGGATGACCTCAGCACCACGGCACCGTGGCTCTCCGGCAAACGTTGAGGTGTTTGTTTTTGTAATTCTAATAAATCCAAAAGTCGTCCGAAATTCATAAACCTTGGCATGCTATCATGGAACGGCATCAAGATGTCGTGTTAAATTTTTTGTCCCATTTGGGGCAGGTTTGAATATAAGCTTCTCATACACCAGAGCTTCTCACAACAAGTGTGATGGTTTCGGTAGGGAATGTTTCACCTTTCTGGACGAAACGATGTCCGTTGCATCTTCTCGATTTCAAATTTTTTTCCTAGTGTCAACATAGAACAACAGGAGTGTTGTGTCAATTTCTAGGATTTTTCGGGGTTCGCTTGAACATTTCTATACATTAACTGAGTTTCTATGCATTCATGTGCATAATTCAAATTTGAACTACATGCACATGCTCTGATGCATATAAATTAGTTAAAAATTCAAATCTGTGTCTTTGGTTGCATGCTTAATTAGATCTCATGCAAGAAATGAGAATGAATGTCAAACACCCTGCCACCGTCACTCGGCCGCAAACATTGAGATATATGTCTGGTTTTAAATTCTAGTAAATTCAAAGCTCGTCTAAAATTCATGAAAGTTGGTATGCTGTCATGGAGCGGCATTAATATGTTGTGGTAAATTTTTTGTCCCATTTGAGGTAGGTTTGGGGATATGCTTCTCACAAACCAGAGCTTCTCACAACAAGCCCGATGGTTTCAGTAGGGAATGTTTCACCTTTCTAGACGAAACGATATGTAGTGCCTCTTCTTGATATCAATTTTTTCTTAGTGTCAACATAGAACAACAGGGTGTTGTGTCAATTTTTATGATTTTTGGGGTTCCGCTTGGATATTTTTACAAATTAACTGAGTTTTCTATGCATTCATGTGCATAATTCAAATGTGAACTACAGGCACATGCTCTAATGCATATAAATTTGTTGAAAATTCAAATGTGTGTCCTTGGTTGCATGCTTAGGTCACATGCAAGAAATGGGAATGAATGTCAAACACCCCGCCACCATCACTCGGTCGCAAACATTGAGATACCTGGTTTTTAAATTCAGGTAATGCAAAACTCGTCTGAAATTCATGAAACTTGGCTTGCTATCATGGAGCAGCATCAACATTCCATGGTAAATTTTGTGTCCCATTTGGGGCAGGTTTGGGGATATGCTTCTCACAAATCAGAGCTTCTCACAACAAGCCTGATGGTTTCGGTAGGGAACGTCCCACCTTTAGGGACAAAACAATATCCATTGCATTTTATTGCTTTGAAAAAATTTCTCATGTCAACATAGAACAATAGGAGTGTTGTGCCAATTTTTCAGATTTTTCGAGGTTCGATTGACAATTTTTATGCATTAATTGAGTTTTTCAATGCATTTATGTGCATAATTCAAATTTGAACTACATGCACATGCTCTAATGCATATAATTGGTAGAAAATTCAAATCTGTGTCCTTGGTTGCATGTTTAGGTCACATGCAAGAAATGAGAATGAATGTCAAACACCCTGCTACTGTAACTCGAACGCAAACATTGAGATACCTGATTTTTTAAATTCTATTAAATGCAAAACTCGTCTGAAATTCATGAAACTTGGCATGCTATCATAGAGCGGCATCAACATGCCGTGGTAAATTTTTTGTCCCATTTGGGGCACGTTTGGGGATATGCTTCTCACAAACCTGAGCTTCTCACAACAAGCATGATGGTTTCGGTAGGGATCATCCCACCTTTGGGGACAAAACGATATCCATTGCCTCTTGTTGCTTTGAAAGATCTTCTCTTGTCAACATAGAACAACAGGAGTGTTGTGTCAATTTTTGGGATTTTTCGGGGTTTGTTTGGATATTTTATGCATTAATTGAGTTTTTCAATGCAGTTATGTGAATAATTCAAATTTGAACTACATGTAGATGCTCTAATGCATATAAATTGGTTGAAAAATTAAATATGTGTTCTTGGTTGCATGCTTAAGTCCCATGCAAGAAATGAGAATGAATATCAAATACCCTGCCACCGTCACTCGGCCGCAAAAATTGAGATACCTGGTTTTTAAATTCTAATAAATCAAAAATTCGTCAGAAATTCATGAAATTTGGCATGCTATCATGGAGCAGCATTAACATGCCGTGGTAAAGTTTTGGTCCCATTTGGGGCAGGTTTGGATATATGCTTGTCATAAACCAGAGCTTCTCACAACAAGCATGATGGTTTCGGTAGGGAACGTCCCACCTTTAGGGACGAAACAATATCCATTGCCTCTTATTGCTTTCAAAAATTTTCTCGTGTCAGCATAGAACAACAGGAGTGTTGTGTCAATTTTGGGGATTTTTTGGGGTTCGATTGGACATTTTTATGCATTAATTGAGTTTTTCAATGCATTTATGTGCATAATTCAAATTTTAACCAATTATGTGACGCCATGTGTCTTGGTTTTAATGGCTATAGGTTTTAATGGCTCTTGATCACAAACATTTTAGAAAGAACACCCGTATGCAAAGTGACAGCAGGATTTGTGTATCTCTTCAACGCAAACGGTTGTTTTGGATGACCCATGTCCAACCACTTACAAACAATTTGGTATAAAGATTGACATTTGTTGATCTAGTAACATTGCCATTTGTCAACCTTGTAACACTGCGATTTGTCAAAATATGAAGCTAAAAATCACTAGCAGTATCTAATTTTTGCAACTAAAATTCAGTAATTAAGCATAGATGGAGGCAAGGAGGCGTGTTCAGCCAGGCGTGTAGCTGGCTGCGCGGTACTATTCGATTTAATAGCGGGCGGTGTAGTTCCCGATATGGCTTTAATGCAGACGAGGGAGAGGGTAGCGGTTCCTGAAATGTTGAACGGCCAATGATGCATCCTCCTTAAATTAGCATCATGAATGCACGAGGGAATGGGAGGAGGACCAGGAAAAGAGGCAACACGATGTGAATGCAACGCAGTTTGCCCTCATATAAAGGCGCCCCTCCATTCCAATGCATCTACCACATCGTACGCACCTAAGCATTTGCCTAAGCACCTACACTAAGCGCAAAAGTGCTCACTCCAGACCCATGGCGGTGATGAGCGTGAGCGGCCAGCGGCTGTGCCAAACGGTCCACGACGCCGGCCTGCGACATAGCACCGAGGATCGTCTCCAGACGGTGTTGGTGACCGGCTGGTAGATGGCCACCATCGACGCTAGCTACGACTCTCAGTTGGACCAGATGATCGTTGCCACCACCAACAAGTTCATCGTCCTCAGAAGTCCCACGCACCTACACAAACAAACAAGAACTCGCAACCAACGCAATGAGTATTAAGTTCATAAAGAACGGAGTAATGCATTAAGAAAGATGACATGATGTAGAGGGATAAACTCATGCAATATGATATAAAACCCATCTTTTTATCCTCGATGGCAACAATACAATACATGCCTTGCTGCCCCTGCTGTCACTGGGAAAGGACACCGCAAGAATGAACCCAAAGCTAGGCACTTCTCCCATTGCAAGAAAGATCAATCTAGTAGGCCAAACCAAATGATAATTCGAAGAGACTTGCAAAGATAACTTAATCACACATAAAGGAATTCAGAGGAGATTCAAATATTTCTCATAGATAAACTTGATCATAAACCCACAATTCATCGGATCTCGACAAACACACCGCAAAAAAGAGTTACATCGAATAGATCTCCAAGAAGATCGAGGAGAACTTTGTATTGAGATTCAAAGAGAGAGAAGAAGCCATCCAGCTAATAACTATGGACTCGAAGGTCTGTGGTAAACTACTCACAACTCATCTGAGGGGCCTTGGGGATGATGTAGATTCATCCTTCGGCGGAGCGCCGGCGAAGGCTCCAAGATGGGATCCCGCGGATACAAAAGGTTACCACGGTGGAAATAGTTTTTCGTGGTCGCTTCTGATGTTTTCGGGGTACATGGGTATATATAGGAGGAAGAAGTAGGTCGGTGGACGCTCGAGGGGCCCACGAGGGTGGGGGCCGTGCCCACCTGTAGGGGCGCGCTGGGCACCCTCGTGGCCGCCTCGCTTGTTTCTTGACTTCCACTCCAAGTCCTCTGGATCATGTTTGTTCCAAAAATCACGCTCCCGAAGGTTTCATTCCGCTTGGACTCCGTCTGATATTCATTTTCTTCGAAACACTAAAATAGGCAAAAAAAACAGCAATTCGGGCTGAGCCTCCGGTTAGTAGGTTAGTCCCAAAAATGATATAAAAGTGTAAAGTAAAGCCCATAAACATCCAAAACGGGTAATATAATAGCATGGAACAATAAAAATTATAGATATGTTGGAGACGTATCAAGCATCCCCAAGCTTAATTCCTGCTCGTCCTCGAGTAGGTAAATGGTAAAAACGGAATTTTTGATGTGGAATGCTACATAGCATAATTCTCAATATAATTTTTCTTTATTGTGACATGAATGTTTAGATCCAAATGATTCAAAATAAAAGTTTATATTGACATAAAAACAATGATACTTCAAGCATACTAACAAAGCAATCATGTCTTCTCAAAATAACATGGCTAAAGAAAGTTATCCCTACAAAATCATATAGTCTGCTATGCTCTATCTTCATCACACAAAGAATTTAATCATGCACAACTCCGATGACAAACCAAGAAATTGTTTCATACTTTAGTAATCTTAAACTTTTTCAACTTTCATGCAATACATGAGCGTGAGCCATGGACATAGCACTATATGTGGAATAGAATGGTGGTTGTGGAGAAGACAAAAAGGAGAAGATAATCTCACATCAACTACGCGTATCAACGGGCTATGGAGATGCCCATTAATAGATATCAATGTGAGTGAGTAGGGATTGCCATGCAACGAATGCACTAGACCTATAAATGTATGGAAACTCAACAAAAGAAACTAAGTGGGTGTGCATCCAACTTGCTTGCTCATGAAGACCTAGGGCATTTTGAGGAAGCCCATCGTTGGAATATACAAGCCAAGTTCTATAATGAAAAAAAATCCCCACTAGTATATGAAAGTGACAACATAGGAGACTCTCTATCATGAAGATTATGGTGCTACTTTGAAGCACAAGTGTGGTAAAAAGGATAGTAGCATTGTCCCTTCTCTCTTTTTCTCTCATTTTTTTATTTGGCCTTTCTCTTTTTTTGTCCTTTCTCTTTTGTTTTAAGTCCGAAGTCTCATCCCGACTTGTGGGGGAATCATAGTCTTCATCATCGTTTCCTCACTTGGGACAATGCTCTAATAATGAAGATCATCACACTTTTATTTACTTACAACTCAGGATTACAACTCGATACTTAGAACAAGATATGACTCTATATGCATGCCTCCGGTGGTGTACCAGGATATGCAATGAATCAAGAGTGACATGTATGGAATTATGAAGGAGGCTTTGCCACAAATGTGATGTCAACTACATGATCATGCAAAGAGCAATATGACAATGATGATGCGTGTCATAATAAACAGAACGGTGGAAAGTTGCATGGCAATATATCTCGGAATGGCTATGGAAATGCCATAATAGGAAGGTATATGGTGGGTGTATTGTACCGGCGAAAGTTGCACGACACAAGAGAGGGTAGCAACGCCGGAAGGGTGAGAGTGCGTATAATCCATGGACTCAACATTAGTCATAAAGAACTCATATACTTATTGAAAAAATCTACAAGTCATTGAAAACAAAGCACTACGCGCATGCTCCTAGGGGGATAGATTGGTAGGAAAAGACCATCGCTCGTCCCCGACCGCCACTCATAAGGAAGACAATCAATAAATAAATTATGCTCCGACTTCATCACAAAGCGGTTCACCATATATGTATCCTACGGGAATCACAAACTTCAACACAAGTATTCCTTAAATTCATAATTACTCTACTAGCATGACTCTAATATCACCATCCTCATATCTCAAAACAATTATCAAGTATCAAATTGATCATAGCACCCAATTCACTTTTTATGATAGTTTTTATTATACCCTACTTGGATGCCCATCATTCTAGGACCAATTTTATAACCATAGCAAATACCATGCTATTATATAAGACTCTCAAAATAATATAAGTGAAGCATGAGAGTTCAACAATTTCTTCAAAATTAAGCCACCGCCGTGCTCTAAAAGATTTAAGTGAAGTACTAGAGCAAAAACTATCTAGCTCAAAAGATATAAGTGAAGCACATAGAGTGTTCTAATAAATTCTAATCAAGTGGGCTTCTCCCAAAAGGTGTGTACAACAAGGATGGTTGTGGTGATCTAAAAAGCAAAGACTAATATTATACAAGACGCTCCAAGCAAAACATATAACATGTGGCGAATAAAAATATAGCTCCAAGTAAAGTTACCGATAGACGAAGACGAAAGAGGGGATGCCTTCCGGGGCATCCCCAAACTTAGGCTTTTGGTTATCCTTGAACATCTTGGGGTGCCATGGGCATCCCCAAGCTCAGGCTCTTGCCACTCCTTATTCCATAGTCCGTCAAATCTTTTACCCAAAACTTGAAAACTTCACAACACAAAACTCAGCAACAAATCTCGTAAGCTCCGTTAGTGCAAGAAAGAAAAACCACCACATAAGGTACTATAATGAAATCATTCTTTATTTCTCTTGGTGTTAAACCTACTGTATTACAACTTCTCTATGGTAATACTGGCCATAGATTCATCAAAATAAGCAAACAACATACGAAAAACAGAACAGTATGTAGCAATCTGTAACTTTCGAATACTTCTGGAACTCCAAAAAATCTAAATTAAATTGGTGGACGTGGGTAATTTGTCTGTTAATTATCTGCAAAAAGAATCAACTAAAAAGCACCTTCCAGTAAAATATGACAGCAAATATCGTGAGCGCTAAAATTTCTGTTCTTTACAGAAAGATCATATAAACTTCACTCAAGTCTTCCCAAAGGTTCTACTTGGAACAAATAATAATTAAAGCATAAAACCACATCTAAACAGAGGATAGATGAAATATTTATTCAAAAATAAAAAGGAAATAAATTGGGTTGTCTCCCAACAAGCGCTTTTCTTTAAAGCCTTTTAGCTAGGCATTGGTAATTTTAATGATGCTCACATCGAAGACAAGAATTGAAGCACAAAAAGAGCATCATAAAATACGTGACAAACACATCTAAGTCTAACATACTTCCTATGTATAGGCATCTTGTAGGCAAACAAATTATCAAGGCAAGCAAAAACTAGCTTATGCAAGGAAGCGGAAAGAAACAATAACAATCTCAACATGACGAGAGGTAATTTAGTAAGATAAAAATTTCTACGACCATATTTTCCTCTCTCATAATAATTACATGTAGGATCATAAGAAAATTCAACAAAATAGCTATCACATAACATATTCTCAACACGATCCACATGCATGCAAAGTTGACACTCTTCCAAGATAGTGGGATTAACATTAACTAAAGTCATGACCTCTCCAAACCCACTTTTATCAAAAATATCATAAGATTGAACATACTCCAAATATGTGGGATCTAAAGTTGACACTCTTCCAAACCCACTTTCAATATTATTTCAAACACTATTATCAATCTCATATTCATCATGGGGCTTAAATAAGTTTTCAAGATTATAAGAAGAATCACCCCAATCATGATCATTGCAACAAGTACTAGACATAGCAAAACTACCATCTCCAAGGTTAGGGTTTTGCATATTATTAGCACAATTTACATCAAGAGAATTTATAGTAAAATCATTGCAATCATGCTTTTTATTCAAGGAGTTATCGTGAATCTCTTCATAAATTTCTTCATCATAATTTTCAGATTCACAAATTTCAAGCAAAGCTTCATAAAGATAATCTAGTGCAAAAAACTCACTAGCAATTCACTACTAGGGAAAAGCCTAGCAACAGCGCGGGTTTTAGGCCTATTAGTAGCGCGGGACGATGCGCTACTGATAAGGCGCTACAGCTAACGTGTAGCAGTAGCGCCTGTCGCCCCACGCTACTGCTATACATGGATAGCTGCAGCGCGCTTCAGTGAAGAGCGTTACTGATATTATCTGCAGCGCTTTTGCCAGAGAAGCTCTACTGGTAACGCGACACTACTGCTAACTTTTTCCCCCTCGCTACTACTAGTTTTATTAGTTTTTTTTTTCTGCATATTTGTTTTGTATTTGAATAGGCTTTATAAAATAATCTTTAGCATATCATACACATACAAATGTAATCATAGCATATACATACAACTAGTCTCATCAAATCATGTCATCATCAAAATCATCATCCAACACAAAGTGGTCTCTCGTTATCATCTCGAAAATAGCGATACAAATCTCGATTACTTGCAAATACATCGTCATCCATCTAAACAATGGTATACGCGAGAAGAGCTATCACTTTGAGTACATGAGTTCGTATCACTCTCTCGCATTAGCGTGAACCTAAACTAACTACTGCCTGTCGCTCGGAAACCGGAAACCGGTACACCTGGGCCTGACACTCCGGTCACTTGTCGTATATATACTCCTGGCGTAGCATTTATTCACCATCGATGATCTATGCACCTGCATCGTCACATGAGTCGATGATATGCAGCATATATAGTTGAGCAACAGAAAGAGACAGACTTGGAAAAAATAGAAACAACATATCATAAGCATAAATAACAAAGTTCATCGTACCCCAAAATGCCCTAACTAGAGTGATTTTCGCTAGTCGAGGAGGAGGACGGTTTAATTACATCACAAATAAAGTTTCACCATGCATAACTCAAAGTTTTGTCATACAGAAAGTATGGACTAAACGGACACATTGTCATATATCGACAATCACTCCAACATGTAGTGCCATCCATCAATGTCAGGGAGATAGTCCCCGAGCCTAGTAAAAGGCTTCAGGTCGAGACGCTGAGCGGCTACCCATGTTCGGACGTCTTCCCGCGACATTTGTCCTTCTTCGTAGAACATCCCTGTTTTTCCGACGACCTCCTTCATGATGATTTGGGCAAGTTCGCGCTGGATGTGATAAAACTCGGCTCGAAGTCGATGATCCTCGATATCTCCTACGTTCTTTGCCCGTTGCAGAATATGGGCACCGCCGGATCTAGGTGACATGCGAAGGTTTTGGTGATCCCGTCTGCACTCCAGCATGTGGTGTAGGACATAGAATCCATCATTAAGAGAATCGTTCGGTTGCTGGATGCAACAAAAGTCGGCCTTATGGCTGAAGGCGACCCTGCCGCCCCTTTTCTTCTTGTCCCTGACCTCTCCACCCCTTACTTGGTAGTAAAACATAGCACTGTCGAGAACATCCTTGATGTGGGTGTAATCCTTTTTGTGAATGTTCTTCGATGAGTCGAAGTAAAGAGCGTGGGAGATTCGGGGGTATTGGTTGATGAGGACGGCGCGCCCGCCGCTGCGTAAAATAAGTACACCTCAATTTACTTAGCCTCCACCGTGCAAATGAATAATTGAAATCGAAGGCAGGATAGCAGCGTGGATGACTTACACGGGATGATAAGGCACGAGAATCGCCTCCTTGTCCTTATTGGCAAGCATGAAATTGACGATGTATTCCCCCGCGTATACATGATGCTCTGCGCAGACTCCCAAGAAGCCCTCGTGCATGTAGTACGAGTCAGCGACACGGATATGAGATATCTGCTCAAACCCGATGATGTAGTTCATGTGCAAGGCATAAAGGCGGACAAACGTAAAATCCAGCTTCTTCACATGAAACATGTCGAATATGTAATTGAATCGGAGGAAGAACTTATCCGCGGGGAAGCTGTCGACGTACGATATTTGCCGCGGAACGTTAACCACGTAGAGTGGGTATCCTGGATTTGTCGAGGCGATGTGGCCTTTCTCTACCCGTAGCACATCATCATGAAGTCTCCTTAGATCGCCAAATCTAGCCTGTAGCGCTATTGCAGGTAGGATTGGTTGACCGGGGATATGCCATTTATCCGCATCGGGGATATCTATACGGTCCTGAAGCCGAGACTGCTGAGGCGGCTGGATCATAGAATCAGCTTTTTTGCCTTTCCTTGCTCTCTTCCTAGACTTCTTTACTACCGGAAGGTCGTCCATAATACTTTGAGATGGCAATTCAGGCACCGACTCATGATGCTCAAACCCTGAGGAGGCGCCAGTATAGACATACTGTTCAGCGCCACCATCGTCCTCATCCTCATCCATGGCGACATCATCAGCGACTAATGGAGCCTCCTCCTTACCCCGTCCGCTATCACCCAACCCGACACCCGACGCTAATTGGGTAGGTGGGGTGTTGATGTTCATACCTTGCTGAGGCTGCGTGCTTGTGGGTGTTCTCCCGACCGCCTCCAGACGAAGCAGACTCTTTGGCCACAACAGGAACCACCCATTGCAACAATCACCAAGCCGCCATGGTGTATCCTCGTCATCCACCAGTAGCATTGGAGGAGGCAAATTCTCGTGGCCCGGTTCGACACTGGCCACGGAAACCTTGAAGACGTTCGGGGGGATCGGCCGGCTATGGAACAATGGTTCCGTCGGCTCCATTATCGTCGCCTTCCCCACGTCCACCTTCTGGTCGCTGATGGTGTATAATATGGTGCACGGGGTTTTGTTGGCCTCAAAGAAAAGTCTGCGACGTGAGACATCTGAAAGGCAACGAAAACGGGAGATTATACATTTATATTGAAGGGGGCCGGTGTGACAGATACCATGAGGGCGTCGAGCTCAACCAAAGACGAAGCACCGCCGAGCACGTCCGGTGCGGGAGCCGGTGCGGGAGCAGGTGCGGGAGTAGGTGCTCCCAAGAAGTCAACAAGGCGAAAGTCCTCTGGATTTTTTTCTGGATTTTGCCTTGTCCAAGTGAAAACGCCCGTCACCAAGGAAGTAGACAAATCTGTAACCACCTATTTTGCGGCAGCTACCGCTATTGCGACTGTCTGAGATGATTTCTTCTCAACCGCAATCTCAACCTTCTTGTCGATGTTTTCTTCAGTTAACCTCCGTCTTTCCTTTCTCTCCTCCGTGGTCTCACGGTAGTACTTCTTCCACGTGGCGCCGTCTCCAACACCGTGCACGCGTCCATACGACGGTCGAGTATCCACCAGTTGTCGTTTCAATATGTTCAATGCCCAGTTGAATGGAGTGTCCCACTTGGGCCTCGCCAATGCCTCAGACGGCGAGTCGCTTTCGGCCGCAATCCGGTGCTGCTCTCTCTGCAAAAGGCACAAGGGTCGTTTACAAATATGACTAACGTGTGCAGTCGAATTGATCAGAAACTAAAATTACTAGCAGTCTCATGAACTCCGTAATGACCGGTGTTGTCTCGTAAACCTTCTTCACTGGGTCCCAACCGTGTCGGGCCCTCAGGACGTCACGCTCCTGCGGGACGGTGAAATCCGCCAAGGGGTCTGGGATGCCCAGACTCGCGGCTTCCGCATCCTCCTTGGCCCATTTGGACCTCTTTCCGCCGTAACCACGGCTTTCGAGGTAGTGGCTCCCAATGTTCCTCTCTTGAAGCCCCTTCATGTACTTCGACTTTTTTTGGCAGCTTCGGCCTTGCAAGCCTCCTTGAAAATTTGAAACTGCTCTTCTGTGGTTGTCGGATTATCCTTCACAATCTCGGAGTAGGGTTCCTTCTTGTCGATGATATATTCTTTCACTCGAGTTTTCCAAGCGGCCAACGTGTCGCTAAACTTGGTCATGGCGTGTTTGTTTATCTTCTTCATTGCCGGGTCCTCGTCTGGATCTTCATAATACTTCTCATTCCGGCCCGGGAACAAGAATATCTGGTGAAACTTCTTTAGGAGGGAGCTCCTCATATTTTCTATCTTCTGTAGTTTCTCATCATTGATGGTGGCTGTTGTCCGTACGATGCAGCCTATTTGATTACCATAGCACGACCGCGCTTCCTCGGGCGCCTTTGGCTCAAAATTGCTGTTGTCCACCTCCGTGACCACCAGTCTAGTAGTCCTGAGTTTGTTAGGAAGTCGTTGCCTCTTTGCTTTCGGTTCTACACCGGCTCCGCTCCCCGAGGCAACACCGGTCTTAGTCTCAGCGCCGGTCTCGATGCCGGTCTGAGTCTCAGCGCCGGTCTCAGTCTCAGCACTGGTCTGCGTGTCGGTCTCAGTCCCCGATGCCACGGGTGGGCCCAACAACAACATCGGTTGATCGTCTGTAAGGCTAAAAAATTCGTCTGCTGCCCGGTAGACGTCATCACAATCATCAGAACCCTGTCCTTCATCGTTGCTAGCCATGTTTCCTATGATTAAATCTAGTCAATTAATTCTAGACCTAATAAAATGAATAATGACATAAAAAGGCCTATTGTTTTGCAGGAATATTGACTCCTTCCTGGTGCGGCAAATCCCGGGTACTCGATATGTCCTAGTTTGTAGCACAAGTCATGCCGAAATTCACGGAAAATTTCGGCATGACCTTTGCTAAAAAGTGGACAAATCGAGAACCTGAAATTTGCCGGAACAGAAATGAATCAACATTCCGGCAAAACATAGGCCACTCAGCATCATTCCCTGGAAACAACAAAGCCACTTGGGCACAATCGAACAACTTCAATGAAAAGATATAACATGACCACATCAATGAAAAGATATAATCAATCAACAATAAAAGTCTAGGAAGGGATCATCTTTAAAATAAAATTTGCCTAAATTCTTTTCCTTGAAAAATAGTGGTCTTTTCAAAAATCAAAAATCTTTGCAAAATGACCTCACTAATCTTTGCAAAAACCTAGCTTGTTAATCCAATGAACCTAATTAACCTACCTGTTTAACCTAGTTAGTTAATCTAGTTTACCTAGATCATTAACCTAATTAAACTAGTTAACGCAGCTAGTTCTCTGTCAAAGCCCTAAATAAAATTTTGCACTAATTAACCTAGATAATTAACCTAATTAAACTAGTTAACCTGACTAGTTCTCTGTCAAAGCCCTAACTAAATTTTTGCACTAACCTAGATAATTAACGTAATTAAACTAGTTAACCTAACTACTTCTCTGTCAAAGCTCTAACTAAATTTTTGCCCTAACCTAGATAATTAACCTAATTAAACTAGCTAACCTATGCATGAGAGAGAGAGAGGATGGGTGGGGGCTTACAGAGGATGGCTCTGGTGGTGGCGAGGGAGGCAGGGGCGTCTCCGGTGACGACGAGGGAGGATCCGGTGGCGTCGACAGCGGCTCCGGTGGCATTGGGGGCGGCTCCGTGGCGTTGGGGGCGGCTCCGGTGGCGTCGACGGCGCACGACTGTGGTGGCGTCTACGTCGGCAGGAGACGGCGGCAAAGTGGGGCGATGGCGAATCAGGGAGACGGCGGCGGGGTGGGTCGAGGGATTTGGGGGAGAAGTCGTGGCCGGGGGGAAACGGTTTTTTGGTTAAGTCAAACTTAGCGGTAGCGCGTTTAGCAAAACGCGCTATAGCTAAGATAGCTATAGCGGTTTTTACAAAACGCGCTGCTGCTATAGCTATGTAATTTTCTTCCAGTTTTTAATTTCCTTTTTTGTTTCTATAGCGGGGGTCCAGGACACGCGCTGCAGCTACATTAGCTATAGCGCCTCTTACGAACACACGCTACGGCTATGCTTTCTTCCGTTTTTTCGCTTTTTCATTTATTTTGCTTTACATTTTATTTCTTCCTTTCTCCTTTTTCTATTTCTTTCATTTACATTTACTTTTCTATTTGTTTTTCATCTTATTTTATTTCCATTAGTAGTAGCGCTCTTCGTAGGAAACGCGTCGCTACTTATTACCTAGCGGTAGTGCGCTTCCTCCGAGCCCGCTACTGCTATGCGTAGCCTATCATTCTAGCAATGGGAATATTAGTAGTAGCGCTTTTGCCACTACAAGCGCTACTGCTAAGGTTGTATCTGCAGCTCGGTTTTTTCTCAATCGCTACTGCTATCTAGCACTAGCCCCGTTTTTTGACCCGCGTTGTTGCTAAATTTCTGCATATAAGGTTTTCCCTAGTAGTGATTGGTTCATCATAATTGGATCTCTTAAAAAGATTAGCAAGCGGATGAGGATTCATAGATCTTAGCTTCTTTGTTTAGTAATAAATACACAATTATTCCAATCAAACGAGCAAACGAGCCAAGTAAGACATTAAGGTAAATGAAAAGACGAACGGAAAAAGGGCGAATAAAACGGCAAGGGTGAAGTGGGGGAGAAGAAAATGAGAGGCAAATGGCAAATAATGTAATGCTAGGGAAATGAGTTTGTGATGGGTACTTGGTATGTCTTGACTTGAGCGAAGACTTCCCCGGCAACGGCGCCAGAAATCCTTCTTGCTACGTCTTGAGCTTGCGTTGGTTTTACTTGAAGAGGAAAGGGTGATGCAGCAATAGTAGCGTAAGTATTTCCCTCAGTTTTTGAGAACCAAGGTATCAATCCATTAGGAGGCTCCTCAGAAGTCCCACGCACTTACACAAACAAACAAGAACTCGCGACCAACGCAATAAAGGGGTTGTCAATCCCTTCACGACCACTTGCAAAAGTGAGATCTGATAGAGATAAAATTATAAGATAAATATATTTTTGGTATTTTATGATATAGATTGGAAAAGTAAAGATGCAAATAAAAGTAGATTAAAAGCTTATATGATATGAAATATAGACCCGGGGGCCATAGTTTTCACTAGTGTCTTCTCTCGAGATAGCATAAGTAGATGGGTGAACAAATTACTGTCGAGCAATTGATAGAAAAGCGAATAATTATGAGATTATCTAGGCATGATCATGTATATAGGCATCACGTCCGTGACAAGTAGAGCGACTCCTGCCTGCATCTACTACTATTACTCCACACATCGACCACTATCCAGCATGCATCAAGAGTATTAAGTTCACAAAGAACAGAGTAACGCATTAAGAAAGATGACATGATGTTGAGGGATAAACTCATGCAATATGATATAAACCCCATCTTTTTATCCTCGATGGCAACAATACAATACGTGCCTTGCTGCCTCTGCTGTCACTGGGAAAGGACACCGCAAGATTGAACCGAAAGCTAAGCACTTCTCCCATTGCAAGAAAGATCAATCTAGTAGGCCAAACCAAACTGATAATTCGAAGAGACTTGCAAAGATAACTTAATCACACATAAAAGAATTCAGAGGAGATTCAAATATTTCTCATAGATAAACTTGATCATAAAGCCACAATTCATCGGATCTCGACAAACACACCGCAAAAAAGAGTTACATCGAATAGATCTCCAAGAAGATCGAGGAGAACTTTGTATTGAGATTTAAAGAGAAAGAAGAAGCCATCTAGCTAATAACTATGGACCTGAAGGTCTTTGGTAAACTACTCACAACTCATCGGAGGGGCCTTGGGGATGATGTAGAGGCCCTCCGTGGTCGATTCCCCCTCCGGTGGAGCGCCGGCAAAGGCTCCAAGATGGGATCCCGCGGATATAGAAGGTTACGGCGGTGGAAATAGTTTTTCGTGGTTGCTTCTGATTTTTTCGGGGTACATGGTGATAACCCGCAAGTATACGGGATAGTGGTAGCCTCTTTCGATAAGTAAGAGTGTCGAACCCAACGACGAGCTAAAGGTAGAACAAATACTCTCTCAAGTCCTATCGGCCACTGATACGACTCTACGCACGCTTGATGTTCGCTTTACCTAGAGCAAGTATGAAAGTAGAAGTACTTTGTAGGTGTGATAGGATAGGTTTGCAAGATAATAAAGAGCACGTAAATATAAACTAGGGGCTGTTTAGATAAAGATGCAATAAAGTAAATATAGCGAGTGTGGAAAAGTGGTGGTAGGAGTTGTGGAATTGTCCCTAAGCAATTGACTATGTTACTAGACTGGTAATCACTATTGCAATTCTATTTGAGGGAGAGGCATAAGCTAACATACTTTCTCTTCTTGGATCATATGCACTTATGATTGGAACTCTAGCAAGCATCCGCAACTACTAAAGATTCATTAAGGTAAAACCCAACCATAGCATTAAAGCATCAAGTC
Source organism: Triticum timopheevii (assembly GCA_963921465.1). NCBI lineage: Eukaryota > Viridiplantae > Streptophyta > Magnoliopsida > Poales > Poaceae > Triticum > Triticum timopheevii. The sequence continues at coordinate 615,211,134 of OY997266.1, forward strand.
CCCTTTATCCCATACGCAACAATCTACTTACTCGGGTTTGTGTTTCAGTCACTCACGCAACCCACTATAAGCGAATCATGAACGCATTGCAACACCCTACAGCGGGAATCCCTCACGCTTGCGCGACATGGAGGGCACCATAGGACAGCACCAATAATAAAACATGCAACTCAAACCAATCATAGCAATTCATCAATCACCGATAGGACAATAGAAATCTACTTAGACATCATAGGATGGCAACACATCATTGAATAATAATATGAAGCATAAAGCACCATGTTCAAGTAGAGGGTACAGCGGGTTGCGGGAGAGTGGACCGCTGGATATAGATGGGGGAAGGTGATGGAGATGTTGGTGAAGATGATGGAGGTGTTGGTGAATATCGCGGTGATGATGATGGCCCCCGGCAGCGCTCCGGCGCCACCGAAAGCAAGGGGGAGAGAGGCCCCCTTCTTCTTCTTCCTTGACCTCCTCCCTAGATGGAGAAGGGTTTCCCCTCTAGTCCTTGGCTCCCATGGCTTGGGAGGGGCGAGAGCCCCTCCGAGATTGGATCTATCTCTCTGTTTCTGCGTTCTCAGATTCTGCCCCTTCACCGTTTCTTTTATATCCGGAGATCCATAACTCCAATTGGGGTGAATCTTTCGCCCAGATCTTTCTCATAAAATTAGCTTTCGTGCGGCAAAAGAAGAGCGTCAACCGAAAGATTCTGCCCCTTCACCGTTTCTTTTATATCCGGAGATCCATAACTCCAATTGGGGTGAATCTTTCGCCCAGATCTTTCTCATAAAATTAGCTTTCGTGCGGCAAAAGAAGAGCGTCAACCGCCTTATGGGGGGCCAGGAGAGTCCAGGGCGCGCCCCCTATCTCCTGGCCCCCTCGGGCACCGTCTCGCGTTGATTTTACTTCCCAAAAATCATAAATATTCCAAAATAATTCTCCGTCCGTTTTTATCCCAACTCCGTTTGATATGGGTTTTTTGCGAAACATAAAACATGCAACAAACAGGAACTGGCACTGGGCACTAGATCAATATGTTAGTCCCAAAAATAGTATAAAAAGTTGCCAAAAGTATATGAAAGTTGAAGAATATTGGCATGGAACAATCAAAAATTAAAGATATGACGGAGACGTATCAGCATCCCCAAGCTTAATTCCTGCTCGTCCTCGAGTAGGTAAATGATAAAAAAATGATGTGGAATGCTACCTAGCATAATCTTGATCATATGTCTAATCATGGCATGAATATTAAGACACGAGTGATTCAAAGCAATAGTCTATCATTTGACATAAAAAAAGATAATACTTCGAGCGTACCAATAAAGCAATCATGTCTTTTCAAAACAACAAGGCCAAAGCAAGCTTATCCCTACAAAATCATACAGTTTGGCCATGCTTCATTTTCGTCACACAAAAATGCTCCCATCATGCACAACCCCGATGACGAGCTGAGCAATTGGTTCATACTTTTTAACGCGCTTCAGCTTTTTCAACCCTCACACAATACATGAGCGCAAGCCATGGATATAGCACTATAGGTGGAATAGAATATAATGATGGAGGTTATGTGGAGAAGACAAAAGGGAGAAAGTCTCACATCGACGCGGATAATCAACGGGCTATGGAGATGCCCATCAATTGATGTCAATGTGAGGAGTAGGGATTGCCATGCAACAGATGCACTAAGAGCTATAAGTGTATGAAAGCTCAAACTGAAAACTAAGTGGGCGTGCATCCAACTTGCTTTCTCATGAAGACCTAGGGCATTTGAGGAAGCCCATCATTGGAATATACAAACCAAGTTCTATAATGAGAAATTCCCACTAGTATATGAAAGTGACAATATAGGAGACTCACTATATGAAGACCATGGTGCTACTTTGAAGCACAAGTGTGGAAAAAGGATAGTAACATTGCCCCTTTTCTTTTTCTTTTTCTTTTTTTTCTTTTTTGTTCTTTTTGGGTGGGCTTATTTGGCCCCCTTTTTTATTTAGGCTTCTTTGTCCTTTCCTTTTTTTTCTTTTTTTTTCATGGGGCAATGCTCTATAATGATGATCATCACACTTTTATTTACTTACAACCCAATATTACAACTCGATACTAGAACAAAGATATGACTCTATATGAATGCTTCCGACGGTGTACCGGGATGTGCAATGATCTAGCGTAGCAATGACATAAAAAACGGACAAGCCATGAAAACATCATGCTAGCTACCTTACGATCATGCAAAGCAATATGACAATAAATGCTCAAGTCATGAATATGATGATGATGGAAGTTGCATGGCAATATATCTCGGAATGGCTATGGAAATGCCATAATAGGTAGGTATGGTGGCTGTTTTGAGGAAGATATAATGAGGCTTATGTGTGATAGAGCGTATCGTATCACAGGGTTTGGATGCACCGGCGAAGTTTGCACTAACTCTCGAGGTGAGAAAGGGAAATGCACGGTACCGAAGAGGCTAGCAATGATGGAAAGGTAAAAGTGCGTATAATCCATGGACTCACATTAGTCATAAAGAACTCATATATTTATTGCAAAAGTTTATTAGCCCTCGAAGCAAAATACTACTATGCATGCCCCTAGGGGGATAGATTGGTAGGAAAGGACCATCGCTCGTCCCCAACTGCCACTCATAAGGAAGACAATCAAAGAAACACCCCATGCTTCAAATTTGTCACACAATGGTTACCATACGTGCATGCTACGGGACTTGCAAACCTCAACACAAGTGTCTCTACAATCCACAACCACCCACTAGCATGACTCTAATATCACCACCTTTATATCGCAAAACTATTGCAAGGAATCAAACATATCATATTCAGCGATCTACAAGTTTATGTAGGATTTTATGACTAACCATGTGAATGACCAATTCCTGTCATCTCTCTAAATAGATATAAGTCAAGCAAGAGAGTTTAATTCTTTCTACAAAAGAATATGCCCACGCTCTAACAAAAATAAGTGAAGCAAAAGAGCATTCTACAAATGGCAGTTTTCTATGTGAAGAGAAACAGGCAATCCAAACTTCAAATGATATAAGCGAAGCACATGAAGCATTCTATAAAGCCACACTCAAAAGATTTAAGTGAAGTGCAATGAGATTTCTATAAATCAACCAAGGACTATCTCATACCAGCATGGTGCATAAAAGATAAAAAAGAAAACTAAATGCAAAAGACGCTCCAAGACTTGCACATGATGCATGAACGAAACAAATTCGAAAACATACAGATACTTGTTGAAGAAAGAGGGGATGCCTTTCGGGGCATCCCCAAGCTTAGACGCTTGAGTCTCCTTGAATATTTACTTGGGGTGCCTTGGGCATCCCCAAGCTTGAGCTCTTGCCTCTCTTCCTTTTCCTCATATCGAGACATCCTCGATTAGACACTACATCCACACAAAACTTCAATAAAAAACTCGGTAAGATCCGTTAGTATAATAAAGCAAATCACATCCACACATAATTCATACTGTTGCAAACCAATTCATATTTTGTTTTTGCATTGTTTCTACTGTAATATAACTTTTTCATGGCTTAATCCACTGATATAAATTCATAGATTCATCAAAACAAGCAAACTATGCATCAAAAACAGAATCTGTCAAAAACAGAACAGTCTGTAGCAATCTGAACATTCACCATACTTATGATACCCCAAAATTCTACCAAAATTAGGAAAAATAAAAAAAGTTGTATATCAAGACAATGCAAAATGAATCAGAACCAATTGACGTTCCAGTTAAAAATGTAAAATCGAGCACTACAGCCAAAGTTTCTGTCCTGCACCGTACAAACCAACAAGCATTGTAAACATCCTAAAGGCAAACCTTGGCACATTATTTTAATAATACAATGGAATTATACGAGGGGATAATTATTTTTGATGAAAAGTTTCTGTAATCAAGATTCACAAAGTTTCCGTGAGCATGAACAAAGTTCAAGGCTAGCTCCCACTTCAACAATGTTTATCTTTCTCACTTTCACTTTCCTTTTTGAAAAGTTTTTAGGTTCCCCTCTTTATTTTTTTGTTTTTAAACTATATAAAAGCACTAAACAGAAATAAATGACTCTCTAAAACTTCCGGGTTGTCTCCCTGGCAGCGCTTTCTTTAAAGCCATTAAGCTAGGCATATAGTGCTCAAGTAATGGATCCACCAGGATCCCAATGTATATCAAAGCCAATTTTAATTAACAATGATTTGTAATTTAGTAGTGAGAACAAAGTAACATATATCAAGCAACAACGAAGTCTAACTCTCTTCCTATGCATCGGCATGTCATAAAAGAACAATTCATGCACACCTAGTAAAGGCCAATGCATAGTATAAACAGTTTCTTGCAATTTTATCATATTGGAAACATAGAGAGGCGGAGATGTAATTCCTCTCTCATAATAATTGCAAGTAGGAGCAGCAAGCACATGCATATTATATTCCTCAAAATCATCATGTGCAATGGTAAAAGGCAACCCATCAATATAATCATTAATGAGCACAAACTTCTCCGATATAGTGTAGTCGGGAGAATTCAAAAAGATAATAGAACTATCATGCGTGGGTGCAATAGCAACAATTTCATGTTTAACATAAGGAACCATAACAAGTTCATCTCCATAAGCATAATTCATATTGGCATCTTGGACACAAGCATAGCAGGCATCATCAAAAAGGGATATTTCAAACAAATTCAAGGGATCATAGCAATCATCCTTCGGTAAGTATGAAGGGGAATTAAACAATGTATGAGTTGGAGGGTTACTCTCATTAGAAGGTGGGCACGGGTAGCTAATCCGCTCTTCCTCCTTTTGTTTTTCGCTCTCCTCATCATCTTATTCATTCAATGAGCTCACAGTTTCATCAATTTCTTCTTTCATAGCTTCCTGCAAAATATTAGTCTCTTCTTGGACAGCGGAGAATTTCTCAATATATGGTTTAACATAGGCATTAGAAGCATAATTATCATAACAATATTCAAGTATGCCAAAACTTTTAGATTGGTAAAGAGTAGCATCATACTTTTCAATCAAAGAAGCAATTTAAAAAGCACCCTTAAAAGCAACAAATTCTTCAATTTGTTGAACATCATAGTAATTATAAACACCCTTAGCATACGAAGATACGATTCCATTATCAATAAACTCACATTGGTAGGGAAGGTGTTTCTTAGGGTTTTCAGAACAACAAGTAACATCATATATTTCACATAAATTCCAAGCATAGCATTGCAAACATTGATTTTGATCCATAATAGTTTCCCTTTTTAAGATATACGGTGTCGCACATAACAAGCACGGTCATCTAAAGATTTGCCCTCAACTAAGCTAGTTGGGGTTTCAGCACGAGCACATAGGGATCGAAGATGATCCAAGTAAAAAGCTTCAGTAGTGTGATAGATTTTGAGTGGTTCTTCAACCATTGGAGAAGTAGGTACAACTAATTTTTTTGGTATTTTGCGTTTCCTACCCATAACTAAAGATAGAAAATAACTAAGAACAACAAATAAAAATTACTTAGTGATAAAGAAAACAAGAACACACGAGAATATTCACCCCACGCTATGACTCCTCGGCAACGGCGCCAGAAAAATGTCTTGATAACCCGCAAGTATACGGGATAGTTGTAGCCTCTTTCGATAAGTAAGAGTGTCGAACCCAACGAGGAGCTAAAGGTAGAACAAATACTCTCTCAAGTCCTATCGGCCACTGATACGACTCTACGCACGCTTGACGTTCGCTTTACCTAGAACAAGTATGAAACTAGAAGTACTTTGTAGGTGTGATAGGATAGGTTTGCAAGATAATAAAGAGCACGTAAATATAAACAAGGGGCTGTTTAGATAAAGATGCAATAAAGTAAATATAGCGAGTGTGGAGAAGTGGTGGTAGGAGTTGTGGAATTGTCCCTAAGCATTAAAGCATCAAGTCCCCTTTATCCCATACGCAACAATCCCCTTACTCGGATTTGTGTTTCAGTCACTCACGCAACCCACTATAAGCGAATCATGAACGCATTGCAACACCCTACAACGGGAATCCCTCATGCTTGCGCGACACGGAGGGAATCATAGGACAACACCAATAATAAAACATGCAACTCAAACCAATCATAGCAATTCATCAATCACCGATAGGACAATAGAAATCTACTCAGACATCATAGGATGGGAACACATCATTGGATAATAATATGAAGCATAAAACACCATGTTCAAGTAGAGGGTACAACGGATTGCGGGAGAGTGAACCGCTGGATATAGATGGGGGAAGGTGATGGAGATGTTGGTGAAGATGATGGAGGTGTTGGTGAAGATCGCGGTGATGGTGATGGCCCCCGGCAGCGCTCCGGCACCACCGGAAGCAAGGGGGGAGAGGCCCCCTTCTTCTTCTTCTTCCTTGACCTCCTCCCTAGATGGGAGAAGGGTTTCCCCTCTGGTCCTTGGCTCCCATGGCTTGGGAGGGGCGAGAGCCCCTCCGAGATTGGATCTATCTCTCTGTTTCTGCGTTCTCAGATTCTGCCCCTTCACCGTTTCTTTTATATCCGGAGATCCGTAACTCCAATTGGGGTGAATCTTTCGCCCAGATCTTTCTCATAAAATTAGCTTTCTTGTGGCAAAAGAAGAGCGTCAACTACCTTACGTGGGGCCCAAGAGAGTCCAGGGCGTGCCTGCCTCCCTGGGGCGCGCCCCCCTATCTCCTGCCCCCCTCGGGCACCGTCTCGCGTTGATTTTACTTCCCAAAAATCACAAATATTCCAAAATAATTCTACGTCCGCTTTTATCCCGTTTGGACTCTGTTTGATATGGGTTTTCTGCGAAACATAAAACATGCAACAAACAGGAACTGGCACTGAGCACTGGATCAATATGTCAGTCCCAAAAATAGTATAAAAAGTTGTCAAAAGTATATGAAAGTTGAAGAATATTGGCATGGAACAATCAAAAATTATAAATTCTATGGAGACGTATCACATGGGTATATATAGGAGTAGGAAGTAGGTCGGTGGATGCTCGAGGGGCCCATGAGGGTGGGGGCGCGCCGGGCACCCTCATGCCGCCTTGCTTGTTTCTTCACTTCCACTCCAAGTCCTCTGGATCACGTTTGTTCCAAAAATCACGGCTCCCGAAGGTTTCATTCCGTTTGGACTCTGTTTGATATTCCTTTTCTTCGAAACACTGAAATAGGCAAAAAAACAGCAATTCGGGTTGGGCCTCCGGTTAGTAGGTTAGTCCCAAAAATGATATAAAAGTGTAAAGTAAAGCCCATAAACATTCAAAAGGAGTAATATAATAGCATGGAACAATAAAAAATTATAGATATGTTGGAGACATATCGGCCGACGCCACGAAGAATGTCCACCTGGAGGTCGCGCTCGCCGCGAGGCGCCTCGCCCTGCAAGAATTCGTCGACCTACACATTCATGTGTACGAGCAAATCGTGTACATAGGTATCTATAAGGATAGTGAGGACGCTACGACGTTAGCCTTCTTCAACCGGCTGGAAGCCTTGGATGCCTTCGCTGAGAAGCACCTTGACCTCGCCACAAAAGCCGCCGCTCCTTAGCCGCCAGTTAGTGGCCCGGAGCACTGAGTTGAGGAGGAGGAGGTCGTACGTTGATGGATGCATCTTTCTTCTTGCCTCCTTAATTTTTATTGTGCTATTGCATTCTCGTTCCAGTCAATACAGACATATGTGATCCCTTTGCTTAATTATATGCATCACTGTAACAAGTACTCCATCCATCAATTAATAAGTTGTGCTGCTAGTGTTTGGGGCCGGCGCACGACACAATAAGCACACCCACGACGACACATACAGAGAGGACATCCAGCGGTTCCAATGGCGATTTGTCAAAATATGCAGCTAAAAATTAGTAGCACTATCAAATTTTTGCAACTAAAATTCAGTAAATAAGCATAGATTTCATTCATAAATTAAGCAGTCGTGCTTAATTTATACAAACAATTCAACCGTTAGGCGCTGCGGTGCGGTCGGGTTGTGGACAACTTTTCCTTGCATGTTCAACTTCTATATGCATATATATGGTTACTCGTCGTTGAGGCGGCCGCGGAGCGCTCTGCTCGCGTCCCTCCGTGTGTGCTCTGCCAGCGGTTGGGCCTACGCACGATCACGTCGGGGGCCCCATATGCATGCGGTTACGCCGCGCGCATTGCCACACGATGCAGTTACGTGCGACACAATGGAGTTACGCGCTGCGAATTAGAACTGCCATCAGGACATGCCTTTTGGTCTCCCCTTTAATTCCCGTGGCCATTATAACCTTAGTCTCTTCAACCTTTCGATCGCGCCCACAACACAACAAGCACACCCACGATGACACATAGAGATGGGATGTCTAGCGGCGCTCCAATGGAGTTCGGCGAGCATAAAGTGGAGACCCACGCGAGGGAGACGGATCTCTCGGTGGTATACACCATCGACCCGGCCGTCGTGGACGACTACATCAACACCGTTGAGCAGTTGTTTGCTGGAGACAAGTACAAGGTGGTCGGCATCGACCTCCAGTACACCGCCGGTAGTCCCGGCATAGATCAGGAGGTTGCCGTCGCCCAGTTGTGCGTGCGCCATCATGTCTTCATCTACCACTACTGCATGGCCAGAGAGCCTTGCGACCGTTTCAACAGGTTTGTCAACAATACTGACTACAAGTTCTCCATGGTGGAAACCACCGACGATGGCACAGGGCATGTCAACAATACTGACCGTTTCAACAGGTTTGTCAACAATACTGAATACTGACTACAAGTTCTCCATGGCACAGGGCATGTATGCGGCGAATTGATGAACCTCACCTCATGTTCGCGTCAGGCGGATTGTTGACATGAGGAAGTGCCTCGTTACCCAAATCGACGAGCCCAGATCAAGCCACAAGAAGAGCAAGCGTCGCAAGAAGTAGATGATGATCAGATGATCGTTTATGCTAGTTAAGCATGCATGTAATATATAGTTTACTTTATTGGTGTGTGTGGAAGTGTCATGTTTGTAGTAGCCACCTATGAAATTATGCATGTAATAGTTTACTTTGGTGTGAGCAAATGCCATGGTTGTAGTAGCCACCTATGTAATTGGATGTTTAATTTGGTTAATCATGTCTTATTAGTAGCAATTGTCTGTGTTAATCATGTAGGTCATATGTTGTTGTTCTGTGTGCAATCCCATCGCACAACACACGCGTCTTACGCAGCAATCATCTGTGTTATTATCGGTCTTCGCACACATTTCTGATTACAGACATGTTTGCCGCGTATCACACACATCTTGTTATATTGAACCGTTTATGTTCTCTTGTCTCACCACAAACAGTTCATCTGCGTGAACCACATGCCGTATATCGCACACACCTTGATTTGGCTGACCGTTTCTTTTGTGTTGCCTAATCATAAACAGTTCATTCTAGTGAACAGTATGCTGTTTATCGCACACACCTTCATCCGGTTGCCCGTTTCTTTTGTTGCTCCTCATTGCAAACGGTTAATTGCAATGAATCGTATGCCCTACATCACACATGGAACTAAAATCTGAACCGTGTTTGATGCATCCGTCATCACAAACGTTTTTCACCTTTTTTGACGTTTTTTTACACCACCATTTGTGATTAATGCATCACACACAGTTTCGTCAAAAGGTCTCTGATCGTAGTGTCGCGTTAGCAGCATCCGACAGTAGTGTGATATGTAAATGGATAGTTGGATGTTTTGTTTATCATGAAAAAAAACAAGAGATTAGCCCATTTGACATTTGAGCTTGGTGATAGTGTTACTCAATGAGATCATAAATAGAAGCATGATTGACTGATAGACATCAATGTTGTTGAAGGCATGGAAAAATCTTATCGTATACATGATATGATGATTGTTCCCATATATTTTTGCCAAGTGAAGAAAATCACTTGCATGGCACACTGCAGATCATCCATCCGAAAGAGCGCGGCAGACATGACCACCATCAACAACAACAACAATAAGGTCCAAGTAGGCTCTCTTGCAATATCCATGTGCTATTGTCGTTCCAGTGTCGGCTTATGTTGAACGCTCGTCTTCTACATGTGTTAGATTTAGAATATTGCCTGAATGCTTCCATTCTTGCCAACTTAGGCAGTGACACTCAAGAAGACAGGAACACTTTGCCATGGTGTTTGATTCTTCTTGTGCGGCAACATGAAGCTCTCATTGTAATTGTACCCACTTATGCCGGAATACTGTTATCACTTCCGTCAGATTAAAGAACCACCAAGTTTCTGTGGCGTCCCCTGAATTTTGCTAATGACGAACTTTCTTCCCCATTTCTTTCTTTTGTAAGGAAAAGTTATATACTTGTGATGTATGACTAGCTGGTCAATTTGCCTGCTTTGATTATCCATTATGTTTCTTTGTTCCTAACTGCTTTCAGAGTCGTTTTACTCCAGAAAAGTGGAATGGAATTAATATGTCCTTCAGTTTATGCTACAATATTTTGGAATTTCACCTTTTATTCGTATTGGTTGCTATTAGTTTTCTCAATGTACTGCTGGCTTGTATATATCTACTTTAAGTAATTGTTATAATGCGGTGCTTTCTTCCTATAGCAGACACGGACCCATTTTTATAAATTGAGACACTCGCTGACACGCGGTCGGATGTGAATGTGATTTCCCTGACGAAATGTTTACTAATGCATCTGCTCAGGGGCATCTCCAGGTAATGCAACCGAGCAGTTTAAAACTAAACTAGTGCACTTGCTCAGAGGCATCGATCGCATCATCGCAGGCAATCTCACATGATTTCACAAGTGCCAATGAACGGGTGACGTTTAAACATTGCAAGGGTGTGTCGCACACACATACACATTTGGCTCACATGATGCACACACACATACACATGGTCTCAGGGAGCAACTGGAATCTCTCAACACTATTTTTCTTCGGCACGACAGCAGGTACGTAAAGTCTGCGCATGGAGATCGGTGACGTGGTGTAATTTAACCCTGTCGCTGCAGTCGAAGTGGCATCCAATGCCCCATCCCAAGATTGCATCTGAGCCTCGCCCTAGCACATACGGTACCCTGTCAATTAGTTCTACCACATAGCTAGCTAGCTTCTCCTCCATGATAGCCGCACACACATTGCCTAGAGGACCTTCCTACCAACCACGTGGTGATATTAGCTCTCGTCCACCCAAAGCACTACCACAAGAGCATGTGGTGAGGTCGAGCCATGGAGATTGCCATGGGGGCCATCGGCCCTCTCCTCCCAAAGCTTACAAGCCTGCTCGTCGGTGAGTTCACCTTGGAGAAACGAGTGAAGAAAGGCATCGAGTCTCTCGTGACAGAGCTCACATTGATGCATGCCGCCCTCCGCACGGTGGCGAAAGTGCCGCCGGAAGAGCTCGGTGAGGGGGTCAAGATTTGGGCAGGAAAGGTGAAGGAGTTATCCTACCAAATGGAAGACATCATTGACACCTTCATGGTTCATGTGGAGGGTGGTGGTGAGGCTGCCAACCCGAAGAACAGAGTCAAAAATTTGCTCAAGAAGACCATCAAATTATTCAAGAAGGGCAAGAGTCTGCATGGGATATCTGATGCTCTAGAAGAAGCGGTTGGTCAGGCTAAACAATTGGCTGAGCTGCGTCAAAGGTATGAGCTTGTGCATCAAACCCCTGTTAGTGCTAGCATTGATCCTCGTATCATGGCTTTATACAAAGATGTGACAGAGCTCATTGGCATTGAAGATACACGTGATGAGTTGATCAACATGTTGATTGGGGGTGATGATTGGTTAAACCATCCGCTGAAGGTGATCTCTATTGTTGGATTTGGTGGGTTAGGCAAGACAACTCTGGCCAAAGCAGTGTATGATAAGATCAAAGTGCAATTTGATTGTAGTGCTTTTGTTTCAGTTTCTCAGAATCCTGACATGAGGAAAATTTTGAAGGATATTCTCTTTGAACTTGACAAGAACAAATATGCAAACATTTATAATGCAGTAAGGGAAGAAAAGCATCTCATTGACGAGCTCATTGAATTCCTTAATAACAAGAGGTATGCTTCTTTATTCCTAGTACAGATTGATAGTAAAACCATGAAACTTATTTCTTAGTATATATTCATTCTGGTAGCATATCATTGATTCACTATATATAGTCTTATAGTGTTTCATATAAATTCTTCCAGTCCTCTTGGTGATTTCGCACTTGGATAACATTTAATATAGTCTCCTTAGAACATGTATCTTCATCGACTAGTTTATGAACTAATTGTCAAAAACACTCATTAGGTACCTCATCGTAATTGATGACATATGGGATAAAAGGGTGTGGGAAATAATCAAGTGTGCATTTTTCAAGAAAAGTTTTGGAAGCCGACTAATCACAACAACTCGTATTGTCAGTGTGTCAGAAGCATGTTGTTCTTCTAGTGATGATATTTACAGAATGAAAGCTCTTTCTATTGATTTATCGAGAAAACTCTTCTATAAAAGAGTATTTTCTCATGAACAAGGATGTCCTCATGAGTTCGTGCAAGTATCCGAAGATATCTTAAAGAAATGTGGCGGGATACCATTAGCCATTAATGTCATAGCAAGTCTTCTAGCTAGCAATTGTCAAATAAAAACAAAGGATCAATGGTATGGTTTTCTCAATTCAATTGGTCATGGACTTACAGAAGAACGCAGTATGGAGGAGATGAAGAAGATATTATTACTTAGCTATTATGATCTACCATTTTATCTGATGCCTTGTTTGTTATATATAAGTATCTTTCCAGAAGATCACAAGATTATGAGAGATGAACTTATATGGCGGTGGATAGCAGAAGGCTCCATTTGGAGTGAAAAACAAGATAGTTTATATGAGCTCGGTGATTGTTATTTTAATGAGCTTATAAATAGAAACATGGTCCAACCAATGGACATTGATGCAGAAGAAAGGGTAGTAGCTTGTCGTGTGCATGACATGGTTCTTGATATCATATGTTCCTTGTCAAGTGAAGAAAATTTTGTCACTATATTGGATGGTACTAACAGAACAGTACCTAAGCCACAAAGCAAGGTTCGTAGATTATCCATCCACAAGACTGAGAAGGGCAACGTAGATGTGGTTACAACCAGCATGAAACAAGTAAGGTCTGTAACTCTTTTTGGAAATGACACGGTTCACCAAATGTCGTTTGTTTCAAGTTCTGAAGTTCTGCGTGTATTGGCTTTAGAAGACTCTACTATCTCAGATATTGGGTACGTGGAGAATTTGTTACACTTGAGGTACTTAGGGCTAAAGCATACACATGCTAAAGAGCTCCCGGTGGATATAGGAAAGCTGCATTTTCTGCAAACATTGGACTTGAGAGAAACCGAACATATAAGGGAATTGCCATCAAGCATTCTTCTGTTAAGAAATTTGAAGTGTCTATATATCAATGCGGGTATAAAGCTGCCAAGTGGGATATGTAGCTTAATATCCCTAGAAGTGCTAGATGAGCCGCAGGTGGGTTGTCTATATTCTGAGAAATATAATATGGACATTGTGAAAGAGCTGTGCCATTTGACCAAGTTGAGGGTGCTTACAATTTGTTGGAATTGCTTGGATGAAAACGTGAAGGAAGCTATGACGAAATCCCTAAGTAATTTCCATAAATTGCAAAGTCTTTGTATTGTGGCCTATCAAGATTGTCCCAATTCCATGAAGCAAGGATGGGTGCTCTCTCCACAGCTCCGCAAATTATGCTTGAGGGGGCCGGGGTGCTCGTTTGAAATACTGCCGGCGTGGATTAATCCGTCATTGCTTCCACTGCTCTCCTACCTGCGCATAGTGGTTGAAAAAATGCGACCGGAGGACATTCGGCTTCTTGGGATGTTGCCCGCTCTCCGTTATCTCAGCTTTAAGATGGAATATTGCTCCTGGACCATACCAAGAGAGGATGAAGTGGAGATGTTGGCCGTTACTGCCGATGCCTTCCCATGTGTGACGACGTTACACTGTTTTGGTATTCCTATGAGGCCATCAACATTCCCACGAGGAGCTGCACCAAGGCTTAAAGACCTTTATTTCTGCTTACCGGCTAGGTTGATCACCCATGGCGACATTGATTTAGGCATGGGGCACCTCCCATCCCTCGAGACCGTAGAAGTTTACCTTTGGTGCAAGGAAGCCAATGATTCATTAACGGATGAAGCAGAGGCTGCGATGAGGTCTGCATCGAGTGACCATCCCAATCATCCCCATCTTTATTTCAGCAAATAGTAATGTTGGCGTGTCGAGAAAGGTACACGAACAACGACTCCACACAGCACGCACTTATTCCCATCTCTGTGATCCACCAAGGCACCAAATGCTCATTCCTCTCATTCTCTTTTTTTCTCAATTTCAGGCGGACGAAGCTGCATGCGTTGAGGTTGGCTACCTCTGTTCTAATTCCTTCATTTCTAGACCGAGTGTTCAGTATTTTCTTGCAATTCAATAAGCATTTAGAGTTCATCTTCAGGTGGAGAGCTTGAACCATCAAATCCTGCACGCAGGTACGTACTATTCCTACAGCATTTCCTTGAGCCTGTTTTGTTTGGCTACCTAGTTCGTTCAGGCCCCACTGAAGCCTAAGGGGCCAAGAAAACTTCGATGTGAATTCCCCTTGGTTACTTACGTGTTAAATCTTACGGTTCATAAATACATAACATGTTACTTCTGAATGCCACAAGATTACATATAACGTGTGGTCTAGGTTAGCAAGCAGCCCACTAGTTTTAAATTTGCCCTCTTCTGTACTTGAATGAACCCTTTCTACTTCCAACCGAGATATTCACTGGTATCTATCCTTCCACAGAGCCAATAAATTTCGTCGACATGGACTCACTTGTGCGCCCGTCCTGCTTCCGATCCAACCAAGACAGTCGAGGCTTGCCTAGCTGCCTGATCCATCTTCCTTCCACAACAAGATGAGGCTCTCATTCTGTCCACTCATGCCTGAATCTTTTTCTTGGTACCGTCGATTCATTCAAGAGCTATTTAAGTTCCTTCCTTCGATTGTGTTTTTTTTTTCGAGAGTACGTGAATGCTTACCATATTTTTATAAAAGGCAGAATTTGAATTACAAGAAAACTACAACTTGTTGCGAACTTGTTTGTAATGATGTACACTGCTGGCTTGTTTGTGTATTTTAATCACTCGCTGCCCTGCTTTCTTCCTAGCAACAACAGACCCAATTTTATTCGTGACTAGACATCATTCAGTTGGTGAGATCTTCCAAATTTTCACCTTCTGATTGTATCACTTGTTTTCTCTGTCTCCTTGGATTTGTTACTCATGTGGGATCAAGTTTCATTAAACTGACGAGGAAGACGGCACTGTTTGTTTTGAGCTCTGTTTTTTTTTTTTGTGTGTGTGTGGGGTGTGTGTGCAGACGCTCAGAAGCTCTGTTTTTGCGCTCGTTGGGCCGCGGCGAGGTCGACTCATACCAGTGCATGCCGTGCGATCGACGCCACCGGCTCCGCATTTGTTCCTGCCGCGGCGAGGTCGACTCATCCAAGCCCGCGCCGCCACTGTCGCCTGAGGACGAGCGGTCGCGGCCCAGCATCTTCCAGAGCGAAGGCGGGTCTCCTCAGCACGAAGCTCAGCAAGCACTTTCGAGATAGGAACACGACCACGAGCCAGCAAGTGAGCACGTCGGGGCTCAAACCCAGAGCGGAGACGAGATAAGAACTCATGAACCCTCTGAAACTCCAAGTCAGACCGCGTAGTCTGACAGCAATGGCAAGTGCCACAAACAACGGTTCGCAGTGAGTCAAGCTGACGCCAGATGGTAGAGCACCGCGAAAAGAACTCATCAACAGAAGAGTCACCCTGCTGAAGAGCATGCTCCTGACGCACCACAGATAGGTATAGAGCATCACCAGAGGGCTGATAGCGCTGACAAAGATAGGACCACATTGCTGCAACAGTGTCGAGACCCATGAATTCCGAAGCAAACTGAGGGAGAACACTCGCAGTGAGAACGGCAGCAGCTCAAGCATCATCATTGCACCGCTGAGTGTAAGCAGACAGATCATCCCGGTAGACAAAGAGAGCATCAGAATAGGCGGATACCTGCTGATCATAAGCATCAACTGCAGCATCATCAAGAGCCTTGGCTGCATCCCGATCAGCGTGAGAAGGATCACCATCAAGCACCGGCGGTACCGGCGGAACAGGAGCCACTGGAGCAACAAGGCATGGCGGACAGGAGACCTCGCCAGAGAGAACACCCCACATCAGAAGTCCGTGCATGTGGATACGCATGAAACCCACAAACTCAGCATAATTTGTGCCATCAAAGATCACCGAGCACCGAGGAACAACCACATAGCCAGACGAAGACATGCTGATTTGCTTCTCCCCCCCCCCCCCCCTCTCTCTTTTCTCTCTCTTTTTTTTTTGAAGTCAACGGTCTGAGCCGACCCGATCTGGATCGAGCAGAAAGGGGACCGAAGCAGGGGACTCAGGCGGCTCGATCTAGATCGAGCAGAGGCTGCATCGAAGCAGAGGAAACGAGCGAGGACCTTGGCCGATGGACTTCGACTAGAGCCTCGGCCGGAGCCTCGACCCAGCAGTCGAGGGCAGCGCCATGCCGGCAGACGAGGATGATGGCGGCCGGGCGGACGGAGACGGAGCTGCGGCGGGCGAACGGAGACGGGGCGGCGGCGGCCAGACGGAGACTTCAGACGGGGCGGCGGCGGCCGGACATAGATGGAGTGGCGGCAGCCCGGGCGAAGAAGGCCCCGAGAGGAGACAGGAGCAGGCAGCCCCGAGAGGAGACTCCGCGAGCGCGAGCACGACCAGCGACGAGCCAAAATCAAGCGATGGCAACCGGAACGGACCCGGGGGAATGGAGCAAGCACGGAGTTGCATCGTGCGGGGGAGAGGCTAACCTAACATCTGATATCATGTTGGATAATGAGCAACTAGCTTTACTGAGGGCCAAAGGCCGGAACATATACATATGTGATAAAGTGCAGAAAAGCCCCTTATACAACGGGGATCTACAGAACGGGGCTATACACATCTAACAGAACCAAGACAGAGGGTCAAGGAGGTGGAATTTGCCTTGCCTTCTGCAACGAGATGAAACTCGCACGCTGTCGACTCATGCCTGAATTCTGTTATCACTTCGGTCAATTAAAGATCCATCAAGATTCTGCTGCGCCTCCAGCATTTTGATCACAATGAACTTACTTTTCCATTTATCCCTAGCTTTGTAAGGAGAAGTATGTAATTACAGTGTACTGCTGGTTGGTTAATTTGCCTGCTTTGATTATCTATTGCGCTTCTTTTCTCCTAGCAGCTTTCAGACTCGTTTTACTCCAGGCTTGATAAAAAGGTTATTCACTTAATAAAATCTTCTTAAATTTTGCCTTTAATTTTTTTTTAAACAAGAATTTTTCCTTTAACTGTAGCCGCTGTATTTTTTGTTTCTTCATCCCCTTGTCATGGTACAAGTTTGACCAAACAAATAGGAAAGACAGTGGGTGTTAGTGACAATGAATTGATGTCGGTGTCTGAAGTTAAGAATAGTTTGGTGAGCAAACTGCGTTTTCCTTGCCGTTGATCTTTCTTTGTTCCGCAATGAGATTAAGCTCTCATTCTGTCAACCACCCATGTTTGAAGTCTCTTCTTGCTTCTATCAATTCAACAACAATCAAGTTTGTAGGGCGCCCCTTGCATTTTGCCCTGATGAACCATTAGTTATCATGTGCTGATGATGTCTGGTTTGCCTGCTCTCCAGCATTGTTCATTACACTCCTTTATTTGTAACAGCTTTTTTTTTCAAAGAAAAAGGGCTCACACCCCCGGTTCCATTCCATTGGAAGAAACCAGAACCCGCCAGTATCCAAGTTACATCACAGTGAAGATGGTGGGAGAGCGTCTACTATCATCTCCACCAAAAGTAGAAGGAAACTAAAATCGTTATTCAGCTTACATCCCCATTTGGAGCAGACTGCCACACCCTTACAAGACCAATCACATGCCCAAGAAGACCACCTGGATGGAGTCTGCCTCCTCAGGGTGTTTCATCTGGTAGGCCAGCGACGTACGTCCTCCATGCATTGTGCTCCCAGTCGTCTCCCTCCACGACAGATGTCCCAGCTAGCTCTTGCAGTTGTTCAGTCCGGTTCCAGGGCAAATGGTGCCTTCAGACTCGCCCACAGCCAATCCTAAAAGGTTCTTACCGTGCCCGATTGCAGTTCTGGAAATGGTTTTGTCCAATCCCTCAGATACCTGGACACCATCCCCATCACCTGCTTAATTGACAGCCAAGAGATCCTATTAAAGACAATAGCATTTCTAAAGTTCCACAGTCCCCACAGGACAGCAGAGGTGACTACATTAAGGAGCATACGTTTTTTCTTGCACAACCACAATTTTTCAAGCGACTCAAAGTCCACAATTCGAACATGAAACAAATTTTCAATGTCGCTCCAAAACTTTCTGGCAACTATACATTCAAAAAAGAGGTGATAGACCGATTCAATCTCTTTGCAATGCACACATTCCAAAGGTTTAGCCATTCCTCTTTTTCTCAAATTATCGCAAGTCAAAATTTTGTTCTGAGAAAAAAGCCACAAGAAACCTTGTACTTTCGGAGGGATTCTAACACTCCAAACAGCAGGAAGAAAGATAGGCTACACCCCCCTGAAATTGACAATAGCATACAAGGATTTAGAGGAATAAATCCCCTTAGACTCATATTGCCAGATCAGGGAATCCTCCTCCCCACTGAAAGAAGTCAATCTCACAATATTAACCAAGTCCAGCCACTGGACCATTAATTCCTCCGAAAAGTTTCTTCTAAATGTACACTTAAGTTCGTTACCATCCCACAGTTCAACCACTGTTCTGTTCTTTTCCTGGACTATATAGTACAAGTCCCAAAACTGCGTAGCTAAAGGGGCATTCCCGTGCCAGATATCCTCCCAAAACCTCACTTTATTCCCATTTCCTACCTGCCATTTATACCCCAACTTCACAGTCTGCAAAGCCCACATAAAGCTTTTCCAGAACTGGGAGGGATGGGTGTCTTGATAGCAAAGGATATTGGGGTTCCTAGTATTGCATTTACTATCCACTACCTTCCTCCACAACGAGCCTTCCCCCGCTAAATACCTTTTAACCCACGACCCTATTAAACACACATTCATATCTTGGAGGTTTAGAACCCCCAAGCCCCCATATTCTTTCCTCATACATATGGAGGGCCAATTGGCCAAATGGATCTTATGAGCTCCTTCACTATCACTCCAAAGACACTTAGCCATATGTGAGTTAATCAAATTAATGGCCCATCTAGGGAATTTGAAAAAAGACAATAGGTACAGGGGAATACTGTCCAAACAAGATCTGATCAGTGTAATCTTGCCCAGAAAAGACAGCAGTTTTCCCCTCCACCCAGCTATCCTAGCAAGAATTTTGTCAATCAAAGCTTGTAGGTCTTCCCTACTCAGCTTATCAAAGTGCAAAGGAATTCCCAAATATTTAACTGGGAAGCATCCAGTAACACATTAGAAGATATCCAAAAACACCTCCAAATCCCCACTTTCCATATTTATGGGGATCAGAGCACTCTTATGATAATTAATTATCATTCCAGAGATTTGCTCAGAGCAAGTTAAGACCCATTTGAGATTAAGGGCTACTCTACTGACATTCTCCAGGAAAAGAAGTGTATCATCTGCGTACTGCAGACACATCACACCTCATCTAACTAATTCCGGGCACAACCCTCTAACCAAGCTAGCCCGAGCACCTTTATCTATCATTCTAGCAAAAGAGTCTACCACCAGATTGAAAAGCAGGGGGGCAACAGGATCTCCCTGCCTCAAGCCTTTCACCCCAACCGACCCACCTAAAGTCACACTTCTAATCCAAGCTAACCACCTAGTACCAAAACCTCTAAGAGCCAACAGCTCGAGAAGGAAATCTAGGTTAACCTTATCGTAGGCCTTCTCATAGTCTATTTTGAACACCAAACCTTGTCTCCCTGAAGAATGTACTGCATGCACAATCTCATGTGCAGTCACCACACTCTCCAGTACGTATCTACCTCTCACAAAGGCAGACTGCACTCTGTAATTAGCCTACCAATAATGGAAGCTAATCTATTAGTCAAAACCTTAGTAAAAATTTTAAACACGCAATTAAGCAAACTAATTGGTCTGAATTTGTTCATAGTCCTAGCTTCATTCTCTTTTGGGATTAAAGTAATCATTAGCAAAATTCAGTCTGAACAAATCCAGGCTCCCGTCAAACCAAAACTCAAACATCCTAATCAGGTCAGCTTTCACTATATCCCAAAACACCTGGAAGAACATAAAAGGAAGGCCATCTGGCCCAGGTGCCCCATCCGCAGAGGACCCAAAAACAGCCTCTCTAATCTCCTCTTCTGAGAACTCTTTCTCTAGATTAGCATTCTCCTCAGGGGAGATCTTCTCCTCATCACTAAAAAAATCCTGCCTCAGCCTAATGTTAGGTCTAGGTTCCCATCTAAATAGATTCTTATAGAAATCTACAGCTATTTCTTTCATCCCATTCTGGTCAGTTATAGGGCCTTCAGCCCTATCTAGCACATGTATAACATGCTTGTAACAGCTTTAGTATTTCAGTCTTGATGTTTATTCCTGACTCGTAAGCTGTATTGTCAGAGTTCAGATTGTACTATATATGGTCTGAAGTTAATCTTCCATTGCCATGTTGGACCTGGTTTGGTCAAATAAATCTTGAGCTGGAACTCGAATTTTCTGCTGAATCACACCGTGTGCCCTTCGCTCTCATTTACTTGGTAGAATTAATGTGCCCTTTGCTGAATTACACCGTGTACTCCCTTCGTCGACTGTCAGTCTCTCCTTTACTTGCACTTTTACAGGGGAGCATGAAGTAATCATATGGTGCAATGTGGACGAAGACACATTTATTAGCAACTCGATCGATAGCTGCACATATTTGTTTCTTCCTGCTGTATTCCACCGCAATAGGTAGCCTGCTACGGCCGAGTTGCAGCCGAGATCAGAAGAGAACGTTGCCAACCGTGTAATTTTAGTATTTTACTGAAGGTGAAAATGTCAGAGTTCAGTTTGCACTATGGTCTGAAGTTTATCTTCCACTTGTCATGTTGGTTTGATCAAATAAATCGTGAACTGGAGCTTGAATTTGCCACTGAATCACACTGTGTGCCCTTGCTATTACTTACTACTCTGTAGAATTATTGGCCCTAAACTGATGCAGTGATTTCTGGAGGTAAGAATTTGATTCGGTGTACTCCCTTCATCGACTTTCAGTCTCTACTCTACTTGCACTTATACAGGGTGATTGTTTTTTATTTGTGTCATGAAGTAAGTCATATGCTGTAACGCAGAGGGAAGACACGTTTATTAGCAACTCGATTGATAAGCTACACGTATTTGTTTCTTCCTGCTATATTATTTCCACTGCAATAGGTTAGTCTGCTTCGGCCTGGCTGCAGCCGATATCAGATGAGAACCTGGCCAACAGTGTAATTCAGGCAGAAATCTTAACTGAAGCTGAAAGCCCTGAGGCACGGCACAACATCGAAACTCACGCAGTCCTTCTGTCCAGTGTTTTTCCACGTCGTCATGCCCTGGGTTACTAATATCGGGCGCTGTCGAACGCTGCAGGTTTAGTTATTATTTTCCAAAAAAGAAAGTACTCAACATTTACAGACAGGAATCATGTTATACATTGCAATCCATAAATTTGGTCCTTGGTTATCCATGTTTTGTTTCTCAAAAGAAAAAAGGTTATCCATGTTTTTGTGTACTGTACTGTACGTCTGTACCCGGGCCGGCTGACACATGGGACCAAATTTTGTGGGGTCAACAGGGCAGCGACTCTGTGTCTGTGGGGCACGTGGTCAGTCGGGTCCGTTAACGAGTCCCCTGCTCGCGATGACTATTCTAAAGCGTTTGATTGTTTGGAGAGGGGCAGAGTCAGTCAGAGTCTCAGAGAGAGGTCGGACCTGTGTGCAACTTAAGTGCAAATCGTTGGTGATTCTTTCTAGACTAGGTAATTGCCCGTGCGTTGCAACGGGAAAAATAGGTATAGCTCAAACAACGTGTGCAAGCTTAACTCCAAGTTACCACACATGAAAATGCATGTTGTCTCGTCTTCATCTACACCCTCGTTCTATTTTTTCGCTCGCCATGAATGAAATCTCCATCATCAATCCTTCTCTCTGATTGTACGCCCACAAGTATTGTCCCTAATACTATTGTTCCTAACTCACATATATGGCCAGAATGAATGTTATTGGTGATGCACATGGCCTCATCGTGTCGTTTTCTTAATCACCAAACCAGCCTGTTTCATTTATCAACAAACCAACCCTTATACTGGACACAATCATTCAAATACATAAAACACTGATAGACTAAGTAATAAACTTTTAATAAGAAAGCAATGGACAGTGGCATTGGATGACAAGTTGACAATAAGAAACTCGTGAAAATAAATAACCAACTCTCATTCATATGGTAGAGAAAATGTCCATCGCCACATGTTGCTTGTTAGGAGACATGCTAGATTCAACAATGGTCATTTTCTCTTCTTTACCATTACAATATCCCTCTTTTCCTTCATCCGCCATAATTTTTATGTCACAATTACATGCAACTCATACCAATATTCTGGCGTCGTGGTGGCGTCGATGGCAGAGAGGCCTAGTAAGGTCGATGCATCAGTTCTGCTCTGAGGATGGATCGACGGAAGATGAAGGTGACGGCCCTTGCGGCGTGCGGCGCTTACTGGAAGTGTGCCGGACCAGTGTGTGACCCAGTATAGGTAGTGGCTTGGATGGGTCATCCGGCTTTAGATAGGCTTTGGTGTCACGTCTATTTGGTATTAGGCTCGGACATTCGGCACCCTTCATCAAGGGATAGGAGTAGCAATAGGCATTGCCAAGATGGTGGCTTTAGGCTTATTGATGTATTACCTTGTAACGTCTTTGAGAATAATTAATAATATGGCCGCATGCATCGTCCAGATGCAGAGGCCGGGGGTACATCCTCCTTTTCTAAAATAAAATAGAATAACATTCAATCAATATTCTGTGGACCATTGAGAAATTTGTGTGAACTGGATCCATATAACGATAGTTTGTTCTCTTTATGGTTGCATGATATCTGTATATTTTGTTTCTCGGTTCTGTTAATTTTCATCACATGCAAAATTTCCCGTCGATGAACAGAAATGAAAACATTTCCCGTTCAAATAGAAGAATAATCAAACTTCACGATAAAGTTCACTTGCAGCTGAATAGTAGGCCATTACCAACGTTGGTATATGCATGTAACCAGGTACGGTAATATAATCTAGCGAAATCAGCAGATGATATACAATCCAACAAAATAATTTACAATCAGGTTTTGTTAATGTGGAGTGAAGGTCAAGATCACAAAATCAATATGGCGCATGACGTTTATGGTATAGAAAAAACTACTACTAACTGAAGTGATTAGAAATATGCCATATATTGTGCAAGGAATATGAATAAACAGCGGGAAGTGCGATGTGCTATGGAATATTTGAATGACCCAACTGTACTACTCCATATATCTTGCTAGTCTTTGGTTAGGGAGAGCTCAGATAGTAGTATTGTTAAAAGTATGGGAATACAAATATACATATTCCTAGTCTTCCAAGGATATATGCAACAAAAATCCATCCTAACGCAGTCCTTCTGTCCAGTGTTTTTCCACGTCGTCATGCCCTGGGTTACTAATATTGGGCGCTGTCGAAACGCTGCAGGTTTAGTTATTATTTTCCAAAAAAGAAAGTACTCAACATTTACAGACAGGAATCATGTTATACATTGCAATCCATAAATTTGGTCCTTGGTGAAATTTGAGGACAGAGAGAAAAAAGCCCCTCCCCCTCCCCTCGCGTCGCTCCCGCGAGCGACCGAGGGGATAACCCTAGCCGCCGGCGCGCGTCCCCCCCTCACCCCTCCCCCCCCCCCCCCCTCGCCGCCGCCTGTCCGCGCCGCCGGGCAAAGCCCGGGGGGTGCTGGCGGCGGCGGGGCCCCTTCTCTCCCCGCTCGTGGAGGCTGGCGCGGGCAGGCTCTCTCAGGCGGCGGCGCGGCGCGGATCCGGGGCGCGGCGGCGCGGGGCTGCGCTCGGCGGCGGTGGCCGATGCTGCAGGCCTGGCGCGGCGGACTGGACGCGGGTGGGTGGCGCGTTTGTGCCCGCGACGGCGGCGTTTCCTGCGCGACCGGATCTGGCTCAAGACGGCGCGGGCTGCGGGTGGCTCGGGCTGCTGGTGGCCATCTCTGTCGTGGACGCGGCAGGTGGTGGCGGCTTCGCGGCAGTTGGTGGTGGTGGTGTGGGCCGGAGGTTGGAGACGACGGCCGCGTCGACTCGTTCAGATCTGACCTCACGGCGGCGCGGGCCGCGAAGGCTAGGGCTGCGGGCCGCGGCCCTGACCGTGGCCCCCTCGGCTGGTCGTGGTGGCGGCGCAGTGGCGGTGGCTGCGGGGGTGCGGGCCCGGCGGCTGCTGCGGTGGTGGCAGGTTGGTTGTGGCGGCGGCCAGTTTGTCCTGGCGTCGGCCCGTCTGTAGGCTGCCTGTATCGGCCCTCGACCCCTCTCCTCGGCGTCGTTCGCGTCTCTCGCCGGAGGGCTGGCCTTCTCCCGGATGCAGTCCATCTTCCGTCTCGCACCCGGTGCCGTAGGACCGAGCTAGTCTCGCGATTGGTAGCAGGACCGGCCCGTCTCGCGCCCGGCAGCAGGACTGCGCTTGTCTTGTGCCCGGCAGCAGGATCGGCCCGTCTCGCGCCCGGCGGCTGGACTACGCTCGTCTCGCGCCCGGTGTAGCAGGATGGCTCGATGGAGGCTTGTTGTGGCCGGCCTATTTGGGTCTCGGCGTTGGGACCGGCCAGGGGTGTGAAAGGCGAATCCTTTCCGCCCGTCTCTGCGGTGGGGGTAGAAGTGGGGCTCGGGGGACTTGGTGTCAGGGTCTTGGATTTCGGGGCGGCGGCCCTGGTGGTGGTGGCGCGGTGCTCATGGGAAAAGCTCGTGCCTCAGTGCTGCTCGGCTGCCACGGCCGTGTGGGCGGCGTGGTAGCCAGGGTGTGGCGATCGGTGGCGGTGAATGTTGGCCGGGGTGAAAACCTACTCTATCCTCACGGACTGGCGACGGCGAAGGTCGCTCCCTTCTTGAAGGCGTCGTCGCGGCTATCATTGCCCGTCGTGGTGCTCCAGGGGAAACTCTGATCCTCGGATCGGGCGGTGGCGACGCTTCGGTGCCGTATCCTTCCTGAAGGCACCGTCTTGGAGCCCACGGGTCGTCATATGCGGTTTCACTTCTTCGATTGTAGCCCCCGGCGGCTCTTGTAGTGCTAGGGAGTGTGTTGCTGCACTCAGCGCCTATGTATCCTGCCTTGGGTGTGTGTGTGCGTTTGTGGTGGGTGAGTGCGGTTGTACCAGACATTGTTGATGTTTGCTTTATATATAAAGCGGGGCGAAAGCCTTTTTCGGTAATTTGATCCTTGGTTATCCATGTTTTGTTTCTCAAAAGAAAAAAGGTTATCCATGTTTTTGTGTACTGTACTGTACGTCTGTACCCGGGCCGGCTGACACATGGGACCAAATTTTGTGGGGTCAACAGGGCAGCGACTCTGTGTCTGTGGGGCACGTGGTCAGTCGGGTCTGTTAACGAGTCCCCTGCTCGCGATGACTATTCTACAGCGTTTGATTGTTTGGAGAGGGGCAGAGTCAGTCAGAGTCTCAGAGAGAGATCGGACCTGTGTGCAACTTAAGTGCAAATCGTTGGTGATTCTTTCTAGATTTACATTGTTTGGTATAAGCAGTTTTTTCCGCTAGGGTTTGCTCATTGTTTCCCCTTAATAACTAGCTCATTATTAATTGTTATCTTCTCTCTGTGAATAAATAGTATACGTTGTTGACTTGCCTGCCAACTAATTGTTGCAAAATCTTCACAATCATAAGTCCTTGTGCATGGGATGAGAATCATGGTTGTTGTTGAGGAAATGAAGAATATCTTGTTATTTGGTTGATACCATCCATGTTCTTTTAGGTTGAACATTGCCATAATTCTTTCTCTCTACAACGATTATATTGGATCTAGCATCATGTCATGGACATCATAAGCTTTTTCTGCCTTGATATTTGATGTCTACAGTTTGAGTCATGCTTCTGTTTATGAGCCCAATGAAGTAACTTTGTGCTAGCTCAAATGGGCCGATTTCTTATTTACATGGTATACAAATCCTTCGGCTATCCATCTCCATATGAACTAGTCTCTCTTAATTTTGTAGTCTTGATATATGCTTACATATAACAAATGATGTGAAGGAAGATCATAGAACAACAGCATAACCTTTAGTCTTAAGCAAGTTGGGGTGGACTAGGGATAGACCACAATAGGAGCCAGACACACCAATGATATGGAAAGTAGAAAATAAATAGTAAAAGAAGCTCTTGGCTTTTAGATTATGTCAAAGTGATAATCCGGAGTCAAGATTCTTTTACTACTAGTTTTGATCTACCTTGTCATCTATAGGATTAGTTATTATCTAAATACTTTTTAGAAGATTAAGCAAGGTCACTTGGTATGTAAATGGATAGCCGAACGTTTTGTTTATCATGGAAAACAAGAGATTAGCCTATTTGAGCTCGGTGATCATAAATAGAAGTATGATTCAACCAATAGACATCAATTTGATGGAGGCATGGAAAAAATCTGTTCGTGTTCATGATATGATGATTGATCCCATATGTTTTTGCCAAGTAAAGAAAACCACTTACATAGCACTGAGTGAAAGCGATGTATATAAAGGCAAGATTTGAAGATTATCCTTCCGAAGGAACATTTCAGACCATCAGAAGCAGCAATGCCACAAATGAGGTAACTTGCAATATCTTATCTACTCTTGTTGATCTAGTGCTGCTTATGTCGAGTACCTATGTTGGATCAAGAATAATGTCGTGTATGTTTCTCGCCATTTGAGACTGCTGAAAGTTGGAGAACGCTGCATTTGTCTTGGTGTTCTTATTTGTCTTCCCTCTGCAAGGTCATTGTATCCACTTACCTCTGGATTCTGCAAATTTTTGCAGCGGCTCTTGTGTTTTTCTCATTATGAACTTCCTTTTCCAATTATTTGTATTCTCAGGAAGAGTATGTAATATGATGTACTGCTGTCTGCTTAATTTGCCTCAGCCTTTTGAATCTTCTTCGATATCAAGTTCTCATTGTGATTGTACCCACTTATGCCTAAATTCTATTATCACTCCCGTGGATTCAAGAAACATGAAGTTTCAGCAATGCCTCCTGTATTATAACTTATGCCGATTCATGAACTTCCTTCTCCATTTATTTGTTTTGTAAAGCAGAATATGTGAACTTCCTTTTTCCATTTATTCATTTTATAAGGTAGAGTGTGGAATTACGATGCATTGTTGCCTTGTTTGTCAGCTTTGATTATCCATTGCGTCTATTTCTTCCTAGTAGTTTTGCGAGTTGTTTTACTCCAGACTCGTGGAATGAAAATATGGCCGTTTAGTTTATACAATCATTTGAAATTTCACCTTTTTATCTAGCGGTTGTTGTTTGTTTTATTTGTCGCCTTTTATATGTCACGTTGGTTCAAACTTGACTGAACAAATGGGGGAGTGCTATTAGCCTTAACCGATGCAACGATTTCTGGAAGTAAATGATTTGGATTAGCAAACAATGTGGTGTGCAAACAATAGCCTGTGTAAGTTTACACCAATGTTTCCCTCACTATTGTGAAAAATTATTATTATTAACTTTGGGATCATCGTATAAGATTGAAAAAGAAAACAAGAAAGACGTTACCAGGCAACCACAAATGACAAAATTAGAAGAACAAACCTCAACACAAGGAGTCTGAAAAACAAGCAATAATCTTGCTCATTAATATAATATCATATTCGGGTAAAAAAATACATAGCCTCCTCTTCTCCAGAATTATAATCCAGTGGCCAGCTGGATTTTTAATGCAGCAACTTCTTAAAAAGTAGAAATAATGCCGACAAGACCCCATGTGGACTCATCATGCTTCAAGCTCAAGTGACCAGTTTCTCTGCTACAGGTACATAATGCCACATGTGTCGCCATGCATATTCTTGCCATCCAAAGATTACAATGAGGGGCCAAATTGTAAGCAACATTACCTTTGGCATCTCAGATCTTAGCATTACTGGCAATATTCCTACTCTACCACATACCACTATCATGAATTTAACAAGCTTGTCAACTAATGATGGCATATAGATGATTTCCAAGGAAGAAAACACCACCATGACCATAATAGCAGTTCCAGAAATAACTGGGGTGATCATGATGTATATAGCCAATACGAAGGCCGTCCCCAAAGATAAAACTCCATTGAAAGATAACCATATGGATATATTGTAGTGCACGTAGCGCATGGGTATTTCAACTGTAGGTGTTCCTGCAAACACAAGGCTTAGGACGGCTAACGACGAGCATATAAATGCCAATGCATTCGCCATCAAGAATCCTTGGAAAACTCTTTCGGTAGACAGAGTTGGTGTTCCTCCCTTAAGGTGGTCATCAGCTCTGTAACCCCCAGGTAAGGCAAAAGCAGCACCAAAAGCCATTGTCGTAATTAATACTAAGCCAAGGCCAAGAAACTGCGTTGAGTTTGATATTACCGCATCAATCTCAGCGTCAGATTGGGTACTAGGTCCTTTTGTCATGATATCCCGGCGACAAATACGAAGTGTAGCATCGGCAGATATTAGAGCTTGCTGTATCAAAATCCGTGAGTGCTGCAGATTGGGAAAAAAAAGCAATATCAAGTTATCAACTTTCTAATTATTATCTGCATCTAGGAAATAAAGTACTGAATGAAAGGAATAGTAAAGTAGCTTACCAGCAGGCAGTATAACCCGGTGGGAGTACTGTTAACTGAAATTTCTCGCGGGGTATGTTGCTTATTGTTTGGTAGATTCAAATCTACTTTTTTGTTTGCGAAGAGACAAGTGAAACTCCACCAATCGCCAACCTCCACAGCTAGATGTAATGCAGTGTTTCCCTCATTATCTTGCTTGTTCATAATTGACGAAAACAGGGGTGTCCGGCAGGCATACCGAACTATATCATATTTCTTCTTCATGACAGCCACATGGAGAAAAGTTCTCCCATGGGTGTCACGTAAGCTAGCACAACCTGGACACTTTGAAAGTAAGATGATGACAGATGAAAGTCTCCCTGCTAATGCAGCGACATGTATGGGGAATGACCCTTCTTTGTCCGGTTGATATGCTAAATATGCATCCGCTTCCAATATTTGCATGGTAAGGTCCGCTGGTGTTTCCATTACATTCAGAAAACTTGTAATACTTGTTCCATTTACCACTGGCACGGCATATTGGGGAAGCATACCACGTGTGCCAGTTTCTAATGATACCGCAAAGTGTAGAGGTGTATTTCCATGTTGGTCTCGCTTTTTAGTAAGCTCCTTGTTCCAGTTCAGCAGTGCTTCTGCCATACCTGCAATTTGGTCCTCTCTGTGTCAAACAACGCTATATGGAAAAATGCATCTGTAAAGGTACATTTGGAAATATTTGATCATTTAGTACAACTCTGTATATATTGTTATATGTAGATTGACAAAGAATAACTTCGATAAATAAAACTTTACCCTAGGCGTGAATAGTTCCTATCCACTCAAGAGGGGATCTGAAATTAATGCGTGTGCGAAAGAAAATTGCACACCCCTGAAAATATTTTTGAATTGTGGAAGGCCAAGAGATAGTATATAACATGAGAGATCATTTACTTTAGTGAAACGAAGTCATCACAAGTTTGTAGTAAAAATATGCTAGATATTTTCTCAGTAACAGAGAGGAAAAGAATGGTCTAACACATCTGATATGCTAAGTAAGTACAGTTATTTTACATTCAAATGTTAAGTTGAATTGTATATAGCAAATTAAATACAATCATTTTTATGATCACAGCAGAGTGTGGCATAGAACAAACATGGCTATACTTGATCATTTTGGTACGATGAAGGAGATGAGTAGAAATTAATGCACCAACTTGGAAAGTACTTGCTCTGTTCCAAAATATAGGTCGTTTTAGCAAGCTGTTTTAGAGCTTGCTAAAACGACTTATATTGTGAAACAAAGGGAGTAAGTAAGGTACCTCTGCTTCGAAGAACTGCAGCATGAAGAGCATTCTGTCCATCTGGCCCGGAGTATGACAACTTCTTGTCTCTCTCGTAGAGCTCCCGCACAATTTTTTCATGTCGCAGAGAGACGGCGAGGAACAACGGCGAGGTTCCATTCTCCGGAACACGAGCGAGGAACGGGTCCGCCGTCATCAGCTCATCCACGGTGAGCATGTGACCAGCGCGGATGGCCTCATGCAGGGCTGTCTCCCCGAGCTCGTTCTGCTTCCTCACCAGCTTCTCCACCCTTCCATCTTCACCAGCGACTTCTTCCCCTCTGGCCAGCTCAACGAGGAGAGCGGCCATCGCGGCGTGGCCGGCCCTGGCAGCGCAGTGCAAGGGCGTGCTGCCGCTGCTATTGCGTGCGCCCAAGAGGTGTGGCGCCTTGCCGTAGACTGTCCTGGCTTTATCCAGGTCCCCGTAGGCGGCTACGATGTGGAGTGCAGAGTCCCCGTCTGGGGTGACCCCTTTCAGGAGCAAGGACGGCGATGGTGAGCGCGCGGGGCCGTGGCGGTCGATGTCGACGACGACCTCAGAAGGCTCGTCGACCGCTCCTCCGTCCAGAAGGTTCGTCAGTTCCGTGCAGCTGCCATGGCATGCCGCCTTCAGAAGCTCGGGATGCATGGTATGTGCGTTTGCCACGGCAGTCATGCTGCCGGTTTGCTCTCTGTGTGTGTGAGACCAAAGTGACGACTCTAGCTAGTTAAGGAATTGCCAAAAGGCAATGTAAACTATGCTTGACTTGACTTGGGTTGCAAGGCCTCAGAGCAGGTACAATAACATGCTTATAGCTTTACATGGTAATTTTATCTATGTGGAGGAAAGAAATATGAATAAAAGGAGTGGACTCTAATGCAAGAGCTTAGCTATATGCGTAGTCCTAGGCAGATACAACCAATATGAGGAAAGAGATATAGAGAAGATGAAAAACTTACTATTGTTATAGTCAATCTTATAATTAACCTTGTTGTATGAGTGACTGTAAATGATGACTATAGATGACACGAAATATTATATAGTCAGCCCCTGGTTGTACTATTAACTATACTCTTGTTTGCATCCGCCAACACGCAATGAACGCCCAGCAAAAACGTAATGATCTTCATTTACTTTGTCATGGTATATATATCTTGGCACCCAAATTATCAGTCTGGCTCTGGTATGGTCCTTCTGATTAATTAAAATGGTATGTGATCCAGCAACAATGCATACATGTTTCTTCGCATGCAGTCTTCCTAGCAATGCATGCTCTTTTGAGGTTTTATTTTATACTAGTTTGTATGTATGTGATCCCTTTAACTCGAGCTGCAATTTTGCACACAGTTGCGTCGAGCAGGAATCTCTTCTTTGGTTGATCATAATGTGAACGGTCTTGACACTGGTAGCAGCTTTAAAACCCAACGCAGTGGTCCGACAGTGCCCAGTCTGACTCGTACTATCAAGGTGCAGGTACCGTGTCGTATTAAAGCTGGCTCAGTTATGTCCTGGTTCGGTTAGTGGCTAAATTGAAGTCTTGTACTGCTCGCTGCATTTATCTCTTCTTAACCGGACCCGGCTCCCCTGACTTGAACAGAAGCCAATAATTCAGCCCAAATGCAACGCGAGCGACGACCCATTTTATCCTCTCGCATTTGTTTGGGTTCACGCGGACAAAAACCATGATCCAACGAGGCGATGTAGACGGACGGGTGTCTTCTTTTTGTCACGATCCATTTCAGACCCAAATTAGTAAAGTCGTTTGGTATGGAAAACGCCAAAAAGTGTTTCTTGCCGAGGTCACATGGAAAGCGTTTTAAGCAAGAATTAATATCCTAGAATACCGACGAGTAAAATACATGATTGAGATTTCACAGACATTATATAGTGTTTAAATTAATCATGTATTCCATGTATGTAAAACAACCAGATATGTCCAATACTCCAAACAGATTGTGTGTAAATTGATCAAGGTATTTGTTGAGTATATGTGTTGTGTATATCTGTGTATTGGGTCCACCTCCTAGTTCCTTGTATAGTTGAGGTCGTGGCCCACCTCTTGTACATCATATATTCGTGCCTTTGCACATGGGCAATACATCGTGCAATTCATACATAATACATGGTATCAGTTTCCGGGTTCTAAACCCTAGTCTTCCGCCTCCCCGCGCCAGTCGCCGCTGTCCTTACCCTCTCCCCGCCGCCACCGCACCCTCCTTCCTACCCACGCCGCCGCCAACTCCACTGCAGCCGCCACCGCTGCCTCACCACGCCCACGCCGCCCGCGCTACCTACCGCTGCCACCCACACCGACCCGCGATCGCCCGCACCACGCTACCCCGCCGCCCGAGTCACCCGTTCCTGCCGCCCAAGTCCCGCTGCCGCCGCCCGTCCAAAACCCTAACCCGCTACACCCGCGCGCCACCCCGAGCCGCCCTAGCCGTCATGTCGTCCGTCACCTCCACCGCGTCCACCAACTCCAATCCGTCCGCCGACGCCAACCCTCCCGACGTGAACGACATCCGCAACCTGAACATCTTCGAGTGGGTGCCGGTTCGTCTCTCCCAGACGGACTCATCCTACCACCCGTGGAAGACGTATTTCTCCCCCATGTTTCGGGAGTATCATCTTATCGACCATGTGGACGGCACCGTCGACTTCAACCTCGTCCCCGAGTTCCATGACTGGTCCACCATCGACACCACGATCATCCGCTGGTTCTTCCTCACCATCTCGCCGAACCTCTTCCAGACGGTCGTGCAGGATGGTGATGATGCCTGCGCCGTGTGGACTGATAACCCACAAGTATAGGGGATCACAACAGTTTTCGAGGGTAGAGTATTCAACCCATATTTATTGATTCGACACCAAGGGAGCCAAAGAATATTCTCAAGTAGTAGCAACTGAGTTGTCAATTCAACCACACCTGACAGACTTAATATCCACAGCAAAGTGTTTAGTAGCAAAGTGAAGGAAATATGCCCTAGTGGCAATAATAAAGTTATTATTTATTTCCTTATTTCATGATAAATGTTTATTATTCATGCTAGAATTGTATTAACCGGAAACATAATACATGTGTGAATACATAGACAAACATAGTGTCACTATTATGCCTCTACTTGACTAGCTCGTTGAATCAAAGATGGTTAAGTTTCCTACCATAGACATGAGTTGTCATTTGATTAACGGGATCACATCATTAGGAGAATGATGTGATTGACTTGACCCATTCCGTTAGCTTAGCACTTGATCGTTTAGTATGTTGCTATTGCTTTCTTCATGACTTATACATGTTCCTACAGCTATGAGATTATGCAACTCCCGTTTACCGGAGGAACACTTTGTGTGCTACCAAACGTCACAATGTAACTGGGTGATTATAAAGGAGCTCTACAGGTGTATCCAAAGGTACATGTTGAGTTGGCGTATTTCGAGATTAGGTTTTGTCACTCCGATTGTCAGAGAGGTATCTCTGGGCCCTCTCGGTAATGCACATCACTATAAGCCTTGCAAGAAATGTAGCTAATGAGTTAGTTACAGAATGATGCATTACATAACGAGTAAAGAGACTTGCCGGTAACGAGATTGAACTAGGTATTGAGATACCGAAGATCGAATCTCGAGCAAGTAACATACCAATGACAAAGGGAACAACGTATGTTGTTATTGTTGGAAATATGCCCTAGAGGCAATAATAAAGGATTATTATTATATTTCCTTGTTCATGATGATTGTCTTTTATTCATGCTATAATTGTGTTATCCGGAAATCGTAATACATGTGTGAATACATAGACCACAACATGTCCCTAGTGAGCCTCTAGTTGACAAGCCCGTTATCAACAGATAGTCATGGTTTCCTGACTACGGACATTGGATGTCATTGATAACGAGATCACATCATTAGGAGAATGATGTGATGGACAAGACCCAATCCTAAGCATAGCACAAGATCGTGTAGTTCGTTTGCTAGAGCTTTTCCAATGTCAAGTATCTTTTCCTTAGACCATGAGATCGTGTAACTCCCGGACACCGTAGGAGTGCTTTGGGTGTACCAAACGTCACAACGTAACTGGGTGACTATAAAGGTATACTACGGGTATCTCCGAAAGTGTCTATTGGGTTGACACAGATCGAGACTGGGATTTGTCACTCCGTATGACGGAGAGGTATCTCTGGGCCCACTCGGTAATGCATCATCATAATGAGCTCAAAGTGACCAAGTGTCTGGTCACGGGATCATGCATTACGGTACGAGCAAAGTGACTTGCCGGTAACGAGATTGAACGAGGTATTGGGATATCGATGATCGAATCTCGGGCAAGTAACATACCGATTGACAAAGGGAATTGTATACGGGGTTGCTTGAATCCTCGACATCGTGGTTCATCCGATGAAATCATCGAGGAGCATGTGGGAGCCAACATGGGTATCCAGATCCTGCTGTTGGTTATTGACCGGAGAGCCGTCTCGGTCATGTCTACGTGTCTCCCGAACCCATAGGGTCTACACACTTAAGGTTCAGTGACGCTAGGGTTGTAGAGATATTAGTATGCAGCAAACCGAAAGTTGTTCGGAGTCCCGGATGAGATCCCGGACGTCACGAGGAGTTCCGGAATAGTCCGGAGGTAAAGAATTATATATGGGAAGTCGAGTTTCGGCCATCGGGAAAGTTTTGGGGGTCACCGGTATTGTACCGGGACCACCGGAAAGGGTCCCGGGGGTCCATCGGGTGGGGCCACCTATCCCGGAGGGCCCCATGGGCTGAAGTGGGAGGGGAACCAACCCCTGGTGGGCTGGTGCGCCCCCCCTTGGCCCCCCTGCGCCTAGGGTTGGGAACCCTAGGGGAGGGGGCGCCACCACTTGCCTTGGGGGGCAAGGCACCCCCCTTGGCCGGCGCCCCCCTAGGAGATCCCATCTCCTAGGGCCGGCGCCCCCCTTGGGGACCCTATATATAGAGGGTTGGAGGGAGGGCAGCCGCACCCTTGCACTTGGCGCCTCCCTTCCCCGTTGCTACACCTCTCCCTCCCGCAGACGCTTCGCGAAGCCCTGCCGGGATCCCTGCTGCATCCACCACCACGCCGTCGTGCTGCTGGATCTTCATCAACCTCTCCTTCCCCCTTGCTGGATCAAGAAGGAGGAGACGTCATGCTGACCATACGTGTGTTGAACGCGGAGGTGCCGTCCGTTCGGCGCTAGGATCTCCAGTGATTTGGTTCACGACGAGTATGACTCCCTCAACCCCGTTCTCTTGAACGCTTCCGCTCGATCTACAAGGGTATGTAGATGCACTCCTCTCTCTCGTTGCTAGATGAACTCATAGATTGATCTTGGTGAAACCGTAGGAATTTTTTTGTTTTCTGCAACGTTCTCCAACAGTGGCATCATGAGCTAGGTGTATGCGTAGTTCTCTTTGCACGAGTAGAACACAAATCTGTTGTGGGCGTAGATGTTGTCAACTTTCTTGCCACTACTAGTCTTATTTTGCTTCAGCGGTATTGTGGGATGAAGTGGGCCGGACCGACCTTACACGTACGCTTATGTGAGACAGGTTCCACCGACTGACATGCACTAGTTGCATAAGGTGGCTAGCGGGTGTCTGTCTCTCCCACTTTAGTTGGAGCGGATTCGATGAAAAGGGTCCTTATGAAGGGTAAATAGAAGTTGAAAAATCACATTGTGGCTTTTTCGTAGGTAAGAAAACATTCTTGCTAGAACCCTATTGCAGCCACGTAAAAGATGCAACAACAATTAGAGGACGTATAACTTGTTTTTGCAGCAATTGCTTTGTGATGTGATATGGCCAAAAGTTGTGATGAATGATGAATGATATATTGTGATGTATGAGATCATGTTCTTGTAATAGGAATCACGACTTGCATGTCGATGAGTATGACAACCGGCAGGAGCCATAGGAGTTGTCTTAATTATTGTATGACCTGCGTGTCAATGATTTAACGCCATGTAATTACTTTACTTTATTGCTAAACCGTTAGCCATAGTAGTAGAAGTAATAGTTGGCGAGCAACTTCATGGAGACACGATGATGGAGATCATGATGATGGAGATCATGGTGTCATGCCGGTGACGAAGATGATCATGGAGCCCCGAAGATGGAGATCAAAGGAGCTATATGATATTGGCCATATAGTGTCACTACTATTTGATTGCATGTGATGTTTATCATGTTTTTGCATCTTGTTTACTTAGAACGACGATAGTAAATAAGATGATCCCTCATAATAATTTCAAGAAAGTGTTCCCCCTAATTGTGCGTCGTTGCGACAGTTCGTTGTTTCGAAGCACCACGTGATGATCGGGTGTGATAGATTCTAACGTTCACATACAACGGGTGTAAGATAGATTTACACATGCAAAACACTTAGGTTAACTTGACAAGCCTAGCATGTACAGACATGGCCTCGGAACACAAGAGACCGAAAGGTCAAACACGAGTCGTATGAAAGATACGATCAACATGGAGATGTTCACCGATGATGACTAGTCCGTCTCACATGATGATCGGACACGACCTAGTTCACTCGGATCATGTAACACTTAAATGACTAGAGGGATGTCTAATATGAGTGGGAGTTCATTAAATAATTTGATTAGATGAAATTAATTATCATGAACTTAGTCTAAAATCTTTGCAAAATGTCTTGTAGATCAAATGGCCAACGCTCATGTCAACATGAACTTCAACGCGTTCCTAGAGAAAACCAAGCTGAAAGATGATGGCAGCAACTATACGGACTGGGTCCGGAACCTGAGGATCATCCTCATAGCTGCCAAGAAAGCATATGTCCTAGAATGACCGCTAGGTGAAGCACCCATCCCAGAGAACCAAGACTTTATGAACGCTTGGCAGTCACGTGCTGATGATTACTCCCTCGTTCAGTGTGGCATGCTTTACAGCTTAGAACCGGGGCTCCAAAAGCGTTTTGAGCAACATGGAGCATATGAGATGTTCGAGGAGCTGAAAATGGTTTTCCAAGCTCATGCCCGGGTCGAGAGATATGAAGTCTTCGACAAGTTCTATAATTGTAAGATGGAGGAAAATAGTTCTGTCAGTGAGCACATACTCAAAATGTCTGGGTTGCACAACCGCCTGTCCCAACTGGACATTAACCTCCCGGACGAGGCGGTCATTGATAGAATCCTTCAGTCGCTCCCACCGAGCTACAAGAGCTTTGTGATGCACTACAATATGCAGGGGATGGTGAAAACTATTCCTGAAGTATTTTCAATGTTGAAGTCAGCAGAGGTAGAAATCAAAAAGAAACATCAAGTGTTGATGGTCAATAAAACCACTAAGTTCAAGAAAGGCAAGGGTAAGAAGAACTTCAAGAAGGACGGTAAGGATGTTGCCGCGCCCGGTAAGCCAGTTGCCGGGAAGAAGTCAAAGAATGGACCCAAGCCTGAGACTGAGTGCTTTTATTGCAAAGGGAAGGGTCACTGGAAGCGGAACTGCCCCAAATACTTAGCGGACAAGAAGGCCGGCAACACTAAAGGTATATGTGATATACATGTAATTGATGTGTACCTTACCAGTACTCGTAGTAGCTCCTAGGTATTTGATACCGGTGCCGTTGCTCATATTTGTAACTCAAAGCAGGAGCTGCGGAATAAGCGGAGACTGGCGAAGGATGAGGTGACAATGCGCGTCGGGAATGCTTCCAAGGCCGATGTGATCGCCGTCGGCACACTACCTCTACATTTACTTACGGGATTAGTTTTAAACCTCAATAATTGTTTTTTAGTGCCAACTTTGAGCATGAACATTGTTTCTGGATCTCATTTAATACGAGATGGCTACTCATTTAAATCCGAGAATAATGGTTGTTCTATTTATATGAGAGATATGTTTTATGGTCATGCCCCGATGGTCAATGGTTTATTCTTAGTGAATGTCGAACGTAATGTTACACATATTCATAATGTGAATACCAAAAGATGTAAGGTTGATAACGATAGTCCCACATACTTGTGGCACTGCCGCCTTGGTCACATTGGTGTCAAGCGCATGAAGAAGCTCCATGCTGATGGGCTTTTAGAGTCTCTCGATTATGAATCATTTGACACATGCGAACCATGCCTCATGGGCAAAATGACCAAGGACTCCGTTCTCCGGAACAATGGAGCGAGCAACCAACTTATTGGAAATCATACATACCGATGTGTGCAGTCCAATGAGCGTTGAGGCTCGCGGAGGATATCGTTATGTTCTCACTCTCACTGATGACTTGAGTAGATATGGGTATGTCTACTTGATGAAACACAAGTCTGAGACCTTTGAAAAGTTCAAGGAATTTCAGAATGAGGTAGAGAATCAACGTGATCGAAAGATAAAGTTCTTACGATCAGATCGTGGAGGAGAATATTTAAGTCACGAATTTGGTACGCACTTAAGGAAATGTGAAATCGTTTCACAACTCATGCCGCCTGGAACACCTCAGCATAACGGTGTGTCCGAACGTCGTAATCGCACTCTATTGGATATGGTGCGATCTATGATGTCTCTTACCGATTTACCGCTATCATTTTGGGGATACGCTCTAGAGACAGCTACATTCACTTTAAATAGGGCTCCGTCTAAATCCGCTGAGACGACACCGTATGAATTATGGTTTGGGAAGAAACCTAAGCTATCGTTTCTAAAAGTTTGGGGATGCGATGCTTATCTCAAGAAACTTCAACCTGAAAAGCTCGAACCCAAGTCGGAAAAATGCGTCTTCATAGGATACCTAAGGAAACCATTGGGTATACCTTCTACCTTAGATCCGAAGGCAAGATCTTTCTTGCCAAGAACGGATCCTTTCTGGAAAAAGTGTTTATCTCGAAAGGAGTAAGTGGGAGGAAACTAGAACTCGATGAAGTACTACCTCTTGAACCGGAAAGTAGTGCAGCTTAGGAAAATGTTCCTGTGGTGCCTACACCGACTGGAGAGGAAATTAATGATGATGATCAAGGTACTTCGGATCAAGTTGCTACTGAACTTCGTAGGTCCACAAGGACACGTTCCACACCAGAGTGGTATGGCAACCCTGTCCTGGAAATCATGTTGTTAGACAACGGTGAACCTTCAAACTATGAAGAAGCGATGGCGGGCCCAGATTCCAACAAATGGCTTGAAGCCATGCAATCCGAGATAGGATCCATGTATGAAAACAAAGTATGGACTTTGGCAGACTTGCCCGATGATCAGCGAGCGATAGAAAATAAATGGATCTTTAAGAAGAAGACGGACGCGGATGGTAATGTTACCATCTATAAAGCTCGACTTGTCGCTAAGGGTTATCGGCAAGTTCAAGGGGTTGACTACGATGAGACTTTCTCTCCCGTAGCAAAGTTGAAGTCCATTCGAATCATGTTAGCAATTGCCGCATACTATGATTATGAGATATGGCAGATGGACGTCAAAACGGCATTCCTTAACGACTATCTTAAGGAAGAACTGTATATGATGCAGCCGGAAGGTTTTGTCGATCAGAATGCTAACAAGGTGTGCAAGCTCCAGCGATCCATTCATGGGCTGGTGCAAGCATCTCGGAGTTGGAACATTCACTTTGATGAGATGATCAAAGCATTTGGGTTTATGCAGACTTATGGAGAAGCCTGCGTTTACAAGAAAGCGAGTGGGAGCTCTGTAGCATTTCTCATATTATATGTAGATGACATATTTCTGATAGGAAATGGTATAGAACTTTTGGACAGCATTAAGGCCTACTTGAATAAGTGTTTTTCAATGAAGGACCTTGGAGAAGTTGCTTACATATTAGGCATCAAGATCTATAGGGATAGATCAAGACGCCTCATAGGTCTTTCACAAAGCACATACCTTGATAATATATTGAAGAAGTTCAATATGGATCAGTCCAAGAAAGGGTTCTTGCCTGTATTGCAAGGTGTGAGATTGAGCTCGGCTCAATGCCCAACCACGGCAGAAGATATAGAAGAGATGAGTGTCATCCCCTATGCCTCAGCCATAGGATCTATTATGTATGCCATGCTATGTACTAGACCTGATGTAAGCCTTGCCGTAAGTTTGGTAGGAAAGTACCAAAGTATTCCCGGCAAGGAACACTGGACAGCGGTCAAGAATATCCTGTAGTACCTGAAAAGGACAAAGGACATGTTTCTCGTTTATGGAGGTGACGAAGAGCTCGTCGTAAAGGGTTACGTCGATGCTAGCTTCCACACAGATCTGGATGACTCTAAGTCACAAACCGGATACGTATATATGTTGAATCGTGGAACAGTAAGCTGGTGCAGTTGCAAGCAGAGCGTCGTGGCAGGATCTACATGTGAAGCGGAGTACATGGCAGCCTCAGAGGCAGCGCACGAAGCAATATGGATGAAGGAGTTCATCACTGACCTAGGAGTCATACCCAATGCGTTGGGGCCAATCACTCTCTTCTGTGAAAACACTGGAGCTATTGCCCTTGCCAAGGAGCCCAGGTTTCACAAGAAGACCAGGCATATCAAGCGTCATTTCAACTCCATCCGTGGAAATGTTCAAGATGGAGACATAGATATTTGCAAAGTACATACGGATCTGAATGTGTCGGGGAAGCTGATCCACGGACACCTATGGGGCCGGCGGACCGAGCCCCTTTCGGTTCGGCGGGGTCGGAGGTCGCACGAAGAGCAGATCGAGGCGAAGCACACGAGCAGTTTACCCAGCTTCGGAGCTCTCCGGAGAGATAACACTCCTACTGCTGCTTGTCTTATCGTATTGAGTTCTTGCTCGAGCGCGCTGAGTGCTACAGTACACACGAGACCGAGCGTGAGTGGTTTCTGGCCTCGAACTTCTCAAACCCCCTCTACGTTGCGCATGGGCCTCCTTTTATATGCTCAAGGGGTCACCGACAGGTGGCAACGCAGAGAAGGACAAAAAAGGAAAAGGAGTTGCGGTTGGTACAGCTACCTGCACAGTGCATCCTACCTAACCCTGACGGCAGGGGACAAAGGCATTAAATGCCCGTCTGTGTCGCCCAAACAGTGCAGAAAAGGACCGTCAGGGACGCCACCGTTCACCACGATGGTAATCTTGTCAGCGTCGCTTGCCACCCTGCACCGCTCGCTGCTCAGCCTCCTGCCACGCGCGCCTGGGAAGGCCCCAGGGCGACACGTTGGTGGATGCGCTGGAGCGCGGGTGCAGAGTGATAACCTGCCGCGGCAAGCTCCTTGCCGCGGCCGTTGTCTTGTCGCGTCTGGAAGCTTGTCACTCACCGGGTCTTGCCGGGACGCGTGGCGTGTCGCGGCAAGTTCCTTGAAATGCCTTGGTTGGCCTTCCCGGCAAGCTCCTCTTGCCGGGGCCTTGTCTCCTTGGCTTGAATACTTTGTTCTTGAATGGCTCCAAGGGAACCACGGAGGACCTTGGCGGTCGCCCGGCAAGCCTTGCCGCGGGGTGCTGCAACTGCCCGTGCACAAGTTCAGGATACTAGGGTACCCCTACTCTAGTACACCGACAGAATGTCGCAGATCCGTCGACTAAACCTCTTCCGCGAGCAAAACAAGATCAACACCAGAACTCTATGGGTGTTCGATTCATCACAATGTAACTAGATTATTGACTCTAGTGCAAGTGGGAGACTGTTGGAAATATGCCCTAGAGGCAATAATAAAGGATTATTATTATATTTCCTTGTTCATGATGATTGTCTTTTATTCATGCTATAATTGTGTTATCCGGAAATCGTAATACATGTGTGAATACATAGACCATAACATATCCCTAGTGAGCCTCTAGTTGACTAGTCCGTTGATCAACAGATAGTCATGGTTTCCTGACTATGGACATTGGATGTCATTGATAACGAGATCACATCATTAGGAGAATGATGTGATGGACAAGACCCAATCCTAAGCATAGCACAAGATCGTGTAGTTCGTTTGCTAGAGCTTTTCCAATGTCAAGTATCTTTTCCTTAGACCATGAATCGTGTAACTCCCGGACATCGTAGGAGTGCTTTGGGTATACCAAACGTCACAACATAACTGGGTGACTATAAAGGTATACTACGGGTATCTCCGAAAGTGTCTGTTGGGTTGACACGGATCGAGACTGGGATTTGTCACTCCGTATGACGGAGAGGTATCTCTGGGCCCACTCGGTAATGCATCATCATAATGAGCTCAAAGTGACCAAGTGTCTGGTCACGGGATCATGCATTACGTTATGAGTAAAGTGACTTTCCGGTAATGAGATTGAATGAGGTATTGAGATACCGACGATCGAATCTCGGGTAAGTAACATACCGATTGACAAAGGGAATTGTATACGGGGTTGCTTGAATCCTCGACATCATGGTTCATCCGATGAGATCATCGAGGAGCATGTGGGAGCCAACATAGGTATCCATATCCTGCTATTGGTTATTGACCGGAGAGCCGTCTCGGTCATGTCTACCTGTCTCCCGAACCCATAGGGTCTACACACTTAAGGTTCGGTGACGCTAGGGTTGTAGAGATATTAGTATGTAGCAAACGGAAAGTTGTTCGGAGTCCCGGATGATATCCCGGACAACACGAGGAGTTCCAGAATGGTTCGGAGGTAAAGAATTATATATGGGAAGTCGAGTTTCGGCCATCGGAAAGTTTCGGGGGTCACCGGTATTGTATCGGGACCACCGGAAAGGGTCCTGGGGGTCCACGGGTAGGGCCACCTATCCCGGGGGGCCCCATGGGCTGAAGTGGGAGGGGAACCAGCCTCTGGTGGGCTGGTGCGCCCCCCCCTTGGGCTCCCCTGTGCCTAGGGTTGGGAACCCTAGGGGAGGGGGCGCCTCCACTTGCCTTGGGGGGCAAGGCACCCCCTTGGCCTCCGCCCCCTCTTCCCTAGGAGGTCCCATCTCCTAGGGCCGGCTCCCCCCTGGGGACCCTATATATAGAGGGGTGGAGGGAGGGTAGCCACACCCTTGCACTTGGCGCCTCCCTTCCCCCTTGCTACACCTCTCCCTCCCGCAGACGCTTGGCGAAGCCCTGCCGGGATCCCTGCTGCATCCACCACCACGCCGTCGTGCTGCTGGATCTTCATCAACCTCTCCTTCCCCCTTGCTGGATCAAGAAGGAGGAGACATCATGCTAACCGTACGTGTGTTGAACGCGGAGGTGCCGTCCGTTCGGCGCTAGGATCTCCGGTGATTTGGATCACGACGAGTACGACTCCCTCAACCCCGTTCTCTTGAACGCTTCTGCTCGATCTACAAGGGTATGCAGATGCACTCCTCTCTCTCATTGCTAGATGAACTCATAGATTGATCTTGGTGAAACCGTAGGAATTTTTTTTGTTTTCTGCAATGTTCTCCAACAGTTATACGGTTTGACCGATAAAGATCTTCGTAGAATATGTAGGAGCCAATATGAGCATCCAGGTTCCGCTATTGGTTATTGACCAGAGACGTGTCTCGGTCATGTCTACATAGTTCTCGAACCCGTAGGGTCCGCACGCTTAAAGTTAGATGACAGTTATATTATGAGTTCATGTGTTTTGATGTATGGAATATAGTTCAGAGTCCCGGATGTGATCACGGACATGACGAGGAGTCTTGAAATGGTCGAGACATGAAGATTCATATATTGGACGACTATATTCGGACACCGGAATGGTTTCGGGGGTTATCGGATATATACCGGAGTACCGGGGGGTTACCGGAACCCCCCGGGGGGTTAATGGGCC
This sequence comes from Triticum timopheevii, assembly GCA_963921465.1. Lineage (NCBI taxonomy): Eukaryota > Viridiplantae > Streptophyta > Magnoliopsida > Poales > Poaceae > Triticum > Triticum timopheevii. The sequence continues at coordinate 615,255,006 of OY997266.1, forward strand.
TCATGGGCCCAAAGTGGAGAAGAGGAGGGGCGGCCAGGGTAGGCCGCGCGCCCCCTCCCCCTCTAGTTGGAATAGGACAAGGAGGGGGGAGCCCCCCTTTCCTTCGTCCTCTCTCTCCCTTCCTCCCCCCTCTCCTACTTGGATAAGGAAAGGAGGGAGTCCTAATCCCGGTGGGAGTAGGACTCCTGGCCGCCCCCACTTGCTCCTTATATACGGGGGCAGGGGGCACCTCTAGACACAAAAACAATTGATCCTTGAGATCTATTAGCCGTGTGCGGTGCCCCCCTCCACCATATTCCACCTCGATAATATCATAGCGGTGCTTAGGCAAAGCCCTGCGTCGGTAGAACATCATCATCGTCACCACGCCGTCATGCTGACGGAACTCTCCCTCGACACTCGGCTGGATCGGAGTTCGAGGGACGTCATCGAGCTGAACGTGTGCAAGAACTCGGAGGTGCCGTGTTTTCGGTGCTTGATCGGTAGGGCCATGAAGACGTACGACTACATCAACCGCGTCGTGCTAACGCTTCCGCTTTCGGTCTACGAGGGTACGTGGACAACACTCTCCCCTCTCGTTGCTATGCATCACCATGATCTTGCGTGTGCGTAGGATTTTTTTTTTGAAATTACTACGTTCCCCAATAGTGGCATCCGAGCCAGGTTTTATGCGTAGATGTTATATGCACGAGTAGAACACAAGTGAGTTGTGGGTGATACAAGTCATACTGCTTACCAGCATGTCATACTTTGGTTCGACGGTATTGTTGTATGAAGCGGCCCGGACCGACATTACGCGTACGCTTACGCGAGACTGGTTCTACCGACGTGCTTTGCACATAGGTGGCTGGCGGGTGTCAGTTTCTCCAACTTTAGTTGAACCGAGTGTGGCTACACCTGGTACTTGAGAAGGTTAAAATAGCACTAACTTGACGAACTATCGTTGTGGTTTTGATGCGTAGGTAAGAAGGTTCTTGCTCAGCCCGTAGTAGCCACGTAAAATTTGCAACAACAAAGTAGAGGACGTCTAACTTGTTTTTGCAGGGCATGTTGTGATGTGATATGGTCAAGACATGATGAGATATAAGTTTTTGTATGAGATGATCATGTTTTGTTAAAGTTACCGGCAACTGGCAGAAACCTTATGGTTGTCTCTTTATTACATAAGATGCAAGCGCCAAATAATTGCTTGACTTTATCACTATGCGATAGCAATAGTTGCAATAGCAATAGTTGGCGAGACGACCATGTGACGATACATTGATATAGATCAAGATGATGGAGATCATGGTGTCGTGCCGGTGACGATAGAGATCATGACAATACTTTTGGATATGGAGATCAAAGGCGCAAGATGATCATGGCCATATCATGTCACATATTTTGATTGCATGTGATGTTTATCTTTTATACATCTTATTTTGCTTAGTTTGACGGTAGCTTTATAAGATGATCTCTCACTAAATTTCAAGGTATAAGTGTTCTCCCTGAGTATGCACCGTTGCGAAAGTTCTTCGTGCTGAGACACCACGTGATGATCGGGTGTGATAGGCTCTACGTTCAAATACAACGGGTGAATCATATACAGATATGGCCTCGGAACACTCAGGTTAAACTTGACGAGCCTAGCATATACATAAATGGCCTCGGAACACTGAGACCGAAAGGTCGAGTGTGAATCATATAGTAGATATGATCAACATAATGATGTTCACCATTGAAAACTACTCCATCTCACGTGATGATCGGACATGGTTTAGTTGATTTGGATCACGTGATCACTTAGATGATTAGAGGGATGTCTACCTAAGTGGGAGTTCTTAAGTAATATGATTAATTAAACTTTAATTTATCATGAACTTAGTCCCGATAGTATTTTGCAAATTATGTTGTAGATCAATAGCTCGCGTTGTTACTTCCCTATGCTTTATATGTGTTCCTAGAGAAAACTAAGTTGAAAATGAAAGTAGCAATGATGAGGACTAGGTCCGTGATCTGAGGTTTATCCTCATTGCTGCACAGAAGAATTATGCCCTTGATGCACCGCTAGGTGACAGACCTATTGCAAGAGCAGATGCAGACGTTATGAATGATTGGCTAGCTCAATATGATGACTACTTGATAGTTTAGTTCACCATGCTTGACGGCTTAGAATCGGGACTTCAAAGACATTTTGAACGTCATGGACCATATGAGATGTTCCAGGAGGTGAAGTTAATATTTCAAGCAAATACCCGAGTTGAGAGATATGAAGTCTCCAACAAGTTCTGTGGCTAAAAGATGGAGGAGAATTGCTCAACTAGTGAGCATGTGCTCATATTGTCTGGGTACTAGAATCGCTTGAATCAAGTGGGAGTTAATCTTCGAGATAAGATAGTGATTGCAGAGTTCTCTAGTCACCATCACCAAGTTAGTAGAACTTCGTGATGAACTATAATATGCAAGGGATAGCAGAAAAGATTCCCAAGATCTTCGTGATGCTGAAATCGATGAAGGTAGAAATCAAGAAAGAGCATCAAGTGTTTATGGTTAACAAGATCACTAGTTTCAAGAAAAGGGCAAAGGGATAGAAGGGGAACTTCAAGAAGAACAACAAGCAAGTTGCTACTCAAGTGAAGAAGCCCAAGTCTGGACCTAACCTGAAACTGAGTGCTTCTACTGCAAAGGAAATGGTCACTGGAAGCGGAAATACCCTGGATATTTGGTGGATAAGTAGGATGGCAAAATGAACAAGGGTATATTTGATATACAGGTTATTGATGTGTACCTTACTAGTGTTTATAGTAGCCCCTGGGTACTTGATACTTGTTCGGTTGCTAAAAATTAGTAACTCGAAATAGGAGTTACAGAATAAACAGAGACTAGTTGAGGGTGAAGTGACGATGTGTGTTGGAAGTGGTTCCAAGATTGATATGATCATCATCGCACACTGCCTATACTTTCGAGATTAGTGTTGAACCTAAAAAAATGTTATTTGGCGTTTGCGTTGAGCATGGATATGATTTGATCATGTTTTTTGCAATACAGTTATTCATTTAAAGTCAAAGAATAACTGTTGTTCTGTTTACATGAATAAAACCTGCAATGGTCATACACCCAATGAAAATAGTTTGTTGGATCTCGATCGTAGTGATACACATATTCATTATATTGATGCCAAAAGATGCAAAGTTGATAATGATAGTGCAACTTATTTATGGCACTGCCATTTGGGTCAAATCGGTGTAAAGTGCAAGAAGAAACTCCATAAAGATGGACTTTTGGAATCACTTGATTATGAATCATTTGACGCTTGCGAACCGTGCCTTACAGGCAAGATGACTAAAACTCCGTTCTCCGGAACAATGGAACGAGCTACTAACTTGTTCAAAATAATATAGCGATGTATGCGATCCAATGAGTGTTGATGCTCGTGGATAGTATCGTTATTTTCTGACCTTCACAGATGATTCGAGCAGATATGGGTATATCTACTTGATGAAACATAAGTCTGAAACATTTGAAAAAGTTCAAAGAATTTCGGAGTGAAGTGGAAAATCATAATAACAAGAAAATAAAGTTTTCTGTGATTTGATCGCAGAGATGAATATTTTGAGTTAGTTTGGTCTTCAATTAAAACAATGTGGAATAGTTTCACAAGATCACACCACCTGGTACACCACAACGTTATGGTGTGTCCGAACGTCATAACCACACTTTATTGGATATAGTGCGATCTATGATGTATCTTACCGATTTACCACAATCATTTTGGGGTTATGCATTAGAGACAGCTACATTCACTTTAAATAGGGCACCATCAAAATTCGTTGAGACGACGCCTTATGAACTATGGTTTGGCAAGAAACCAAAGTTGTCGTTTCTTAAAGTTTGGGGATGCGATGCTTATGTGAAGAAACTTCAACCAGATAATCTTGAACCCAAATCGGAGAAATGTGTCTTCATAGGATACCCAAAGGAGACTATTGGGTACACCTTCTATCACCGATCTGAAGGCAAGACTTTCGTTGCTAAATTTGGATCCTTTCTAGAGAAGGAATTTCTCTCGAAAGAAGTGAGTGGGAGGAAAGTAGAACTTGATGAGGTAACTATACCTGCTCCCTTATTGGAAAGTGTACGGTTCATGTGACAACTACACCAATTAGTTAGGAAGCTAATGATATAGATCATGAAACTTCAGATCAAGTTACTACCAAACCTCGTAGGTCAACCAGAGTAAGACCCGCACTAGAGTGGTACGGTAATCCTATTCTGGAGGTCATGTTACTTGACCATGGCGAACCTATGAACTATGAGGAAGCAATGATGAGCCCAGATTCCGAAAAATGGCTTGAGGCCATGAAATCTGAGATGGGATCCATGTATGAGAACAAAGTATGGACTTTGGTTGACTTGCCCGATGATCGGCAAGCCATCGAGAATAAATGGATCTTCAAGAAGAAGACTGACGCTGATGGTAATGTTACTGTCTACAAAGATCAACTTGTTGCGAAAGGTTTTCGACAAGTTCAAGGGGTTGACTATGATGAGACTTTCTCACCCGTAGCGATGCTTAAGTCTGTCCGAATCATGTTAGCAATTGCCGCATTTTATGATTATGAAATATGGCAAATGGATGTCAAAACTTCATTCCTGAATGGATTTCTACAAGAAGAGTTGTATATTATACAACCTGAAGGTTTTGTCAATCCAAAAGGTGTTAACAAAGTGTGCAAGCTCCAGCAATCCATTTATGTACTGGTGCAAGCCTCTCGGAGTTGGAATAAATGCTTTGATAGTGTGATCAAAGCATATGGTTTTATACAGACTTTTGGAGAAGCCTGTATTTACAAGAAAGTGAGTGGGAGCTCTATAGCATTTCTGATATTATATGTAGACGACATATTGTTAATTGGAAAATGATATAGAATTTCTGGATAGCATAAAATGATAATTGAATAAAAGTTTTTCAATGTAAGACTTCGGTGAAGCTGCTTATATATTAGGCATCAAGATCTATAGAGATAGATCAAGACGCTTAATTGGACTTTCACAAAGCACATACCTTGATAAAGTTTTTGAAGTAGTTCAAAATGGAATAGTCAAATAAAGGGTTCTTGCCTGTGTTGCAAAGGTGTGAAATTGAGTAAGACTCAAATCCCGACCACGACAGAAAATAGAAAGAGAATGAGAAGTCATTCCCTATGCCTCAGTCATAGATTCTATAAAGTATGATATGCTGTGTACCAGACCTATTGTATACCTTGCTCTGAGTTTGGCAAGGGAGTACAATTTTAATCTAAAAGTAGATCACTGGACAGCGGTCAAGAATATCCTTAGTAAGGACTAAGGAGATGTTTCTCGATTATAGAGGTGATAAAAGAGTTCATCGTAAAGAGTTACATCGATGCAAGCTTTTACACTAATCCAGATGACTCCAAGTCTCAATCTGGATACATATTGAAAGTGGGAGCAATTAGCTAGAGTAGCTTCATGCAGAGCATTGTAGACATAGAATATTTGCAAAATACATACGGCTCTGAATGTAATAGACCCATTGACTAAACTTCTCTCGTGAGCAAAAACATGATCATACCTTAATACTCTTTGGGTATTAATCACATAGCGATGTGAACTAGATTATTGACTCTAGTAAACCCTTTGGGTGTTGGTCACATGACGATGTGAACTATGGATGTTAATCATATACAGATATGAATATTGGTGTTAAATCACATGATGATATGAACTAGATTATTGACTCTAGTGCAAGTGGGAGACTGAAGGAAATATACCCTAGAGGCAATAATAAAGTTATTATTTATTTCCTTATTTCATGATAAATGTTTATTATTCATGCTAGAATTGTATTAACCAGAAACATAATACATGTGTGAATACATAGACAAACATAGTGTCACTAGTATGCCTCTACTTGACTAGCTCGTTGAATCAAAGATGGTTAAGTTTCCTAACCATAGACATGAGTTGTCTTTTGATTAACGGGATCACATCATTAGGAGAATGATGTGATTGACTTGACCCATTCCGTTAGCTTAGCACTTGATCGTTTAGTATATTGCTATTGCTTTCTTCATGACTTATACATGTTCCTACAGCTATGAGATTATGCAACTCCCGTTTACCGGAGGAACACTTTGTGTGCTACCAAACGTCACAACGTAACTAGGTGATTATAAAGGATCTCTACAGGTGTATCCAAAGGTACATGTTGAGTTGGCGTATTTCGAGATTAGGTTTTGTCACTCCGATTGTCAGAGAGGTATCTCTGGGCCCTCTCGGTAATGCACATCACTATAAGCCTTGCAAGAAATGTAGCTAATGAGTTAGTTATGGAATGATGCATTACATAACGAGTAAAGAGACTTGCCGGTAACGAGATTGAACTAGGTATTGAGATACCGACGATCGAATCTCGGGCAAGTAACATACCAATGACAAAGGGAACAATGTATGTTGTTATACGGTTTGACCGATAAAGATCTTCGTAGAATATGCAGGAGCCAATATGAGCATCCAAGTTCCGCTATTGGTTATTGACCGGAGACGTGTCTCGGTCATGTCTACATAGTTCTCGAACCCGTAGGGTCCGCATGCTTAAAGTTAGATGACAGTTATATTATGAGTTCATGTGTTTTGATGTACTGAAGATAGTTCGGAGTCCTGGATGTGATCACAGACATGACGAGGAGTCTCGAAATGGTCGAGACATGAAGATTGATATATTGGACGACTATATTCGGACACCGGAATGGTTCCGGGGGTTATCGGATATATACCGGAGTACCGGGGGGTTACCGGAACCCCCTGGGGGGTTAATGGGCCTCATGGGCCCAAAGTGAAGAAGAGGAGGGGCGGCCAGGGCAGGCCGCGCGCCCCCTCCCCTCTATCACGAATAGGAGAAGGAGGGGGGGCGGCGCCTCCCTTTCCTTCCTATCCTCTCTCCCTTCCTGCCCCCTCTCCTACTTGGACAAGGAAAGGAGGGAGTCCTACTCCCGGTGGGAGTAGGACTCCTGCTGGCGTGCCCCATCCTGGTCGGCCGCCCCCTCCCCCTTGCTCCTTTATATACGGGGGCAGGGGGAACCTCTAGACAAAACAAGAATTGATCCTTGAGATCTATTAGCCGTGTGCGGTGTCCCCCCTCCACGATATTCCACCTCGATAATATCGTAGCGGTGCTTAGGCGAAGCCCTGTGTCGGTAGAACATCATCATCCTCACCACGCCATCATGCTGACGGAACTCTCCCTTGACACTCGGCTGGACCGGAGTTCGAAGGACGTCATCGAGCTGAACGTATGCAAGAACTCGGAGGTGTCGTGTTTTCGGTGCTCGATCGGTCGGGCCGTGAAGACATACGACTACATCAATCGCGTTGTGCTAACGCTTCCGCTTTCGTTCTAGGAGGGTAAGTGGACAACACTCTCCCCTCTCGTTGCTATGCATCACCATGATCTTGCGTGTCGTAGGATTTTTTTTTCAAATTACTACGTTCCCCAACACAACATAGTATGGAAGTAACGGTAACGGTAGCAAAAGTAATAGTAGCAGTTTTGTAGCAATCGTAACAGTGGCAATGGAGAAGTAACAACAAAGATCAATATGAAACGAGCTATTAGTCAAAGGATCAATGATGGATAATTATGTCGGGTGTAATTCATCATGCAACAGTTATAACATAGGGTGACACAGAACTAGCTCCAGTTCATTAATATAATGTAGGCATGTATTCCGAATATAGTCATACGTGCTTATGGAAAAGAACTTGCATGACATATTTTGTCCTACCCTCCCGTGGCAGTGGGGTCCTATTGGAAACTAAGTGATATTAAGGCCTCATTTTAATAGAGTACCGGACCAAAGCATTAGCACTTAGTGAATACATGAACTGCACAAACTACGGTCATCATCGGGAGTGGTCCCGAATATTGTCACTTCGGGGTTGCCGGATCATAACACATAGTAGGTGACTATAACTTGCAAGATAGGATCAAGAACACTCATATATTCATGAAAACATAATAGGTTCAGATCTGAAATCATGGCACTCGGGCCATAGTGACAAGCATTAAGCATGTCAAAGTCATAGCAACATCAATCTTATAACATAATGGATACTAGGGATCAAAGCCTAACAAAACTAACTCGATTACATGGTAAATCTCATCCAACCTATCACCGTCCAGCAAGCCTATAATGGGATTACTCACGCATGGCGGTGAGCATCAAGAAATTGGTGATGGAGGATGGTTGATGATGACGATGGCAACGGATTCCCCTCTTTGGAGCCCTGAACGGACTCCGGATCAACCTTCCCGAGGAAGAACAGGGCTTGGCGGCGGCTCCGTATCGTAAAACGCGATGAATTCTTCTCTTTAATTTTTTTCTCACAGAACATGAATATATGGAGTTGGAGTTGAGGTCGGTGGAGCTCCAGGGGGCCCATGAGGCAGGGGCGCGCCCTAGGTGGGGGGCACTCTCGTGTCTAGGGTGTGGGCCCCCTTCTGCTAATTCTTTCACCAATATTTTTTATTAATTCCAAAACACGCCTCCATGAAGTTTCAGGTCATTCCGAGAACTTTTATTTCTGCACAAAAATAACACCATGGCAATTCTGCTGAAAACATTGTCAGTCCGGATTAGTTCCATTCATATGATGCAAATTAGAGTCCAAAACAAGGGCAAAATTGTTTGGAAAAGTAGATACGTTGGAGACGTATCAACTCCCCCAAGCTTAAACCTTTGCTTGTCCTCAAGCAATTCAGTTGACAAACTGAAAGTGATAAAGAAAAACTTTGACAAACTCTGTTTGATCTTATTGTTGCAAATATGTAAAGCCAGCATTCAAGTTTTCAGCAAAGATTATGAACTAACCATATTCACAATAACATTTAGGTCTCATGTTTACTCATATCAATGGCATAATCAACTAGCGTGTAATAATAATAAATCTCGGATGACAACACTTTCTCAAAACAATCATGATATGATGTAACAAGATGATATCTCGCTAGCCCTTTCTGAGACCGCAAAACATAAACGCGGAGCACCCCTGAAGATCAAGGACTGACTAGACATTGTAATTCATGGCAAAAGAGATCCAGTCATAGTCATACTCAATAACAATTAATAACAATGCATACAAATGGAAGTGGTGCTCTCCAACTGGTGCCTTTTATAAGAGGATGATGACTCAGCATAAAAATAAATGGATGGGCCCTTCGCAGAGGGAAACAGGGATTTGTAGAGGTGCCAGAGATCGAGTTTTGAAACAGAGACAAATAATATTTTGAGCAGCATACTTTCATTTTCAACATAACAACCAAGAGATATCGATATCTTCCATGCTACATACATATAGGCGGTTCCCAAATAGAATGGTAAAGTTTATACTCCCCCCCCCCACGAACAAGCACATTCCATGACTAGTCCAAAACAATGGGTACCGTCCAACTAACAACAATCCTGAGAGAGTTTTGTTTGCAATTATTTTGATTTGATTTGAGCATGGGACTGGGCATCCCGGTTACCGGCCATTTTCTCGTGAATGATGAGAGGAGTCCACTCAGCATGAGAATAATCCACCTACCGTGGAAGATATAGACAGCCCTAGTTTATAAATGAGCTATTCGAGCATACAAAACATAATTTCATTTGAAGGTTTAGAGTTTGGCACATGCAAATTTACTTGGAATGACAGGTAAATACCGCATATAGGTAGGTATGGTGTACTCATATGGAATAACTCTGGGGTTTATGGAAGTGGATGTACAAGCAGTATTCCCGCTTAGTACAAGTGAGGGCTAGAAAGAGACTGGGAAGCGACTAACTAGAGAGCGACATAGTCATAAACATGCATTAAGATTAACCAACAATGAGTGCAAGCATGAGTAGAATATAAATCACCATGAACATAAATATCGTGGAGGCTATGTTGATTTTGTTTCAACTACATGCGTGAACATGTGCCAAGTCAAGCCACTCGAATCATTCAAAGGAGGATACCACCCTATCATACTACATCACAACCATTTTAATAGCATGTTGGCAGCAAGGTAAACCATTATAAACTCCTAGCTAATTAAGTATGACATGAGTAACTATATTCTCTAATTGTCATTGCAAACATGTTTCATTCATAATAGGCTAAATCAGGAACGATGAACTAATCATATTTACTAAAATAAGATAGGTCGAGTTCATACCAGCTTTCCCTCATCTCAATCATTTCATCACATATCGTCATTATTTCCTTTCACTTGCATGACCGAACGATGTGTATAATAATAATAGTGCACGTGCATTGGAATAAGCTAGAATTTGCAAATATTTATTTTAAAGGAGAAGACAAGGTAATATGGGCTCTTTGTTAGATCAACAATAATGCATATGAGAGCCACTCATCATTTTCATCGTGGTATTCTCCTCTCAACCCTCAAAGAAAAGAAAAGAATTTCAAAGAAATACATTGAAATATTTCTGGAGTTTTTTTGAAGGAATTAAACAAGAACGAGAAAAACTATTTACATGGGAAAGCTCCGAACAAGCAAAAGAAGGACGAGAAATCTTTTTGGGTTTTATTTTTCAATTACTACTACTACAAGCATGGAAGGTAAACTAGCTAAAAGCTATAACTAATTTTTTTATTTTTTCTCAAAGTTTTTCAAACACACAAGAAGAAAGCAGGAAAAGAAAAAAATAAAACTAGCATGGATAATAAAATGAAAAAGTATGAACACCGACAACTAGAATAAGTGTGTGAACATGAATGTAATGTTGGTGAGAAATACGTACTCCCCCAAGCTTAGGCTTTCGGCCTAAGTTGGTCTACGCCCACGGCTGGCCTGGCATATATCCAAAGTTGTAGTCGGGGTTGTACTGAGATGCAGCAGCTACTGCCTGAAGGGTTGCAGCATGGAGGCGAGGAGCCTCCATCTCCCTCTCATATTCATTTGCCTCCTCTCTGGTTATAAAATATCTCCCATTTACCTGGAAGTTAAAGAAGGCAGGAGCAGGAAGGGTAATATGGACAACACATTGTCTGTCAAAGATTAGTCGGTACTGGAGGGATTGTTCGCTCCTCTCAAGAAACTGATAGCGCTCCATAGCATTATAATCTAGAAAAGCAGGTGGCAACTCAATATTATTTTTGCTTATGGATACACCAAGATAATCAGCTAAACGAGTTGCATAAATCCCACCACATAAATCTCCATCTTTAGCATTAAGATGTAACCTCCATGCAACAATGGCCCCCAAGTTATATCGTTTATCACCTAATACCGCACTCTTGAGGACACTAAGACCGGGGACGCAAATGTGGCTATGATCATGCTTACCATTAATGCATCTACCTATAAAGAGAGCAAAGTAATGTATGACAGGAAAATGAATGCTCCCTATGGTAGCTTGTGTGATATTTCTAGTTTCTCCGACAGTGATGCTAGTAAGGAAATCATTATATTCAGATTGTGAGGTTCACTAAAGATGCCCCACTGTGGGATTTTGCAAGTAGTGTTAAAATCTTCAAGGTCCATGGTATATGATTTATCATAGAGGTCAAATATAACAGTGTGAGTGTTGCGCTTAGATGAAAAGTTAAACCTTCGCACAAAAGAATCAGTGAGGTGATAGTATCGGTGGCACTTATCTGATACGAAGTCCACAAGATCAGCATTACACACATACACATAAAATTCATCCTTGAAGCCTACTTGGATCATAAATTCATCCGACGGCCATTCGCAAGGCTGCACCTGGAGCTCCTCTTCGTGCTTCGAGATCCGGCTCACGTATCGCGAGCCTCGGTGCCTGCTTCCTCGAAGAACCACCTTGGTACATTTTCCTAAACATTTTTCTTCCTCTGAAAAATTTCTGAAATTTTTAGTGACTCAAACTAAAAGTGAACCAAACTCAACAAGATTGATAGCAACTACTCCCACAAGTGCCTAGAGGCTATATCTTGTATTAAAACTACTTTGGACCATATAAATTTGACATGCAAGCTCAAGAACAGGGTCACCTCAGCACCAAAAATTTGCAATAAATAAAGCACTATAACAAAAAGAAATTGGACCATTGGATTAGTCACATATCAAAGAACAATCCCCCAAAGCAGTTTTGTGAATGGAGCTTTGAGCAAGGAGATAAAAAATGGCAGCAAAACGAGCAAGAACACGAGTTTGAGCTATGAGATGATTTTTTCTGGAGGAAGACGAAGTGTGTGGGTACTGTAATAAGGGGAGGGGGACACGTGGGGCCCACAAGGTAGGGGGGCGCCCTCCACCCTCGTAGCCAACTGGTGTATTGCTACCTCTTGAGCATGCGTTGGTTTTCCCTTGAGGAGGAAAGGGTGATGCAGCAAAGTAGCGTAAGTATTTCCCTCAGTTTTTTGAGAACCAAGGTATCAATCCAGTAGGAGACGACACACAAGTCACCTAGTACCTGCAGAAACAATCAAGGACCTTGCAACCAACGTGATAAAGAGGTTGTCAATCCCTTCATAGTCACTTGCAAAAGTGAGATCTAATAAAGATAGTAAAGTAAATATTTTTGGTATTTTTATTGTATAGATTGGAAAGTAAAGATTGTGAAATAGTAAACAAGATGCGATGTAAACAAAAAATATGTAATATAATATAAAAGAGACCCGGGGGCCGTAGGTTTCACTAGTGGCTTCTCTCAAGATAACATGTATTACGGTGGGTGAACAAATTACTGCCGAGCAATTGATAGAAAAGTGCATAATTATGAAGACATCTAAGGCAATGATCATGAACATAGGCATCACGTCCGTGTCAAGTAGACCGAAACGATTCTGCATCTACTACTATTACTCCACACATCGACCGCTATCCAGCATGCATCTAGAGTATTAAGTTCATAAGAACGGAGTAACGCATTAAGCAAGATGACATGATGTAGAGGGATAAACTCAAGAAATATTATATAAACTCTATCTTTTTATCCTCGATGGCAACAATACAATATGTGCCTTGCTTCCCCTACTGTCACAGGGAAAGGACACCGCAAGATTGAACCGAAAGCTAAGCACTTCTCCTATTGCAAGAAAGATCAATCTAGTAGGCCAAACTAAACCGATAATTCGAAGAGACTTGCAAAGATATCAAATCATGCATATAAGAATTCAGAGAAGAACCAAATAATATTCATAGATAATCAAGTTCATAAATCCACAATTCATCAGATCTCGGCAAACACACTGCAAAAGAATATTACATCAAATAGATCTCCAAGAACATCGAGGAGAACATTGTATTGAGAATCAAAGAGAGAGAAGATGCCATCTAGCTAATAACTATGGACCCAAAGGTGTGTGGTAAACTACCCACGCTTCATCGGAGAGGCAATGGTGTTGTCGTAGAAGCCCTCCGTGATCGATTCCCCCTCCGACAGATCGCCGGAAAAGGACCCAAGATGGGATCTCACGGGTATAGAAGGTTGCAGCGGTGGAAAAGTGGTTTCGTGGCTCACCGTGATGTTTCTAGGGTATAAGAGTATATATAGGCGAAAGAAGTATGTCGATGGAGCTATGAGGGGCCCACAAGGGTGCGGGCGCGCCCTCCTGCCTCGTGGCCTCCTCGTAGAGTCCCAGACCTCAACTCTAAGTCTTCTGGATTGCTTTTGGTCCAAGAATGATCCTCGTGAAGGTTTCATTCCATTTGGACTCCATTTGATATTCCTTTTCTGCAAAACTCTAAAATTGGCAAAAAAAACCGAAACTGGCACTGGGCTTCCGGTTAATAGGTTAGTCAAAAAATAATATAAAAGAGCAAATGAAAGCTCATTAAACATCCAAAACAGATAATATAATAGCATGAAAGAATCAACAATTATAGTAACGTTGGAGAGGTATCATGTATCCCCCTGATGTGTTCTAAGTGCCAGAAATTCTCAAATATTCTACAAAAAATCATACTCAGTTTCCAGGGCATTTGGAGAACTTTTATTTTCGGGGTATTTTTTTATTGCAAGGATAATTTAGAAAACAGACAGAAAATACTATATTTGCATTATTTATTCTAAATAACAGAAAGTAAAAGGAGGGTACAGAAAGTTGTTCTTGCTAAATTTATCCATCTCATGCTTATCCAAAGGAATCCACTAACAAGATTGACCAAGTCTTATTAACAAACTTCTTCTGAATAACATGAAACCGGAGAATTTTCGAATAACACTAAGTTACCTCAACGGGGATATGCATGTCCCCAACAATAAGAATATCATATTTCTTCGGACTCCATTTCATTCCATTTGGACTCCGTTTGATATTCCTTTTCTTCAAAACTCTAAAATAGGCAAAAAAAAAACAAAAACTGGCACTGGGCCTCCGGTTAATAGGTTAGTCCAAAAAATAATATAAAACAGCGTATAAAGCCCATTAAACATCAAAAACAGATAATATAATAGCATGGAAAAATAAAAAATTATAGATACGTTAGAGACGTATCAAGCATCCCCAACTTAATTCCTGCTCGACCTCGAGTAGTTAAATGATAAAAAAGATTTTTTGATGTGGAATGCTACCTAGCATATTTCTCAATGTAATTTTCTTTATTATGGCATGAATGTTCAGATCCGAAAGATTCATGACAAAAGTTTAATATTAACATAAAAACAATAATACTTCAAGCATACTAACAGAGCAATCATGTCTTCTAAAAATAACGTGGCCAAAGAAAGTTATCCCTACAAAATCATATAGTCTGGCTATGCTCTATCTTCATCACACAAAGTATTTAATCATGCACAACCCCGGTTTCAGCCAAGCAATTGTTTCATACTTTAGTATTTTCAAACTTTTTCAATCTTCACGCAATACATGAGCGTGAGCCATGGACATAGCACTATAGGTGGAATAGAATGGTGGTTGTGGAGAAGCCAAAAAGAAGAAGATAGTCTCACATCAACTAGGCGTATCAACGGGCTATGGAGAAGCCCATCAATAGATATCAATGTGAGTGAGTAGGGATTGCCACGCAACAAATGCACTAGAGCTATAAGTTTATGAAAGTGGGATTGCCACGCAACAAACTAAGTGGGTGTGCATCCAATTTGCTTGCTCACGAAGACCTAGGGAACTTTTGAGGAAGCCCATCATCGGAATGGCTATGGAAATGCCATAATAGGTAGGTATGGTGGCTGTTTTGAGGAAGGTATATGGTGGGTGTATGGTACCGGCGAATGTTGCGCGGTACTAGACAGGCTAGCAATGATGGAAGGGTGAGAGTGCGTATAATCCATGGACTCAACATTAGTCATAAAGAACTCACATACTTGTTGCAAAAGTCTACAAGTAATCAAAACAAATTACTACACGCATGCTCCTAGGGGAACGGTTGGTAGGAGTTAACTATTGCGCGATCCCGACCTCCACACATAAGGAAGGCAATCAATAAATAAATCATACTCCAACTTCATCACATAACGGTCCACCATATGTGCATGCTACGGGAATCACAGACTTTAACACAAGTTTTCTTTAAATTCACAATTAATCAACTAGCATGTCTCTAATATCACCATCATCATATGTCAAAATAATCATCAAGCATCAAACTTCTCATAGTATTCAATGCACTTCATATGAAAATTTTATTATACCCATCTTGGATGCCCATCATAATAGGACTAATTTTATAACCAAAGCAAATTACCATGCTGTTATAAAAGACTCTCAAAATAATATAAGTGAAGCATGAGAGATCAATAATTTCTATAAAATAAAACCACCACCGTGCTCTAAAAATATATAAGTGAAGCACTAGAGCAAAATTATCTAGCTCAAATGATATAAGTGAAGCACATAGAGCATTCTAATAAATTCCGATTCATTTGTGTCTCTCCCAAAAGGTGTGTACAACAAGGATGATCGTGGTAAACAAAAAGCAAAGACTCAAATCATACAAGACACTCCAAGCAAAACACATACCATGTGGTGAATAAAAATATAGCCTCAAGTAAAGTTACCGATAAACGAAGACAAAAGAGGAGATGCCTTCCGGGGCATCCCCAAGCTTAGGCTTTTGGTTGTCCTTGAATTACCTTGGGGTGCCTTGGGCATAGCCAATCTTAGGCTCTTGCCACTTCTCATTCCAAAATCCATCAAATCTTTACCCAAAAACTTGAAAACTTCACAACACAAAACTTCAACAGAAAATCTCATGAGCTCCGTTTGTATAAAAAAATAAACCATCACTTTAAGGTACTGTAATGAACTCATTCTTTATTTATTTTGGTGTTAAACCTACTGTATTCCATCTTCTCTATGGTTCATACCCCCCAATACTACTCATAGATTCATCAAAATAAGCAAACAACACACGAAAAACAGAATCTGTCAAAAACAGAACAGTCTGTAGAAATATGTAACTTTCGAATACGTATGTAACTCTACAAATTCTTAAATAAATTGGCGGACGTGAGTAATTTTTCTATTAATAATCTGAAAAAAATAATCAACCTAAAATCACGCTCCAGTAAAACATGACAGCTAATCTCGTGAGTGCAAAAGTTTCTGTTTTTTACAGCAAGATCGCAAAGACTTCACCCAAGTCTTCCCAAAGGTTCTACTTGGCACAAACACTAATTAAAACATAAAACTACATCTAACCATAAGTAGATGAATTATTTATTACTAAACAAGATCAAAAAGCAAAGAACAAAAATAAAATTGGGTTGCCTTCCAACAAGCGCTATCGTTTAATGCCCCTAGCTAGGCATTGAGATTTCGATGATGCTCACATGAAAGACAAGAATTGAAGCGCAAAGAGAGTATCATGAAACATGTGACAAACACATCTAAGTCTAACATACTTCCGATGCATAGGCATGCTTATCCAAAGGAATCCACTAACAAGGTTGATCAAGTCTTGTTAACAAACTTCTTCCAATAACATGAAACCGAAGAATTTTCGAATAACCCTAAGTTACCTCAACGAGGATATGCATGTCCCCAACAATAAGAACTTTTGACAGTAGGAAGAGGGAATTCAAAACCTCCAATAGTAATAGTTGAAATTTTGCCAATAAAATTGATACTATGAACTTGAGGTTGTTTCTTCGGAAAGTGTACCGTATACTCATTACCATCAACATGAAAAGTGACATTGCCTTTATTGCAATCAATAACAGCCCCTGCGGTATTCAGAAAAGGTCAGCCAAGGATGATCGACATACTATCGTCCTCGGGAATATCAAGAATAACAAAGTCTGTTAGAATAGTAACGTTTGCAACCACAACAGGCACATCCTCACAAATACCAATGGGTATATCAGTGGATTTATCAGCCATTTGTAAGGAGATTTCAATAGGTGCCAACTTATTCAAATCAAGTCTACGATATAAAGAGAAAGGCATAACACTAATACCGGCTCCAAGATCACATAAAGCAGTTTTAACATACTTTCTTTTAATGGAGCATGGTATAGTTAGTACTCCTGGATCTCCAAGTTTCTATGTTATTCCACCCTTAAAAGATAATTAGCAAGCATGGTGGAAATTTCAGCTTTCGGTATCTTTCTTTTATTTGTAACAATATCTTTCATATACTTAGCATAGGGATTCATTTTAAGCATATCAGTCAAACGCATACGCAAAAAAGATAGGTCTAATCATTTCAGCAAAGCGCTCAAAATCCTCATCATCCTTTTTCTTGGATGGCTTAGGAGGAAAAGGCATGGGTTTCTGAACCCATGGTTCTCTATCTTTACCGTTCTTCCTAGCAACAAAGTCTCTCTTATCACAACGTTGATTCTTTGATTGTGGGTTATCAAGATCAATAGCAGGTTCTACATCATTATTATTACTAGGTTGAGCATCAACATGAACATCATCATTAACATTACCACTAGGTTCATGTTCATCACCAGATTGTGTTTCAGCATCAGAGATAGAAATATCATTGGGATTCTCAGGTGTGTCAATAACAGGTTCACTAGAAGCATGCAAAGTCCTATCCTTATTATTTTTCTTTTTATTAGAAGGACTAGGTGTATCAGTATTAATTCTTTGAGAGTCTTCCTCAGCTCTCTTAGGGTGGCCCTCAGGATACAAAGGTTCTTGGGTCATTTTACCACCTCTAGTCATAACTCTAACAGCATTATCATTATTCTTGTTATTCAACTCATTAAGCAAATCATCATGTGTCTTAAGTACTTGTTCTACTTGAGTGGTAACCATGGAAGCGTGTTTACTAATAAGCTTATGACCACTTTTAACTCTTCACATATAATCACTCAATTGTTCAACCATATAAGCATTGTGTTTAATTGTCTACTAAAATAAGCATTGAAGTCTTCTTGTTTAACAATAAAATTATCAAAATCATCCAAGCATTGACTAGCAAACTTTGTAGATGGGATTTCACCCTTATCAATAGAGAGAATTTACCTTTACTACCTATGTCGGGTTATCAAGACCATGTATCTCTTCAATAGGCAGTAAATTCGTAACATCTTCATCTTTAATACCTTTTTGTTTCATAGATTTCTTTGCCTCTTGCATATCTTCAGGACTGAGAAATAGAATACCCCTTTTCTTTGGAGTTGGCTTAGGAGTTGGTTCAGGAAGTGTCCAATCATTATCATTACTCGGTATATTATTCAGTAGCAATCCAGCTTGTTCAATAGTTCTTTCCCTGAAAACACCACCAGCACAACTATCCAGGTGGTCTCTGGAAGCACCGGTTAGTCCATTATAAAAGATATCAAGTATTTAATTTTTCATGAGAGGATGATCAGGCAAAGCATTAAATAATTGGAGAAGCCTCCCTCAAGATTGTTGGAGACTCTCTTTTTCAATTTGCACAAAATTAAATATTTCCCGTAGGGCAACTTGTCACCTGCACAGGCTAGCAATTTTAATATTAGATAAAACAAAGTTTTGAGAAAATGGAAATTTGAAACACTGATTTACATATGTTGGTATAGGTTATTATTACCACACATGCACATACGGTCCAATGAAGTTACATTGCTTCGACTATTTTGTGATTAGATTGTTTGCATCCAATTGTTTCACACAATATAAGTAATATCGCTATGTGATGGCGAACCACGTCATATTTATGGCTGATATGTGGAAATATGGATGTCCTATTTTATCAAGATTACATAAAAGTATATGTGTTATGTTGGTACAAAACATGGTTACAAACGCAGAAGTTGTTGCATGTATCATATGTACTCGTGATTTAAAATTTTCTAAAAGGTATAATGATGAAGTGCCCTATTGTAGCATATATCTTACTTTCTTATTCAATCAAAAAAAGACATACATCTTCCTTTTTGCAATGGAAGCACGGTAAAATTAAAAAGCTTTGTTTCTATATAGAATAATGGACACATAAACTATCATAGTGAATAATGTACATATTTAAAAAGAAGGCAGTTGTATATTCTCTTTTTTCGCGGGGGTTGGGGGTTGTTGTATATTCTTATTATACTATAAGCACCATAGATATTCCGATTATAAGTTCTTGTATGTACCGGCAACTTTTTAAAGAATTTCTTTTGTGATTAATCAGCAAGGGAAGATTTTAATATTTTATATCCATACTATACATATCTATATCGCACAGACAATCGTGTTAATATGAGAGGGAAAGTAGTGGCTGTAGAAAAACAGTACTGTTTATATGAGATATTTGTGCCACATGATACAATCAAAATCTTTTGTTATTAATAATTTAGCAAGTTATATGTAAATAGTTATGTTTTAATAGCTATTATTTCTATCTTTTTATTAGGATAAAAAGATACATGATACGTACTATATTTGCAAACACATATTAGGAATATGTTTCTTTTTCTTTAAATCGATGGAATATCTATGGAAGGATGCTATCCATTTTATATAAGGAACCCATTGATGATTTCTTTCTTTCCTCTCACTAACATTACGTGTAGGTGTTCTTTTTGGCCATGCCATATATATGTTACATATAAGTTTCAGCCGTGAGGAGTCGTGAGACAGATATTTTCATTTTTGCGTGACTTTTTTTTCTTTTCAATCGGGAAAAAGGAAGATTTTACCGATGAACTTTAAAGTGTAATCAAACAGATCTGATTTTTTTCTCATCGCTGGGGTTTTTATGGAAGGAGATTATCCCTTTTTTAGGAAACTGTGGACTCTTTCCTTATTTTATTTCCTTGTTTTGATCGTTGGAGTTTTAATGGAAGGAGATTATCCTTTTGTGAGGGAAATGTGGACTCTTTCCTTGTTTCGTTTTCTTTTTCAGTGCCCAATTTTTATGGAAGGAGCCTATCTTTTTTATGGAACCGTGGCTGATTTTTTTTGTTTTCTTTCACCAATGTTAAACGTGTCAGATGAATTTTTTGGACCATCTGTGTTACGTAAGTTTCTTTTATCTTAGACTTAAATTATACAATCCAACGGTGTAAATAATTTTGAAGATGTGGATTAATGAGAAGGCTTTAAAGGTGCCTCCAATTAGTAAATATAATATTTTAGCATCACCCTTTAACGAGAAAGAAAACAATTTAAGAATATAGTAATAGATAATTTTTTCTTCATGAGTAAATAGGGTGGCAATGTCATTCAGTTTAGTAAGATGTGCCACAACAGTTTCAGATTCATAGCCATAGAAAGGATCAAATTCAACCAAAGTAATTAACTCAGGATCGACAAAGAATTCATAATCCTTATCAGTACCACAAATAGGTGAAGTAGCAAAAGCAAGGTCATATTTCATTCTAGCATTCAAAGACTTTTCTTTCAGCTTAGCTAACAGTTTCTTAAGATCATATCTTTCATTGCAAGCAAAGAAGTCTCTAGCAGTTTCATCATCCATAACATAACCCTCAGGTACAACAGGAAATTCATATCTATGGGGAGAATCTTCATCATCACTTTCATTAATATCATCAATTTCAGTAATTTCATTCTCTCTAACCCTAGCAACTTGTTCATCAAGAAATTCACCTAGTGGCATATTATTATCAAGCAGAGAGGTATTATCATCATAAGCATCATGCATAGCAGAAGTGGCATCATCAATAACAAGCGACATATCAAAATCAATAGTAGGTGTAGGTGTCACAAGTTTACTCAAAACAGAAGGTGAATCAAGTGCAGAGCTAGATGGCAGTTCCTTACCTCCCCTCGAAGTTGAGGGAGAAATCTTGGTTCTTTGATCTTTCAAATTCCTCATAGTACTCAACAGATATAAATCCCAAGTGACTCGGAGAATAGAGCTATGATCCCCGGCAACGGCGCCAGAAAAAGGTCTTGATAACCCACAAGTATAGGGGATCACAACGAGTTTTTTAGGGTAGAGTATTCAACCCAAATTTATTGATTCGACACAAGGGGAGCCAAAGAATATTCTCAAGTATTAGTAGCCGAGTTATCAATTCAACCACACCTGAAATACTTAATATCTGCAGAAAAGTGTTTAGTAGCAAAATAGTATGGAAGTAACGGTAACGGTAGCAAAAGTAATAGTAGAAGTTTTGTAGCAATCGTAACAGTGGCAACGGAGAAGTAACTTAGCAAAGATCAATATGAAACGAGCTCATAGGCAATGGATCAATGATGGGTAATTATGTCGGATGTAATTCAGCATGCAACAGTTATAACATAGGGTGACACAGGACTAGCTCCGGTTCATCAATATAATGTAGGCATGTATTTCGAATATAGTCGTACGTGCTTATGGAAAAGAACTTGCATGACATCTTTTGTCCTACCCTCCCGTGGCAGTGGGGTCCTATTGGAAACTAAGGGATATTAAGGCCTCCTTTAAATAGAGTACCAGACCAAAGCATTAGCACTTAGTGAATACATGAACTCCTCAAACTACGGTCATCACCAAGAGTGGTCCCGATTATTGTCACTTCGGGGTTGCCGGATCATAACACATAGTAGGTGACCATAACTTGCAAGATAGGATCAAGAAACTCATATATTCATGAAAACATAATAGGTTCATATCTGAAATCATGGCACTCGGGCCCTAGTGACAAGCATTAAGCATGGCAAAGTCATACCAACATCAATCTTAGAACATAATGGATACCAGGGATCAAACCCTAACAAAACTAAGTCGATTACATGGTAAATCTCATCCAACCCATCACCGTCCAACAAGCCTATGATGGGATTACTCACGCACGATGGTGAGCATCATTAAGTTGGTGATGGAGGATGGTTGAGGATGACGATGGTGATGGATTCCCCTTTTCGCTGCCCCGAACAGACTCCAGATCAGTCCTCCCGAGCAAGAACAGGGCTTGGCGGCGGCTCCATATCATAAAACGTGATGAATCCTTCTCTCTGATATTTTATCCCCGAACGTGAATAAATGGAGTTGGAGTTGAGGTCGGTGGAGCTCCAGGGGGGCCCACGAGGCAGGGGGTGCGCCCTAGGGGGGCGCCCCCGACCCTTTTGGCTAGGGTGTGGGGCCCCTTCTACTGATTCTTTCGCCAATATTTTTTATTAATTCCAAAACGTACCTCCGTGAAGTTTCAGGTCATTCCGAGAACTTTTATTTCTACACAAAAATAACATCATGGCAATTTTGCTGAAAACAGCGTCAGTCCGGGTTAGTTCCATTCAAATCATGCAAATTAGAGTCCAAAACAAGCGAAAAGGGTTTGGAAAAGTAGCTACGTTGGAGACGTATCATGGTCCAAGCTGAACAGGCTCTTCACCGACAACCAAATCCAGCGGCGCGTTTGTTTGGAGCAAGAGTTTTTTGGGTGCCACCAGGAAAGCACATTCGTCGACGATTACTGTTGTCGCCTCAAGACGCTCGCTGACGAGCTGCGCAACATTGGCGCGAGGAATGATGATGAGCTTCTCCTCAGCATGCTCACCGTCGGGCTAAACGAGGACTTCGACAATGCCACGGCGAACCTCAGCCTCATCCCCAACCCGTCCTTCACCAAGTTCGTTGCCTACCTCCGATTGGAGGAGCGGCGGATGAAGCAGGTGAAGGCACGGGCCATCCACACTGCCCTCGTCGCTAGCAACACCGCGGCGGGCCCTCGGCACCTCCCGCTGCCCCGGCCACGCCCCCGCAGTAGCGCCACCTGACACCCTTCTTGCGCCGCCGCAGCACCCGACGCCCCAACAGTAGGAGCTGCTCCCGCTGATGTACGGCCCGCTCGCCCCTCCCGCCCTCCTGCCGAACGGCGCGGTAGGGGCCGCCGCGATGGCCAGCAGCAGCAGCCGCAGGGCACCAGCCCGCCCCGTCAGCAGCATCAGTTCCAAGTGTCCCATCCGTGGGCCTCCGGCTACAACCCGTGGACCGGTGTTGTTCATGCCTACACCATGCCGGTTCCACCGCCCCCTGCACAGACCCTTCCCGTCCCGCACCTGCTGGCTCAGAAGGCGTACTACGCGGCTCCGCAACCCTATGGAGAGTACCCACCGTCACAGCTGAGCGGTGGCTACGGCCTCCCTGTGGCACCACCGCGGCCTTCGGCGGCCCTGCCACCGGCACCTTGGGATCCGGCGCTCCTCGCTGCACTACACACCGTGCCTAAAACGAACACCTACATTGGAGGAGGTGACTGGTACATGGACACCGGGGCTATGGCTCACATGTTTGCTCATCCTGGTAATCTGGCCTCCTTCACTCCCATCACACCGGCCACATCATTGTCGGCAACGGTTCCACACTTCCTATCACACATGTCAGGCACACTTCTTTTCCTTCTAATTTCATGCCTTTAACTTTGTCTAACATACTTGTGTCACCTCATCTTATGAAGAATCATGTTTCTGTTCATTGTTTAACTCGTGAAAATCATGTTACTGTTGAATATGGCGAGCTTGGTTTTTGTCTCAAGGAGGCTCAAACTAGGATGGTACTTCACCGATGTGACAGCCCTGACGAGCTCTGTCCGGTGCATCTACCATCCACCTCCACCACCGCACCAGTTGCTCTCTCTGGGGTCGATCTCTGGCATGCTTGTTTGGGTCATCCCAACACCGTCACTCTTCGTCATATTCTTAGGAGTTTCAGTTTCAGTTGTAATAAGATAGAGGATCACACATGTCATGCCTGTCGTGTCGGCAAACATGTTCGCCATCCGTTTAATAACTCCACCACCATAGCTTCTTTTCCCTTTCAGTTGATTCATAGCGATGTGTGGACCTCTCTGGTTCCTAGTAATTTGGGTTATTTATGCTATCTGGTTATCCTTGGTGATTATTCTCACTATGTGTGGACTTTTCCTTTGCGACGAAAGTCGGATGCACTCTCCACTTTGACGGCTTTTTACTCCTATGTCAGCATGCAGTTTGGGCGTCCCATTCTTGCTCTTCAGACTGACAATGGAAAAGAGTTCGACAATTGCTTTCCGCACTTTTATGTCACACCGCGGCACAATTTTTTGTCTCACATGCCTGTATACTTCACAGCAGAACCGTCGAGCCGAACGCGTCCTTCGCACTCTGAACGACTGTGTTCACATGCTCCTGTTCCATGCTAACATGCCGCCTCACTTTTGGCCGGACGCACTTGCTACTGCTTCACTTCTCCTTAACCCTCTACCCTGCCGCCCACGGTGGAACTACGCACCTCACCACCTTCTCTTTGGTACGCCCCCATCTTACGATGGCTTGCGTATTTTCGGGTGCTTTTGCTATCCTAGCACTGCCGACACCGCTCCCCACAAACTTGCACCCCGTTCTGTCGCTTGCATCTTCGTCGGCTATCCCTCTAACTCCAAGGGATATCGGTGCTATGTTACTATCTCCCACCATGTGTTCACTTTCCAGCACGTTTACTGTGATGAGCATGTGTTTTCGTTTCAGCAGGTACCCCTGGTTGTTCCTCTAGTCACCGATGACGCGGGCTCCTCGACGCCTCTCCCAGGGCGCTTGCACGCCTCTGGCCCGCACTGGCTTTGAGGCGCACCCCCCCGGATGTGGCGCCCCCTACGGCCGCGGCGCTGGCGGCCTCGACGCCCCCTCCTCCCGCGGCCCTAACGCCCGCGGCCTCCGTCGCCCCCTCGGTGCCTGCGGCCTCGGCACCCTCGGTGCCCGCGGCCTCCGCCACCGCCTCGGCGTCTGTACCTCCGCCGCCCGCTCGGCGCCCGCAGCCTCGGCGCCCGTCTCGGCACCCTCCTCACCGACGCATGTGGCCGGTCCGGTCACTCGTGCCCGTACGGGCATTTTTTGCCCGAGCTCAAGCTACGCCTCGGATGACTACGTCCACATGGCGTCCACCTCTATGCCATCGCCATTGTCGTCCTCCGTTCGATCCGCTCTTCGTGACCGGCTCTGGATGGCTACGATGCAAGAGGAGTTTGACGCCCTGCTGCACAATCGGACGTGGCAGCTTGTTCCCCGTCCCCAGCACGCCAACGTGATTACCGGGAAGTGGGTCTTCAAACACAAGCTCTGCCTGATGGTACCCTTGATCGCCATAAAGCGCGCTGGTTTGTTCGTGGCTTTCGGCAGCGTGTTGGCATCGACTTCACCGACACCTTCGCTCCAGTTGTTTAGCCTGGCACGATTCGCACGGTTCTCCACCTTGCAGTCTCCCGTGCTTGGCTTGTGCACCAGATGGACGTCTCCAATGCCTTCCTTCATGGTCACCTCGAGGAGCAGGTCTTCTGCCAGCAGCCCACGGGGTTCGTTGATCCCGCACTGCCCGACTACGTGTGCCTGCTTTTGCGGTCCTTGTACGGACTCAATCAGGCTCCGCGCGCTTGGTACCAGCGCATCGCAGCGTTTCTACACCAGCTCGGGTTCCACTCCACCCGCTCGGATGCATCGCTCTTTGTCTATCACCAGGGCTCCGACACGGCCTACTTGCTGCTCTATGTCGACGACATCATCCTGACGGCATGTACAGCTGGCCTTCTCAGTCAGCTCACTGATCGTCTTTGCGCTGAGTTCGCCATCAAGGACTTGGGTCCTTTGCACTACTTCCTTGGTGTTGAGGTGGTGCGCCATCCATATGGCTTCTTTCTTCATCAATGGAAGTACGCTCATGAGCTCTTGGATCATGCTGGAATGCTTAAATGCAAGCCCGCTGCTACGCCTGTTGATACAAAGGCCAAGCTCTCTGCCACGGATGGTTCTCCAGCTTTGAATGTTGCAATCTATCGGTCTATTGTTGGTGCTCTCCAGTACCTCACTCTGACTCGACCGGAGATCGAGTATGCCGTGCAGCAGGTGTGTCTCCATATGCATGCTCCTCGGGACGTTCACTGGGCCGCTGTCAAGCGGATTCTTCGCTATATCTGTGGCACTATGGATCTTGACGTCATGCTCTACGCCTCCGCCGACACCACCCTCACCGCCTACTCCAATGCCGACTGGGCGGGCTGCCCTGACACTCGTCGCTCCACCTCGGGCTATTGGGTCTTCCTTGGACCCTCACTCGTCTCGTGGTCATTCAAGCGACAGCCTACGGTCTCTCGCTCCAGTGCTGAGGCTGAGTATCGTGCGGTGGCCAACGTCGTCGCCGAGTATTCGTGGCTTCGCCAGCTTCTTCAGGAGCTCTCTTGTCCTGTGGATCGTTCTATGGTAGTCTGCTGCGACAATGTCTCCGCGGTCTACCTTTCTGCCAACCCGGTACATCATCGTCGGACCAAGCATATTGAGTTGGATATTCATTTTGTTCGGGAACAGGTGGCCCTCGGCCATATTCGTGTTCTTCACGTCCCTACTTCCCAACAATTTGCAGATATCATGACCAGGGGCTTGCCTATACGGCGTCATTTGAGGAGTTCCGGTCCTGTCTTTGTGTTAGCAGCGGTGCCCCTTCGACTGCGGGATGGGGGGGGAGTTGAGTATATGTGTTGTGCATATCTATGTATTGGGCCCACGTCCTAGTTCCTTGTATAGTTGAGGTAGTGGCCCACCTCTTGTACAACATATATTCGTTCCTTTGCACATGAGCAATACATCGTGCAATTCATACATAATACAGTATTGATCATAGGAGAACAGTGAAAAAGTTGCTAAAGTAGGAGTGACGACATGTTACTCATATATAGAGAAAATAAAGAAATTGTTGTAAATAGATTACATCAATGCCGGCTCGTTGTAAGTAATTATATTAATGCAGTCTTTATCAGTGCTCCAAGTGATTTTGATCTCAATTAAGGATTTTGTGTAAATACGTTAAATGGTAGCGCAGTAAATGTAATCATTCCAAACTGGTTACTATAGTGAATTATGTAAACAAAGGCTAAGTATATTGTTTCTTCAGAAGTAACAATAGAGGGTGATGGGTCAAATAGTTCATTCATAAACTTGGTATGATTTGAAGATGACTAGTGCCAACGTGACACTGCAACCGCTACACACACTATGCACCGCAGACGATTTCCGGACGATAGAACATATTAGTGAGTCCATTCATATTATCAAAGTGGAGCCGGCAAGATTGACATCGTGCAGCTGTCGTGCATGTAGTGCATCGTCTGCATAGTAGTTTCGATCGTAGATACTGACTCTATAACATAGTCTATGGAATCAAAGGTCCTACCCGTGATTCAATGTATACAAAGCCAATTCCACAAAAATCACGAATTTTGTGAACGTGTATAGACACATGGGTATGCATAGTTACATACGGACGGGACTTGTCAGATCAGTTGGACGAAGTCTATACCACAAGAGAAGCATAATGTACACCGGTATGTCATGTAAAGTGCATTAGTGTTAAATAGATTATTCTAGTGTAACTGGGAGACTATTGAAATATGTGCTAGAGGCAATAATAATTGAGTTATTATTTATTTCCAGGTTTATGATTAATGTTTGTATTCTATGATATAACTGCTATGGTTCTCGAATATGCGATTCAGAAGAAAACTCATGAGCACGTGTAGATTTATAAATAGTAAACACGATTCCTAGTCTTGCCTCTAGGACTAGCTAAAGTGTTCGTTGATGGTTATGTTTTCCTGATCATTGCCATAACAATAATGCAAGCTACATTTGCGATCACGATGTTGGTAGGGCACTTGTGTTGAATTGATCTAAGTTATATGTTATACTTAGAGATGAAATCATCAAAATTCTATAGTCCATAACACGGGAAGTTAACGTATGCATGATTCCTTAGACAGTAAGAGTATCAAGTCACTCCATACCGGACGATGAATTTTGGGGTTCTTCTAATGTCATCCGTTACAGGTTCGTCGGAAACGTATGATGAGGGACTAGATAGCCCAAGACTGGGATTTTTCTCCTCCGACGATAGAGAGATATTCTTAGGGCCCTCTCCGTGTGACGCCATCCACCATCGTCTAGCCAAACAAACTGTGAATTGATCATGGGGATGTCGGAACACAAGAACGAGAAAAGGAAACAAAATCGATAACGTTGAGACCAGTATAGCGGACATGTGTTGTTCTCACGGGGATACTGATATATCTCACCTCAGCTTTGTAAAGTATCGCGTAGCAAAAGGAATAACATATGATAACCAAAGGTTCACTTGAATATGATTCATGTGAGTATCAATATGGATGTCCACAGTTCCTCCATTAATCATTGAGGAAAATGTGTTTCATTCATGTCTATATTTCACCAAACCTGCATGGTCACGCACTTAACGGTTTATGATCTATTGAGCTCTATAGAAGTTAAGAATATGAGAAAATTTTACTGAAAAAGTTTCAGGAATAAAAGAAATAGTTTCGAGAGAAAACAGAAGCGTTTGTAGAAAACCAAATTAAAATGGAAGGTGGAAAAAGTTCCAAGGACCTAAAATAATATAGGAGGGCTTTGGGATTTACCGGGAGCCCCTTGAGATTATTCTAGACTTCATGGGCTGCCCCAATAGGCTAAAGCTTATTAAGGCGGTAGACACATGGGCCTAAAGTCCCAGTAAGCGGCGGCGCTCCCCCTTTAGCTTATTAGACAAGCTAACGGGGTGCAGGAGAGTTGGAGGAGGACTCCTCATCCCTGTCTGGCACGCCAAGGGAGGGAAGCCCCCTCCCTAAGTCGGCCACCCCTCCCTCTCCACCTATATATACTTAAGGGAGCGCCCCTATTGAACACAAAAGTTCTCTTGATGGAGGCGACCCCTCTTTCTCTCTAGTTTTTTTCTAGTCCCAGATAATAGAGAAGTCCTTATGCGTGCTCTGGACAATGATGCACTGCCGGATCATCAAGCCCTTATGTGTGCAATCCATACAGAGATCATGATTTTGATCTTTGTTCGAGGATTCGTTCATGGGACGTTTCGAGGGGCTTCAAATTCGATCTACACATACTATTCTTCCGGTGCAGCTCAAAGTTGGTAACGATCCGATCTAACCTTGTATGCATCTTTATAGTGATCCTGGGAACTTGATCCATAGGCCGAATTTATGTTTTATACTATGTTTCCCAATAGAGTCGTTGTCGAAGCCTGTCTCCATCGTTGGATCATCGTCGTACACCTCTAGGAAGCTGGACGGCACGATGGCCTTTATCCGCCTGTCGCGATGACTCTGACAGCCGGCAGCAAGGGCGGCTACCATGTGCTTCGGCTCTATCGAGAGGTTTTTTTCACAAAGCGTTAACACTCGCGGTCATGGTGGATCTGGTGCACGGAAGGAGGATGTGGAGCAGCCATCTTGTGGTGCAGTTTATGCCGGGAATGGCCTCGTTTAAATACTGGATGCCAGTGAGGCCATGCGATGGGGTATGTCAGTGTGGGCACCGGAGTTTGTTTTCAGCCAGCGTGCCTGTTAAATGCCGGAAGGCGAATGGGTTGTACTTTTCAATGTGGTAGATCACTAGTAGAAAAGGGGGCAATGGCCCAGGCCAGTTCAGCCCATTAGTCCCGGTTCAATCCAGAACCGGGACCAATGGAGCTATTTGCCCCGGTTTGTGAGCCCAGGGGGCCGGCCGGGCCACGTGGGCCATTGATCCCGGTTCGTCCGGACCTTTTGGTCCCGGTTGGTGGGACGAACCGGGACCAATGGTCCTGGCTCCTGGCCCACCACTATTGGTCCCGGTTGGTGGCATGAACCGGGACCAAAGGGTTCCCTTTAGTCCCGGTTCATGCCACCAACCGGGACCAATGGTGCTGCCTATATAGAGCCCCTCGCGCAAGAGTAGAGCACACTGCTCTGTTTTTTCTGGCCGAGGGGGAGAGGGCTTGGTGGTGCTCTAGCTCACCTCCTATGCACACAAGGTGTTCAATGGAATGCCCGAGCCACACTACTTAAGGTTTCTCCTCTCCAAGCTCGACCGCCAAGCTCCATTTTCCTCAATATTTATCTAGGTTTAGCGGTCCGTCACGCCCCGTCCCCGTCTTCATCGCCGTCGATCACCCGCGCCGATCTCATCGCCGGCACCACCGTGGTGAGCCTCTTGTTCTTATCTTCTTTCTGAAAGGAAAAATATTATTACTTGTTTGTTTAGATAGATACTTGTATTATTTTCTTACTTTTATTATTGCATCTTATATAGTGCGATGGTTTTGGTATCCGCCCCCGTCGGCCCTCGTCCTGTCTATGATTCGGATGTGGTATATATTATCTTTTCATAACTATTGGTTCATTTATTGTTTATGAAAATTATGCCGACCAACGTGACATAGATTTTATTTATCTAGGAGGTTGTTGAACCAGAAATTCAAACCGACCCTATTGTCGAGAGGTTAAATTTAGTTGAAGAAGAAAACAATTTCTTGAAGGAAAAAATAAAAAACTTGAGGAGGAGAAGATGATATTGGAGTTGCATGTTGCGGATGTCGTCAATGATCACAAGATCAAGATGGATGCAATGCGCTTGAAGATGAGAAAGATTAGAAAATATGCCATTCATACCGAGGCTTGGTATCATTATGTCGTTGGATCAGTTGTTACCTTGGTTGCGATTATGATCGCATTTGTTTTCGCATTGAAATGTTTTACATAGTTTCAATGTATGGTTTAATTAATTTAGATGCTCTGCAGAGCTTTATGTTTTTAGATGAGAACTATGTATGTACTTTGGTTTTTATGTGATGATGAACGTCTATTAATTTGGTCACTTAATTATCTATTCATGATGTTCTGTAATGATTTTTGACACATTTAATTATATATAATGCACGCAGATGAACCGGCAATGGATGTACGGTTCAAGACACACCTCCGAGTACATTAAGGGCGTGCATGATTTTCTCGAAGTGGCTGAGGCAAACAAGCAGAATGGTTTTATGTGTTGTCCATGCCCTATATGTGGGAATACGAAGTCTTACTCTGACCGGAAAATCCTTCACACCCACCTGCTTTACAAGGGTTTCATGCCACACTATAATGTTTGGACGAGGCACGGAGAAATAGGGGTTATGATGGAAGACGGCGAGGAAGAAGAGTACGATGACAACTATGTGCCCCCTGAATACGGTGATGCTACTGAACATCAAGATGCACCAGACGATGTGCACGATGGTGCTGCAACGGGCGAAGCTGCTGAAGATCAAGAGGAACCAGATGATGTGCCCGATGATGATGATCTCCGCCGGGTCATTGTCGATGCAAGGACACAATGCGAAAGTCAAAAGGAGAAGCTGAAGTTCGATCGCATGTTAGAGGATCACAAAAAGGGGTTGTACCCCAATTGCAAAGATGGCAACACAAAGCTCGGTACCGTACTCGAATTGCTGCAGTGGAAGGCAGAGAATGATGTGCCTGATAAAGGATTTGAGAAGCTACTGAAAATAATGAAGAAGAAGCTTCCAAAGGATAACGAATTACCCGACAGTACATACGCAGCAAAGAAGGTCGTATGCCCTCTAGGATTGGAGGTGGAGAAGATACATGCATGCCCTAATGACTACATCCTTTACCGCGGTGCCTACAAGGATCTGAACGCATGCCCGGTATGCGGTGCATTGCGGTATAAGATCAGACGAGATGACCCTGGTGATGTTGACGGCGAGCCTCCCAGGAAGAGGGTTCCTGCGAAGGTGATGTGGTATGCTCCTATAATACCACGGTTGAAACGTCTGTTCAGAAACGGAGAGCATGCCAAGTTGATGCGATGGCACAGTGAGGACCGTAAGAAAGACGGGAAGTTGAGAGCACCCGCTGACGGGTCGCAGTGGAGAAAAATTGAGAGAAAGTACTGAGTTTGCAAAGGACCCAAGGAACGTATGGTTTGCTTTAAGTGCGGATGGCATTAATCCTTTCGGGGAGCAGAGCAGCAATCACAGCACCTGGCCCGTGACTCTATGTATGTATAACCTTCCTCCTTGGATGTGCATGAAGCGGAAGTTCATTATGATGCTAGTTCTCATCCAAGGCCCTAAGCAACCCGGCAACGACATTGATGTGTACCTAAGGCCATTAGTTGAAGAACTTTTACAGCTGTGGAATGGAAACAGTGTACATATGTGGGATGAGCACAAAAAGGAGGAATTTGACCTAAAGGCGTTGCTGTTCGTGACCATCAACGATTGGCCCGCTCTCAGTAACCTTTCAGGACAGACAAACAAGGGATACCACGCATGCACGCACTGTTTACTTGACACCGATATTATATACCTGGGAAGCTGCAGGAAGAATGTGTACCTGGGCCATCGTCGATTTCTTCCGACCAACCATCAATGTCGAAAGAAAGGCAAGCATTTCAAAGGCGAGGCAGATCACCGGAAGAAGCCCGCCATGCGTACCAGTGATCACGTACTTGCTATGGTCAATGATTTACACATAATCTTTGGAAAGGGTCCCGGCGGACTAGCTGTTCCGAATGACGCTGAGAATCACGCACCCATGTGGAAGAAGAAATCTATATTTTGGGACCTACCCTACTGGAAAGTCCTAGAGGTCCGCTCTTCGATCGACGTGATGCACGTGACGAAGAACCTTTGCGTGAACCTGCTAGGCTTCTTGGGCGTGTATGGGAAGACAAAAGATACACCAGAGGCACGAGAGGACCTGCAACGCTTGCACGAAAAAGAGGGCATGCCTCCGAAGCAGTATGAAGGTCCTGCCAGCTACGCTCTTACGAAAGAAGAGAAAGAAATATTCTTTCAATGCCTGCTCAGTATGAAGGTCCCGACTGGCTTCTCATCGAATATAAAGGGAATAATAAATATGCCAGAGAAAAAGTTCCAGAACCTAAAGTCTCATGACTGCCACGTGATTATGACGCAACTGCTTCCGGTTGCATTGAGGGGGCTTCTACCGGAAAACGTCCGATTAGCCATTGTGAAGCTATGTGCATTCCTCAATGCAATATCTCAGAAGGTGATCGATCCAGAAATCATACCAACGCTAAGGAGTGATGTGGCGCAATGTCTTGTCAGTTTCGAGCTGGTGTTCCCACCATCCTTCTTCAATATCATGACGCACGTCCTAGTTCATCTAGTCGACGAGATTGTCATTCTGGGGCACGTATTTCTACACAATATGTACCCCTTTGAGAGGTTCATGGGAGTCCTAAAGAAATATGTTCGTAACCGCGCTAGGCCAAAAGGAAGCATCTCCATGGGCCATCAAACAGAGGATGTCATCGGGTTTTGTGTTGACTTCATTCCTGGCCTTAAGAAGATAGGTCTCCCTAAATCGCGGTATGAGGGGAGACTGACTGGAAAAGGCACGCTTGGAAGGGACTCAATAATATGCAGGGACGGATATTCTTGGTCTCAAGCACACTACACAGTTCTACAGAACTCTACCTTGGTGACCCCGTATGTCGATGAACACAAGAACAGTCTGCGTTCCAAACACCCGGAGCAGTGCGACGACTGGATTACATGTGAACACATCAGGACTTTCAGCAGTTGGTTGGAAACACGTCTCAGAGGTGACAGCACTGTTTGTGATGAGCTGTACTTGTTGTCCAGGGGACCATCTTCGACTGTAATGATTTGGAAAGGATACGAGATAAATGGGAATACATTTTACACGATTGACCAAGATGAAAAGAGCACCAACCAAAATAGCGATGTCCGCTTTGATGCAGCAACCGACAATGGAAATGACACATATTATGGTTACATAGTAGACATATGGGAACTTGACTACGGAGTAGATTTTAAGGTCCCTTTGTTTAAGTGCAAGTGGGTCAATCTGTCAGGAGGCGGGGTACAGGTAGACCCACAGTACGGAATGACAACAGTGGATCTGAAAAATCTTGGGTACACTGACGAACCGTTCGTCCTAGCCAATGATGTGGCACATTATGATGATGTCCTACCGAGTGGGCCCAGAGATACCTCTCCGTTTACACGGAGTGACAAATCCCAGTCTTGATTCGTGCCAACCCAACAGACAATTTCGGAGATACCTGTAATGCACCTTTATAGCCACCCAGTTACGTTGTGACGTTTGGTACACCCAAAGCACTCCTACGGTATCCGGGAGTTGCACAATCTCATGGTCTAAGGAAAAGATACTTGACATTAGAAAAGCTTTAGCATACGAACTACGATCTTTGTGCTAGGCTTAGGATTGGGTCTTGTCCACCACATCATTCTTCTAATGATGTGATCCCGTTATCAATGACATCCAATGTCCATGGTTAGGAAACCGTAACCATCTATTGATCAACGAGCTAGTCAACTAGAGGCTTACTAGGGACATGGTGTTGTCTATGTATCCACACATGTATCTGAGTTTCCTATCAATACAATTATAGCATGGATAATAAACGATTATCATGAACAAGGAAATATAATAATAATCAATTTATTATTGCCTCTAGGGCATATTTCCAACAGTCTCCCACTTGCACTAGAGTCAATAATCTAGTTCACATCGATATGTGATTAACACTCAAGGTCACATCCCCATGTGACTAATACCCAAAGAGTTTACTAGAGTCAATAATGTAGTTCACATTACCATGTGATTAACACTCGATGAGTTCTAGGTTTGATCATGTTGCTTGTGAGAGAGGTTTTAGTCAACGGGTCTGAACCTTTCAGATCCGTGCGTGCTTTACAAATCTCTATGTCATCTCCTAGATGTAGCTACCACATTCTATTTGGAGCTATTCCAAATAACTGTTCTACTTGGAGCTATTCTAAATTGTTGCTCCATTATACGTATCCGGTATCTCTACTCAGAGCTATCCGGATAGGTGTTAAGCTTGCATCGACGTAACCCTTTACGACGAACTCTTTTACCACCTCCATAATCGAGAAAATTCCTTAGTCCACTAGTTACTAAGGATAACTTTGACCGCTGTCCTGTGATCCATTCTTGGATCACTCTTGTACCCCTTGACTGACTCATGGCAAGGCACACTTCAGGTGCGGTACACAGCATAGCATACTGTAGAGCCTATGTCTTAAGCATAGTGGACGACCTTCGTCCTTTCTCTCTATTCTGCCGTGGTCGAGCTTTAAGTCTTAACTTCATACCTTACAACACAGGTAAGAACTCCTTCTTTGACTGATCCATCTTGAACACCTTCAAGATCATGTCAAGGAATGTGCTCATTTGAAAGTACCATTAAGCGTTTTGATCTATCCTTATAGATCTTGATGCTCAATGTTCAAGTAGCTTAATCCAGGCTTTCCATTGAAAAAACACTTCCCAAATAACCCTATATGCTTTCCAGAAATCCTACGTCATTTCCGATCAACAATATGTTAACAACATATACTCATCGGAAATTCTATAGTGCTCCCACTCACTTCTTTGGAAATACAAGTTTCTCATAAACTTTGTATACACCCAAAATCTTTGATCATCTCATCAAAGCATACATTCCAACTCCGAGATGCTTACTCCAGTCCTCAGAAGGATAGCTGGAGCTTTGCATACTTATTAGCATCTTTCAGGATTGACAAAACCTTCCGGTTGTATCACATACAACCTTTCCTCAAGAAAAGTCGTCGAGGAAACAATGTTTTTTACATCCCATCTGCAAGATTTCATAAATAATGCAGTAATCGCTAATATAATTCCAACAGACTCTTAGCATCGCTACGAGTGAGAAAGTCTCACCGTAGTCAACTCCTTGAACTTGTCGGGAAACATCTTAACGACAAGTCGAGCTTTCTCAATGGTGACACTTACCATCATTGTCTGTCTTCCTTTTAAAATCCATCTGTACTCAACAGCCTTACGATCATCGAGTCGTTCTGCCAAAGTCTACACTTTGTTTTCATACATGGATCCTCTCTCGGATTTTATGGCCTCGAGCCATTCATCGGAATCTGGGCCCACCATCGCTTCTCCATAGCTCGTAGGTTCATTGTTGTCTAGCAACATGACTTCCAAGACAGGATTATGTACCACTCTGAAGTAGTACACATCCTTGTCATCCCACGAGGTTTGTTAGTGACTTGATCTGAAGTTTCATGATCACTATCATAAGCTTCCACTTCAATTGGTGTAGGTGCCACAGGAACAACTTCCTGTGCCCTGCCACACACTAGTTGAAGAGACGGTTCAATAACCTCATCAAGTCTCCACCATCCTCCCACTCAATTCTTTCGAGAGAAACTTTTCCTCGAGAAAGGACCCGATTCTAGAAACAATCCCTTATTGCTTTCGGATCTGAGACAGGAGGTATACCCAACTATTTTGGGTGTCCTATGAAGATGCATTTATCCTCTTTGGGTTCAAGCTTATCAGCCTGAAACTTTTCACATAAGCGTCGCAGCCCCAAACTTTTAAGAAATGACAGCTTAGGTTTCTCTAAACCATAATTCATACGGTGTCATCTCAACGGAATTACGTGGTGCCCTATTTAAAGTGAATGTGGTTGTCTCTAATGCCTAACCCATGAACAATAGTGGTAATTCGATAAGAGACATCATGGTATGCATCATATCCAATAGGGTGCAGTTATGATGTTCGGACACACCATCACACTATGGTGTTCCAGGCTGTATTAGTTGTGAAACAATTTCCACAATGTCTTAATTCTGTGCCAAACTCGTAATTCAGATATTCATCTCTATGATCATATCATAGATCTTTTATCCTCTTGTCACGATGATCTTCAACTTCACTCTGAAATTACTTGAACCATTCAATAATTCAAACTTGTGTTTCATCAAGTAAATATATTCAACATCTACTCGAATCATCTGTGAAGTAAGAACATAACGATATTCACTGCATGCCCCAGCACTCATTGGACTACACACATCAAAAATGTGTTACTTCCAATAAGTTGCTATCTTGTTCCATCTTACTGAAACCGAGGCTTTTCAGTCATCTTGCCCATGTGGTGTGATTTGCATATCTCAAGTGATTCAAAATCAAGTAAGTCCAAACGATCCATCTGCATGGAGTTTCTTCATGCGTATACACCAATAGACATGGTTCGCATGTCTCAAACTTTTCAAAACGAGTGAGTCCAAAGATCCATCAACATGGAGCTTCTTCATGCGTTTTATACCATTATGACTTACATGGCAGTGCCACAAGTAAGTGGTACTATCATTACTATTTTATATCTTTTGGCATGAAAATGTGTATTACTACGATCGAGATTCAATAAACCATTAATTTTAGGTGCAAGACCATTGAAGACATTATTCAAATAAATAGAGTAATCATTATTCTCCTTAAATGAATAACCGTATTGCGATAGACATAATCCAATCACGTCTATGCTCAACTCAAACACCAAATAACAATTATTTAGGTTTTAATACCAATCTCGATGGTAGAGGGAGCGTGCGATGCTTGATTATATCAACATTGGAAACACTTCCAACACATATCGTCAGCTCACCTTTAGCTAGTCTCTGTTTATTCCGTAGCTTTTATTTCGAGTTACTAACACTTAGCAACCGAACCGGTATCTAATACCCTCGTGCTACTAGGAGTACAAGTAAAGTACACATCAACACAATGTATATCCAATATACTTCTATCGACCTTGCCAGCCTTCTCATCTACCAAGTATCTAAGGTAATTCTGCTCCAGTGGTTGTTCCCCTTATTACAGAAGCACTTAGTCTCGAGTTTGGGTTCAACCTTGGGTTTCTTCACCAGAGCAGCAGCTGAATTGCCGTTTCATGAAGTATCCCTTCTTGCCCTTGCCCTTCTTGAAACTAGTGGTTTCACCAACCATCAACAATTGATGCTCCTTCTTGATTTCTACTTTGGTGTCAAACTTTTTCAGAGTTCATTTGAAAACTATGAATTTGAAAACCTCGCCAATCGAAGGGCGCTCACACCGGTTTATAAGCCCGTCCCTCTACACGCCTTGTTGAGCTCACAAACTTGTGATTCACACAAATTTCAAAGAAAACTAATGGCACAAACAGAAAGTTTATAATTTTGCTGACCTAAAAGCAAAAAGAATTAAAAAATAAAGCAAAAAACCAAAAGAAAATAATTAATGCAGAAAACAAAACAAAAAAACTGGAAAAAAATAAAAATAGCAACAATAAGTACTTTATTGTAAGTAGAAACAAAATAAAATGAATAAAGCAACAAAGAAAACAAAAAAAGTGTTTTCAAATGTGAAAACTAATGGCACTAACAGAAAGTTTATAATTTTTCTAAAACTAAAAGCAAAAGGAATTAAAAAATAAAGCAAAAAACAAAAGAAAATAAATAATGTAGAAAACAAAACAAAAAAACTGGAAAAAAAATAAAAATAGCAACAATAAGTATTTTGTTGTAAGTAGAAACATAATAAAATGAATAAAGCAACAAAGAAAACATAAAAAGTGTTTTCAAATTTGAAAACTAATGGCACTAACAGAAAGTTTATAATTTTTCTAAAACTAAAAGCAAAAAGAATTAAAAAATAAAGAAAAAAACAAAAGAAAATAAATAATGCAGAAAACCAAACAAAAAACTGGAAAAAAATAAATATAGCAACAATAAGTATTTTGTTGTAAATAGAAACAAAATAAACTAAATAAGGCAACACATAAAACAAAAAAACAAAAAAAAAAAGTGCCACCTACTGGGCCCCCACGGCCTGAATACGACTAGAAACCCTACCATGGGCCAGAATTCAGGCCCGCAGGAGGCCCAGTAGGGCCACAGGCACAGATTGCAGGGTTAGGCCCGAAAGCCTGCTTAAGAGAGGAGCTCGAGAGGGAAGGCGCACCGCACCTTATAAACAGGTGCGCCTCCCTCTCAACTAGCGAGGTGGGACTAAATATTAGGTTCGGGGCAGCACAGGCCTTTGGTCCCGGTTGGTGGCACCAACCGGGACTAAAGGGGTGCATTAGTCCCGGTTGGTGCTACGATCCGGGACTAATGCCCCCCTTTAGTCCCGGTTGGTGCCACCAACCGGGACCAAAGGCCGCCGCTTCCCGCCCTTTGGGCTGCTGAAAATTGGCCTTTGGTCCCGGTTGGTGGCACCAACCGGGACTAAAGGGGGGCATTAGTCCCGAGTCGTGGCACGAACCAGGACCAAAGCCTTTTCTATATAAGCAAAGACTTGGCGTTTTTTCCGATTTCATCGCCAGTTCCCCGCCCCGACGACGCCGCCAGGCTGCCCGAGCTCGCCCCGACGACGCCGTCAGGCTGCCCGAGCTCGCCGTCGCTGTCGCCCCATGCCCCTGCCCCATGCTCGCCGTCGCCGTCACCCCGCGTCCCTGCCCCGTGCTCGCCGTCGGCCTGCCCCTGCCCCGTCCCTCCCCCGCACGCCGGTGCCCTCGCGCGCCGCCCCCGCCGTCGCCTCAAGCTCCCCTGCTACGTGCTCGCCGTCGCCGCCCGCTCCTCGTCGCCGTCGCCCTGCCCCCCCTGCCCCGTCCCGCCCCGCGCGCTGGCGCCCTCGCCTGCCCCCGCGCTGTGAGCCGCCGCCCGGCTCTTTAAGCTCTTTTTTTATATTTATGCTCTGTTTTTTATGTTTTAATTTTTTTGTTCATATGTGATGTATATGTGTATGTGGCTATAATGTATATGTGTATGTGAACAATGCAAAAGATAGTTTTTTAGAAAAATTAGGATTTTTTTCTGTTCATAGATTTTTTTGGTGATATTAATTAGTGTAAATATGCAAATGTTTGTATATTCATATGAACAATGAATTAGGCAATACTACTTCATGTATTTTTAAGAAGGAAGAAGAAGAAAAAGAATGAGAGGAAAAAGGAAATAAGAAGAGGGAAGAAAGGAGAAGAAGAGGGGAGAGGAGGAGAAATAAATTAATAAGAAGAAGAAAAAAGAAGAAAAAGAAGAGGAGAAGAAGAAAGGAATAGAGGAGAAGAAGAAAAAATAGAAAAAAAAATTCTATTTTTTCTTCTTCTCCTCTATTCTTTTCTTCTTCTCCTCTTTTTTTTCTTCTTCTTTTTCTTCTTCTTCTTCCTTCTTCCTTCTTCCTCTTTTCTTCCTCTTTCCTTATTTTCCTTTCTCGAGGGATAAGAAGAAAAAGAAGAGGAGAAGAAGAAAGAAAGGAATAGAGGAGAAAGAAGAAACTTTGACACGAGGGGGGGGTACCGATACCCCCTCCCCGATAACATTATTTTCCCATGTATATGTATGTTGCTTCGTTGTCGATATAACGAGGGTGTCGAGGATCACCGAGGGGTCGAGGGTCGGGAACTAGGGTAGAGGATCGAGGGTCATTAAGGGGTCAAGGGTCGAAGGTTTCAGGGTCGAGGGTCGTTAAGGGGTCAAGGGTCAAAGGTTTCAGGGGCGAGGGTTCCTATAGTGTCAAAGTACTGAAGAAATCCATGGCTTCATCATTAGTCGGAAGTAACCATGGCATGATGGTAGTCCTCCAAAGTTATTCTGGAATGGAGTCCCGGATAGGATAATTTGCCTTTTTGTACGAATTTCAGCAAAGGTCTTCCAAATAACGATATTCGGAAGGTTCTTGCTGAACTTTGTACAAAAAGCGAATTATCCTATCTGGGACTCCGTTCCAAAATAACTTTGGAGAGCTTCGTACCATCATGCACCTGTTACTTTCGCCTAATGATGAAGAGATGGTTTTGTTGAATCCTTTGACACTAGGCAACCTCCCGACCCCTCGGCGATCCTCGACCCCTTGACCCTCGACCGCTCGGCGATCCACGACCCTCTACCCTACCGCGGGCGTCGATGCCCACATCACTTGTGGGACATAGATGTAGTGTTCAACGCCGACCCCCTCCCGATAGCTTCAACACGTGGGGGGGTCGATATTACCCCCTCCTAGCTTGAAGCGTTCTCGAGGCCACCCCCTAACCCTTGAAGCGTTGTCGAGGCCAGCCCAAACCCTAGAGAAGCAGCATCGAGGCCACTAATATGATTCCTTATTGTGATTAGCTAGCTAGTTCTATGTTTGCCACTAATATATCCATATCTGTCATGTTTGAATAATAATTGCCATGTTGTAAATATTTGTAGAAACTATGGACACCCCCCGAGACGAAGCACAAGAAGCGTTGTTGAGGGACATAATCGCACAAGGAAGTGATGCCCTCTCCTCGTTGATGTTTCTCAACGACAACGATGGTCTGGAAGGAGAGGGTGAAGAAGCAGCTGGCTACGATTTACATGGCTCCGATGACCCAATGCCGGTGCAAGAAGGAGAGGGTGAAGAAGTAGACCGTGAGGACAGCTCCGGTGATCACCAAACCGAGTCCGGCCAGGTATATATATTAGTTAAGCCTGTGCTGACTAGCTAATTGATGCATTCATTGTTTTGGTATGTACACATATTAATTAACTCTCGTCTTTGTTCTTTTTTCTAGCCCTCCGGATCGAGCACAACTTCGGTAAAGAGACGAGGCCCGAAGAAAAAGTTGAGCTCGGATGAAAAGTTTGAGATCATACAAATCGCGCGCGACGGCCAACCGATTGAACCCTACCGGACAAAGAAGGCATTTGTTGCTCAGTGCGGGGTTCTGGTTAGGGACAAGATCCCGATCAGCATCCAGCAATGGTATAAGCCTAAGAACAAAGACCCTGAGGTGTCTTATGTCAATGAGATGCAGAAAAAGAATCTTTGGACTGAGCTAAAGTCAAATTTCACCCTACTGCCGGAGGATGATCCGGAGAAGCCAGTTATAGAGCCATTAATCAAGTCTTTTGCTCTGAGGAGGATGGCAGACCTATTCAGGAATTGGAAGAAAGACCTCAATAGGTATGTCGAAAAAAATGAGACACCAAAATTCATGGGCAAATATGAGAAGATCAGAGATGACTGGCCCGCATTTGTGGCCCACAAGACATCGGAAAAGAGTTAAAAGATGTCGGCGACAAACAAGAGAAATGCTGAGAAGAAGAAGCTTCACCATCGCACGGGGTCAGGTGGCTATCTCGTAGCCCGGCCTAAGTGGGCCAAGGCTGAGAATGATCTGCTTGATAAAGGGATCGAACCAGAGACAATGAACTGGCCAGAACGTTGCCGGACTTGGTTCTTTGGGGCCGGCGGATCCTTGGACCCTATAACAGGGAAGTGCATTTGGACGAACGAACAATTGGACATACCAGTCAAGAGGCTTCAGCAATATATCAAAGCAGCGCAGCAAGGGACGTTCGTTCCAGACAGGGAGAAGGACGAGCTCACAATGGCCCTCGGCAATCCTGAGCACCCTGGACGGACACGAGGCACGCCAGGCTCCGTTTCGTGGAAGGCTGGATTTCCGGACGCGGGGGGTTACAAAACCCAGGAGAGGAGGAAGAAACTGGAGCAGAGCCAACTGCGGGCGCCGCACGAAAGGGTAATGGGGCTAGAGGAACGAGAAGCAGATCGCAGCAAACGACCTGCCGAAGCTTCCCCGAAGCTACCCCGCCATCTCAGTGGAGAAGCAGCGTGGCTTCCACCGAGCTGCTTCAGCCAGAGCATGCCTTGACGGCTCCTGCCAGCTATCCCGTGGATGCTATCACGGATGCTGAAAATTGCCACCTTATGGCGCAATGGAGCAATTTGAAGGTCAAGGCGGTTGTTGGCTCTGTTTATCCTACTAAATCCGACTCAACTTTTCACTGCCGGCCGATTCCAAAAGGATATGCTAAGGTGATGGTCAATGAAATAACGGAGGGATTTGAGGACCTCCGGCTTTACCACCCTACCGGTGAAGGGGAGTATCGGCTGGGTTCTGCTCTGAAGACTCCATGCCTATGGCGGAAGGATCTCATCAACCTTCCGAACTGGACGCCTCCGCCTCCTCCTCCTCCTCCGGCAAGTCAGGGCACTCCGCCTCCTCCACCGCCTCCTCCTTCGGCGAGTGACGATCAGGGCACTCGGCCGACTCCTTCTCCGGCGCGTGGCGGCACTCCGCCTCCTTCTCCGCCTGCGCCGGCGCGCCCGAGCAGCCAGCCTCCTCC
Organism: Triticum timopheevii; assembly: GCA_963921465.1. Lineage (NCBI taxonomy): Eukaryota > Viridiplantae > Streptophyta > Magnoliopsida > Poales > Poaceae > Triticum > Triticum timopheevii. The sequence continues at coordinate 615,298,138 of OY997266.1, forward strand.
TTCTCCGCCTCGTCAGCAAGGGCGGAAGAGACCCGCCGCCGCTCCGGCTGCTCCGGCGCGTCGCAGTCCTTCTCCTCCGCCTCGTAAGCAAGGAAAGAAGACATCCGCTTTGTCTACTCTGCCGGCGTCTAGCAGTACAGCCAAAGGCGGGAGGAGATACAAATTCGGTCCTTCTCTGAAGACTCCAGAGAAGTTACCGTACGAGAGGAGCGAGGAGGAAAACGCGAAGATCGCGCAGACCGAAGTGGATGACTGGTTTCAAGGGTTGAAAGCAAAGAGACATCCACCTCCGGAGGAGAAGGTAGATCCGGTGAAAGCGAAGCGCACTCTGGCTGCCCTAACAAAACCACCCAAGTCTCCGCCGAAAGGCAACTATGAGCGCATTATTGGAAAGGCATTTGCCAAAGCGGAGAGGTCGGGAAGTACTAAAAGTGATCAAAGGATGAAAGAACGACGAGCTGGGAAACAAATTGCCCAGCTCGGCGAACAAGCGAAGCAATCGTGCCCCCCGCTCCAGGTGCCTGCTAGCGACATCGTCGATCCAAGGATGGTGCCCGGTTATGGCAATCCTGCAGGTTACCTACCCGACGATGTACATTATGATATCTTGGAGGTGCAGATACAAAGATACGAGTACGGGAAGCCTCTCGTCAAAGATGAAAGTTCTCTATCAATGATGATGTGAAGATTGCATGATTGGTACATGAAAACCTGCAAAGAGTCTGAGGGGAGGAGTACTTTGTATGTGAGAGTTAAAAAGGAGCATGACCTCCTTGGAATTGAACTGTTGCCTATTCCATTTGAGGAGTTCTATCAGTTTTTCAATCAATTGGCCATTGATAAAGCAACGGTCACCTCCTACTGTCTGTAAGTAGTACTACTTCCGTCATTAAGTCTCTCTATATAACTCAGCCCTTTCATTTGCATGTATTTATAATTATCCTCACTATATTATGCAGATTGAAGATCGCCAAATTGAAGAAAAGACAAGTGGGAGATATTGGGTTCATTAACACGTATCTCGTAGATGCAACTGAGGTTCAATATCGTGCCCAAGAAACCGAGGCCAACTTGCTACGATCGTTGGAAATAAATGAACACAAAGATATAATACTCTTTCCTTACAACTTCAAGTGAGTGTTACTGTCTTGTGGCATATTCGGTTTCCTTATTAGTCCAGGTTATAGTAATGTAATATTGATGAGTTATGCATGTGTGCGCAGCTACCACTATATTCTCCTAGAGATTAAGCTTGAGAAGGGAGTAGTAACTGTCTTAGACTCCAAGCGAAAAGATCCCAAGGATTATGCGGACATGACTGAAATGCTCGAGAAGTAAGTTAAATCGATCATTATCCACCATATCAGCAACTTTGTTCATTTCTGATATCAAGTAATTGTTTTCTTTGTATGGCAGGGCTTGGAGAAAATTCACCAAAAAAGCTCCGGGACTACCGAAGAAGCTGCAATTTAGGCACCCGAAAGTAAGTACTATATAGTAGCATATTCCAGGCATCTCCATTTAGCATGCTTGCTAATTATCAGTTTGATTGACCTCTATTTCTTGTAAAGTGGTTGTGGCAGGAACAAGGGAATGATTTCTGTGGATACTACATTTGCGAGTCCATCCGCCACACGACCTGTGAGCGGGGCTACTCCAACAAACAATATGAAGTGCGTAAATAACAATATTCACAATTTTATTTTATTACCATCATTTGTGTTGAGTTTCATTCATTCATATATATATATGTATTGACCCCCTTCTTAAAATTAGATGTTTCAGATGCGGGATGAACTCCTAGCACCAGATCGCATGCGAGCAATTCAAGAGGAATTGGCGGCATTCTTTCTTGACCACGTGATCGCTGAAGACGGAGAATACTATGTGGACCACACGTCCGTATTTTAGGAGATTATATATTTGTAAAAGATAATTATTGTATATATGTAGCCGGTAGTGTCGGATAGATATACGAGAACTTGTTGTTCGACCAATCTCTCGGAGAAGGAGAGGTGGTCGATATCACTTCTCTCTGTATGCATATATGTTCATGACGATCTTCTGTTTGCTTACTAGCTAGCTAGCGTGTCTAGCTAGTCCTCTCTATACGTATGTATGGTACGTAGCGTCAACCAAGTACGGACAAAAGAGAGGACACTTCTCTCTATTAATTAGCTAGCTATAGCACAATATATGAAACACCAAAATTAACCCCCCAAAACCCCCCAAACCCCCCCCCCCCCCTTCAGAAAAAAACAAAAAGCCCAGCCACAGAAATGCTGACGCGTGGATGCCTATTGGTCCCGATTGGTGCCACCAACCGGGACCAAAGGCCCTCCTGCCTGGGCTCAGCGGACAGGCCACGTGGAGGCCCATCTGTCCCGGTTCTAGATTGAACCGGGACTAAAGGGTCAGGGCATTAGTACCGACCCTTTAGTCCCGGTTCATGAACCTGGACTAAAGGCCCTCACCAACCGGGACTGTAGGCCCTTTTTCTACTAGTGGATATCCCTCTTGTCCCATCCTCTCATGTCGCTCCGGCATTAAACATGCTCGGGACTGGGACGCGACACAGGTGGCACTATCGGTCGGCGTGCCTGTCAATGCCGGAGCGACATGAGAGGTTGCGTCTGCTCTGGTCCGACATGAATACCGCGCTGGCGCTCTCGAGCGGCATGAATGTCGGTCAGGAAAGGGCACGGGGTGAGGGAGAGGGTTTGGGTCGGTCCGGGGTGTCAGACGCATGTGTGGCAGCGGTTCAGACGCCTGCAAAGCCCCGTAGTTTGCTTGGGTCTACGGGAAAGCGGTCCAGACCAGCCGGCGGACGGATGGGGTACTCCATTGGATTACAACACATGTCCAGATAGCATGGTCCAGACGGATGCGGGCAGTTGGAAGGTCAATGTTGAAGATGCCCATAATTTCGTATGTTTTCCAAAACATCCATTCATGTCCGGTAAAACCTCTTCCAATGAATTGGTGCTTAGGTAAGGTGTTAAATGCATTAAAGGGCTTACCAACAAATCTTCCCAATATCTAGGTGCTTAGATTTTGTCGCTAAGCTTCATTCTTTTAATTGTTTAGCAACTAAACTCCTAGCATTGGTGGCTATGCATTTTACATTGGTCAGCGTGCTTAGTATCGTTTCTTTCTAAGGTCGTCAAAGTGCTCTCTCTCTCCTCTTTAATTGCTTTGCCACATAGCTTTTTGACTATGTGGCAGTCTTAGCACCTATACACCTGGAACACTGGGAAGGGCCTAATTAGAACCCTTTTTGAGCGGTGCCCGATAAATAATGGTTATGTAACAGTAAAAAAATCTCTTAATGTCCATCGTCCCCTTAATTATGAAGGGATACGGATCGATCTCTATAGTTGATGTGTTTAGGGGGTGGGTTTGTACCGAAGCAGAAGTGATCGATGCTAATGCACGAGTTCGTAGTCGTAGGTAGTTAATACAATGATATGCTAATTAATAATAGGTACACCATTGAGCGCACTAACTATTTACCCACCCATTTTAATTAAGGTATATGTTGATAACATTGCATTTTGCACGACATCTGGTAAGCAATTTTGAGCGTTAATTTAATTTACATGAATAAGTAGCCAAGTATTTATGAAAATAAGTACGTAAGATGATTGTTGCCGTATTCACGAAGTTGGCGTCCGACCAAAATAGCCTATTCCTAATTTCTTATTATATTTTCTGATATTAGTCTATTTCATTCACATACCTCCAACCAAATAAAAATATGTGAACCAACATGTGGTTGTATGGTTAGATGGACAGTGGTATCCTAGCCGATCACGGAATCAAGTCCTGATGTTCGCATTTATCCTGAATTTATTTCAGGATTTTCGGCGATGCACCCTCACTGGGAGGAGACGTTCCCATCGACCACGAGGCCGTACGATGATTTCGTAAAATTTCAAGATGATATGCCGGCTCGGTCTTTCGGAATTGCTCATAGGGATAGGATGTGTGTATGCGTTCATAGAAGTGAGTGTATACGTGTATATATATGAGTGCTTGCGTCTGTACTAAAACCAAATAAAGAGATGGGTAAAAAAAAGGGTTAGCGACTGTTTCTCATACATCCTAAGCCTTTCAACTTGACACGTATGCCACAACTTGACAAGCAACGCCCTCTCGATGTGGTGCTTGAGGGTGCCAAACAAGGTCAAAATATTCGCATGGTTGCTGTTCAACAACGTCTTAACACACTGGCGTCCATCAGATTCGCAAGCACATCATTTCCGCCTCAACACTTGTGTCAATCAGGCTCGCAACCACATCATTTCAGACGACAACTGCCCTGGCCCAAGATGTGGTGCCTCTCACGAAGATGTCGTGCACCTCTTCCTCACCTGCCCGCTCGCGGTCAGGATCTGGCAGCGCCTCGGATTCTGCCTACGTTTAGACGATCGACATTAAGCGGCTATGGGTGGCGCCAATGCCAACGGGTGCCCCACACGTCTTGTGGCCATTCGTCCTTCTGGCTATCCTGTGGAAAATCACTGTTTCCTCTCGGTAAAACAGATCATCGTAGATTTAGACCTGTGGTCTAATCGCCTCTCCACATCTGACGATAAGGAAGCTGTCTTCTCGTGGCGTGCTTTCCTGTCCTCACCTGGAAACAAGCCTATGTATCTCTTTGTAACAACTGCGGTTTGATACACTCTCCTCGAGTAATATATTTGCCATACAAGTTAGCGATGGCAACGTTGACCCGGAGTTTAGATCAGTCACCACTCTTGAAATTAGTTTAGTTTGAAAAATAAGAAAACTACTGGATGGGCCGTTTGTGGCTGTATTGATTTATAAAGCCGGATGCCTCTACTCGATGGGTACCCGGTGCATGTAACAGCTTTGGCCGCATGCAGAATATAGGCATGCTCTTTTGAGGTCTTATTATGGTTTATGTGGACTAGACTCTCTGATCCGTTTAATCGAGCTGCAGTTCTGCCAACAACAACGCGTGATGCCACAGTTGCATTGGGCAGGAATCTCTCCTTTACTTGACTTACCACAGTGTGAACGATCTTGGCAATGATAGCAGTTTTACTTCACTTGCCACAGTGTGAATCTCTCCTTCACTTTTGGGCTCAACTTTTGGGCACAGTCGCAGCATGCCAGCATGTGATGCACCTCCACATGACCAGACCAGTCCAGTCATGTCTCTGCCCGGTCGGTTCCTGGCAAAATTGAAGCTTTGCGCTGCTCACAACATTTATCTCTTCCTTACATCGAACAAACAATCATTAACCTGAACCCAGCTCATCTTCTCCAGAACGACGAGCGAACACACCGCGAGGAGAGGCCATCGTAGTAACAGCACGGAGACACCAGCTTTCTTCCTCCCCACATTACCGCAATCTCGCAAGTAGAGAGATCCAACCATCGAATGCAAAGACATCTTCAACGGCGACCCGCAAATTTTCTCCCGCATTCATTCACAGACACTCATACCGTGTGCGGCCATCCAACGTTGCCCGCATATATTTCAACTACTATTCAAACTAATAACCGGACGGAATTCGTGCAAACATGACAGGATTTCATATAAACCTGACGAAATTCATTACATTTTAGACATACTTCAACTAAAAGCGGTGCTCGTCCGGCTCCTAACGGAATTCATTACATTTTGGCCATACTTCAACTAAAAACGGTGCTCGTCCGGCTCTAGAGGTATAATTAATTTACCTAATCTATGATCGTCGGCGCTCGTCTCCAGTGTCCGGCCATGAGCCCTTTCTCCTCTTCCGCCTCTGGAGCCCCCCGAAGTAAAGGTGTCCGCCTCCACATCCCCGCCAGGTGGCTAATCGGGCCGACGATGTTCAGCCCATAAAGCTTGGCTACAACAGGAGGGGAGAAGCAGTGGAGCCAGCAGGCAAGGAGGATCTCGCTCGGTTTTACAAAATTCTGAAATAAAAAAGGCAGTGCAAATTTTATACTAGCGCATATGCACCTTGATAGCATGTTGTTAATTCATTTCGCCTAGTAAAACAATGACATCATTTTATACTAGTGCATATGCACCTTGATAGCATGTTGTTAATTTATTTTTAGTGCGTAAATTTCTATACTTATTACATAACCTATCATTTAAAAACTAGCTAGGTAGTGCAAATTTTTAAGGCAACTAAGAAATTCTTATTCTAAGTCGACTATCTCAATTGTGTGTCTTTGTGTGTTGGGGATGTTTTTTTTTGGGGGGGGGGGGGGGGGGGGGGGGTGTCTCAGAGTATGCACTTTGGTCGAGTTTGCTTACAAATATTTTACCCATACTAATATAATAATCTTACTTTATATATCTTCATCGCATTGATTTGTTAATTATGACGAAATGTATTCATGAAGATATGCCATCGTAATTGATAATGTATAGAATGGAAAGTGTGGGAGTTAATTAAGTGTGCTTTCTCCAAGGGAAGTCCCGGAAGTCGACTAATCATGACAACCCGCATTGTTATTGTCTCTGAAGCATGTTGCTCTTCTCGGAATGATATTTACATAATGGAATCCCTTTCTGATGTTGTATCAAGAAGACTCTTCTTGAAAAGAGTATTTTCCCAAGAGGAAGGATGTCTTCAAGAATTGTTGCAAGTATGTGAAGACATTCTAAGGAAATGAGGCGGCACACCATTAGCTATTATTACTATAGCACGTCTTCTGGCTAATAATCATCAGATATAAACAAAGGACCAATGGCATGCTTTGCTCAACTCCATTGGTCGTGGACTCACAGAACACTATTGGAAAAGCCTAGCAGTAGCGCTGGTTTTTGGCCTATCAGTAGCGTGGGGTGCTGCGCTACTGATACGGTGCTACAACTAAAGGTTAGCATTAGCGTTGGTTTACACACGCTACTGCTATACGCATTTAGTAGTAGCGCGTTTCGTAGGAAGCGCTATTGGTAAATACTAGCAGCGCGCCTCTGTGCCCACGCTACTACTATTATTGTGTATTCTATTTATTTTTTATTTTATGTCGTATTCACACTAGTAGAAAAAGGGCTTCTGGTCCCGGTTCATAAGGGCCTTTAGTCCCGGTTCTGGAATCGGGACTAAAGGGTCGTTACTAAAGCCTTCCCTTTAGTCTCGCTTCTACCACGAACTAGGACTAAAGGCTCTCCACGTGGCCGCTGCGTGGAGGTCCACCTTTAGTCCCGGTTGGTAACACCAATGGTACTAAAGTAATTTTTATGATTTTTTTTAAAAAAATTGAATTGTTTTTTGGATTTTTTTTTATTTTCCAATTTCTGAATTATTTTAACCTCTCATCTCTAATCACCCCTCATCACTGCTCAATTTAACCTATAATCTCTAATCACCCATCATTATTCCAAATCATCTAACTTAGCGGACGGTCACCCATCCTCTCACTACTCCAGCCTGAGCACGCTTAACTTCCGGGTTCTATTCTCCCTCGTTTCCAAGTCTGCACTTGTTGTTTTCCTGACAATAGTAAGATGTCAATCCTATTAACCTCGGGAATTTAGCTTGAGCATGAAGTCACACATTTCACTGTTTGAGTTTGAAACTATTGTTCTAAAAAATAACACTAATATTTAGTAACACTAATATTTCTTGAATAATTAGTTTGACCATTGTTTGACCACAGTTTGACCATAGTTTGACCATAGTTTGACCAGATTTGATCAAAATTCAAAAAAACTGAAATAATTATTTAGTAACACTAATATTCTTGAATAATTATTTAGTAACACTAATATTTCTTGAATAAGTAGTTTGACCACAGTTTGACCAGATTTGACCAAAATTCAAAAAAACTGAAATAATTATTTAGTAACACTAATATTTATTGAATAAGTAGTTTGACCATAGTTTGACCACAGTTTGACCAGATTTGACCAAAATTCAAAAAAAATGAAATAATTATTTAGTAACACTAATATATATTGAATTATTATTTAGTGACACTAATACTTCTTGAATAACTAGTTTGACCATAGTTTGACCAGATTTAACAAAAATTAAAAAAATATTAAAAAACTGAAATTTGAGCATAACTTTTTTTCCTTTTAGAATTTCGAGTAGATGATTTTTCATATTAAAAACTTTTTCATCTGAGTTAGTATGCAAAAGTTATGCCCATTTTACTAAATTCTAGAGAGATTTTGCAAATAAATTCAAAATTCACATTTGCAAATTTTCTAAACAACTAGACCACATATCACATGGGAAACTTATTTTCTTTTATTATTTTTTTGACATTTTCATCATTTTCTTTTATTTTTTTTAAAACTGAAAAGGCGATCCACCGAGGGGGGTAGAGTTTGAAAATGGGACCTTTAGTACCGGTTCGTGCCAGGAACCGGTACTAATGCCTCAAACCCCATTAGTACCGGTTGGTGGCTCGAACCGGGACTAAAGGTCTAACCTTTAGTACCGGTTGGTGCCACAAACCGGTACTAATGGGCATCACACCCTTTAGTCCCGGTTCGTGGCACCAACCAGGACTAAAAGGTCCAGACGAACCAGGACAAATGGCCCACATGGCCCCTGCGCTCACGAACCGGGACTAATGCCCCCATTAGTCCCAGTTGTAGACTGAATCGGTACTAATGGGCTAACCCGGCCTGGACCAAAGCCCTCTTTTCTACTAGTGTCATACACCACTATATAAGTTTTCATACAGTAGCAATTTAGATATTGTTTTTACATCATAATGAGTTATTACATCACTGGGTGAAAGAACCACGGATTAGTTTCAAGTGGATCCACTTGAAACGAATCCGCGGTACTTTCACCCAATGATATAATAAATCATCATCATCATCATCATCATCATCATCATCATCATCATCATCATCATCATATCATTAACAACTTATCATCATAATACATCATTTTCATATAAAAACTCCTCATGATCATCATTTTCATCAATGAGACATCATATAGCAAGTTGGTCACTAGTCATAATCACAACTCCTCCTCCTCATCATCATCAACTATAACACATTGTAGCACATAGTAACACATTGTACCTAGGACCTACTCCTCTCTCATATGACCTACTACCCTTTCTTAGGTAAAATAACATAAAACAAGATAGGACATGACTCTCCATTATGGAGAATGGAGATTATCCTGTCTGCAATTCTTGCGCTTCGGACAGTGTTGCTTCCAAGTACCTCCCTATGAATGACCATACATTTTTTCCAATCTTTGATTGTCATTGTTGGGAAACGTAGCATGCAATTTCAAAAAAAAAATCCTACGCTCACGCAAGATCTACCTAGGAGATGCATAGGAACGAGAGGGGGAGAGTGTGTCCACGTACCCTCGTAGACCAAAAGCGGAAGCCTTGACTTAACGTGGGTGATGTAGTCGAACGTCTTCTCAAATCAACTGATCAAGTACCGAACATACTGCACCTCCGAGTTCTGCACACGTTCAGCTCAATGAAGTCCCTCGAACTCCTGATCCAGTAGAGGTACGAAGGAGTCGATGAGTTCCGTCAGCACGATGGCGTGGTGATGGTGTTGGTGAAGTGATCCACGCAGGGTTTCGCCTAAGCACTACAACAATATGACAGGAGGAGTAAACGGTGGAGGGGGCACCGCAGACGGCTAAGAAACAATTGTTGTGCCTAGAGGTGCCCTCCCCCCCCCCCCCCCCCCCCCCCCCCGCGTATATAAAGGAGGGAGAGGGAAGGAGGCCGACCCTAGGGCGCGCGCCATGGGGGGAGTTCTACTAGGATTCCTAGTCCTAGTCGCCCCCTTCCTTCTAACGAAGGGGGAAAGGGGGAAGGAGAGGGAGAGGGAGAAGGAAAGGGGGTGGCGCCCCCTTCCCTAATCCAATTCGGCCTCCTCCCTTCTGGGGGGCGCACCAGCCTCTTGTGGGCTGGTTAGCCTCCATCCTATGGCCCATATGGCCCATATCTTCCAACAGGAGGTTCCGGTAACCCCTCCGGTACTCCGGTTTGTACCCGATACACTCCGGAACCCTTCCGGTGTCCGAATACCACCGGCTCCCAAGAGGAAGACGACCACGGCGATCGGTTCGTTCAAAACCGGACTGCCGGTACCGGTGCGGACCAGTAGCGGGCCGGTCGCGGAAAGAACCCGTGGCGCGGACCACGAACACCCACATCACCTAGGCAGTCCAGACCTAGCGAGCGGCGTCGTATGTGCGCCAGGCGACGGGACGCACGCTGCAAACTACAGAGACGGAGTTGGGGCCCCCGCGGGCGGTGTGGGGCCCTCCAAGGGCGTCGTCATGCCGCCCTACGGCGGCGTGGCGGCCTCCAAGACACCCACACCGGCGCCCACGACACGCTCTTCCCAAGTTGTGCGCGATGAGCAGCGCCACCCTACTGGTGACCCTGGGTGCCGCCCTAGGAAGAGTCCCGCGTGTCCTTCACGGGACGAGGAAGGCCAGCATGCACGCCGAGGTGCTGGCGAAAATGGCTGACAGCCGCAGGGCCGTGATAGAGCTCCTTCTAACATAGTTAGAAGTCGAAGCGCGTCACAGCCCACACAGCTTTCGCCGCCACCCACACTAGCAGAAGCTCTGGCCCTCGCACAGCTGCTCCTCGACTTTCCTCCTGCTGCGAAGAGGCTCGACGAATGAAGAGCCACTGTCCGGAGCCTTGTCGGCATCACCAACAAAGACGAGCTGCGACCAGCGGGGCCAGTAGGCCATCACTCCATCGGGCCACCGCATGCCAGCGGTGGAAGAGTCGGGGCGATGCAGCCATGGTGCATTCTCCTCCCCCATGCCAGCCACCGCGGGTGTCGATCCGTTGCGATGACGCTCGTGATGATATATCTGTAGCGTCGTCCGATCCACGGACCCACCGCGAGCAGCGTCAAGTTCTTCGGCAGCGAGCCCTTGAAGACACTCAAACTACCATCGAGCGCCGGCGTGATGCACACACCAGTCAGACAGGCGGGCAGGGCCCACTATGGACCACCCAGCACCGGGAGGCTACGGTGACCTACCCTACAAGGTGAGTTGTCCGGCCTTCAACCGTGAGCTGCGGTAGTTCCAGTGGCCCTCCCACCGCACCTTCAAGCCCGACATTGGCGAGAAGTACAACGGCAAGACTCACCCGTCGGAGTTCCTCAGCATCTACACCATTGCGATGCAAGCCGCTGGAGCCCGCGACGACAATGTTCTTGCCAATTACTTCCCGCTGGCGCTCAAGCCCAATGTTATGTCATGGTTGATGCACTTGCCGGTGGATTCCATTTCTTCTTGGCCGGATCTGTGTCATGAGTTTGTTGGCGCCTTCACTGGAGGCCATCAAGCTCATGGCCACGCGAGCGATTTGCACATCATCCCCCAGAAGGAAGGAGAAAACCTACGCAAGTACATCCAAAGGTTCAGCCGAGTGCAGTACAACATCCCAGATGTTCATCCCGCTGCCGTGATCAGTGCATTCCATCAGACCGTAACCGCAAGATGCGTGAGGAGATAGCGATGAACAAGGTCAGGGATGTGGCCGAACTTTATGTTTTGGCCAATAGGTGCGCTCGGGCGGAAGAGGGAAGGAAGTACCCAGGCGAGGACGCGGCGCGGAAACTGACTCCACGGACGACGATACCGCTGCCCCGATGAAGAGGGGCCGGCCCCGTAACAGGAAGCGCAAGGGCAAGACTGTACTTGTTGTCGAGGGGTCCGACGACACCGGCACCACCAAGAAGGCCAAGGCAAGCGACCCCGGCAAGGAAGTTGCCGGGTGTGCCGCTTGCCAGGCCTTGGTGGCTACCGACAAGCCAGGGGGCTCCGACAAGCAGTATTGCAAGATCCACCGCACCAAAGGCCACGACCTCCAGAACTGCCGACAAGTTGACTTGCTTGCTGAGAAGCAAAAAGCTGAATATGAGCGGCAGGACAGGGAGAAGGGTCAAGACGGTGCTGAAGGGTCCGGCAAGAAGCGTGGCGGCCAAGGAAGCCGCCGCGGCAAAGATAACCAGCAATAGAGGCCCGCCCGGGGCCGCGACAAGAAGCAGGAAGATGGTGATCATGACGAGGACGACGAGTCCGGCGAGCACAAGTTTCAGAAAGCTACAGAGGTCATGTGCATCGATGGTGGCGCCTCGCTGCACACCTCTCACCGCCAACTCAAATAGTGGGCACGTGAGATCACAGCGGTGGAGGCGTCACTCGATGCATGGAAGCCGATGAAGTGGTCCAGCACGCCCATCATCTTTGACACCGAGTACCACCCTGATCGCACAACGGGTGTTTGCTGTTGTTAGTTTCACCGACAATCCGCAACCTCAAGGTGACAAAGATGCTAGTTGACGGCGGGGCTGGCCTAAACTTGATCTCGCCGATCGTGATCAAAAGGCTGCAGATTCTTGATGGAGACCTCGAAGAGACGGGCACGTTTCAAGGGGTCAATCCGGGGAGAAGCCAGCCGAAGGGTGAGGTCACGTTGCCCGTGACGTTTGGCGGAGAGCTGAACTACAGGACGGAGAGGATTGTCTTTGACGTGGCCGAGATCCCCTTGCCCTACAATGGGATCCTCGGCCGCCCGGCACTCGCCAAGTTCATGGCAGCATCACATTACGCCTACAACACGCTGAAGATGCCAGGGCCGATGAACATCATCAATGTCCCCTCCGACAAGAAGGACGTGCTGATCTGCGCCGACCAACTCTACTGGGAAGCAGTTGCAGCAGCTATCGCTAAGGCACTTGCTCCTGCTGCTGGAGTCCCGGGAGGAAAGAAGACCGGCGAGACCTCTCGCACCCACTCCGGCAAGCGCACCTCTCCGGAGTGTTGTGCTCCCGTCGAGGACGTGCCAGAGAGCTCCACCGGCAAGAGCAAGAAGTCCAGAGCTGCACCACCAGAGACCAAGAAGGTGTCCATCAGAGAGGACGGCACGGGCGGGGCTTTCACCATAAGTTCCACCCTCGACAACAAATAGGAAGGTGAGCTCGTCACTTTCCTGCAGGCGAATATCGATGTGTCCGCATGGCAAGCATCTGACATTCCTGGCGATCCCAGGGAAGTGATTGAGCACCATCTTGCTGTCTGTCCCCATGCACGGCCCATCAAGCAGAAGGTCGGGAAGCAAGCTCTGGAGAGACAGGAATTCATCACGGAAGAGATCAGGAAGTTAGAGGTGGCATGCTTGGTAAGAGGGGTACTCCATCCGACGTGGTTGGCCAATCCGGTGGTGGTGCGCAAGGCAAACGGGAAGTGGAGGTTGTGTATTGATTATACAGATATCAATAAGGCTAGTCCAAAAGATCCTTTTCCGTTGCCGCGCATCGACCAGATTGTCGTTGACTCCATGGCCGGGTGCGACCCGTTGTCATTCCTTGACGCCTACTCAAGCTACCATCAAATTTTGATGACAAGAGAAGATGAGAAGACATTATTCATCATCCCATGTGGTACGTATTACTTTTTACGAATGTCTTTCGGTCTGAGGAGTGTTGCCTCGACCTTTGCAAGAGCAGTCCAAATTGGTTTTGAGCCCCAGCTACATAGAAATATGGATGCTTGTATGGATGACATAGTGGTCAAAACCAAATACAAAGCAACAGTTGTGCAAGATTTGGAAGAGACATTTAAAAATTTGTGCAAAATCAACCTCAAATTGGAGGGTTGTAGAAAAGATGTAGCGTTTATTGTGCCAAGGAGAGTGCTTCGTTGCAAAGCCCTTTGTGCTCTTCGTTGGCTGTGTGAGAGAAACCAACAGATAGAGAGAGAGAGGAGCTGTGCGAGGCAGCTCAAGGAAGAAGAAGAGCGGCGCCAACAGGTAAGCTGACGTAGGTTGTCATATCTGAACTTGTGAACGAGCCCCTGCGCTGCCCTGTTGTATTCTTTAGAGATGCAAAGGCTTCAGATATCCCGGCACGGCCGACCAGGAAGCAGAGGTGGGCCTGGGTGGACCACGACGAGGTGGAGTCATCCCAGTAAGCGCCATGCGAGCGGTTGCCCCCAGCATATTCACTGCCTCTGGAGCCGCCGCGGCTTTCCTACCCGGCTCGGCATTTACAGTACTACGGATCGAGGGAAAGGAGGAGGGCAGCGGTGAGGATTGGGTGGGCGCTCCTGAAGAACAAGGGCGAGGAAGATGTTCACGTTTATTTGGTTAGTGCTGCAATTAAAAATTTCTCCCTTATTTATTTTTCTTAGAATTAACTTCTTACATCTATTTTTAAAAGGTCCTTGTCACATCTTAAGCAACAGATTTCCCGCAAAAAAAAGAGAGATATTAAGCAACAGATAGTTTAGGTCTGATAATATTGTGTCAGTGTTGAGTACTCCAGATTAGCAAGCAACTCCGGTTTCTCTACTTCAACTGTTACTCTGTTTTCTTTCTGGAACATTCAAGGGAGCTATTCACATGCCTGTACTTCCACATCGCATTCTACTTGACTGAACTCTTGTTTCCGTTTGCAACATTTAACTGAACAACTTGTATGAATGTGCTTCCACATGGCATTCTAGGTAGCATATTTCACTGATAGGAATCGATCGACACAGTACCTACTTCCATTGCAACCAAGAAGGCCAACAGTACTATATTTCTCCGGTGCCGTTTGATGGTCTTACTTGTGCAGCGGCAGAAAGCTCTCATAGTCTCCTGCATACTGTCCGCTGATGTCTGAATTCTCTTCATGCTTCCGGCAACTCAAGAGCAATAAAGTTTGTGGGGCGTCCCCCCCAAGCATTTTGCACATGGCGAACCACTACTTAATGATGCACCGCTGGCTAGTTTGCCTGATTTCATTCTTTGTTATTTTGCTTTGTTTGAAACAGCATTCAGGCTCGTGTTTATTCCAGAGTTTTAAATTAAAATGCCGCTTTTCAGTTTGTGTAGTTATTCTGAAGTTTACCTTCTATTTTGTCATGTTGGTTTGATCAATATACCGCATGTCAGCAGTGTCATTGTGATGTGAATGCACGAGTTTGTAGACAGTTATGATAATGATACACTAGTTTTTTTTACGTAATCAAAATAGACTGCTTCTCATTTTGTATATATATTTTCTAGCCAAAGAGAGAGGCGAGTTAAAAAAAAGGTGAATGACTCCTCCACCCTCATTCTTTCAGCCTACACGCCACAAGGCACCAGTGGACACGGGAATAGTCACAAAAGTGGACCACCACTCTAGAAACTAGATGATACCCCGCGCGTTGCGGCGGGAATATATTGCAACATATTTCAAGAAGATTTCGTTGTATGAAATATTTGGATTAATAATATATGAAAAAACTAAAATTACATCTTACAAATTGGATAGGATTATTGTATAGTAGCAAAAATATTTGTTAAATACAAGTCACCTAATATTTTCATGATGATAACAACTGACCTTTCATGTACAAATATGAGGTTAGGCTGAAAGGTTTCATTTTCATAACATTATCTCAACCACTTGATTAGATGTTGACATAAGTTGTAACAATCTGACCATATTTAGATACAACATTTACACATTTTCTGCATTAAATAACAATAAAATGAGTATTGTTACATTTGTCAATGTTCCATGCATGCATAATTAGAACGTTGCAATCACTAAATTCTGATTCTTTTTGAGATAGCGAACCGCTCATGCCAAGTGCTCCAATCACTAAATGTTCTTCCTAAAGTCAATCAAAAACCTTCAAAACTTAAATGACAGACAAATGGCCTAAAGACCTCAAATGACAAAAATTGCTTCTGTGCCAAATTTGTTTCCCCCTCCAATTAAGTCTTAATAATGCCGGAAATACCAGATGCATGTCCTACAAAAAAATGCTATCAGTAACTATTTGGAAAAAAAATACATGTGCTATCTCTGTTAACATCATAAAAAAGAGTCGTCGTCATAAATTTGTGTAATTTCACTTGCTCTAGTTGACGAAATCTGATGGGGGGACTAACTTGGCCAATCATTGCAGTTTTTTTTTCTCGGATATTGAAGAAATATATTTGGATAGACAGAGTAAAGATAGTGCTAGCTAATTGGCAAATATTCTAAATAGTACAAAAGAGAGAAACATACTCACCTTATAAATTCAGCGGATAGTAGGCATTCTGCAACACACATCATCAGACATGTAGCGAACTTGAAGCTACAGTTTCAAATAAGAATATAGAGCACAAAACCATGGATTACTAAATTCAACAAAACATAAAATGGAAGAACATCCATGTCAAGCTGATTCCCCTGTCGAAGTACCACATGTGTGTCATGAGCAGGGAACAAAAATAAATTAAAGATTAGAGACTACAGCATGGCTTAGACTCTATTGGATATACTTGTGTTGTGCGAGCGTTGCATTGTGTGCTCTTCCAGGTCACTGAAAGAGAGTGTGTAGTACTATAAAAAGGGGAAAACCAGACTCTGTATTCTCATCATCATCGGAAAAAAATCTGAAAAAAATCTGAACTTTTACCATCTCCTTCTCTCTCTGTAACTGATCGCCAATTTCCTCTGATTGTCATCTCCTCTAAGCTGTTGTTATCCGGGACATCACATGGCTGGGACACGGGAGTAGTGGAGGTAGCTGAGGTTGGGCGCTTCTAGGCAGCAGGATTGCGGCACACTCCTGACGCGTGAGTTGATCGTGTTGCCGGCCGATCTGAGTCCCTGCCCGGAGTCGCACCAGGGAGGCTGAAAAGAAAGCCAGCTCCAAAGTCAGATCTCATCAGTTGTTGTTTTTTAACCGAAAATCTCATCAGTTGTTGATCCGATTCCGGAGGAACCGAGCGGAACCAAACTCCCCGACATTGGAGCTACCTTGGACTGAACAAAGACATAGACAGGAGATGAGTACGCAGTATCAGGGCACCGCGGCGACGATGCAGGGCATCACACAGGCGAGGGGGCATAGCCCGAGAGAATCACGGGGAGCTGCGGAGCCGAGTCGGACCAGCCGCCGTGCCGAATGAGCGCCCAGATTGGCCCTTAGAGCATCTCCAGCCGCGGCCCCATAACGGCCTCCCCAGGCGTCGAAAAAACAGCCCAGCCGCGCCCCAGGAGCCCGTTTTTCGTCGGCTTGGGTCGAAATCAGCGCCGGCGGACCCAGGCCGAACCCGATGCGCCGGGTGACGCTCGGGGGCGCCGGGGCGAGCGATTTGGCGCGAAGCAACCGCGGGCCCGCCGAGTCAGCGAGACGACTGCTTCGTCGACCCCATCGCCTCGGTTCCCGCGGGAATCAATGCGAAGGCTGCCGGTCAGCCGCTCTGCCGCGCCGGTCAGCCTCCATTGATGCCTCACGGGCGGCGCGCTGAAGACGCCGCCGACGCGCGTCCGCTCGCATGGCCATGCGTCCGTCCGCATGCCGCCCACCGCCACCCCCGCTTCGGCTATAATAGGCGCCCATCCCCGCCGGTGAGCACCACACCCTCCCCCTCTCCCTCCCGCGAAAGCCTTCTTCCCGCCGACGAGCTCTCCCCCCACGGCTGAGGCTGAGCGCCGACGGCGTCCCAGTGCCGCCCAGCCCCAAAAGAGCCGCATGGCGGGCGGAGATCGCCCGCATCCGCTCGTCGCTGACGGAGGAGTCGAGGTACGCGCCTGATAGCGAAACGCTGTACTTTCAGGCCCACCGCGAGGAGCAGATCGCCTCCGCCAACGGCGTCATCCCCCGCGGCCGCCTCAAATCCGAAGGACGGAACGAGTGGTGGGGCGTCCCGGCCGCACACTCGACGCCGTTCTCGACCACATCGAGACCGGCAATGTGTCGCGGCTGGAGTACCCGGCGCGTCCCTCCTTCTCTCGCCGCCGCGGTAGTTCCTGGATAACGCGGCGAATGGAGCCGGGGTCGTCCTCCTCGTCGGGCTCCGGCTCGCCGGCCATCCGCCCCGTCAAGCCATAGCCGGAGGAGACACCGCTCGGACGTTGCGCGCGGAGCGGCGCCCTCGTCATCAACGAGCCATCGCCTGCGACGGCACCGGCGAGTCGCGCCCTTCGCCTTGTCATGCCGAAGCCCGAGCCGAACACGGCCCCCGTGAAGCCGGAGCACGCCGGCATGGTGGCACCCGACGACGAGTCCGCCCTCAAATGGGCGAGGGAGGACTACGTCCGCGAGCAGGTGCGCCAACAGCGTCGGGCTTACCTGGAGACCCAGGCCCGCAGCCGCGCCGAGGAGGGCGGTGTTATCGTCATCGACAACGACGACAAGGTCGAGGCTGCGCTCTCGCCGACGCGGGCGAGGGGTGAAGCAGGGACGCCGCGGACGAGGCGCGCGACGACGACGACGACGACGGCGGCGGCGGCAACTACACCCGCTTCTACAGGCTTCTCGGCATGTAGAAGGCGGCGGCGGCGACGGTGGCGGCACTAGCTAGGTGTTTTAAGTTCGTTTTTAAGTTGGTTTACGCATGTTTTACGCTTTTGTACAAATTTGGACGAAAAATGGTAGAGTTCATGGAAAAGTCGCCCAGTTTAAGAAAAAAACAAGACGAACTTCGTCGAACCCGCGGCGATCATGGGCGTGTGACTGGGAACGAACCGAACCCCTGAGACCGAACTAGCCGGATCGCCCCCAGGCGGCTATTTTTCGGCACCCTGGGGGGCCAAACGGCTGGAGATGCTCTTAGCCACCGGGGAGAAAATTTGTGTTCCTTTTCCTTTGGGAGAGAGAGATGGGGGTCAATCTGATAAAAACGTTGTAGGGATTGGAAGCGGCAGCTTTTTATTGTCGATTGAGAGACAGGGGCTGGGAACGAAGGGACATCTCGTCTTCCGTCAATTTTGTACACTTGTAAAGGAACCCATGAGAAACGGAGAGACGGCTCGTCTTCAATCGATTCCATGTTAAAATTTGCTGATATGGTCGGATGGGTGACGTGGATAGCCTGCATGTAGAGATAAATATAATAGTAGGGATGAATCTTTTAGGTATATAAAATTAGTTTAGTTTATGACATTTTTCTATCAGGTCCGCATGGCGGTGCATGGTGCCTATTGCCAAGGTTGATTAGTCCAACCAAGGTTGTTGTCTATCTCTATTATTAAAGGAGAATCTGCCGGCTATCGCCCGAAAAATCGCTGCGATCAAAACCACGCACGACTGAAAAAAAGATCTGGGTCAACGAAACTCCACGCACGCGCTACACGATCCCCATCGCAGCACTTCCCACGCGAAAATCGCTAGCTCTCTTTTCCCCTCATGATCCCTTTCTTGCAAATGACAACCGCCGTCTCTCAGTATTGTGCACATCCTCGCCATCTGATCCCTAACCTTCGCTTCCCTTCACTTCTCTCCCTTGTCTGCCCGCGTCGCGCTGCACTCCACAACTCTCGGTCGCCCTCCGATGCTCCAAGGACGGAGCCCCCACGGCTACCTCCCCATTGTCGTCTCCGTCCAAGCTCCCGCACATGGCAAAACCCTGTCGTCGGAGAAGGAGAGCGATGGTGTTGGCTCCTCCTGCCACAGCACTCCAGAATCTCGCCCCGCTCCCCGTCGACATCGGACGACACGGGGCAGGCGCAACGACAGCCCGCAGTGGAGCAGCCAAAGAAGACAGCAGGCTTGGTCATCGCGCTCATCAAGGAGGAAATCGTCGTCGTCTGCTGCCTCCGCTACTCTCCGTTCTACCCGGCCATCGACGTCTTCGGCATGCACTTCTTTGGTTTGCTTCCTCCATGAAATCGACGTGACGCTGCACGCCGCGCTCCCGTAGACAGGGTTCTTCCCGCTAGCTGCACCCGCACCTTACGGGACCCGCACCTGTGGGTCGCATACGACGGCGGCTCCACGGTGTCTGACCTCTTGCACCGACGCCGCCACCTCACGAATGCATGCCCTCCTAGCGAATGGCGTTGACTGCGCGGTGGCCGTCGTCGGCCACGAACTCGGTCCTGACAGTGCAGGCAGCCAGGCTTCATGTGCAAGCAGGTTTTCGAGCCTCCAACACACGTCATGCAAGCAGCAACAGTAGCCACGGCCCACGGAGCGGGTAGCCGATGGATGGAATGGGGAGAGTGAGAAATCGAGGATAGTGATGTTGGGGTCCTTAGCGTCCACGTACACGTTGTTGTCGCGTGCGATCGAGGAACCGGACGGCCGGCCGGGAGTACGGGCAGCACAGGCATGGTCCTATGGTCACAGACTCATAGCAGGCCAAGGGGTGGGCGATGCAAGCGGTAATGACCCAGCCTTTTTTTTTCTCGTTGCTAGCTATGTGTGTTTTCCAATTCTGTTTGTTTCCCCTTGTGTGACGAAAACACAAGAGGCGGCTTATACTATCATAATTTCAGAACAGACAACTCTAATCTATTACTAATACTGTTACTAATGCACTCCTAATATTCAGTGTAAGTTCTTCTGTTTTTGCAATTTATTTCAGCTTTCTATTTGTGATAGTGCTCATTTGCATATGCCAAAAGAACCAGAATGTGCTTGCTCAAGTAGTCACGTCAGTCATCTGATCGATGGCATGCTTGCAATCAGCAGAAAATGCTTGCTTTACCCGCAAAAAAAAATGCTTACTTACTTAGCACCTTGTTGACTGCGAGCTCAACAACCATGGTGGATATGCTGTATGTATGTAGCAGAGATGCAGAACTACAGGTACAAGCAGACACCACATACTGAAATTCAAAACCGTGTAATGCTCAGTGTAAACAATCCGGTTATGTAGAGTTTTGATTTAAGTTTTTCTTTGTCAGTTGACAAGAATTATCTACCGACTGATGTAGCTGGCACGATAATCTCTCGCTCAAAGGATGTTGAGAAAATGCAAAAACAGTCATGATTGCTGAAATACATCTAATAGGATCATCCAACATCCAATTTACTGAATATTTGACATAGAAAGGACATCGTATGTCACTATGCATGTGTCAATTTTCATGTCGTTTGTGCAGTTGAAGACAATGGCTAGCAATGGAGAAAGAGTGCACATGGGGGCCGAGACGGAGGTAATGAAAGAAAATGTTTCTGTTTATAGCTAAATGGTGAAATACTAAACATATGTTATGTTTGGATGCATTTGACAAATAAAATAAGTGATGCACACATACTGAGGTTATTGGGCATCAAGGGAGAAGATATTGTAAGCTTGGTGGTTGTTAAGTTGCAGTTGGAAATTTAATGTGGGCAGTAGCATTGCTAATCTATCTATATATCACAATGGGGTCATTGTTAAACACTAATAGCAACACGATGGCACAAAAAAAAAATCCACTTGCGAGGCTAGGAGGATCCGGACCTGGGCGAGAAAGTAAATGGGAGCGAGACTACAATGTTCTGGGGTGGTATGAGTGCTCCAGGTGACCGAGAAATATGACATCCGCAGTAGGTGGTGCTATAAAAGATCGGATAGGAAGGCGCGACAGAGAAGGCTAAATATGGAAAAATAGGCGAGACCTCACCATTATTTTATTTTATTGCAGGGAAGAGCTCACCATTATTACGCTTAGCGTGGTAGGAACAACATGATAGAACGGAGACATGTCTGGCGTTAATAACAAGCGATAGACGAGAGGAGGTCGTCAACACACATTCCAAGATGATATCTCAACATATTCATAAACCACATACAACATGCGCATTATAAATTATAATAATATTTGACATAGACATTTTCATCTCTAAATTTGTTTCTCCGTGGCAACGCACGGGCAAGGAGCTAGTCTCTAGATAATAATGCAAACCGAAGTGTTAAACTAGTTAAGCTAATGCGTCTGCTCAGAGGTAACGATCACATCCTCGCAAGTGCCAAACAAGCAGTTGGCCGGCCACGCTTATCCTAACACTTAAACTTTACGTGGGTATCATTAATTACTACGTCACACACGCATAGTCTTAGGGAGCAGGTTAATTAGCTTAACACCAGAACGAGTCAAAAACGTGAACGCAAAGGAAAGGAGATTGGTTAATTAGCTTAACCCGGCCACTGCAGTGCAAGCGGCATCCACAAGGACTTGTCCCCCAGTCTGAAGAAAGCACCTCAGCCTTGCCAGACTAACCAGCTGATAGATGGGGCCCACATGGCAGCCAGTCTATGCTCCTGATTGTCCTGTTATCCACTTCCCATTCCTCACTACATTAATACTCCCCAACGTTGGTTTTCAATACTTAGCCAACGTCTCTTGAAGGAAGCGAAACATTGCCCAAACTGTCTTATTTGTAGCAATCACATAGCTCTTCCACCTCTCTTCCACCCAAGACAATACCACAGACGCGTGTAGTGAGGTCGAGCAATGGAGATTGCCATGGGGGCCATTTGCCCTCTCCTACCAAGGCTCACTGAGCTGCTTGTCGGCGAGTTCACCCTGGAGAAGCGAGTGAGGAAAGGCATCGAGTCTCTGATCACAGAGCTCACGTTGATGCACGCTGCCCTCCGCACGGTGGCAAAGGTGTCACCAGATGAGCTCGGCAAGGGGGTCAAGATTTGGGCAGAAAAGGTGAAGAGGTTGTCCTACCAAACGGAGGACATCGTTGACACCTTCATGGTGCATGTGCAGGATGGTGGTGAGCCAGCCAATCCGAAGAACGGAGTCAAGAAGTTACTCAAGAAGACCACCAAACTATTCAAGAAGGGCGAGAATCTCCATCGGATATCCGATGCTCTAGAAGAAGCGGTTGGTCGGGCTAAACAATTGGCCGAGCTACGTCAAAGGTACGAGCTTGTGCATGACACCGGTGCTGGAGCTAGCATTGACCCTCGTGTCATGACGCTATACAAAGATGTCACAGAACTTGTTGGCATTGAAGATACCCGCGATGAGTTGATCAACAGGTTGATCGAGGGTGATGATTGGTTGAACCATCCAAAGAAGACGGTCTCTATTGTTGGGGTTGGCGGCTTAGGCAAGACAACTCTAGCCAAAGCAGCATATGACAAGATCAAAGTGCAATTCGATTGTGGTGCATTTGTTTCAGTTTCTCAGAATCCCGATATCAAAAAAATCTTGAAGGATATTCTCTTTGAACTTGACAACAACAAGTATACAAAGATTTGTGATGAAGTCAGGGATGAAACACATCTCATTGACGAGATCATTAGATTTCTTAATGACAAGAGGTATCCTTCATTTTCCTATTACATACCAATGGTCCTTTTTTTCAAGTAAAATCATGAAACATTTGCCTTAGTGTGTGTGTGTGTGTGTGTGTGTGTGTGTGTGTGTGTGTGTGTGTGTGTGTGTATTTTCCTTAGTGTGTGTGTGTGTGTGTGTTTATATATTCTGATAGCAATCTTTTGTCCACTGTATATATTAGTTCGTACTTTCTATATAAATGTTTCTAAGTGTAATTGATGAATTTTCACTTGGATATCATTTAATAATAGTCTCCTTACATATGTATCTTTTGAACTGACTCTTGAGAGCATCTACGTAGGTACCTTATTGTAATTGATGACATATGGGATAAAAAGGTTTGGGAAATAATCAAGTGTGCATTTTTCAAGAAAAGTATCGGAAGTCGGCTAATCACAACAACTCGTATTGTCAGTGTGTCTAAAGCATGTTGTTCATCTATTGATGATATTTACAAAATGAGAGTTCTTTCCAGTGATGTAGCAAGAAGACTCTTCAATAAAAGAGTATTTTCTCATGAAAAAGGGTGTCCTCATGAATTGGTGCAAGTTTCTGAAGATATCTTGAAGAAATGTGGTGGGATACCACTAGCCATTATTACTATAGCAAGTCTTCTTGCTAGCAACTGTCAAATAAAAATGAAGGACCAGTGGTACAGCTTGCTCAATTCCATTGGAAGAGGACTTACAGAAGATCCTGATGTGGAGGAAATGAAGAAGATATTATTGTTTAGCTATTATGATCTACCTTCCCATTTGAAGCCTTGTTTGTTATATCTGAGTATCTTTCCAGAAGATCATAAGATTTTGAGGGATGAGCTTATATGGAGGTGGATAGGAGAAGGATTTATTTGCAGTGAAAAACAGGAAACTAGTTTATATGAGCTCGGTGATTGCTATTTTAATGAGCTTATAAATAGAAACATGGTCCAGCCAGTGGACATCGACGAAGATGGAAGGGCAGAAGCTTGCCACGTGCATGACATGGTGCTTGACATCATATGTTCCTTGTCAAGTGAAGAAAACTTTGTCACCATATTGGATGGTACTAAGAGAAAACTGCCTAACCCACAAAGGAAGGTTCGCAGATTATCCATCCATAAGAGCAACACAGATGTACTGGCTACCACCAGCATAGCACAAGCAAGGTCTGTTACTGTTTTTGGAAATGATATTGTTCAACAAATGCCGCTTATTTCAAGTTCTAAAGGTCTGCGTGTGCTGGCTTTAGAAGGCTGTACTATTTCAGATATTGGGCACATGGACAATTTGTTACACCTGCGGTACCTAGGCCTAAGAGGTACATGGGTTGAAGAGTTCCTGGTTGATATAGGAAAGCTGCATTTTCTGCAAACACTGGACTTGAGAGGAAGTAAAAATATACGTGAATTGCCATCAAGCATTGTTTGGTTAAGAAATCTGATGTGCCTATATATCGATGAGGCCATGAACATGCCATGTGGGATTGCTAACCTGACGTCCCTAGAAGTGCTAAAGGAACTGCGTCTGGTTGATGATAATCTAGTCATTGTGAAAGAGATGTTCCATCTAATCAAGTTGAAGGTGCTCGAGATTGGATGGTACTGTAGTCGTCTTGATGAAAGCATGGGAAAAACTTTGGCGAAATCCCTAAGTAATCTGCATAGGTTGGAAAGTCTACGTATTAATGCACATGGACGCATCTATTTCTTGCAGGAAGGCTGGATACCCCCTCCACAGCTCCGTAAATTAGTGTTTTACATATATGGCAGTGTCGCGTTTGACACACTGCCTTCATTTATTAGCCCCACATTGCTTCCTCTCCTCTCCTACCTGGTGATAACGGTGTATGAACTGCAACCAGAGGACATTCAGCTTCTTGGGATGCTGCCCAATCTTCGTTATCTCTATTTCAGAGGGGTCATCACCAAGAGCTTATCAATGGAGGATGCCACAATAATTTCCGGCCCTAATTTTTCCAGTTCCTACTTCAGTTCCGCAGCGAAGTTGTTCCTTACATCTGATGCCTTCCCATGTGCGACCAAGTTATCCTTCGATGGTATTCCTGTGATGCCGTCAGCATTCCCTCGAGGAGCCGCCCCAAGGCTTAAACACCTTGAGTTTTCCTTCCGAGCTAAGTGGATCACACATGACGACGTGGATTTGGGCATGAGGCACCTCCCTTCCCTCGATACTAACGTCCAGCTTTACACTTTTAAATCCAGCACTTTGGAGGTGAAGAAAACACAGGCTGCGCTGAGGGCTGCAGCGAGGGACCATCCCAACCGCCCGGACGTTAGTATCCGAAATGGTACGTACTACACAACTGCACCTGGACGCATCATGCATGCGCTTCTTCCCATCCCTGTGCTGGCAAATTAAAATGCTCATTCCTCTCTCTATTTCTCATTCTACACGCATTCTTGTGTTTGCCGCCGATTGTTCAGATTTTTTTTTCATCCAGGAATTGTTTTGGTTCAAATCAAGGGCTCGAGTCATCAAAATCCTGCACACAGGTACCATTCTACAACATCTTCTTTACCATGTTTTATTCTGCTAGCAAGTTCAATTGGCCCTCCGATGCTAAAGCCCAAGGGCCTACCTGGCCATCTATTTCAAATTCCGACAAGCAATGTGAATTTCACCTTTTTTTTGGTTACTTATGTGCATAGGTGTTACAGATTAACAATGCTATGCACTAGTACTGTAGCCATAATGTTCCATTTTTCTCTACTTGAATGAACTCTGTTTTGTTTCTAGAACATTCAACTGACATATTCACATGTAACCCTTCCACATCGCGTTGCAGGTAGCAGGAGAGCCAATACATTTCATCGACATGGATGGACTCCGTGCGAGAGCCTCCTACTTCCGTCCACATTCCGATCCGACCAACAAATGAAGAGCACTGCATCTGCCTTCGCCTTGCCGTCTGATCCGTCTTCCTTCAGCAACGAGATGAAGCTCTCAAACTGTCCACTCACGTCCGAATCTTCTTCTTGATTCCGTCCAACTATTCAGTACTGCTGGCTTGTTCCTTCGAGCAGATCAGAAGTTTAACTATGTACTGCTGGCTTGTTTATCTTACTCCCTCTGTAAACTAATATAAGAGCGTTTAGAATACTAGAGTACTTTATAATCACTTGCTGCATTGCTCTGTTCCTAGCAGCCAGCTGCAGACTTATTTTTACTCAGAGATGTGTCAACATTTAGTTCGTGAGATCTTCAGAAATTTCGGTATGTTTGTACCGCTTTGCTCCTTGTTTTCTCTGTCTCTTATGTACTTGTCATGCTAGTTGTTTCAATATGCCAGCCAGCTTAAAATCTGTATCATCGTCTTTTTCTTTGAGTGGAAGTTGGGCTTCCTATTGCATCTCAACATTTTTCAGACTAGAGAGGGGTTGGAATGTACGCAGTATTTATTTATAAGTTTTTAGCACTGTTTAATTTCATCATAAAGCATGAAGATATTAGTATCCTAGGAGTAGTTGCGAACGACGTCCACCCAGCATTTTCCTTAGAATTAACTTCTCACATCTTTTTTTCAAAATGTCCTTGTTACATCTTATGCAACAGATAATTGACATTTGATAATATCGTGCCAGTGTTGAGTACTACAGAAGATTAGCAAGGAACTCTGCTTTATGTACTTCAACATGTGAACTCTGTTTTCTTTCTGGAACATTCAAGGGAGCTATCACATGCCTGTACTTCCACATGGCATTCTACTTATTGGCTGAACTCTTGTTTCCGTTTGCAACATTTAACTGGACCACTTGTATGAATGCGCATCCACATGGCATTCTAGGTAGCAGGAGCTAACAGATTTTGCTGATACGGAAACGATCGATCGTGCGACAGCCCACAGCTCCCTCCACTGCTTCTTCTGTTTACATCTCTTTCTCACTTGTTTTCTCCATCTCCTTGGATTTGTTACTCATGCTGGTCCAAGTTTCATCAAACAACACAGGGCACAACAGTATATCTAGTTTTGTTGCCCGGTCCCTTGTCCTTGGTTTTGATCTCGTCTGTGTGAGTGAATTGCAAAACACATCGACACTTCAGGCAAGGTTTGCAGGAACCACACATTTACGGAATTGTGTCAAAAAACACTAATTTTTTTCATATTTTTTTGCAAAAAACACTAATTAACTGCTTTAGCCCATTTAATGACGATTATGACATGTGGAGCCCACCTTAGTTGACGTGGCGGTTCGAGACAAACGTCGTTATACTTGTTTTTTTTTGCCAAAAACTCCTTAAAAAACGAAACAGCCAGCCAGCCACTCCTCCCAACACTGATGTCTCCTTCCTCCCAGCCTCGCAAGCTACGCCGCCCCCAGCCGCCGCCGTTGACTGATGTTCGATCCGGTGAAGCACGAGCGCGCCGGCGTGCGGGCCGAGGCCGTCGGGTCAGCTTGGAGCGGTGGAGGCCGACGTGCGCACGGGCGGCAGCGGCGACGGGCGCGAGTAGCAGCCGTGTCAGCCGCGCACAGGCGCGAGCTGGTCAGCTCGGAGCTCCGAGTGGTGGAGGCCGAGGTGCGCACGGGCAGCAGCGGCGCCGGCCGCGACGGGCACAAGCAGCAGCCGCGCCGGCCGTGCGTGGGCGAGAGCACTAGCTCGGGCCGCAAGCAGCAGGCGGGATGGGAACGAGTAGCAGCTTCTGCCCCGGCCACGTGTGGGCGCGTGCCGCGACGCCATGAGCGAGCGGCAGCGGGGACGGGAATGAGCAGCAGCCGCCGCCGCGCCGGCCGCGTGCTGCAACGCCGTGCGCGAGCATCAGCGGGGACGGGAACGAGCAAGAGAAGCTGCGCCGGCCGCTTGTGGGCGTGAGCGGAGGCGCCGGCGGCCATGCTCCAGGTGAGCTGCTCAGGTGGCTCGAGCTCGAGCTCTATCGGCCCAGGAGACATGAGTCAACGTCGAGACAAATATAGGAGCCGATTGCTTTTTTGATTTTTGAATAAGGTGGCCTTTATAAAATTACAGGGTCTATTTTGTAAATCTAGAAAAACCCTCACCGAACAGTGTCTATCCTGAACCGTTACGCCACGTCATCATTTGCAGGACCCGCATGTCATAATCATACTCAAAACGATCTAGGCAGTCAACTAGTGTTGTTTGCAAAAAATTAAGAAAAAAATTAATGTTTTTTTGGCACAATTTCATAAATGCGTGGTTTCTGTAAACCTTGCCTGAAGTGTCGATGTTTTTTACAATTCACTTCGTCTGTGTATGTGGTTCCTTTTGCTGCAATCAAGTAATTTCTGTTGCATTGATTATACGTCCATAGTCTGCTCTGGCCGAGGTGCAGCCACGATCAGGTGAGAGGATGATGTCATCCCCTTTCAGTCTCCGTCTCGATCGCTCGCCGTTTCGACAGAAAATCCACTAACGGAAGCTGAAAGCCTGAAGGCCCTAGCTCAGTACCACAAAATTCAGTCAACCCGTTTCGAGCTGTATGAGTAAGAGCAACAACGTGTTGAACCGTATGCAAGCCTGAATGTTTTGCTCCCCTGTCCTGATCGAAATATGAACTCGTTTATTCGTGGACACTCTTCTATCTTTACAGAGGGAGGGGAGTCCAAATTCCGCCAGAGCTTGACACGTTTTTGCAAGCTGAGATCCTGTTTATCAGTAACAGTATCAGCAAAGAACATGGCAGCATCTTTTTATGTTTTTGCGCACGCTACAGTAGCCGGGTGGGGTGACACATGGGACCATACCGTCTGGAGGACCCACAAGGCAGCGGCTCTGTGCTGGCAGATGGTTAGTCGACACGGGCTATCAGTCAGAGAGAGAGAGAGAGAGAGCCGTGGAGTGGATCTCGTGGCGGGAGCTCCTCCGGCCGCCAACCCCCCGCTGGGATCCTTCCAGGGAAGGCGACCACCGGCGACCCCCTCGCTGGTGAGTATGTGCAGCGGCAAGGGTATCAGGAACAGAGGTATAAATCTGTTCTCCTGTTGTAGATCCACTAAATTAGTTTCTTGGAGCACAATCACAGGGACAGGGTGTGTTGCGGAACGTAGCAGAAATTCAAAATTTTTCTACGTGTCACCAAGATCTATCTATGGAGAGACCAGCAACGAGGGGAAGGAGAGTGCATCTACATACCCTTGTAGATCGCTAAGCGGAAGCGTTCAAGAGAACGGGGTTGATGGAGTCGTACTCGTCGTGATTCAAATCACCGATGATCCTAGTGCCGAACGGACGGCACCTCCGCGTTCAACACACGTACAGCCCGGTGACGTCTCCCAAGCCTTGATCCAGCAAGGAGAGAGGGAGAGGTTGAGGAAGACTCCATCCAGCAGCAGCACAACGGCATGGTGGTGATGGAGGAGCGTGGCTGTCCTGCAGGGCTTCGCCAAGCACCGCAGAAGAGGAGATGAACTTGGGAGAGAGGGAGGGGCTGCACCAAAGGCAAAAGGTGTGTCTCAAGAGGCCCTCTACCCCCACTATATATAGGGATCCCAAGGGGGGGTGCGCCAGCCCTAGGAGATCCAATCTCCTAGGGGGGCGGCGGCCAGGGGAGGAGTCCATCCCCCCCAAGGCACCTAGGAGGTGCCTTCCCCTTCTGGGACTCTTCCTTTTAGGGTTTCCTAGGCGCATGGGCCTCTTGGGGCTGGTGCCCTTGGCCCATGTAGGCCAAGGCGCACCCCCTACAGCCCATGTGGCCCCCCGGGGCAGGTGGCCCCACCCGGTGGGCCCCCGGGACCCTTCCGGTGGTCCCGGTACAATATCGATGACCCCGAAACTTGTCCCGATGACCAAAACAGGACTTCCTATATATAAATCTTTACCTCCGGACCATTCCGGAACTCCTCGTGACGTTCGGGATCTCATCCGGGACTCCGAACAACATTCGGTAACCACATACAAGCTTCCTTTATAACCCTAGCGTCATCGAACCTTAAGTGTGTAGACCCTACGGGTTCGGGAGACATGCAGACATGACTGAGATGTTCTCCGGTCAATAACCAACAGCGGGATCTGGATACCCATGTTGGCTCCCACATGTTCCACGATGATCTCATCGGATGAACCACGATGTCAAGGACTCCATCGATCCCGTATACAATTCCCTTTGTCTATCGGTACGATACTTGCCCGAGATTCGATCGTCGGTATCCCGATACCTTGTTCAATCTCGTTACAAGTAAGTCTCTTTACTCATTCCGTAACACATCATCCTGTGATCAACCCCTTGGTCACATTGTGCACATTATGATGATGTCCTACCGAGTGGGCCTAGAGATACCTCTCCGTTTACACGGAGTGACAAATTCCAGTCTCGATTCGTGCCAACCCAACAGACACTTTCAGAGATACCTGTAATGCACCTTTATAGCCACCCAGTTACGTTGTGACGTTTGGTACACCCAAAGCACTCCTACGGTATCCGGGAGTTGCACAATCTCATGGTCTAAGGAAAAGATACTTGACATTAGAAAAGCTTTAGCATACGAACTACGATCTTTGTGCTAGGCTTAGGATTGGGTCTTGTCCATCACATCATTCTTCTAATGATGTGATCCCGTTATCAATGACTTCCAATGTCCATGGTTAGGAAACCATAACCATCTATTGATCAACGAGCTAGTCAACTAGAGGCTTACTAGGGACATGGTGTTGTCTATGTATCCACACATGTATCTGAGTTTCCTATCAATACAATTATAGCATGGATAATAAACGATTATCATGAACAAGGAAATATAATAATAATCAATTTATTATTGCCTCTAGGGCATATTTCCAACAGTCTCCCACTTGCACTAGAGTCAATAATCTAGCTCACATCGATATGTGATTAACACTCAAGGTCACATCCCCATGTGATTAATACCCAAAGAGTTTACTAGAGTCAATAATCTAGTTCACATTACCATGTGATTAACACTCGATGAGTTCTAGGTTTGATCATGTTGCTTGTGAGAGAGGTTTTAGTCAACGGGTCTGAACCTTTCAGATCCGTGTGTGCTTTACAAATCTCTATGTCATCTCCTAGATGTAGCTACCACATTCTATTTGGAGCTATTCCAAATAAATGTTCTACTTAGAGCTATTCTAAATTGTTGCTCCATTATACGTATCCGGTATCTCTACTCAGAGCTATCCGGATAGGTGTTAAGCTTGCATCGACGTAACCCTTTATGATGAACTCTTTTACCACCTCCATAATCGAGAAAATTCCTTAGTCCACTAGTTACTAAGGATAACTTTGACCGCTGTCCTGTGATCTATTCTTGGATCACTCTTTTACCCCTTGACTGACTCATGGCAAGGCACACTTCAGGTGCGGTACACAGCATAGCATACTGTAGAGCCTATGTCTTAAGCATAGTGGACGACCTTCGTCCTTTCTCTCTATTCTGCCGTGGTCGAGCTTTAAGTCTTAACTTCATACCTTACAACTCAGGTAAGAACTCCTTCTTTGACTGATCCATCTTGAATACCTTCAAGATCATGTCAAGGAATGTGCTCATTTGAAAGTACCATTAAGCATTTTGATCTATCCTTATAGATCTTGATGCTCAATGTTCAAGTAGCTTAATCCAGGCTTTCCATTGAAAAAACACTTTCCAAATAACCCTATATGCTTTCCAGAAATCCTACGTCATTTCCGATCAACAATATGTTAACAACATATACTCATCGGAAATTCTATAGTGCTCCCACTCACTTCTTTGGAAATACAAGTTTCTCATAAACTTTGTATACACCCAAAATCTTTGATCATCTCATCAAAGCATACGGTCCAACTCCGAGATGCTTACTCTAGTCCTCAGAAGGATAGTTGGAGCTTTGCATACTTATTAGCATCTTTCAGGATTGACAAAACCTTCCGGTTGTATCACATACAACCTTTCCTCAAGAAAAGTCGTCGAGGAAACAATGTTTTTTACATCCCATCTGCAAGATTTCATAAATAATGCAGTAATCGCTAATATAATTCCAACAGACTCTTAGAATCGCTACGAGTGAGAAAGTCTCACCGTAGTCAACTCCTTGAACTTGTCGGGAAACATCTTAACGACAAGTCGAGCTTTCTCAATGGTGACACTTACCATCATTGTCTGTCTTCCTTTTAAAATCCATCTGTACTCAACAGCCTTACGATCATCGAGTCGTTCTGCCAAAGTCTACACTTTGTTTTCATACATGGATCCTCTCTCGGATTTATGGCCTCGAGCCATTCATCGGAATCCGGGCCCACCATCGCTTCTCCATAGCTCGTAGGTTCATTGTTGTCTAGCAACATGACTTCCAAGACAGGATTACATACCACTCTGAAGTAGTACGCATCCTTGTCATCCCACGAGGTTTGTTAGTGACTTGATCTGAAGTTTCATGATCACTATCATAAGCTTCCACTTCAATTGGTGTAGGTGCCACAGGAACAACTTCCTGTGCCCTGCCACACACTAGTTGAAGAGACGGTTCAATAACCTCATCAAGTCTCCACCATCCTCCCACTCAATTCTTTCGAGAGAAACTTTTCCTCGAGAAAGGACCCGATTCTAGAAACAATCCCTTATTGCTTTCGGATCTGAGACAGGAGGTATACCCAACTGTTTTGGGTGTCCTATGAAGATGCATTTATCCGCTTTGGGTTCGAGCTTATCAGCCTGAAACTTTTCACATAAGCGTCGCAGCCCCAAACTTTTAAGAAATGACAGCTTAGGTTTCTCTAAGCCATAATTCATACGGTGTCATCTCAACGGAATTACGTGGTGCCCTATTTAAAGTGAATGTGGTTGTCTCTAATGCCTAACCCATGAACAATAGTGGTAATTCGATAAGAGACATCATGGTATGCATCATATCCAATAGGGTGCAGTTATGATGTTCGGACACACCATCACACTATGGTGTTCCAGGCTGTATTAGTTGTGAAACAATTTCCACAATGTCTTAATTCTGTGCCAAACTCGTAATTCAGATATTCATCTCTATGATCATATCATAGATCTTTTATCCTCTTGTCACGATGATCTTCAACTTCACTCTGAAATTACTTGAACCATTCAATAATTCAAACTTGTGTTTCATCAAGTAAATATATTCAACATCTACTCGAATCATCTGTGAAGTAAGAACATAACGATATTCACTGCATGCCCCAGCACTCATTGGACTACACACATCAAAAATGTGTTACTTCCAATAAGTTGCTATCTTGTTCCATCTTACTGAAACCGAGGCTTTTCAGTCATCTTGCCCATGTGGTGTGATTTGCATATCTCAAGTGATTCAAAATCAAGTAAGTCCAAATGATCCATCTGCATGGAGTTTCTTCATGCGTATACACCAATAGACATGGTTCGCATGTCTCAAACTTTTCAAAACGAGTGAGTCCAAAGATCCATCAACATGGAGCTTCTTCATGCGTTTTATACCATTATGACTTACATGGTAGTGCCACAAGTAAGTGGTACTATCATTACTATTTTATATCTTTTGGCATGAAAATGTGTATTACTACGATCGAGATTCAATAAACCATTCGTTTCAGGTGCAAGACCATTGAAGGCATTATTCAAATAAATAGAGTAACCATTATTCTCCTTAAATGAATAACCGTATTGCGATAGACATAATCCAATCACGTCTATGCTCAACGCAAACACCAAATAACAATTATTTAGGTTTTAATACCAATCTCGATGGTAGAGGGAGCGTGCGATGCTTGATTATATCAACATTGGAAACACTTCCAACACATATCGTCAGCTCACCTTTAGCTAGTCTCTGTTTATTCCGTAGCTTTTATTTCGAGTTACTAACACTTAGCAACCGAACCGGTATCTAATACCCTCGTGCTACTAGGAGTACTAGTAAAGTACACATCAACACAATGTA
Organism: Triticum timopheevii; assembly: GCA_963921465.1. Classification (NCBI taxonomy): domain Eukaryota; kingdom Viridiplantae; phylum Streptophyta; class Magnoliopsida; order Poales; family Poaceae; genus Triticum; species Triticum timopheevii. The sequence goes on from OY997266.1 coordinate 615,331,963, forward strand.
TATCCAATATACTTCTATCGACCTTGCCAGCCTTCTCATCTACCAAGTATCTAAGGTAATTCTGCTCCAGTGGTTGTTCCCCTTATTACAGAAGCACTTAGTCTCGGGTTTGGGTTCAACCTTGGGTTTCTTCACCAGAGCAGCAACTGAATTGCCGTTTCATGAAGTATCCCTTCTTGCCCTTGCCCTTATTGAAACTAGTGGTTTCACCAACCATCAACAATTAATGCTCCTTCTTGATTTCTACTTTGGTGTCAAACATCGCGAATATCTCAAGGATCATCATATATGTCCCTGATATATCATAGTTCATCACGAAGCTCCAGCAGCTTGGTGGTAATGACTTTGGAGAACCATCACTATTTCATCTGGAAGATCAACTCCCACTCGATTCAAGCGATTGTTGTACTCAGACAATCTGAGCACAAGCACAACAATTGAGCTTTTCTCCTTAGTTTGTAGGCTAAGAAAATCGTCGGAGATCTTATACCTCTTGACGTGGGCACGAGCCTGAAATCCCAATTTCAGCCCTCAAAACATCTCATATATTTCGCGACGTTTCAAAACATCTTCGGTGCCTCAATTCTAAACCGTTTAACTGAACTATTACGTAGTTATCAAAATGTGTATGTCAGATGTTCGCAACATCCACAGACGACGTTCGAGGTTCAGCACACTGAGCGGTGCATTAAGGACATAAGCCTTCTATGAAGCAATGAGGACAATCCTCAGTCTACGGACCTAGTCCGCATAATTGCTACTATCAACTTTCAACTAAATTTTCTCTAGGAACATATCTAAACAGTAGAACTGAAGCGCGAGCTACGACATAATTTGCGAAGACCTTTTGACTATGTTCAGGATAATTAAGTTCATCTTATGAACTCCCACTCAGATAGACATCCCTCTAGTCATCTAAGTGATTACATGATCCGAGTCAACTAGGCCATGTCTGATCATCACGTGAGACGGACTAGTCATCATCGGTGAACATCTTCATGTTGATCGTATCTACTATACGACTCATGCTCGACCTTTCGATCTTCTGTGTTCCGAGGCCATGTCTGTACATGCTAGGCTCGTCAAGTTAACCCTAAGTGTTTTCGCGTGTGTAAATCTGTCTTACACCCGTTGTATGTGAACGTAAGAATCTATCACACCCGATCATCACGTGGTGCTTAGAAGCGACGAACTGTAGCAACGGTGCACAGTTAGGGGAGAACACTTCTTGAAATTGTTGTAAGGGATCATCTTATTTACTACCGTCGTTCTGAGTAAACAAGATGCATAAACATAATAAACATCACATGCAATTATATAGTAGTGACATGATATGGCCAATATCATATAGCTCCATTGATCTCCATCTTCGGGGCTCCATGATCATCATCGTCACCGGCATGACACCATGATCTCCATCATCGTGTCTTCATGAAGTTGTCTCGCCAACTATTACTTCTACTACTATGGCTACCGGTTAGCAATAAAGTAAAGTAATTACATGGCGTTGTTCAATGACACGCAAGTCATACAATAAGTTAAGACAACTCCTATGGCTCCTGCCGGTTGTCATACTCATCGACATGCAAGTCGTGATTCCTATTACAAGAACATGATCAATCTCATACATCACATATATCATTCATCACATCCTTTGGGCCATATCACATCACATAGCATACCCTGCAAAAACAAGTTAGACGTCCTCTAATTGTTGTTTGCATGTTTTACGTGGCTGCTATGGGTTACTAGCAAGAACGTTTCTTACCTACGCAAAGACCACAACGTGATATGCCAATTTCTATTTACCCTTCATAAGGACCCTTTTCATCGAATTCGATCCGACTAAAGTGGGAGAGACAGACACCCGCCAGCCACCTTATGCAACTAGTGCATGTTTGTCGGTGGAACCGGTCTCACGTAAGAGTACGTGTAAGGTTGGTCCGGGCCGCTTCATCCCACGATGCCGCCGAATCAAGATAAGACTAGTAACGGCAAGCATATTGAACAAAATCAACGCCCACAACTACTTTGTGTTCTACTCGTGCATAGAATCTACGCAATAGACCTAGCTCATGATGCCACTGTTGGGGAACGTAGCAGAAATTCAAAATTTTCCTACGTGTCACCAAGATCTATCTATGGAGAGACCAGCAACAAGGGGAAGGAGAGTGCATCTACATACCCTTGTAGATCGCTAAGCGGAAGCGTTCAAGAGAACGGGGTTGATGGAGTCGTACTCGTCGTGATTCAAATCACCGATGATCCTAGTGCCGAACGGACGGCACCTCCGCGTTCAACACACGTACTGCCCGGTGACGTCTCCCACGCCTTGATCCAGCAAGGAGAGAGGGAGAGGTTGAGGAAGACTCCATCCAGCAGCAGCACAACGGCATGGTGGTGATGGAGGAGCGTGGCTGTCCTGCAGGGCTTCGCCAAGCACCGCAGAAGAGGAGATGAACTTGGGAGAGAGGGAGGGGCTGCACCAAAGGCAAAAGGTGTGTCTCAAGAGGCCCTCTACCCCCACTATATATAGGGATCCCAAGGGGGGGTGCGCCAGCCCTAGGAGATCCAATCTCCTAGGGGGGCGGCGGCCAGGGGAGGAGTCCATCCCCCCCAAGGCACCTAGGAGGTGCCTTCCCCTTCTGGGACTCTTCCTTTTAGGGTTCCCTAGGCGCATGGGCCTCTTGGGGCTGGTGCCCTTGGCCCATGTAGGCCAAGGCGCACCCCCTACAGCCCATGTGGCCCCCCGGGGCAGGTGGCCCCACCCGGTGGGCCCCCGGGACCCTTCCGGTGGTCCCGGTACAATAGCGATGACCCCGAAACTTGTCCCGATGACCAAAACAGGACTTCCTATATATAAATCTTTACCTCCGGACCATTCCGGAACTCCTCGTGACGTCCGGGATCTCATCCGGGATTCCGAACAACATTCGGTAACCACATACAAGCTTCCTTTATAACCCTAGCGTCATCGAACCTTAAGTGTGTAGACCCTACGGGTTCGGGAGACATGCAGACATGACTGAGATGTTCTCCGGTCAATAACCAACAGCGGGATCTGGATACCCATGTTGGCTCCCACATGTTCCACGATGATCTCATCGGATGAACCACGATGTCAAGGACTCAATCGATCCCGTATACAATTCCCTTTGTCTATCGGTACGATACTTGCCCGAGATTCGATCGTCGGTATCCCGATACCTTGTTCAATCTCGTTACAGGCAAGTCTCTTTACTCGTTCCGTAACACATCATCCCGTCATCAACCCCTTGGTCACATTGTGCACATTATGATGATGTCCTACCGAGTGGGCCCAGAGATACCTCTCCGTTTACACGGAGTGACAAATTCCAGTCTCGATTCGTGCCAACCCAACAGACACTTTCGGAGATACCTGTAATGCACCTTTATAGCCACCCAGTTACGTTGTGACGTTTGGTACACCCAAAGCACTCCTACGGTATCCGGGAGTTGCACAATCTCATGGTCTAAGGAAAAGATACTTGACATTAGAAAAGCTTTAGCATACGAACTACGATCTTTGTGCTAGGCTTAGGATTGGGTCTTGTCCATCACATCATTCTTCTAATGATGTGATCCCGTTATCAATGACATCCAATGTCCATGGTTAGGAAACCGTAACCATCTATTGATCAACGAGCTAGTCAACTAGAGGCTTACTAGGGACATGGTGTTGTCTATGTATCCACACATGTATCCGAGTTTCCTATCAATACAATTATAGCATGGATAATAAACGATTATCATGAACAAGGAAATATAATAATAATCAATTTATTATTGCCTCTAGGGCATATTTCCAACAGGGTGTGGATCTTAACTTCAAAAGGTTGGTCGTTCGTCGTTCACTATCTAGTTTCTTCAAGTAAAGCGTGCCTGCTACTCCCTCCGTTCCAAAATAGATGACTCAACTTTGTACTAACGAGGGAGTACTTCTGTGCTGGCCGGTTTGATGTGTGTTCATCTCAGTTCTTAACTGCAAATAGTTGGTTATCCACGATACATTTACAATGCTATTTGGTTCTATATATGCTACTCCTATATATGGTCTGCTCTAGTGTGTCCATTTGTTGTCAGGTAATTAGCACACGCTTCACTACTGACCTCCCTTTATTAAGAAACATATACCAGATGCATCTTGATTTGTTTGCCAACTGAACAGTGGAAAAAGTTCATATACATAGGTCAGCGTGGGATGGAAATCACAACTGTTTGTGGACTTAAAACAGATGCTAGTGCAGAAGAAACGAAGAGTATATTGCTTTTTAGCTGTTACTCCCGCCGTCCAAAAACGCTTGTCCCAAGTTTGTTCCTCAAATGGATGTATCTAGCACTAACTTGGAGCTAGATACTTCCATTTGAGTGACTAAGCTTTTTCGGACGGAGGGAGTACTATGTAAGTGCAAATCGTTCGTGATTCACTGTAGATTTACATTGCTTGGTATAAGATGTTTTTTTCCCAAGGGTATGCTCATTTTTTTGCCTTTTTAACTAGCTCATTATTCATTGTTATTTTCTTTTTATGAATGTAAATAGTATACACATGCTGACTTGCCTGGCAACTAATTGTTGAAAAATCTTCACATGCATAGGTCCACAATTGCTGTGGAGGAAATGAAGAATATCTTGTTATTTGGTTGTTACCGTCGACGTTCTTTTAGATTGAACATTGGCATGATTGTTTCTCTCTGCAATGATTATATTAGATCTAGCATCATGTCATGGACATCATAAGATTTTTCTGCCTTGATAGTTGATGTCTACAGGTTCAGTCATGCTTCTGTTTATGAGCCCTTTGAAGTAACTCTGTGCTAGCTCAAATGGGCCAATTTCTTATTTACATGGTACACGAATCCTTCAGCTATCCATCTCCATATGAACTTGTCTCACTTAATTTTGTAATCTTCTAGATATATGCTTATATATAATAAATGATGTGAAGGAAGACCATAGAACAAACATAATCTTCAGTCGTAAGGAAGTTAGGGTGGACTAGAGATAGACCACAACAGGAGCCAGACACACCAATAATATGGGAAGTAGAAAAGAAATAGCAAAAGAAGCTCTTGACTTTTAGATTATGTCAAAGTGATAATCCGGAGTCAAGCTTCTTTTACTACTAGTTTTGATCTACCTTGTCATCTATAGGATTAGTTATTATATCTAAGTATGTTTTTAGAAGATTAAGCAAGGTCACTCGGTATGCAAATGGATAGCCGAATGTTTCGTTTATCATGGAAACCAAGAGATTAGCTTATTTGAGCTCGATGATCATAAATAGAAGCATGATTCAACCAATGGACATCAATTTGATGAAGGCATGGAAAAATCTTCTCGTGTTCATGATATGATGATTGATTCCATATGTTGTTGCCAAGTGAAGAAAACCACTTACATAGCACTGAGTGAAAGCGATCTATACAAAGGCAAGATTTGAAGATTATCCTTCCGAAAGAGCATGTCAGATATGAGCACCATCAGAAGCAGCAATGCCACAAGTGAGGTAACTTGCAATATCTATATCTACTATTGTTGATCTAGTGTTGCTTATGTCGAGTACTTGTGTTGGATTTAGAATAATATGGTGTATGTTTCTCTTCATTTGAGACTGCTGAAATTCAGAAAACTGCGTTTGTCTTGGTGTTTTGATTTGTCTTCCCTCTCCAAGGTCATTGTACCCACTTACCTCTGAATTCTGCAAATTCTTGCAGTAGTTATTGCGTTTTTCTCATTATGAACTTCCTTTTCCATTTATTTGTGTTCTAAGGAAGAGTATGTAATATGATGTACTGTTGTCTGGTTAACTTGCCTTGGCCTTTTGAATTTTCTTCGATACGAAGTTCTCATTGTGATTGTACCCACTTATGCCTGAATTCTGTTATCACTTCTGTGGGTTCAAGAAACATGAAGTTTCAGCAATGCCTCTGGTAATATAATTGCCTATTCATGAACTTCATTTTCCATTTATTTGTTGTGTAAAGCAGAATATGTGAACTTCCTTTTTCCATTTATTCATTTTATAAGGTAGAGTGTGTAATTACGATGCATTGTTGCCTTGTTTGCCGGCTTCGATTATCCATTGCGTCTCTTTCTTCCTAGCAGTTTTCCGAGTCGTTTTGCTGCAGACTCGTGGAATGAAAATATGGCCATTCAGTTTATACAATCATTTGAAATTTCACCTTTTATCTGTAGCAGTTGCTGTTTGTTTTATTTGTCGCCTTTTATGTGTCACGTTGGTTCAAATTTGACTGAACAAATGGGGGTGTGCTATTAGCCTGAACCAATGTAACGATTTCTGGAGGTAAATGATTTGGATTAGCAAACAATGTGGTGTGCAAACAAAAGCTTGTGTAAGTTTACACCAGTGTCTCCCTCCCTATCGTGAGTTCGTGACAATATACTCACACATGTAAGTCCAGTAGGGATCTCCCACCATAGCTGAATGATTTGGATTCATCTACTATAGGATTAGTTATTATATCTAAGTATGTTTTCAGAAGATTAAGCAAGGTCACTTGATATTTAAATGGATAGCTGAATGATTATTTTATCATGAAAAATACTCCCTCCGTCCGAAAATACTTGTCATCAAAATGGATAAAAAAAGATGTATCTAGAACTAAAATATGTCTAGATACATCCCCTTTTATCCATTTTGATGACAAGTATTTCCGGACGGAGGGAGTATAAGAGATTAGCCTATTTGAGATGGGTAATAGAGTTACTCAATGAGATCATAAAAAGAAGAATGATTCAATCAATAGACATCAATGTTGATGAAGGCATGGAAAAAATCTTATCATACACATGATATGATGATTGATCGCATATGTTTTTGTCTAGTGAAGATAACCACTTGCATTGCACTTAGAGAAAGCGATCTATAAAAAGGGCAAGATTTGAATATTATACATCCGAAAGAGCGTGGCAGATATGACCAACATCAACAGCAGCAAGGTCACAAGTGGGCTCTCCTGCAATATCCATGTGCTATTGTTGATCCAGTGTAATGTCGCTTATGCTGAGCGTTCATGTTCTGCATGGGCTGTATTTAGAATATTGTGCTGCATGCTTCCATTCTTGGCAATTGTGATGGCGAGACTCAAGAACTCTGCATTTACCACGGTGTTTTGATTTGTCTTGTGCAACGACACGAGGCTCTCATTGTAATTCTACTCACTTACGCCTGAATAATGCCATCACTTCCGTATTCAAGAATCACCATGTTTGCCTGTAATTGTAATTTTCTACCACACATTTTTTTTGGAATTTTTGGAATTGTTTATAAATTTTTTTCTAACCGGACGAGCTGGGCACCGAAATGCCCTACTCTTGCTTGTATATCTACTTTAATTATTCCATGCGGTGCTTTCTTCCTAGGAGACACAGGCCCATTTTTATTTTTATTTGAGACTCGTCAACATTCAGTCCTCGCAAGATCTTCTGAATTTTCTTCACTTCTGGTTTGCCGCATGCTTGCATGCCCGCAGACGCTGTCAATGTTTGAGCGGAGTTGAGATAGCAACGCCATGCTTGGCAAGGTAATACGAGCGCACGTACAGTGCAATCCTAATAGCCAAATCTCTTTCGCTTTCTATGGTTTGCACCAGTGAGGGACTGCATCATGTCTCTTTTCCGTCTGTTTGATTAACCGCCGGCCGCTGCGGGGTTGGCATCCCTCTCTTCGTCCTGGCCTTGCCTTAATATGTCCACTCATCAATCATCAATCCCCTCAAACCATTCTTGATAATTATTAGTACTGCTAATCAGTGGCGGAGCTACAGGAGAATGCTTGGGGGGCTGAAACACAAAATATGAACATTTAAGAGGGCAAAATGCTAATTTTTCTTCCAACTAAGCACAAAGTTAGTATTTCCTTCACAAAATTGTCTAAGGTTGGGGGGGGGGGGGGGGGGGGGGCACAGCCCCCCAGCAATACACTAAGCTCCGCCAGTGCTGCTAATGACTGAGAAGTTTATTTCTTACTAGTATGTATGTCCGTCTGTCTCTAGGTAATGCAACTGACTGAGAAGTTTATTTATTTATAAATAAACTAATGCATCTGCGCAGAGGGATCTCTAGGTAATGCAAACTGAGCAGTTTAAAACTAAACTAATGCACCTGCTCATATGCATCGGTCGCATCAACTCACACTAATAGAAAAAGGGGCTAATCTGAGACACATTAGTGCCGGTTTGATTTTGAGCCGGCACTAATGTGTCCATTAGTGCCGGTTCCAACGGCTAGGCGGGCGGACATCATTAGTACCGATTCGTGGGCAACAATTAGTACCGGTTCATGCCATGAACCGGTACTAATGATACTGTGTCAGGCCGTGGGCCCCACAAACTCCTTTAGTACCGGTGACATGAACCGGTACTAGAGTTTCTTATTAAGCTGATTTTTAGTCTCACCTCGCTAGGAGAGAGGCAGTAGGAGCGGTTTATAAGCCGTGAGTGCAGAGACGATGAAGGAGAGGCGCAATGCTCACCTGCAGGTTGCTTAGCTTCAAGCCTTTCGGAATAGAATAGATTGCACGGAGCAATGTGCAGTGTAGTCTACCCTATTCCGAAAGGCTTGAAGCTAATTAACGAGCATTGTGCATTTTTTATTTTTAATAAATTATTAGAACTCCAGACTTCTTGTGTTACGGCAAAAACTGAATGCACTTCGTGTACAAACTGGACAATCTCTTTCGAAGTATCAGGGCCGAATTCGGATGAAAACTCATCTGTTACACCGGCACTTCATTTTTTAAACTTATTACAACTTCAGACTTTTTTGCGTTCAGTACGCACCATTCTAAGCCACGTCATCAATTTTCAACCCTTTCTGACATTTTTTGCTCCCCTAGCACGAACTGATACTAAAGAGGTTGTGGCAGGGCTATTTTTAGTCCCACCGCGCTCCCCTAGCAAGATTTTGACCACCTTAAATATGATACTTCTCAAACTATCACAAGCATTTGGTCTTCATTGAACTCTATGTGTAGGATCTGTGGCTGCAATAGGAGTCTTCGCCGGTTCTTAAATCACTTTGATAATTTAGATTCTATACAAAAAGATTATTGATGATCAATGTATTTTTTATGTACTTCTCTGTAGTAGTAGCGCGTTTTGGCTGAAAGACGGTACTGATCAATGTATTTTTTATGTGTTACTTCTCAAACTATATAAAAAGGAAGAAGAAGAAGAAGAAGAAGAAGAAGAAGAAGAAGAAGAGGAAGAGGAAGAAGAGGAAGAAGAAGAAGAAGAAGAAGAGGAAGAAGAAGAAGAGGAAGAAGAAGAAGCAGAAGAGGAGGAAGAGGAAGAGGAAGAAGAGGAAGAAGAAGAAGAAGCAGAAGAGGAAGAAGAGGGAGAGGAAGAAGAAGAAGAAGAAGAAGAGGAATAAGAGGAAGAAGAAGAAGAAGAGAAATGACCGTGAAACAGTAAATCACCGCAAAACGACCTCTGAAAAAGCAGAAAAGAAAAAATTATATAAAAAACTACTGAAAAATAAATAAAAGAAAATAAATAATACAGGAAAGAAAAAAATTATATAAAGCAAAAATATTCACAAAGAAACTAAATACAGCAAACAAACTATTCAGAAAAAAATAGAAGAAAAAAATAAAGCAGAAAAGAAAAAACTATATAAAAAAATTACTCAAAAATAAATAGAAGAAAAAAATAATGCAGAAAATAAAAAAATTATATAAAGCAAAAATATTTAAAAAAAACTAAATACAGCAAAAAAACTACTCAGAAATAAATAGAAGAAAAAAATAAAGCAGAAAAGAAAAAACTATATAAAAAATTACTCAAAAATAAATAGAAAAAAATAAATAATGCAGGAAAAAAATATATAAAAAAATGTTGGGGCGCTGTCCAGTGGGCCTGCCAGACCTAAGGTGTGCAAATACAGGCCCAGAAGGTGCTTGCCTAAGCAGCCAGAGGCCCTGCTACTACAGCCATCTGAAATCTGAACATGGGGACCCAACACTCCATAGGCCCACAACGTAGCAAGCCTGTGCACATGACTAGGAAAGTCCATTTGCTCGTTGTTGATAAATTTAAGATTATGCAGTACACATAGCTTACTCTATTTATTTTTCTTTGGTACAGCAACGCGTTCGCAAAGTCAGCATATGGAGATTGGTGGCGCGATTTAATTTGACTTTGGCACTACAGTCCAAGCGGCATCTCTAGGCCATTTTGGCTGGCCTCTACATTGGATCTGATTCCTTGCTAGGGCAGCTAGACTAACACTGTTAGCTACTACTACAACCAGCTGATACATGGACCCAGCCCTGCAGAAGCCCACAAGGTAGTCTGTGCACATGATCTGCCATCTTAATTCGCTCTTCCTTGGTAAACTAAGATTATGCACTACATATAGCTTCTCATTTTAGTACAACAACAGGAACACCACCACAACGCCTTCTTTGCAATCGCAGAGCGCGGCCAGTTAGCTTCCTTCCACTCAAAAGAAGTTCCCAACAGCTAGAGATACCGAGCTTTCCATGGATATTGCCATGGGGGCTCCAGGCCATCTCCTCCCCAAACTCGGCGCTGTCCTCGCTGGTGAGTTCACCTTGGAGAAACGCGTGAGAAAAGGCATCGAGTCTCTTGAAACAGAGCTCACACTGATGCATGCCGCCCTCCGCAAGGTGGCAAAGGTGCCGCCAGAACAGCTCGACGAGGTGGTCAAGATTTGGGCAGGAAAGGTGAAGGAGTTGTCCTACGAGATGGAGGACATCTTTGATGCTTTTATTAGAGTATATCTTCTGTTTGTATATTTGGTAGTTTAAATTGTACTCTATCTCTATTAGTCTAGTCTTGTAGCCCAAGCTTTGTAATCTATATAAACAGCCCTTGAGGCCCCGATCAATACAACAATTACTTCTCCAATATCTCAATCTATCATGGTATCCGACGCCTAGGTTTTCCGCACCTGGTATGGCTCCGCCACCTGCGCCGCCGCCCCGGCCGATTCAGCCCCTCTTCTCCATGGCCGACTTCCGCGCCGCCGGTGCCCCACCCCCTACCTCCTCCTCTACAACTACTCAAACACCTCCCCCTCCAAACCCTATGTTCTCCCTAGCCGACACCATTGCCGACGTCTCTCCCTTCATACCAATCTCATTAGACCTCGACATCCACAACTACAAGGGCAAGAATCCCGTCTACCGGCCTCCTGCATCTCCTCCTGCCGGACCTGCACCAGCCTCGTCATCCACCGCTCCCGCGCCACCAGCTCCGTCGCCATGGCCTCCTCAGCATGATCCTTGGACTGGCCTCGTCCAGGCTTGGTCGATGCCATGGTCGGCCCCCTCGCCGTATGGTGCTCCTCCTGCGTACACGGGCACGTGGAGCCCCGGTCTTCATCCAGCCACAGGCTCTCCGGGACTCCTTGGACCCAGGCCGCCGGCGCACGTCTACACCGCCACTCCTACTCCGCCTACCAGCACGCCAGGACCACCGTCGCCCTACAACACCATGCCGGCCTTCTACGGCAACATGCAGGCCCCAATCGCATATTACCCATCCGCTATCCCCTACGTCAACATGCAAGCTCCTGGCCCCTCTGCTCCTCCCCAACAGCCGGCTTGGGACCAAGCCGCCTTCATCAACGCCATGAACAATTTTGTCCTCAACGACGCAGGTACGGATTGGATTTTCGATTCTGGTGCATCAATGCATATGTCTTCAAATATGAATTTATTGTCAGCTTGTTTTCCTTCTGCTTTTTCCACTATCACCATTGGCGATGGCTCCATCATCCCTGTTTCATGCACTGGTCACTCTTACATCCCTTCCTCTCATGCCAATTTTCTTCTATGCAATATTCTTGTGGTTCCTTCCATCATCAAAAATATTATCTCTGTTAGACAATTTTGCATTGACAACAAAGTTATCCTGGCCTTTGACCCTTTTGGTTTGTCTGTGAAAGATCTGACAACGGGGGCGGTCCTCGCTCGGTACAATAGCACGGGCGATCTTTATCCTCTTCATGGCGCGCCCACATACACCTCTCCGTGCCATGCTCGCCTCTGTTGATCTATGGCATCGTCGTCTCGGTCACCCCAGCAAAAACACTTTGACGTCTTTACTCCAAGAATTTTGTATCCCTAGTTCTAGCAGTCCTCATAATCCCTCTCTCTGTAATGCATGTCAATGTGGCAAACATGTTAGATTACCTTTTGGAACCTCTACTACCATTAGTACTTTTCCTTTTGAGTTACTTCACTATGATTTATGGACCTCTCCAGTCCCTAGTGTTTCTGGTTATAAATATTATCTTGTGATCCTGGATGATTATTCTCACTATACTTGGACCTTTCCTCTTCGCGCTAAATCTGAAGTACCTGCAATCTTTCTCAACTTTCGACAATATGTAATCACACACTTTGGCTTGCCAATTCAATTTATTCAATGTGATAACGGTCGTGAATTTGATAACACCCAAAACCGCACCTTCTTTCTCTCTCAAGGCATCCTTCTTCGTTTTTCATGCCCTTATACATCTTCTCAAAATGGTAAAGCTGAACGTTGTCTTCGCTTTATTAATGATGTTCTTCGCACATTGCTTTTACAAGCTTCTCTTCCTTACCGTTTTTGGGTTGAAGCCCTTCGCACCGCCACACTACTTCTTAATATTCGACCAACTAAAACTTGCCCTCTTTATTCGCCTTTCCAATCTCTTTTTCTCTCCCACCCTGACTATTCTTTTCTACGTGTTTTTGGCTGTCTATGCTTTCCCAACATTGCCTCTACCGCCTCCAACAAACTAGAACCACGCTCACTACCTTGCATTCACCTTGGTCTTTCTGATGATCACAAAGGATATCGTTGTTTCGATCCATCTTCTGGTCGTATCATTCTCTCTCGTCATGTCACATTCGATGAAAATACTTTTCCTTTTTCTGTCACTACAACCACAAAACCAATTCCACCACAATCCGCCACCACCAAAACCCCTTCCCTAGTTCGTCCTTCAGTCATCTCTGCTGCCATGGAATCTTGTTCCGTCTCTCCGCCGGAATCGCCCACCGTCAGCCACCCTCCTGCCCCGTCCCCCACCTCTCCCGCAACTGCATCCTCTACCCCATCCGTCTTTCCCTCACCACATCCTACCACGGCCACCACCTCAACACCCACCACCTCTGATTCTTCTTCCTCACCGTCTTCTTTAACCGAAAACCCACTGCCACCCAATGCCGTTCTTACACCACCGCTCACCAATGATCATGTCATGTGCACCCGTGGAAAACGAGGATTTCTTCTCCCCACCAAACGTCTCAATCTTACCGCCACCCCAACCATCTCTCCTATTCCAACCAGTTATAAGCGAGCTCTTCTTGACCCTCTCTGGCTTTCCGCTATGCGTGATGAATTTGAAGCTCTTCAGCAAAATAATACATGGACTCTTGTTCCCAAACCTTCTGGCGTTAACATTGTTTCTGGCAAATGGGTTTTTCGTCATAAATTTCATTCCGATGGCACTCTCGCTCGTTACAAAGCTCGTTGGGTGTGTCGTGGTTTCTCCCAGCAGCATGGTATTGACTTTGATGAGACTTTTTCTCCTGTTGTTAAACCAAGCACTATTCGTGTTGTTCTTAGTCTTGTTGTTTCCTCTTCTTGGCCTATTCATCAACTTGATGTTAAAAATGCTTTTCTCCATGGCACTCTCAATGAAACTGTCTATTGTCAACAACCTTCGGGTTTTGAGAATTCCTCTTCTCCTGATTTTGTTTGTCTTCTTCACAAACCTCTATACGGTCTTAAACAAGCACCTCGTGCTTGGTTTCATCGCTTCACCACCTTTATTCACACAATAGGTTTTACCGCGTCTAAATCTGATTCATCTCTCTTCATTTTTCATTCCTCCTCCCATACTGCCTATCTTCTCTTATATGTTGATGACATAATTCTCACTGCCTCTTTTGATTCCTTTTTACAACACATTATATCTTCTCTTAATCGTGAATTTTCCATGACTGATCTCGGTCCTCTTCATCACTTTCTTGGGATCACTGTTTCCCGCACTTCATCTACACTCTTTCTATCTCAACGTCAGTACATTCTTGATTTACTCTCTCGTGCAGGGATGACTGACTGTCAACCTTGTCGTACGCCGGTCGACGTTGGTACTAAGCTGTCGGCCGACGGTGAACCCTTTTCTGATCCTACTCTATATCGCAGTATCACTGGTGCTCTCCAGTATGCCACCCTCACTCGCCCTGATATATCTTATTCTGTTCAACAAGCCTGCTTATATATGCATGATCCTCGTGTTCCTCATTATTCTCATGTCAAGAGAATACTTCGGTATCTCAAAGGCACCATTGATCATGGTCTTCTCCTTAATTCTTCCTCTCCAACAAGCTTGACAGTTTATTCTAATGCAGACTGGGCGGGTTGCCCAGATACTCGACGATCTACATCCGGCTTTTGTGTTTATTTGGGTGACAATCTTGTTTCTTGGTCTTCCAAAAGGCAGGTTACAGTTTCCAGATCGTCTGCAGAAGCTGAATACAGGTCTGTTGCTCATTCTGTGGCCGAGGCGGTGTGGCTCCGTCAGCTTTTGGTTGAGCTTCATCGACCAATCGAGCGTCCAACTATTGTGTATTGCGACAATATTTCTGCAGTCTATATGGCGTCCAATACTGTTCAGCATCGACGCACCAAGCACATCGAGATTGATATTCATTTTGTTCGTGAAAAAGTGGCTCTTGGCGAGGTCCGTGTGCTTCATGTTCCTACCACTGCACAATTTGCTGATATTTTCACCAAGGGGCTCCCTACTGCAGCATTCACTGGCATTCGATCCAGTCTCAACATTGTTACACCGGATGTTGACACTGCGGGGGGATATTAGAGTATATCTTCGGTTTGTATATTTGGTAGTTCAAATTGTACTCTATCTCTATTAGTCTAGTCTTGGAGCCCAAGATTTGTAATCTATATAAACAGCCCTTGAGGCCCCGATCAATACAACAATTACTTCTCCAATATCTCAATCTATCAGCTTTCATGGTGCATGTGGAGGATGGTGGCGAGCCTTCCAACCCGAAGAATAGAGTCAAGAAGATACTCAAGAAGACCAGGAAATTACTCAAGAAGGGCAAGGTTCTCCATCAGATCTCTAATGCTCTAGAAGAAGCAGTTCATCAAGCTAAGCAATTGGCCGAGCAACATAAGAGGTACGTGCCAAAGATGCAGGATACTAGCGTTGGTTCTAGTGTCGACCCTCGCATGATGGCCCTATACACAGATGTGACGAAGCTCGTGGGCATTGAAGAAACACGAGAAAAGTTAATTGATATGCTGACTAAAGGTGATCATGGGTCGAACCATCAATTGAAGACTATATCTATTGTTGGATTTGGTGGGTTAGGCAAGACAACTCTTGCCAAAGCAGCATATGACAATATTAAAGGGAAATTTCAGTGTGATGCCTTTGTTTCTGTCTCTCAGAATCCCGACATGAAGAAAGTTTTCAAGAATATTCTCTATGAACTTGACAAGGAGAATCATGCCCACTATCTTAACGAAGAATGGGAAGAAAATCAACTGATCGATGAACTCATCAAATTCCTTAATGGCAAGAGGTACTTGTGTTTTTTGTCCTTTTGCAGACCAATTGTCATTTCGTCTAGTAAAATAATGACATTGTTCTAGACTAGTGCATATGCATCTTGATAGCA
Source organism: Triticum timopheevii (assembly GCA_963921465.1). Lineage (NCBI taxonomy): Eukaryota > Viridiplantae > Streptophyta > Magnoliopsida > Poales > Poaceae > Triticum > Triticum timopheevii. Next base: position 615,347,678 of record OY997266.1, read on the forward strand.
TAATCTTGATTAATATTTTATACTTTTTCATGTAAATTAATATAGTTAACACATAACCCACTTTTAAAAAATAGGGAGCGCACAGATAGAAGGTGAATGGGAAATTCTTGTGTCAAAGTCAACGATCTCAATTGCTTAATACCATGTGCAACTTTAATTTTAGCAATGTTCAATAGGGAAATTGTACATGTCTACAGGTACAATTGTACATGATTTTTGTGCAACTATTGATCTCACAGTATGCAATTGATCACCATAGAAATATCTTATTTTTAGAATTGCCAACTTAAAGAAAAAGTTTAATTTTCAACTCATTATCTTTTTAATCATATAGGTACCTCATCGTAATTGATGACATATGGGATAAAGAAGTGTGGAAATTAATCAAGTGCGCTTTCTCCAAGAAGAGTCCCGGAAGCCGGCTAATTACGACAACCCGCATCATTAGTGTCTCCGAAGCATGCTGCTCTTCTAGGGATGATATTTACATAATGAAACCCCTTTCTGACGATGTATCAAGGACACTCTTTTATAAAAGAGTATTTTCTCATGAGACAGAGTGTCCTCAGGAATTGGTGCAAGTATCCAAAGAGATTTTGAAGAAATGTGGTGGCATACCATTAGCTATTATTTCTATAGCAAGTCTTCTGGCTAATAATCCTCAGATAATAACAGAGGATCAATGGTATGATTTGCTCAATTCCATTGGCCGTGGGCTCACAGAAGATCAAAGTTTGGAGGAGATGAAAAAGATATTATTATTCAGCTATTACGATCTGCCATCATATTTGAAACCATGTTTATTATATCTCAGCATCTTCCCGGAAGACCACAAGATTATGAAAGACAAGCTAATATGGAGATGGATATCAGAAGGATTTCTTAACGATGAAAAACAAGAAGCTAGCTTATATGAGCTTGGTAACAGGTACTTCAACGAACTAGTAAATAGAAGTATGGTCCAGTCAATATGCAATGATTATGAAGATGAAAAAAGGGTAGAAGCTTGCCGTGTACATGACATGGTACTTGACCTCATAAGCTCATTGTCAAGTCAAGAAAACTTTGTCACAATATTGGATGTCACCAGAAGAAAAATGCCTAACCCAAGAAGCAAGGTCCGCAGAATGTCCATCCAAAATAGCAAGATAGATGTGGATACCACTAGGATGGCACATATGAGGTCACTTACAGTTTTTGCAAATAATGTTGTTGGGAAAGTGTTAGATATTTCAAGCTGTCAAGTTTTGCGTGTGTTGGATTTAGAAGGTTGTGATGTCTCGGATATTAGGTATGTGGGGAATCTGTTACATTTGAGGTACTTGGGAGTAAAAGACACACATGTCGAGGATGTACCCGTGGAAATAGGAAAGCTACAGTTTTTGATTACCTTGGACTTAAGAGGTACCAAGATAAAAGTATTGCCGTCAAGTGTTGTTCAGCTAAGACGCCTGATGTGCCTATATGTTGACCATCGGATGAAGCTGCCCTCTGGAATGGGTAACCTGCCCTGCCTAGAAGTGCTAGATTACCTGTGTGTGTGTGACACGGACCTCAATGTTGTGAAAGAATTGGGGCGTCTGACAAAGCTCAAGGTGCTCCGGGTTTTATATGATCAGTTGGATGATAGCTCAGATAAAGCTTTGGAGGAATCCCTTGGTTATCTGAAGCAACTGGAAGGTCTATGGAATGAGATATTTGCCACTGATGACTGCATCAATTTCATGAGCGATGTTTGGGTGCCCCCTTCACAGCTCCGTAGGTTGGATTTCCCATCAATCACACAGCTGGTTCTTGATACTGCCGGCATGGATTAATCCTTCATTGCTTCCTCTCCTCACCTATCTTCGTATCTTCGTGGATGAAGTTCGATCGGATGTCCTCGAGCTTCTTGGGAAGCTTCCTGCTCTTTGTGTTCTCGAGATAACGGATTTCTCTAAGTTCAATGGAGAGCATCTGATGGTAATGCCTACCCTTTCCTCCGGTGCGAACACATTATTCCCACGTGCGACACATTGCAGCTTCCTTAGTATTGGTGCCGACGTGCCGTGCCGTTAATGTTCCCTCAAGGAGCTGCACCGATGCTGAAACACCTTACGTACGCCTTCTCAGCTAAGTGGATCTCCAGTGAGAACTTAGATTTGGACATGGGGCACCTCCCATCCCTCGAGCGACTCAATGTTATGGTTTTCAATGAGGAAGCTAGCGATTGGGAGGTGGAAGAAGCACAGGATGTGCTTTGGGACGCAAGGGATTACTACCCCAACCATCTCGACATGCAGATAGGCCTGATGGGTTGAGGTTCCACTTCCATCCCAGCGGAGAAGGTACGTAGGCTAGTCGCACAAAGCATGTCTTCCCATCATCTGTTCATCCTCCCAGGTGTTCATTCTTAATTTGTTTCTTTCTCAGTTTCAGGCGGCGGAAGCGAAGCATGCGTTGAGGTTAGCCGGATCCTCCTCCATTAGCATCCCTCTGTTGTTGTATTTGTAGTCTAGTCCCCTTGTTTGCTCACCGAGTGCTTATTTCTTTCTGCTTCCGTTTTTCAGTTTCAGGCCAATGAAGTGCTAGGTCGATTCATCAAAATCTTCCACCCAGGTATACTGTATTGACTCAATTAATTAATTATTAGTACTTGGTAGCACCGAACTATTCTCAGTTTCAGCATATTCTTTAGCTGGCTAGCTGGACATGAATCTATCCAGCGCTGGCCTCTTAATACATGCTGCTAAGATACATAGGGCCCCGTATTGTCATTTCTGCATGTTTTACAATGATTAGATTTGTGAAGTAATCCACATTAGTGAGCAATCCACCAAGAAATATGTGTTTCTGTAGTTGGATGAACACTGTTTCTTATTTTCTGTTCGGAACATTTGACAAAACCATTTGTATGCATGTGCTTCACAATCCAGTTATGTATGTATTTGCTACCAGTATATGTGCCTATCTGAAGTTCCAACATAACTGCAATGTGGATATCGCCTTGGTTACTTATGGTGCATAAATAATTCACAGTAGGATGTTTTCCTACTGTTTCAGGGTCAAAAACTTATGGTGCGTAGATGCATAGCATCGGTTGTTACTTCAGCTTGCCAAATGATCACATATAACGTCGTCCTAGCAAGGAATCCATTAGTAGTACTAGTACAGATGCCCTTTTCTTTACTTGGATGAAGTATGTTTTCTTCTTCTGTAACATTCAGCTGGGCCACTCACATGTATGTCTTTCAACATGGCATTGCAGGTAGCATGAGCTAACAAATCGTCGTCGACATGGACTCTGATTGTGTGTGCCCCAACTCTGGTGCCGCCACTTCTTTTGCAACCACTACAGTCAAGCACACTGCATTTCCCTTGCCGTGTGATCCGTCTTCCTTCTCCAAGGAGATGAAGCCCCCATTATGTCCTCTCATCTTTGAGTTATTTGCTTTTTTATTACACCAATTCAAGAACCATTAAAGTTTGTAGGGCAACCCCTGCATTTTGCCCTGACGAACCATTAGCTATTATGTACTCATGTTTGGATTGCCTGCTCTCCTGTGTTCCTCGTTGCACTCCTTTGTTTGTAAAAACTTTTGTTTCAGACTCATAAGCTAAAATTCCGAGTTCAGTTTGCACAGTATGTTTTGAAGCCTCGTCTTCTATTTCTCATATTGATTTGATGGAAATAACAGGGAATTTAGCCGTGTCGTTTTGATGTAACTGCTCTTAGGACCTGTATCTCTAGGTGTACTTGTCATGTTGGAGTAGAACTGGAACTTGAATTGTTGTCGCAACTCAAGTATGCTTAGCTCTTAGCTGTTGTTTACGCACCATTTGTACTTCTACTATTCGGTCCTGAACTGATGCAACGATTTCAGACTCGGAAACTAAAAAACCGCGTTCAGTTTTTACTATGTTCAGAAGTGTCATCTTGTATATTTGTCATGTTGGCTTGATCAAACAAACAGGGATAATAGAAGTGTCGTTTTGATATGATTGCTCTTAAAACATATATTGAGTCCTTCTTTCTAATTGAATCGTATTAGAACTTGCTATTGCATCTCTAGGTGTGCCTTTGCTCTCATTTACTCGGTAGAATTATTCGACCTGAACTGATGCAGTGGTTTCCGGAGGTAAGAATGGTTGGGTGTACTCCCTCCCTTCTTCGTTGACTCTCAGTCTCTCCTTTACTCGGAGTACTAATACAGGGAGCAAATCAGGTGATGTTCTTTGTGTGCCATGAAGCAAATCATATTTATGTAACGCAAGCAAAGATCCGTTCATTAGCAATTTGATGGATAAGCTACACATATTTGTTTCTTTCTGCTGTATCCCACATGAACAAGTAGCCCGCTCCTAATTTATGGTGGCCGTTTGGGGAAAAAAATCTAACTGAAGCTTTAACTCAGACAGTACTTCTGTCTAGTGTTTTTTTGTGTTATCACGCTCTGGGTTACTAGCGCTGTCGAAATGCTGCGAGGATTCAGATTTATTATCACCACACAAACTTTATCACGCAGCTGAGGAGTTACTTTTCTGGCACATGAAGCTCGATAAGGTGCATGCTTTGTTTGTGCTATTGTGAATTCCTTTTGTTGCCCTCGGAATGTGATCGATGGATCCGGGCGCACCCGAGCGGCTTCGCGTTCTCTGCTAATATCGGTGTGATTGATCAGACGGTTATAGGTCCCCCAGTCGGCCGTGCTCGATATCAGTGTGTTGCTTAATTTCTACCTCGCAGCAACTTTAGACTCTTTCTTATTCGAGGAGGCTTGTCAACATTCAGTTCCTGAGATCTTCTGAATTTTCTGCACCTTCTATTTGTATCTCTTTGTCACTTATTTTTTTTCTATCTCCTTGCAGCTAACATGCTGCTTCTTTGTGTAGACGTACCATCCAGCTCAGTACAAACTGTATCATCTTTTTTTTCTCTTTGTGTAGAACTGAACTGGGACTTGCTATTTTGTGTCCTTGGAAGTGCTTTACTCTGTCCCAGGTGCAGCCAAGATGAGTAGAGAGGCGCGCGTGTCACCCCTTTTCAGACTATGTTTCGATCGATCGCCGTTTCGACAGAAAGCCCTACTAACTGAAGCTGAAATCCTGAAGCCCCTAGCCCAGTATTACAAAATCCAGTCAACCCGTTTACCGAAAAAGGGTTTCCCCCCGCTTTGTATTCCAAAGCAACCAAGACCGATACAAGATCGCTGGGGCGAACAGCACAACAAGCCCAAAAGAAAAAGAAGAAGAAGCAAATGCCAACAACGGCAGCTCGACAGAGCACGGATGACCCGCCACCGCTACGCCCACCAAAGACAAACCACTACAACCCGAGGCTCCGGACCACCGCATACAAAACAGCACCTCCAAGAAGGAAAGCGACGCCGACGACGCTGCTGCCCGGACATGTCCTAGGGTTTGCCCGGCACGCGGAGGGAGGTGGGGGATGGATATCACCGACACCCTTCAGGAAGGAATGGTGGCACCCGCAGGTGTCACCGCATCGGGGCCGAAGACCGCTAAGGATTTCTCCCGTACTCCAATCCCCGCCGCCCAACGGACCGGAGCCGACCAGCCAGACCGCCGCCCACCACCATGCGTCATCGCGGTTGCGCCGTCACCCACGCCGCCTCACTGCGGACACCAACACGAGGCCAAGAGGACCGGAGAGAAGCGCCCCGCGGAGGGAGAAGCAGCACCGAAACCGAACGGGAGGGAACCACCTCCACCACCGTCATGCGGGAGGCCAGAGCCTCCGGCACCGTCGCGGTAGCCGTCCGGACGCAGCAGCAGGGCATGCCAGGCCACCCCCGGCCCGGCCAGGCCCGAAACGGGCCCGCTAAGCCCCGCCGCCACGCTGCAGCAAGCCGGCGATGGCGCCGCCAACACCCTGCCGCGCATCGCCTCTCCCCCGCCTCCCGGAAGCCACGAAGCAGACCCACACCGTCGCCGGCCCGCCCAGGCCCAGATGGGGCCCGAAGGACCCAGATCTGGGCCGAGCGGGCGCCGCCAGATCGCGCCGCCGCGTCGCCAGCGGCGACGCCGCCGTCCAGAAGCCCGCCCCCGCTCGCGCCAGGAGCCCCCGCCGTCGCGCTGGACCGCCGCCGCCGAGAAGCACCGCCCGGGGTCGCCCCGTCCCGCGCCGGCGGACACCCGAGAGGGGAAAAGCCAGGGGGCCGCCGCCACCAGCGTCGCCCGGGCCAGGCCCGCAGCGGGCGCCGGCGACGGCGGCAGAGAGGAAGAGGGAGGGAGAGGCGCGCGGGGGGAAGGCTGGGCGCGGCCGGCCGCCCGCGGGGGCGGCTCGGTCGCGAGAGCTGGTGTGATGAAGACGCCCTTCTGGAACAGTGTCAGTCAACCCGTTTCAAGCTGTCTCACCTAGGACTACTGGATTGTGGCAAGCCTAGCCGGACATGGTTTATAACTAATACCCAAGCATCTATTTCAGGCCAAGTTTTTGCCTCAAGGTTGTTTCACTTGTTTGAAAAAGACTTCTAGTGAATTATGCATGTGACACGTGCTATTAATTTGGTACCTGGTGGTGTGCAAATGCTTTGTAGATTTAAGGTTTCGTTTCAAATTTTTTGAACTGGTGTGTCGTTCGGTTTGGTTCGGTTAGCATTTTTTCATTCAATATGGGGCAGGGTGGTGTGCTTATTTTTCTTGTTTGCTTCTATGTTTTGCCACTTGGTTGAAAATGAGATTACAATGCGAATTAGCACAAGTATTGAAGTGCTGCACGCTGCCATGTAACGTGGTGCACGCCAATTACAAATCTTGCTAGCTTTGCATGCACGTATTTCTCTCTTATGGTAACTATTTCTCTTAGATCAATGTGTCAAACTTTAATCTATTTGCACCACTATATTCTACACGGTGAACTCTACAAATAGAGTCCAATATTGAATATATTTTCTCTTATGAATATTTTGCAATACGTGGGACCCGCACGTCATGTGAAGGGGTCTCCTAACGGGAACCGGGTCTGGACTTTTTCTTGTATTTGGTTTTCTCACTCAAACATCATGATCTCACCAAAGCGAGTTCATTATTAACACATATAATTTTCATAGGGGCCCATATGTCATGGAGCACTGCCTTGTTAATATTCATATTATACAGAAAAATGGAAAACTATTGGTGCAACTACATGTCGGCTGCATTGGCACATGCAAAATTCATATATGAGGTATTAACCGGTTCATGGCACATGTAATAACTTGGGATGTGGCCGTGTGCAAACCCGTGGTGACTCTAAGTTTGTATTCAATTTTTTTTGAACGTGTGTGCGTACTTGTTTGGTTCCTCTAGCGTTTTATGCGGTGTGTGGGCCAGCAATGATGTGTGAATTCATAGTACAGGAGTTTATCTGCCGAACGGTGTTTCTTGAGTTTTCTTTGGGCTAATCGGCGTCGTTTGTCTCGGCGCTGTCGTCCTATTTTCAGGGACAGCGGTGCTGCTTCTGCCGCTGTTTGCTTTGCTGCTTCTACATTTGCTTTGTTTTTTATCAACCAACTGTCTGTCGGGCAGCAGGGATTGACTATTTTGCTTTTCCCGTTGATGTGTGCATGCAAGGCGCAGTTTTCGAGGGATATCATGACCACATGCATGTATCTTCTAGGATTCTCTCCGGCCGCTTAAGCTAGGCGATTTCATTTTCTTTTCTTTTTTAATGTGTGCATGGGTTGGTAATTGTTGGCATTGACACATCATGGTATTACGTGTGTGCTTTACCAAGTTGCCGCTTAATCCGTAGTTTCTCGATCACTGCATGTGTTTACTTTCTAGACGAATCATGCGTGTATAAATAGGAGTAAGCTTTGTTCCCGTTTACGACCAAGTGAGACAACCTCGCACACGGCTCTCCTTTCCTCTTCCTCCTCTCTCCCGTTTCTTTCCCAACGTACACCGGCCAAACCATCCGTCGACAACTTCATCGAAGCCAAGGAGGTGAGCCAGAGAAACAACCCCGTCGAGGGGGACCCGGACTTGCTCTCACGGTTCATGACAGTCATGGGCGAGGATGATGGCCGCAGCAAGCTCCCCGCCGTGTTCCCCATGCCTGAGGCAAAGCGCCGGTTCCCGCGGGATGTGGTTGTCAGCTTCATTCTGGTCGGTGAGTATACGACGACCTTGGCCCTGACATGGTTCTTCTGGATCCTCACCACGAACCAGCGGCGCGAGCAGCGTGTCCACTACGATGTCTCGCGTTCGCTGAACGGCAACGTGTAAAGTATGCAGTACCTGCACGCCGCTATCATCGAGGCGATGTGCCTGTGCCCGTCGGTTACCTTCAACGGGAGGGTCGCCAATTATTCGGCGTACAAGCGGATGGAGAATATCGGCCGGGAGCACTCGCTCGGTAATGGCGGCAAGTTTGTGGCGCGGTACCCGATGTGCCACGCAAGGTCACGTGCATGCTTCGGGAAGGAGATGGTCTACGTGCAGATGAAGACGGTCGTAAACTCGCAGCAGCCGTTATCCGGAAGTCCAGGTTGAACGCGGTGGCGCTATTTGTTTGTTAATATGTATACAAGAACTAAACATCTTCACATCAGTTAATGATCAGCTAGAAACTGTTCGTTTTAGCAGACAAAAAGTGAAGAAGATGCTTAATATTCCACCCGTTAATGATCAGCTAAAAGCAGAAGGTTTTAGTAGAAAAAGTGAAGAAGATAGTTAAGGTGCAAGGGACTGCTTGCTCCGAGAGGCGGTTTCACTATTTTCAGATTAGATAAGCCAAGGTTGTTTCTAGATCATAGTAGGCGAAATACAATTGTGGATTTAGATACATTTTTTAGATGTGGATTGGAGGTTGGTGTGATACTCATGTCTTCTCTGACTGGGATGCAAGTTCAAGTGAAGTCATTTTTTATATCTTTTTATGTTCATTTCGTGTGCATGGTGAAGACATTTTATTGTATTTCAGAACACACCTTTTTGTGAAATAAGACACTGTGTGAAGCCAGAAGCGATACATACGAGTCATAATGCAGGTTTTGGTTTCCAGATTGCCACATGTTCTCTGAAATTCCATAGGAAATTTGAAAATTATACTCTAAATTAAATCGGTTTGGAGATTTGACTGTTATGAAATGGTATGCAAAAAGTATATTAGATGATATTTTTTTATATGCAGTAGTGCTTATTCGGGCATGGACACCTCCTAAATATCCTCCTCTCCATTTGCTGCGTCGTTCAGAAGATGTCCTCCTCCCATTTTGATATGATCTTTTTTTAGTTGTTTTTGCTACAGGGATAGTGCCCTTTTTGTACAAGAACTGATGGTTAGTGCTCACTGATCCACAATCTTATGATCTGCAATTTCTTCATGAAGCTCGAAGGTCCCATGTCTTCATTTTCAACATGGATCAACGAGTACCATCCAGTAAAATTTTCTGTTCTCTACATATTTCTTTTTTTTGCCTTTGCTACTTTAATGACTTCAGATCTCATGATTGTTCTGTATTTTGTTTGTCTCATTGACAATGAGTTTTTCTTGGAAAATTCCTTCAGTTTTGCAATGTTTTATTGTCAAATTTTTATTTGAATATTTTGAATGAACACGGTATTATTATTAATGCTCATGCTTTAAAAGATATACAACTAGCGAAATTTTTATTTTCAGAAATTTGCTTCTAACTGAAATGAACAGCATAAGTGAACAGTTTGGCAGATTATAGTGGCCAAGATTGTTTTGCACGATTTCAGTGGCAAATTTTAGAAATTAGCAGATTTTCTTGACAAAAAATTTACCAATTTGAATTGTTTAGTCCAAGGAGCATGGCACTATGGTCAGGCGCAGCATTAGCAGGTGCGATGCCATACATCCAACCAACCCCTTCTGAATCGTCTAAGACATAAACAAAGACACTACATCAATAGAGAAATATCTCTATATATACAATATAGAATAACATAAACTATCATCTATAAGCAGACACTACTACCACGTTAGAAAGAAAAAGATGTTTCTCAAGGGTAATGTATCAATACATAACGTATTGGTGGGGCGCGGCATGCCGCCGCGCGGGTATGGCTAGTAAGTATAAAAGAGCCTGAATGTTTTGCTTCCCTGTCATGATCGAAACATGAACTGATTTATGGACACTCTTCCTATCTTTACATAGGGCAGCCTAATAAAACTAATATAAAACTAAAGCCTGTTAATGGACGAGTAATAACAGCATCAGCAAATAATATTTGTTGACGGCATCTTGTTATATTGCGCCCTGAGATCTCAAATTCATCTTAGTTGTGCATGTTTTTTCTTTTTGAGGTAACCACGTGTATCATTAATCACAAGAGTTAATTACATAAAACCACAATTTCAGGATAACTTATAACACTTTACCACAACATTTGAGATTTTTAACACAAAACCACAACTTTGCGGAAACTTATAACACTTTACCACAACTTTTGAGTTTGTTAACACAAAACCATAATTGCTGGACTAATTCTCAACATTGGGCCCAAATCTATCTATCAACTTCTTTTAACAGCCAATTTGAATGATTGGGTCCACATGTCAGGCTCTAGGCGACAAATTCCCTCTTACGTGGCGCTAACTGAATATCTGTAACATAGCAATGTATTAGCAAAAAAAAATGTGTAACATAGCAGTGTGCATACAACATCATCATCTCCTCGACAACGCGTTCACCTGCAGCTTCTACGCCATCTACCCCAGAAAAAAATACACCATATTCACCTTCTTCGTCTGGTGCACTCCGCCCAACCATGTTGTCGTCTGGACAGCATGGCACATGCACTATACCGAGTTGTGCATAGACAAGGCTTCTGTCTTGTGCTCCATGGTATTAGAGACGCGCTCGTCCTCCCCAGGACCTCTCTGTGTAGTTCGCGCACCCCGTCGGCCATGCCATAGTCCGGACGGGTGCTGCTAGCACATCCGTGCTGCCACGTTGTGCACAATCAGGGCTGCCACCTCGTGCTGCACGACCACTACAACGTGCTCATCCTCACTGATTACAACGTCAAGATCATTTGGAACTCCATCGCCAAGGAGAGTCACATGTGGGCGCGGATTTGAGACACTAGGAACCTCGCCATCAAGGATGCTTGAAGTGATCGTTCTGTGGCAGAATTTTGACCACCCCAACAACAACCAACTCCCTGCTCAATGCGTCGGTGGACTTCATAGTGTCGGTGCGAGATGGCAAGAGGAGGAAATGGTAGGCCACATAGGAGATGCGCACATGCCACCGTTTTCCTGCTTAGGTCCTAAGATGTGGGCCCAATCAATCAGACTGTCTATTAAAAGAAGTTGACTGGTAGATTTGGGCTCAATATTGAGAATTAGTTCAGAAGTTGCGGTTTTGTGTTAAAAACTTAAAAATTATGGTAAAGTGTTATAACACTAGTGCAGAACCGGCCTTTAGTGCCGGTTCGTAATGGTCTTTAGTGCCGGTTCGTAACGGCCTTTAGTGCCGGTTTGCCAACCAACATTAAAGAGTGGGGACTAAAGGCCCCCCCGCCTTTAGTACCGGTTCGTCACGAACTGGCGCTAAAGTGACACCACGTGGCACGAGCCAGACCCGTGTGCGCGTAGGACATTAGTACCGGTTGGTAACACCAACTGGTACTAAATATTTGGGTTTTTTGCTTTATTTCCCATTCCATTTTTTTGTTTTCTTGTATTTCACGATACTACAAATTGTACATGTTATGCATATATATAAATGGATTTTCTCGTACATAGAACCGCATATATATATATACCAACAATATAGGGATATCAATCTTTTACTAATATACTCTAATCAATATTAATTAAGATTTTGATTAGGTTAATATGTGATTAGGTGAAAGTGGTATACAGGATGTACTTTTTATCTTGAATAGTATTACTATTCACTAGGTAGGGCACTATTCACGAAAGTGCTTTACTATTTAAAACATTATTTGGAATAGTATTTTCACTATTCACAGTAATATTTAATTCAATATGATTACCTTCACGTTCTAACTAGATTATTTATTTGATACATGATCTATTCTGGGCTGGCGAGGCCAACAAATCGACCGATGAATGTACGCAGTGGTGTAAAATCCTACTCAGTACTCATCATATTTATCATTATGTTGTATCAGATGTAGCTAGTTACATTCACTTAGCAATTTTAATTGCAAATTTATGGGGTAAATTCCTATCATCTTCTCAGGCAGTTCCACCCGAAGGGAACACTTCTCTACGGCCACAAGGTTCTCATTCAAACGCCACTCTGGGCTACACAGAGAACTACACACGCAGATGTTTCTCCTATAGGATCCCTAGCATAAGAACTCGTCCCATAAATTCATAAATAAAAGCACCAAGTGAAACCAAGAAACTACATGATTTCCACAACATAATTTACATATGGCTTTCCCTTTCGGGAGGCCCCGAAGGGATTACACAAACTAAAGAAAATTACTTTCTAACTACCTTCTTGAGCCTTACAATGCTCTGGATATGGTGGCTCTTATTGCAGGAGGAAAACTACTACTACTACTACTATTGAGCAACGAGTTTGCTAGCTGGGTCGCAACTCTTTGCTCTATCGGTGGCTAGTGGCTCTTCTCCGTCTGGTGTCCTTTTTCTCTTCGCAGCAAGTGTCTCCTTTTATAGGCGAGAGAGCAGCTCTCTGGATGGCTTCCGGGAGAATGCACCTCTTATTTTATATGTAGTAGGGATGCATGCGTGTCCCTCTAGGCGATGGATAAGAGCGAGAGATAGTGCCCCGACAAACTTCAATCTTCAGGAATCTATCAAATCTTTGCTTTGTTCACGTGGGCATTGTCTCTCTGTGGATAATTGGTTGGCTCTTCTTTTCTTCTTCGCTTGCCAGCGATGCACTTTTTCATGCCTTCAGATAGGTAGCTCTTCCTTAGGAATTCTTGTGTCAGTGTATGCGTACATACATGCCAAGGCTGCTTAAATATTCAACACTGCTTATTCATTTAATTTAAATTTAATTTAACTTGCTTAGATATTAGACATTGCTTAATTTTTTTTATTTACAGGGGGGTCCTCCCTGCCCATATAATTGATAATACCTTATCAATATTTGGAATTTCTATCAATATTCGGGTCAGATATATGTCCTCCGTGCCCGAATAATTGATAGTAATATCAATATATGCAGTTTGGGCCTCATTCAGGATTTTGCCCGTGCCCTGCTATGTCCATATTATCGACATCATTTAGCAGACTGAAATCATATTTTTGATCACATTCGTTCTTTATTTCTTCACATTTTTCATCCATTTCATGCCTTAATTCTTTTAATATTTCTTCTTTTAATTCTTTCTTTATTATTTTTGAAAATTCTTCAAATCTTTTATCCAATTCTTGATCTATGTATTCATTGTCTAAAGGGTCAAGCCTCTTTAGAAGGCATTCTTGATATGTTTGATATTTTGGAGATTCTTCCTTCTTTATATTCTTAGAACTTGATGCCTCCCCTTTTGCAGGAGTTGGTGAAGCAGGTATGCCTCTTCTCATTTGGATACAGTCTTTAGCTTTTGGGTCAATATAATAATCTAGCCCGAATACCTTTCTTGCCCAAGATAAGGCGTCATCTATATTATCATATCTTTTGAATATTAAATCTTTTCCTTCTCTTTTTGCATCTAATTTTTGAATCATAATGTTTTCCCATTCCAGATATATGCCAGGCTTATTTCCGTCAAATATAATATATAGTATTTCTCCTTTTGGCATTTCAACCTTTTTTGGCAATTTTTTGTTTAGTTCGTTGAAATATTCTGACAAGCTATTCAAGATTGAAAGCATATATCCCTTTTCCTCTCTTTTGGTGGTATATTGGAACCAGAAATTATCCAATGTGCAGCGTTGAACTTCATCAAGCTTGATATGAGCCTTTGGCTTGAAATTGAATGTATTTGGCAGAAATACTTTCAGCCTATTTTCTTCTCCAAAGAAGACATATTCCTCCTTGGTGTGGAATAATCCTTTTTAGATTTTATATCTCTATACCAATTTGGAGAGAATGGTTGCGACCCAATGCATTCTGTACATGTATTTTCTATATGATATTCTTTTATGGTCTCACTAAGTTCTTCGTCTTTACAAAATTCAAGGGGATCTGGACTTGTGCCATATTCATCCTCTAAATTAGATATTTCCACATTTTGTAAGGACTTTCTTTGTTTTCTTACTTCAGATATGTATGGAACATTATCTTGATAAGGGATATAAATGTTACCCCTTCTTCATGTATAATTGTGGTTTGTAAAGATTGTTGTAAAAATCTTAACCCTATTATCATGTCATCATTTATTACTGACAAATCTCTTATTGGAATTTCATCTATTATATATTTTGTGCCATTTATGTAAGCTTCAATATTATATGCTACCTGATTATGTATCTTCTTTATTCCTGACATATCGGTAGATACTTCAGCTTTATTATCATCTATAGTTTCAACTATTTCGGGACATCTCATAAAATATTTATCATGAATGATATTCTTAGTGCAACCAGTATCTAATAGTGCCAGTATTTTATATGAAATATTTGGCTTCAGAACATTCTTAACTGGGATCCTTATTCCTAACACTTCTTTGAATGGTAATCGAACAATATATCTGTTTCCAAAACTAGTAATTGCGTCTTTCAATTGTATTAATATGTCTCCTTTTTTATCCCTTACTGTTACCATTTGCTCTTTCATTTCAGTGTTTTTTGGAACATTATTATTTTGCTCCTTACTATTTTCTAACTCATCTTTAAGTTTTTCTAGCTCTGCTTCTAGCTTATTTATTCTATTTTCTAAATTTCTAACCCTACTGGATAATATTCGCTCTTCTGGTTCCAATTCTATCTCTTATCTCCATTTTTGATTATTGGCTCTTAGACATGAGGCACATGCTTGTTTTAAACACAGGCTACATGCGAACCTATTATCTTGGCTTGGGTAATATATACAGAAAACACATTTTATGTTATAATCACCTTTTCCTCTAATCCAATCGTGTTCACAATCTACTTGGTTCATCATTTCAATTTTTAAACCGGCCAAATCATCTATTAGGCCTATTTCATCTTCACTTGATTCATATTCTGGAACCTCATTTTCTACTTCATCTGTTTCTATAATTGAATATATTGACTCATCATCTTTTATTTCATCATCACATACTAATATATTTTCATTAATGCTATCTATAATTAACACTCTCTCTTGTTCTTCATATTTGCTAGAGTATCTTTTCTGGTCTTTATTAGGGAAAGTTCTACTTAAATGATCCGGTGAGTTACATATGAAACACTTGCATGTTTTATCATAGGTTTTCTTAGGATTATATCTTCTTACATTTCTTTTATGCAAGAATGGGGCTCTATTGTCTGATCTTCTTAAGAAATATCTTTTCTTTGTTCTAAAATTTCTATTATCTCTCCTCTGGGTTTTATAATATTTGTTTTTCCTATGCCTTTCTTCTCCATACGTAAGTGGTATTTGGACTATGTTATTGCAAAAATTATAATCTGATTTCTTCATAGAACTTTGGGCTTGAATACTAGTACACACCTTTCTTAATTGTTTGAAAACAAATGTTACAACTTGATATATATTTACCACGTTTCCTGCCGTTTCCTTTTTATATTCTTCAAATATTATTGACCCTAGGGGGTCAGGCAACTTATTAAAATACCTCTCTACTACGCCTACATTAAAACCTTGTTTAGCAGTAGTAGCATTATACAAATAATGCCGGGAAAATTCTTTGATACCTTTCCAGCTAGTTAATGTTAATTTTTCTATTTCTCTTAATCTTTCATTTTGTAATGAGGTATGTCCTAATTCTAGATCTTCTGCTATGATCATATTTGAGATAACATTCGCAAAGTTATTAGGATTACTTGCTGCCCTTTTTAATTCTTCATATTGACTAGGGTATGATTCTACCCATTGTTCCCAAAGAACTTTTACAGATTCTCCTAAAAATGTTTCAAGATATGTTAGCATATTTTCTACCTTAGTGCCTATGCTATACTGATTTTGTATATATTTTTGAACTATTAAACCTTTCCATGTGCTGATTATATTCGGCCAATCTATTAGATCATGAGCTGCTAGGTTTAATATAGCGCCATCGTTCTTATAATTTTGAAATTGCACTGGTTTTTCAAAATCTCTTCTTTTAGTACCCACATATCTATATTATCCAGGGATATACGTAGGTTGATAGTCATCTTTTTCTGGAGGCCATTGTCCAGCTGATCTGGTAGGTCTCTCTCTATCTCCTTCCCTTTTTACAGATGATTCTCCATATCCCCTTCTTCTTTTACCACTACTTTCTACTTCCATGGCTTCCATTGCATTCTCTAAATTATGTAGTCCCACATCATCTAGTGAGTTATAGAAGTCACTATTTTGTTCTGAATCATCATATCTTTCATCTTCTGACCACATCTCTTTTATTAATTCCTCCTCTTCTTCATAACTTTCTAATAATAACTTATTATTGATATCCCATTGCTCTTCGTCACTAACAATTTCTTCTTTTTGGATAATATTCTCATCTTTATTATTATTATTGCTGATAGGATTTTTATTAATAATAGCATTTGCTTTTCTTTCTTCGGATGCTATAATTTTATCTTCCATGCTTGAACTACTAGTGGCAGACTTTTTATCATTTTTTAGTTTCTTTAACCTTGCAATTTCTCTAATGATAAATAGCTCGCTTTCTCTAATTTTTGGCCAATCCTTTGTCATAGAATGACTATATTCCCATTCAATATGCTTTAGCTTCTTTTCCCAATGAATTATTTCATCATCTAAATTAGCCTTTTCCATATATTCAGATATACCTTTATTCTTATCATCATTAATTTCTGATTCCGACATAAATGATTCAGAGTCTTCTATTGATGCAGCTTTATAGTTCATAAATCGAATACTGCTACTTCCTTCACAATTTTGATAGCTTATGTAGTTTTCAGGTTGCTTTAATTCTTTTTTCTCTATTAATTCTCCTATCTTCCATTCTTCTCCTGCTCTTTCTTCAGAGCCAATTTTAAGAGGATTCATAAATTTAATACCTTTTGATTGCATGCTATTAATTACGTCATTCACATTTACTCTATATCTGGAGCTACTTCTATTAGTGAGCCTTCCTATAAATTTTATGCTTACTAGCAAATTTGTTCCTTTAAAATCTTCATAACCCTTTAGTTTGGAAACCAAAACTCATTTTTTCAATAAATTCTTTTATGGGCATCATTAGGTCTGGAGCTATATAGGTTATTAATCTATTTTCATTCATGTCTCTTTCCAAAAATCCTAATGCTGCTTTGTCTACTGAGTCCCATCTTCGGTCTAATAATGTTATCAAAGCCTTTGCACCTAATTTCTTCCTTGTCATACCTTTAATTCCTATGATATACATACCTTGGTGAATATATTTATAACCACAATATTTTAGTTCATTTTCAATATTTTTGCTTACAATTCTTAAATCTACTGGGTGTGTTAACACACTTAATTCTACTTCTCGAGATATTCTGTATAGACCACTCTTACTTTCAAACATACCCATGTGATATACTTGTTGTGGTTTTATTTTTCTTAGGGTATTTTTTTTTGATATCTTTCTAGATCTCTTTGTATATCTATAACTTCTTCAATGCTATCAATATCATCAGCTTTGCATGATAATCTATGCTTCATGGCTAGAGGCCTTGAATCTTGCCTTACTAATTGGAGAGTTTTGTCTCGTCTAAGGAAGCCTTTAGATACGTCCATTTTTCTGAATTAATATTTTTAGTAGAGGCAACTATTCCAGATGATGATAACACAATTTCTTTGTTGCTTTGAACACTTTTTAGCTTATCTAATACTTGAATTAATAGTTGGATGATTGTGTTATCTTGTCTTACTATTACTTTGGAATCATCGTGATCAGAAAACCCGACAGGAGGTGACAGGTATTTAGCTACTTCGTTTAATGCTTGAGTATATTCGGTCATATAATTATGAGATAATCAAAGTTTTAACCTCCTGCACCAACTTTTTTATTTCAAGTATATCTTGTCTTGATTCAGTGCGTGGGAGTGACTCTTTGCCTTTACTTAAGTAACGGCCTATAGATAACACTTCCTCTTTAATATAATCGTTATTCTGGGAAACTGTATTCTGTCTTGCTTTTGCTTCCTCTAGCTTATGTAAAGCTAGATCAATTTTATTATTCAATCCTGAATAGTTATCAGCAAGCTTTTGGTATTCTTTGAATAAACTTTCAAATTTTTGGTCTAAATTATCTTGTCTTTTTCCCCAAGTTATGTAAAAGTTATATATCAAATCGACGACTGTATTTAACTGGCTATGAGATGAATGCCAGATATGCTCTTCAGAAGAATTTACTCTACACCTTATATTTAGATTTTCCTTAATATTTATTACTTTACCTGCGCTGACTTCTAAGTTTAAATATTTTAACCTTTCAATGATTACACGCTGGACCTGATACCAACAATATAGGGATATCAATATTTTACTAATATACTCTAATCAATATTAATTAAGATTTTGATTAAGTTAATATGTGATTAGGTGAAAGTGGTAGCCAGGACGTACTTTTTATCTTGAATAGTATTTACTATTCACTAGGTAGGGCAGTATTCACGAAAGTGCTTTACTATTTAAAACACTATTTGGAATAGTATTTTCACTAGTCACAGTAATATTTAATTCAATATGATTACCTTCACATTCTAACTAGATTATTTATTTGATACAGGATCTATTCTGGGCTGGCGAGGCCAACAAATCGACCGACGAATGTACGCAGTGGTGTAAAATCCTACTCGGTACTCACCATATTTATCATTATGTTGTATCAGATGTAGCTAGTTACGTTCACTTAGCAGTTTTAATTGCAAATTTATGGGGTAAATTCCTATCGTCTTCCCAGGCAGTTCCACCCGAAGGGAACACTTCTCTACGGCCACAAGGTTCTCATTCAAACGCCACTCTGGGCTACACAGAGAACTACACACGCAGAGGTTTCTCCTATAGGATCCCTAGCATAAGAACTCGTCCCATAAATTCATAAATAAAAGCACCAAGTGAAACCAAGAAACTACATGATTTCCACAACATAATTTACATATGGCTTTCCCTTTCGGGAGGCCCCGAAGGGATTACACAAACTAAAGAAAATTACCTTCTAACTACCTTCTTGTGCCTTACAATGCTCTGGATATGGTGGCTCTTATTGCAGGAGGAAAACTACTACTGAGCAACGAGTTTGCTAGCTGGGTCGCAACTCTTTGCTCTATCGGTGGCTGGTGGCTCTTCTCCGTCTGGCGTTATTTTTCTCTTCGCAACAAGTGTCTCCTTTTATAGGTGAGAGAGCAGCTCTCTGGATGGCTTCCGGGAGAATGCACCTCTTATTTTATATGTAGTAGGGATGCATGCATGTCCCTCTAGGCGATGGACAAGAGCGAGAGATAGTGCCCCGACAAACTTTAATCTTTAGGAATCTATCAAATCTTTGCTTTGTTCACGTGGGCATTGTCTCTGTGTGGATAATTGGCTGGCTCTTATTTTCTTCTTCGCTTGCCAGCGATGCACTTCTTCATGCCTTCAGATAGGTAGCTCTTCCTTAGGAATACTTGTGTCAGTTTATGCGTACATACATGCCAAGGCTGCTTAAATATTCAACACTGCGTATTCATTTAATTTAAATTTAATTTAACTTGCTTAGATATTAGACATTGCTTAATTTTTTTTATTTACAGGGGGGGTCCTCCCTGCCCATATAATTGATAATACCTTATCAATATTTGGAATTTCTATCAATTATTCGGGCGCGGATATATATATATATATATATATATATATATATATATATATATATATATATATATATATATATATCATCGAATGTCTCACAACCAACACCATTATTCACACATACACATGTATATATATACATATACAATTTCTTCTACATATGTTGCCTTGGTGCCTCTGGAACACGATGACAAGTGGTTCATGGGGGCGGTAGCGGGTAATAATATTCTCCTTTGGGATTTATGACCTGGTCGAGCAAAAATTTGGCTATTTCCTCTTGAAGTGCTAGTATGCGGTCCGATGGTAGGAGCTTATCCCGCACCTCTCTGAACTGTTAAGAACGAGATCAATATGCATGTGTGTTAGTTGTGTGACTAGATACCGATAATGTTGTGAATAGTGTTCTGACAAACGTACCCAGTCCTGTCTATCAGATCTGCTCCTTTCGGACGTCATCATGCGAATGTTCTCGCAAACGTAGAATGCACATAGATTATTCTCCGGCGCCTGCTTCAGGGCCTTTATGAGAATGGAATTGAATCAGGTAATGATTAATCAAGCATGATAATTAATTAATGATATTGAAACAAGAATTAAAGAGATGGTAGCTAGCTACTTAATTACTCCCTCCGTCCGGAAATACTTGTCGGAGGAATGCATAAAAATGAATGTATCTAAAACTAAAATACATCTAGATACATCCATTCCTCCGACGAGTATTTTCGGACGGAGGGAGTACTTACCTTTGGTCGATGCCAAAACAACTTTTGTTTCCAGTCGCCTGGAGTCACCTTGATGAACTTTTCCCATGCCCTGCCCGTCGGAAAAGAAAATTAATAAAGGGGTTATTAAATAGTTCATATCAGGAAATGACGAACTAATAATAGGCCGAGATATATATAGTTAATAATGATTAAAATTACCTGCTGACTATCCCATTCACGATGGTGAAGTCACTTTCTGTTGGGGAACGTAGTAATTTCAAAAAAATTCTTACGTACACGCAAGATCATGGGGATGGCATAGCAACGAGAGGGAAGAGTGTTGTCCACGTACCCTCATAGACCATAAGCGGAAGTGTTATGACAACGTGGTTGATGTAGTCGTATGTCTTCACGATCCGACCGATCCAAGTACCGAACGTACGACATCTTCGAGTTCAGCACACCTTCAGCTCGATGACGATCCCCGGGCTCCGATCCAGCAAAGCTTCGGGGATGAGTTCCGTCAGCACGACGGCGTGGTGACAATGATGATGCTCTACCGGCGCAGAGCTTCGCCTAAACTCCACGACGATATTGACCGAGGTGAAATATGGTGGAGGGGGGCACCACACACGGCTAAGGAACGATCCGTAGATCAACTTGTGTTGTCCCTAGAGGTGCCCCCCTGCCCCCGTATATAAAGGAGCAAGGGGAAGGGGGCGGCCGGCCTTGGAGGGGCGCGCCAAGGGGAGTCCTACTCCCACCGGGAGTAGGACTCCCTCCTTCCTTGTTGGAGTAGGAGAAGGGGGAAAGAGGGGGAGAGGAGGAAGGAAAAGGGGGCCGCACCCTTTGTCCAATTCGGACCAGAGGGGGGCTGCGCGCCTCCTTCCTTTCGGCCTCTCTCCTCTATTCCCGTATGGCCCAATAAGGCCCATATACTCCCCGGCGAATTCCCGTAACTCTCCGGTACTCCGAAAATACCCGAATCACTCGGAATCTTTCCGAACTCCGAATATAGTCGTCCAATATATCGATCTTTACGTCTTGACCAATTCGAGACTCCTCGTCATGTCCCCGATCTCATCCGGGACTCCGAACTCCTTCGGTACATCAAAACTCATAAACTCATAATATAACTGTCATCGAAACCTTAAGCGTGCGGACCCTACGGGTTCGAGAACTATGTAGACATGACCTAGAACTATTCTTGGTCAATAACCAATAGAGGAACCTGGATGCCCATATTGGCTCCTACATATTCTACGAAGATCTTTATCGGTCAAACCGCATAACAACATACTTTGTTCCCTTTGTCATCGGTATGTTACTTGCCCGAGATTCGATCGTCGGTATCCAATACCTAGTTCAATCTCGTTACCGGCAAGTCTCTTTACTCGTTACGTAATGCATCATCCCGCAACTAACTCATTAGTCACATTGCTTGCAAGGCTTATAGTGATGTGCATTACCGAGAGGGCCCAGAGATACCTCTCCGACAATCGGAGTGACAAAACCTAATCTCGAAATACGCCAACCCAACATGTACCTTTGGAGACACCTGTAGTACTCCTTTATAATCACCCAGTTACGTTGTGATGTTTGGTAGCACCCAAAGTGTTCCTCCGGTAAACGGGAGTTGCATAATCTCATAGTTACAAGAACATGTATAAGTCATGAAGAAAGCAATAGCAACATACTAAACGATCAAGTGCTAGGCTAACGGAATGGGTCATGTCAATCACATCATTCTCCTAATGATGTGATCCCATTAATCAAATGACAACACATGTCTATGGTTAGGAAACATAACCATCTTTGATTAATGAGCTAGTCAAGTAGAGGCATACTAGTGATTATATGTTTGTCTATGTATTCACACATGTATCATGTTTTCGGTTAATACAATTCTAGCATGAATAATAAACATTTATCATGAAATAAGGAAATAAATAATAACTTTATTATTGCCTCTAGGGCATATTTCCTTCACTTTCTTCTTTAGTTAGTGAGTCCGGTAATTCAATTTTCCTTCCTCAACTTTAATGTCTATCAAGACCCAGTGCCAACTGCATGCGCACACGTTTGCATGTCTTAAATAAGCAGGCATGTGCATAAAATTAATCAACTACCGTAAACCGTATACACTTAATTATTAACATCTAGCTAGCTAGTAAGCAAAAACAGAATTTGTAGTACAGGACAGTGTGACTCACGGGAAGTTGTAAGGAAGTAGTTTATCTTCATTGCTATTGAGGCGCTTCAAGAACTCTAGCATGCTCTCCTCTACACCTGCTTGATAAAATGGAAATTTCCATATGTCCTTATTAATGGTATTTGGGTTAATGAACCCAATGCCATAGCGTCCAGATTCTTTCATTTCATACATCTTCATCCTGTCTGTAGAAGCAGATTTGCTCGATCCGGAGGGATGAAAGAAGAAGATCGATTCGTTCATCTATCTTAAAATATAAAAAAACATGTGATGATCACCAGATACCTGCTTATATAAATATACCTCGCCGGTAGTCTTTGTTATTTGAAGATCAGCATTCTCCGTGTCATCATAAACATTGTTTGTGTCATCATAATCAGAATCATAGTTCATGACTTCATCGGCTCGGTCGTCGAGATCGAATATCTTTTTATCACCCTCTTCGGTATTGTTCAGATATTGGGAGCCGTCATCTGCTTCATTCAGATCATCTAGCCTGCCAGGGCTGCGTATGATGTCGAACAATTCCTCTTCTCTGTCTCTGCTGGTATTGTCCGCCATAGCTTTTACTTAACTAATATAGAAGAAATATAGAACAATTTAGTATTCAAATTACAATGCATGGATGCAATCAATAAGGAAAAACTGAATCATATAAATTAGCAATATATATATGTATCGTCTCGATTAATATATAATCTCGAATATACATCATCGTCTCAAATAATATATATAATCTCGAATACATCGTCTCGAATATTATATATCGAATACATCACTGGCTAGGTACCTAATAAATATCGAGTACTACAGAAGAATCTAGGGCGCCACTCACGGTTCCTGGGGCGCGGGCAGTGGACACCCAAAGAGAAGGAACCATCACAGGATCATATATCCGGTCATCTGCCCAAAGAACCTGCCAAGTAGTGGAGAACCTGACGTCGTCCATAGCAGCCATGTAGCGATGGACGTGCTCGTCTTCCTCCCTGACACGGCGACACACCACCTCCAGCGGGGCCGGCTGCCTCTGCACCGAATGTGGCCCACGCGAACGCCACCAAAGGAGATCAGGGTCGACGATGGGACCCGAGGCCAGGTTCCTCACCAAGCAGCGCGCCCCTCCAGTTAGCACCTACCAGTGCTAGCCCGGCGGAGCCCAGTCCCGGACATGGGTCCTCTGAAGCATGACGTCGTCACGAACGGGTCGACGGCGAGGATGCGGGCCGGGCATATCGTCAAGAACAAATACTATATGCCCGCAAAAAGTAACATTAATCTAACATTCTATATGCAAATTCTAACAATTTGACATTAATCTAATTCATCTAACTAAAACTAATTCTAAAATTTCTAACATTTTTGATTATATAACTAACATTTCTAATATTTCTATAACTAAAAAACCGAAAAATTGCTAACATTTTTATAAATATTTCTATAACTAAAAAACAGGAAACAATTATAACATTTCTAATATTTCTATAACTAAAAAACAGGAAAAATTTATAACATTTCTATATAACTAACATTTCTAAAAATATTTCTATAACTACAAAACAAAATAATTTCTAACATTTCTATAACTAAAAACAGAAAAAAAAATCTATAATGTGTGTGTGTGTAGTGTGTAATGTGTGTGTGTGTGTAGTGTGTAATGTGTGTGTGTGAACATGGTGGCCGGGCCAGCTCACCGGCGAGGCGACGACGGGGCGACGGGATGGGGCGGCGACGATGGGGCGACGGGACGGGGCAACGACGACGGGGCGGGGCGCGGTGACGGGGCGGCCGGGGCGCGGGGATGGGGACGGCCGAGGCGGCGACGTCGACGGGGGTGGCGATGAGGGGCGGGGACGGTCGGGGTCGGCGACGAGGGGCGGGGGCGGCGACGTCGACGGGGACGGCGTCGATCGGGACAGGGCGGCGCGACGGAGGGAAGAAACAGAGAGGGAAAGTGAATTTTTTCAACTGTTGTATATATAGGATGGATCTTTAGTACCGGTTGGTTCCATGACCCGGTACTAAAGGTCTGTTTTGGCCAGGCCAAGCGGCGGGAAGCGCCCCCCTTTAGTACCGGGTGGTGGCACCAACCGGTACTAAAGACCCCCCCTTTAGTACCGGTTGGTGCCACGACCCGGTACTAAAGGTGTGCGCTGGCGCAGTACGGTGCGGCAAGTTTAGTCCCACCTCGCTAGTCGAAGGGCTACCGCACTGGTTTATAAGCCCCATTGCGGTAGCTCTCTCGAGCTCCTCTCCTAAGCAGGCCTACTGGGCCTATCTGTTCATTGCTGCCCTGTGGGCCTAGTGGTCCTTTGCGGGCCAGCATCCTGGCCCAACAGATGGTTGTGTTTCTAGTCGTATGCAGGCCGCTTTGGCCCAGTAGGCGGGCTTTTTTATTTTCTTAATTTTTTCTTGCTTATTTTATTTTATTTATTTTTGAGTTGTTTTTTGCTGTATTTAGAGTTTCTTTCTGAATATTTTTGCTTTAGGTACAAAAAATTACAAACTTTCTGTTAGTGCCGGTAGTTTTCAAATTTGAATAGTTTAAATTTTGAATTATTTGAAATTTTTGTGAATCACTAGTTTGTGAATAACTTAACTTTGAAAAAAGATTTTTCAGTGATTCTTTTTTCTTATGTTTAATATTATTGTGTTTTATCATTATATTCAATTTGGTAATGCTTCGGTTATTTAAAAAATGAAATTCCTTTGTCACAGATGAGTTTTCGTCCGAAACCCTGATACTTCGAAATAGATAGTAAATGCATGAAAGAATTTGTTTGCACATAAAATTTCTTCGCGTTTCAAATGCCAAAACACATAATTACCCTAACTATTATAGAGATTCCCTCCTGGGTGTGAAACACAGAAGAAAGTGATGATAGTGAAGCCGATCACATCCCGGATCTTTGGGTGTGAAACTTTTTCTTCGCGTGTGTCCCTTTGCACTGTAGCCATGGAAAATCTTCATCATTTAACTAGATGCTCGGGTCAATATTCACTGCGAATGGATCAATTTCATCAAACTTTTCATAATCTTCTGACATGT
Organism: Triticum timopheevii; assembly: GCA_963921465.1. Classification (NCBI taxonomy): domain Eukaryota; kingdom Viridiplantae; phylum Streptophyta; class Magnoliopsida; order Poales; family Poaceae; genus Triticum; species Triticum timopheevii. Next base: position 615,373,454 of record OY997266.1, read on the forward strand.
CTGTCTTGTCATCCACTCCCACGATGTTTCTTTTCCCTAAAAGAACTATGTGGCGATTTGGCTCATCGTATGATCCATTTGCTTCCTTATCTTTTCTTTTCTCGGCCTGGTAGACATGTCTTTCACATAAAAAACCTATGCCATATCATTGGCTAGGACGAATGGCTCTTCTGCATACGCAAGATTGTTGAGATCCACTGTTGTCATTCCGTACTGCGGGTCTTCCATTACCCCGCCTCATGTCATATTGACTCATTTGCACTGAAACAAAGGGACCTTCAAACCACCTGCATAGTTAAGTTCACATATGTCCTCTATGTAACCATAATATGTTTCCTTTCCCATGTTGGTTGTTGCATCAAAGCGGACACCATTGTTTTGATTGGTGCTCTTCTTATCTTGGGCGATCGTGTAAAATGTATTCTCATTTATCTCGTACCCTTTGAAAGTCATTATATTCGAAGATGGTAACTAGGACAACGAGTATAGGTCATCTTCAATATCGCCATCGTGCATGGCATGTTTCTGCAACCAACCGGCGAAAGTCCTCGTTTGTTCATGTGTAATCCAGTCGTCAGACTTCTCCGGGTGTTTGGAGTGTAGAAAATTCTTGTGTTCCTCCATATACGGAGCCACCAAGGCGGAATTCTGTAGAACTGTGTAGTGTGCTTCAGTGAGAGAATGCCCGTCCATAAATTTTACTTGATCCCCTCCTAGCGTGCCTTTTCCATCCAGTCTGCCCTTATGCCGCGATTCAGGAACACCAATCGGCTTAAGGTCAGGAATGAAGTCAATACAAAACTCAATGACCTCCTCATTTTCATGGCCCTTCGCGATGCTTCCTTCTGGCCTAGCACGATTATGAACATATTTCTTCAAGACTCCCATGAACCTCTCAAAGGGGAACATATTGTGTAGAAATAAATGACCCAAAATGTTAATCTATTCGCAAAGGTGAACTAGGACGTGCGTCATGATGTTGAAGAAGGATGGTGGGAACACCAACTCAAAACTGACAAGACATTGCACCAAATCATTCTGTAACCTTGGTATGATTTCTGGATTGATTACCTTCTGAGAGATGGCATTGAGGAATGCACATAGCTTCACAATGGCTAATCGAACGTTTTCCGGTAGAAGCCCCCTCAATGCAACCAGAAGCAGTTGCGTCATAATCACGTGGCAGTCATGAGACTTTAGGTTCTGAAACTTTTTCTCTGCCATATTTATTATTCCCTTTATATTCGACGAGAAGCCAGACGGTACCTTCATGCTGAGCAGTCATTCAAAGAAGATTCCTTCTCTTCTTTGGTAAGAGCGTAGCTGGCCTGACCCTGATGTATGCCGTCTTTTCCGTGCATACGTTGCTGGTCCTCCTGTGCCTCTGGTGTATCTTTTGTCTTCCCATACACGCCCAAGAATCCAAGCAGGGTCACGCAAAGATTCTTCGTCACGTGCATCACGTCGATTGCGGAGCGGACCTCTAGGTCTTTCCAATAGGGCAGGTCCCAAAATATAGATTTCTTCTTCCACAGGGGCGCGCGTCCGTCAGCGTCCTTCGGAACAGGTTGTCCGCCAGTACGGTGGCGAGGCTTCGTCCGGTGATCCGCCTCACCTTTGAAATGCTTGCCTTTCTTTCTTACGGGATGCCTGCTCAGAAGAAATCGACGATGTCCCATGTACACATTCTTCCTACAACTCTCCAAATATATACTGTCAGTATCATCCAAACAGTGTGTGCATCTGCGGTATCCCTTGTTTGTCTGTCCTAAAAGGTTACTGAGAGCAGGTCAATCATTGATGGTCACGAACAGCAACGCCTTTAGGTCAAATTCTTCCTATCCGTGCTCATCCCACGCACGTACACCTGTTCCATTCCACAGCTGTAATAGTTCTTCAACTAATGGCCTTAGGTACACATCAATGTCGTTGCCGGGTTGCTTAGGGCCTTGGATGAGCACTGGCATCATAATGAACTTCCGCTTCATGCACAACCAAGGAGGAAGGTTATACAAACATAGAGTCACAGGCCACGTGCTATGGTTGCTGCTCTGCTCCCCAAAAGGATTAATGCCATCTGCGCTTAGACCAAACCATACGTTCCTTGGGTCACCTGCAAACTCCTCCCTGTACTTTCTCTCGATTTTCTCCACTGCGAACCGTCAGCGGGTACTCTCAACTTTCTGTCTTTCTTATGGTATTCTCTGTGCCACCGCATCACCTTCGCATGCTCTTTGTTTTAAAACAAAACGTTTCAACCGTGGTATTATAGGAGCATACCACATCACCTTGGCAGGAATCTTCTTCCTGGGGCGCTCGCCCTCGACATCACCAGGGTCATCGCGACTGATCTTATAACGCAATGCACCACATACCGGGCAAGCATTCAAATCCTCGTACGCACCGCGGTAGAGGATGCAGTCATTAGGGCATGCATGTATCTTCTGCACCTCTAACCCTAGAGGGCAAACAACCTTCTTTGCTTCATACGTACTCTCGGGCAATTCGTTGTCCTTTGGAAGCATATTCTTTATCATTACCAGCAACTTTCCAAATCCCTTGTCAGATACACCATTCTCTGCCTTCCATTGCAGCAATTCCAGTGTGGTGCCCAACTTTTTTTTGTCAGCTTTGCAATTCGGGTACAACAATTTCTTGTGATCCTCTAACATGCGCTGCAACTTCTTCCTCTCCAAATCACTTGCGCAGTTTCTCTTTGCATCGGCAATGGCCCGACCTAGATCATCAGCGGGCTCATCTGATGTCTCTTCTTCAGCTTGTTCCCGCATTGCCGGCTCAGCTTCTTCCTCCATTGTTGTATCATTGTATTCAGGGAACCCATGGCCAGGATAGATGTCGTCGTCCTCTTCTTCTTCATTGTCTTTCATCATAACCCCTCTTTCTCCGTGCTTGGTCCAAACATTATAGTGGGGCATGAAACCGGACTCAAATAGGTGGACATGAATGGTTCTTGACGTAGAGTAATTGCGATCATTCTTACAGCCAGCACATGGACAAGGCATAAAGCCATCTGCCCGCTTGTTTGCTTCAGCGGCAAGGAGAAAAGTATGCACGCCATTAATGAACCCGGGAGAGCATCGGTCATCATACATCCATTGTCAGCTCATATCTTCATTATACACAACACCGAATAGACCAAATTAATACAAGTTCATACATAAAGTTCATATACAACACTTAATTAAATGCAACAAATAACTCTCTAGCTAAAGAATTTAAATGCAACAACAAATGCGATCAAGATCGCAACTAAGGTAACAATTGATCCAACATCATAATGATACCAAGCCACACTATCAATGGCATATTTTCTAATCTTTCTAATCTTCAACCTCATTTTCTCCATCTTGATCTTGTGATCATCGACGACATCGACAACATGCAACTCCAATTCCATCTCCCCCCCCCCCCTCAATTCTTTTCAATTTTTCTTTCAAATACTCGTTTTCTCTTTCAACTAAATTTAACCTCTCGACAATAGGGTCGGTTGGAATTTCCGGTTCACATACCTCCTAGATAAAAATATCTATGTAAACTTGATGGGCATAATTTGTCATAAACACGAAATGCAACAACTAGTTTTAAAAGAGAATATACCACATCCGAATATAACAAGGACGAGGGCCGACGGGGACGGATATCAAAACCATGGCACTATGTATAACAAACAACGTACGGGTAAGACAATTATACGAGTAACTATATATCCAAATCACAGAAACATCAATTTGGTAATGTAAAACATTCATGAACAAGAGCCTCACCACAAGGTGGTACCGGCAACGGGACGGTGCGGGCAATCGACTGTGGTTACGACGGAGATTTAGAAGGCACTTAGTAAACCACACATACATATGCAAACTAAGTGTTATTTTTGACCTCTAATTGCATATTAATCAAATACTAGCAAATATAATTCCTCCCAAATTAATCACTATACAAAGCATTGCAAGAGCTAATCTACCAATGAGAGTTGAAAGGACAAAGTTGCTAACATTTGTGATCATTTGAATGGATGGGGGCCTTCAAATCTTGACAAATTTTGGGCAAAATTTGTGAGGAGCTCGAGGAAGAGAGGGGAAGAACAGAGGAAAGTGAGGGGAAAGGGGGAGAACAGAGTGGCTCGGATGGACGAAGGGTTTATGTACGACGACCTTTAGTACCGGTTCGTGCCACGAACCGGTACTAAAGGTGCTGGTAGGGCCCCAGACTGACAACATCCTGCCACCACTCTCTTTAGTACCGGTTCATGCCACGAACCGGTGCTAAAGGTTCGCCACGAACCGGTACTAATGAGAGCGGCCGGCTAGCCATTGAAACTGGCACTAATGGACACATTAGTGCCGGCTCAAAATCAAACCGGCACCAATGTGTCTCAGATTTGCCCCTTTTTCTACTAGCGTAACTTGACCTGAACTTGTGGTTTTTTGTTAAAAAACCCAAAAGTTGTGGTGAAGTGTTATAAGTTACCCTGAAGTTGTGGTTCTATGTAATTAACTCTAATCACAAATAAGGAGAACACAAAGCATTGCAAACGGAATCAACCAAAAGGGTCGAGAGGAAACACGTGTCCGCAGAAGTTTGCAGAAAACCACTCCAAGAAAAGAAGTTTGCATGTTTTTGTGTACATAACTATACCTGGATGACACGTGCGACCATAGCGTACGGAGGACCACAGGGCAGCGGCTCAGATGATTATTTCTATCACGTTTGGAGATGGGCAGAGTCAGTGAGACAGAGGTCGAGCCGTGGAGTGTATCTCGCGGCGGCGGCTCCTCCCAAGGCCCGTACATCCTGCTGACCAGCGGTGACCTGCTCGCCGGCGAGTATCTGCAGCGGCCCGGAGAGGCGCGTGCAGAGGATGGAGTCAGATCTCGCATGACAGGGGTATCAAAAACAGAGGTACTCCCTCCGTTTTAAAATAGATGACCCAACTTTATACTATTTAAAATAGATGATCCAACTTTACACTATTTTAATATAAAGTTGGATCATCTATTTTGAAACGGAGGGAGTATAAATCTGTTCTGCTGTTGTACACTTAATTAGTTTCTTGGACCACAGTCATGGGGGTTAGGGTTCGCATCTCAAGTGTTGGTCGTCCACCACAGATATTTTTCCCGTTCTAGATCCATCATCGTTCACTGTATAGTTTCTTCAAGTAAATCAGGCGTGCCTGCTACTTCTGTGCTGGCCGGCTTGATGTGTGTCCATCTCAGTTCTTAACTGCAAATAGTTGGTTATCCACGATACATTTACAATGCTATTTGGTTCTATATAAGCTATTCCTATGGTCTGCTCTAGTGTGTCCATTTGTTGTCAGATAATTAGCATACTCTTCAGTACTGACCTCCCTTTATTAAGAAACATATACCAGATGCATCTTGATTTGTTTCCAACTAAACGGTGGAAAAAGTTCATATACAAAGGCCGGGGTGGGATGGAAATCACAACTGTTTGTCGACTTGAAACAGATGCTAGTGCAGAAGGGACAAGACTTGCCTGCTCCCCTCCCGTGTGCCCATCCGTGCTCCCGCATACGTGGCTTGATTTGATTGGAACAAAATAAGGCCCGGCCCCACCCCCTTAAAATCAGGGGGGGAGATGATTAGATTAGAAAGAAAAAAGAAAAAAAGACAGCCATTGGATGAGGTGGGAGCACGGATGGAAGCACGGGAAGGGAGCAGGCAAGCCGGATCCGTGCAGAAGAAGGGAGGAGGATATTGCCATTTAGCTGTTACCATCTTATGTGCAAATCGTTCGTGATTCACTCTAGATTTACGTTGCTTTGTATAAGATGGTTTTTCCCAAGGGTCTGCTCATTTTTTGCCTTGTTAACTAGCTCATTATTCATTGTCATCTTCTTTTTATGAATGTAAATAGTATACACATGTTGACTTTCCTGACAACTAATTGTTGAAAAATCTTCACATGCATAGGTCCACGGGCATGGGATGAGAATCACAGTTGTTGTGGAGGAAATGAAGAATATCTTGCTATTCGGCTGCTACCATCCATGTTCTTTTAAATTGAACATTGGCACGATTGTTTCTCATGATGTCCACGACATGATGCTTGATCTCGGCTGCTTATGTCGAGTACTTGTGTTGGATTTAGAATAATATGGTGTATGTTTCTCGTCATTGAGAGTGCTGAAATTCGGAGAACTGCATTTGTCTTGGTGTTTTGACTTGTGTTCCCTCTGCAAGGTCATCGTACCCACTTACCTCTAAATTCTGCAAATTTTTGCAGTAGTTCTTGCGTTTTTCTCATTATGAACTTCCTTTTCCATTTATTTGTGTTCTAAGGAAGAGTATGCAATATGATGTACTGTTGTCTGGTTAATTCGCCTTGGCCTTTTGAATTTTCTTCGATACGAAGTTCTCATTGTGATTGTACCCACTTATGCCTGAATTCTATTATCACTTCTGTGGACTCAAGAAACATGAAGTTTTCAGCAATGCCTCCGGTAATATAATTTTTGCCTATTCATGAACTTCCTTTTCCATTTATTTGTTGTGTAAAGCAGAATATGTGAATTTCCTTTTTCCATTTATTGATTTTACAAGGTAGAGTGTGTAATTACGATGCATTGTTGCCTTGTTTTCCGGCTTTGATTATCCATTGCGTCTCTTTCTTCCTAGCAGTTTTCCGAGTCGTTTTACTGCAGACTCGTGGAATGAAAATATGTCCATTCAGTTTATACAATCATTTGAAATTTCACCTTTTATCTGTAGCAGTTGCGGTTTGTTTTATTTGTCGCCTTTTATGTGTCACGTTGGTTCAAATTTGACTGAAAAAAGGGGGGTGTGCTATTAGCTTCTTGGAATGTTGCCTTCTCTTTGTGTTCTCTGGGTGATGGATTTTTCTCCGTGCCGAGGAGAGGATGTGGTGGAATTGGAAATGCCTGTCCTTTCCTCGGGCGCATTATTCCCATGTGCGACTGAGTGCCTCTTCCATGGTATTGGTGCCGTGCCATCTATGTTTCCACAAGGAGCTGCGGCAAGGCTTAAACACCTTGAGTTCTCCTTCCCAGCCAAGTGGATCTCCCGTGAAAACATTGATTTGGGTGTGCGGCACCTACCTTCCCACGTTGAACTTATTGAGGAGGTCAACGTTCAACTTATTGAGGAGGCTAGCCACGCAGAGGTGAAGGAAGCGAGGGCTGCGCTAAGTCCCGTCCTTGATATATGATGTTCATTGCTCTTTGTTTCAGGCAGACGGTGAAACATGCAGAAAAGGTTCGCTCTCATCTCTTCCACGGCCGGGCCACGTATGTTCGTTCCGTTTCCTTTGTTTTCTCGACAAGGTTCAGTATTCATCTTTGCTTTTCTTTTTTCCTTTTTCATCAGGTGGAGGAGGGCTTGATTAATCAGATCTTTTACGCAGGTACTACTTGCTCCATCAATTAATTACCAGCACCGAACTATTGTTACATCATTCATTTAGCCTGCGTACACTAGTGCAGAACCGGCCTTTAGTGCCGGTTCGTGACGGCCTTTAGTGCCGGTTCGCCAACCGGCATTAAAGAGTGGGGACTAAGGTCCCCCCTTTTAGTACCGGTTCGTCACGAACCGGCGCTAAAGTGCCACCACGTGGCACGAGCCAGGTCCGTTTGCGTGTAGGGCATTAGTACCGGTTGGTAACACCAACCGGTACTAAATGTTTGGGTGTTTTTTTAATTTTCTTTAATTTTATGTTTTTATTTTAATTTAGTGATTGTTTTACATTATAATGAGTTGTTAAATCATTAGGTGAAAGTACCGCGGATTAGTTTCGACTGGATGCATTGGATAGCTAGCTAAGTGATCAAGTATATGTCATAATATCCATATTAATTATACTTGATCAACTATAATATATACGGATATGCACTACCAGAAACCGTAATATTTCTGTGAGTCGACTAATTTTCCTGTCGGGCCCGCGACTAGCCCACAGGAAAAACAATTGGGCTGTCGGTCGACTCCTGGACGCCAGAGATATGTCTAATATTTCTGTGGGCTGAGTAAGTACCGACAGGAATATAATTTTCGGCCCACCCGCGAAACACTAGGCCGCGAAGAATTCAGCTGCGCGCATCTGGAAACTACGCCCCGCCATGGAGCCCTCTTTTCGCGCCTGTCATCGCGCACGCCCAAATCCAATCCCCCCAGATCTCCTTATCCTTTCCTTCTGCGTCGCCCAATCCCTCTGCTTTTGAGGCCTCCGACCACCATCCCTCCATGGCTCCCCGCCTTCCAAGGTCACACGAGCGCCTCAACCTGCACTCTATGATGTGGATCTGTACCCGCCGGCCACCACCATCCATGGCTCCTCCGCTATTGGGACACGGCGTCGTCCCATCTCCGTTCTGGATATCACCATGCGACACCAACACTTGTCCTCCTCCTCCACCATGGCCCTGCTCAGACCACGCCGCCATCGATGCCACCGTCGAGAATCCACCCCAACTCGAGCAGTTCACCGGCGTTATGGAGGTACGTGACCTAAATCTCAAAACTCTGTTGTTTCCTGTTTCTGGCATCTCCGGATCCCCAAATCTGGTGCAGCTCTAGGAATCCCCAAATCTGGCCTCAGATCCGATCTATAGAGCTGTAGTTTAGATGCATAATAATCACCAAAACTGGTGCAGCTCCTTGGATCCCAAATCTCGATCTGGATTTCAGTTATTTCTTTGAGAAATTTGCAACCATTTATTTCTGCCTTATTTCTTAAATTAGTTTGCAGGCAACAACACGTAGTCACAGGATTTAAAAATTTACTAAGACTAGGTGGGATACTTGGGGTGTACTCGGGGAGTTTCAATTAGTACTTTGGATACAACTGTACCTATCCAAAATGCATGTAATATTGTTTCAAACTAAATGATAATTTTCTTTCTATTTCAGTGAGTTTTTTTCATTAACTTACTGTACAATAGCATAATAATTCAATCTCTATTTTTTCTGTCCATACATTTTGATTTTACTTGCTTTAAATATGTTGACATTCAGGAAGCGCTAAGCAGCTGCATTGCAAATATGAGGAACATCATCCGTGCAAGAAGTTCAGATTCACTCGACGGCAAGAAATAGTGTCATATTTTTCATATTTAAGCTCATCATCCGTGCAAGAAGTCCAGATTCACTCGACGGCAAATATGAGGAACATCATCTAGTGTATTCCTCATATTTAAGCTCACCGTGTTCTTCCTTCTCCCTTAAGTTGTATTTGGTTTTTCTTTCTTATATTAAAGACTGAACATTTGCAGTGCAAGCACACAATTGGATGTTCCTGCTGGAGAAGGTGCGCAATCTTGCTGAGTGTAATTTTACATTGCTAGAACTAGATGATTGTAGCTCTTAGTTGTACAAGGTGGATGCAAGTGTCTGGGTGCGATGACCCGTAGATATTGCATTGCCTTGAAAATTATCAGTACATTGCATAGATGAATGGATGTCACTCCTTACATTATTGTTCTGAACTTCTGTACTAACTTACTGACGCATCAAGTAACAACTATCCTCTGTTTGTGGTCACCCCTTTGCCTAGTAACTTATTTCCTTATGATTTTTTGATTGTCTTACTATCCAGTACAGTAACAGTTTGCTCCCTAACTTGTTTGTCCATACCTTATCATTTTAGTCTCTTTCATTATGTTAGGTTTTTGGGAAGAATTAAACGAACATCATCAGTGCTTCATAGAGGCTGAAGCAGGTGGTTGAGGTATCACTCAATTTCAAGAAATTGAATAAGATTCTTCCAAGTGAAATGGCACTATTCCCTTTCATATTTTGTTCTATGCACATGAACCTAGAAATTAAATATTGATCAACACCTGATGGAGGACTTGTTTTTCTAGTTCGCAATTCATTCTTATTAGGAACAAAATTCAAGATCACGTATCTGTGAGATATGCAAGCGCCTCTAATCAAGGTATTTTTACTTTTGCCTTCACCATCATCCCCAAAGTTTATCAGGAATAATTGTTAGTCAAGTTTTCTCTTGTATATTTGAAATATATCATGCTATATCCAGTGTGCCCAAGAGCATGAGATCAACATTATTGAGCCAGTAGTTGCTATGTTGGTTTAGTCTAAACACAACCTCTTTGTATTTCTTTGGGGTCTTTTATTGTCTCACCATGATGTGCGGTTCTCATGCTGTTACATTATGGAATAATTGCATAACGTCGGCTTTTTTAGTCTTATGGAGATGATGATGTCTCTGCCCATTTTTCTTGAACATTTGAAATGGATAGACTTAAGAGTATTGACATTGGTAGTGTGATTTCTTGCAAGAAGTCTCTAATGTGCTCAGGAAGTTAGCTGATAATTATGTCAAACTAATCCAGAAGCATGTTCTCAGGTTGTCATTTAAATGGATTTTGTCAGCTGCATGATTTGTATCAAATCTGCGATATGATGCTAGAACAAATTACTTCATTATTAGTCTATATGAGCTATAAAAGTGGGTAACTTTGCTGAGACAAAAACAAGTTGGGTATATATGCCAATGTTATTGCCAGAAACCGAGATACCAAATAGATTATGCTCATTATATCTGATACATATTGTTCCTGTTTCTTGTTACCTTTTTGTAGCAAACTGTTGACACTTCCACATTTTTACAAGTCCTATTAAATGTCCACTGCAGGGTAACCTTGAAGGGAAGTTTGCAACTTAAGCTGCAACCAAAGATTATAGAAAATGAGGTCTCTTCTTGTGTATATTTAGTTGATGCATTTGTGTGTTTTTAGATGTTGCACCTCTGTTTCCATTGACCTTCGATTCATGTACGTAAATTCTATGGAACTGTATCCGAAGACATGTGAATTTGTATCTCTGGTTGATGGAAACAATTGATAGTGATGTTTCTATGTTATAAATATTCTGAGTTATGGAATAGTTATGTATAAAACCATTGATATTTTTTTTTGGTTTCTTCTTTTTCTGACGGTTATGTATGACAGGGATATACTATTTCCCTGGTTTGCCAAATTTGACGCCTATATAACCCTGTAGGGCCAAACCCGTCAGGGAAATGAGAAAACCCGACAGGAATATATTTCCTGTCGAAATACTTTTCCTGTCGGTACATCCTATTTTCCTGTCGGTTCGGGGCTCACAGAAAAATATCAGTTTCTGGTAGTGATGGCATATACTTGATCACTTAGGTAGGATCCATCTAGCTAAAACTAATCTGCGGTTTCTTTCATTAAATAATATAATAACTCATCATCATCATCATCATATTAATCATCATAGTAATGCATTACTGCTAGCTATATATCTAATCATCACCAGCACTACTAGCTTAAAGAAGAAACATTCACTTGTACCAGAAGCAAAAATATCATCGAGTTCAACATGATTGTCATGATATTATAAGCGTTCATATATAACACCACAAAAGCAAATTACTTAAGTTCAGAACGAAGAACACGGACATGAAAGGACAAGTACTAAGAGCAACATGAACTAGCTAAATTACTCCTGCTAGCTACTCTCTCTGGGGTAAAATAGCATAGAACATGTATAACTCTCCTGATTCATCAAACTGGAGCATGCCGATGAACCTGTCTCCTAATCGTGGGTTGCGCTTCTCATTGCTGCCCCCTAGTACTTCTCTGCGATCGTTAACAATTTTCCTCCAATCTTTCACTATTAAGCATTCATCGCTTCTAGAAATCCTAAATGCATTAATGTGCAATGCAGGATATCTTGGTCGTAAGCTAACAATTGACATGCGACCTTTAGTCTCGATCCCCTGAGGCACAACTGTCATCGGGAGTCCCTGTTGAAGAACATCGTATAGTACTTAATTAATATACTTAGCAATGATAGTTTAGCAAAAAAATTATGTATGCAAAAGATGCACTGAGGACAAATAGTAAAAATCTTACAATCATTCCTAAATAGATGTGACCGTACTTCAATACCATCACTATTGGTCGCACATTTTGAGTACTAATATTTCTAAGTGCAGGAAGAAAATTTGTCTTGACAGTATAAAGATCCTCAAGCCATGAAACATAATGACTTATCTCCTCACAGTTTAGTTCAGCTCCGGGACAGTAGTAGGTCCTGTCTACCAAGCGCCGGACATGTTTGGTTGAATGGAGATAAACTGACAATAGAAATTAGTTGTCAATTATTTTTGAATAAGCAATATCAAAGACAAAATATAGTAGAGAAGAACTCACATAATGGTAGAACTGGAGGCGTCTGCACATCGACCCATATGTCTCTATTACCTTCAATATCATCTTCCGGACGAATATCAAAGGTGATTACCATACCAGGCTCAAATGCATAAGCCTTGCATAGTGCTTGCCAAGTTTTGCA